>OY728133.1:119702373-120972251 GCA_963277665.1 Viscum album | reverse complement strand
TAATATGACATCACTAAAATATCACTATAATACATGGACCATGATCCTAATAAAAAGGGTCTCAATAGAACACAAAAAAGGAACTCTATGTAGTGGAATGATGCTCAAAGGAATGAAAGGGCATAGCATTCCATAGATACAAATTTCTGATCTGGAGGAATCATCATTTGAATAGATATTCTACTAGAGGAATCATGTGTTATGTTAGGGGAAATATGCTACACAGTGTTATCATCTATTTGAGGTGGAATAAAAAACACTTACTTGAATCAAGGATGGATCGAAGGTTGGGAAGAAGGGTTCACAAAGAATAGGGGAGTTGTCGTTTAGGGATAATCATAACAAAAATCAAAAAAAACATTTTCTTCAAATAAATCACAATGAAAAAATGGAATAAATGGAGGAAGAGCATAAAACTAAGTTATAACTTACAGATTTGATGTGGAATAACAAAGAATTAGTTTCTGGGAAAATGGTTTAGACGCTGGAACAATAGAGCTCTCGTTTAGGGCGCAATGTGGGCGGATCACAGTCAAAATTGGGAGCTATATTTGTGGCATTTTATCCGATGGTTTTAATAAACTGCTGGGAAATATTTTACCCCCTCCACTATACCGACGGTTTCAAATAATAATTGGGGAAACTATCTACACTCTCCATTGTCCCAATAGTTTCAAAGAACCATTGGAAAAACTATCATCTACTAAGGCCTATCCCAATGGTTCTTCAAACCGTTGGGAAAATACACTCTAAAACTTCATATGACAATGGTTTTTAACAAACCATTGGTATATAAACCATATATCAACGGTTTCTCTAAACTGTTAGGATAGAGGCGTTGGTATAGGAGGAATTTCCAATAGTGAAAACTATTTGGATAACATTTTTTTTCAAGTTCCATTTCAAAAATTCTAGGAATTATTTTATTGTCTAGATAAAGTACTCAAGAAAATAAAATTACTTTATTTATTTCCATTTAATAAGAATAATATCATCCATTTTATATGCTTTAATCTATTTCCACCTCATATTTTACTCCAAGAAATGGGTATTCAGGATGAATTTTTCATTCTTGAAGAACTTTTAATGAATCATAAGATACATAAGTCATTCCTTCAACCTATAAATATTTACTAAAACCAAAATGGTTATCACAGGTTATCCAATAAGATAAATCATACTTTAAACTTAAATAATAATATTCAAAGTTCAACTTAATCCATTTTATTAGTAGTTAACCTTAATAATATTCCAAAATATTACTAACCATATTCCAAATCAAAAAAAATTGATCAAACATATTTCCTTAGACTACATAAAGTTGTTCATAATGTCACATTCTAAACATGTGAATACTTTGATCGCAAATTCTCCTAAAACATGGTGATATATTGAATCACTATAAAATATTAATGAAAACATACATGCTTTAAATAATTAACACTATACTTATTCATTAAATAAAATCTCATATTATCAAATGTATTTCATGAATCCAAAAAATTCATTATACTCTATCATGAATTACTCTTTCATCAAATCACTGGCCATTTTCAAGATCTATAATACTATCTATAAACATCTCTTTATTATTATTATCTCAAAATCAAGCACATATTAAGGGTTATCTTTCCACAGTCATGTGTTTTCCAAAAATATCAACTTTCCACTGAATAAATTTTCCTGGACATTGATACAATTCAATATATGATCTAAAATCCTTGAAGAAATAGTATTGTAGTACAATCCTAATACATTTAATAATTATTAAAACGAAAATTTCTATAAGGATCTATCCTTAAAACATTACATAATATTATATTAATTCAATAATTTTAATTTATTTAGCATTGAGTATATTTTCTTGTTTAAAGATTTAGAGAATTAAGTCATAACTCATACATAACAAAATACAAAGTGTAAACTTCTGATCAGTAACTATTTTTCACCATATGAAACTTTTAAAAATAAATCATGATCACTTTTATGAAAACTCTTCATGACTATAAACATGAATTCTACCAGTCACTTAATCATCCTTAATTCTAGTGAAAAACATTAAAAAACATGGGATGAGAATAAAAAGCTCAGTAAGGGATATTAAAGGAATAAAATATTTATTCCACTTAAAAACAATACAACCTTGAAAACTTTTTCATTATGCAATAATTCTCACACTTAATAAGTAGTAAATATTTAACTTTGAAAATTATCTCATTTCTTACCTTTTTTTAATAAAAATATTACCATAAAACACATGGAAAGCATAGATGAAACATATTGGTATCTAAGGACGTTATTATACTTGTCACTCTTATTTATGGAATAACTATATGTTCAACTTCCATACAATTCACTCTTACAAATAGAATAGCCATACGATTGAATTCTATTCCCAATGCATTAGAGGGTTATCATAGACCCACCCATGTTTGGTTTATCATGGGACCACCCATCATTTATTTATCACATAACCACATATTAAATGTATAAGTACCATTATATAATCATAAAACATAAAATAATTCAGGTTTTTACATGTCACCCATAATATTTTATTTTCACTCCTAAGAAAACATTTCAAGTTATTGAAATAATCCTTGTGTTTTCAAAACCCATTTTCAAAAAAATACCCAAAAATGAAAAAAAGTATTTCCATTTAAGAAAACATTTAATATTTCATGGAATCTAGAAATAAAATAATATTCACGGTGGTGGAAAATTCGTTATCACCGCATACGTTAAGAATAAAACATTTCTCCTTTCATTTAATAAAACATTCCATATAAAACATGTAAAATGATTCCTTTTGAAAACCATTAAATTAAATTAAAAATATAAATAAATTTTATTTATAATCCTTTTACATTGATGTAAATAAATATTTAAAATAATACCAATAATATTAACATAAAGAAAATATTTTTAAATTAAATCTTTAAACATTCAAAGCATCACATACCACTTTGAACATTTAAATCACAATTCCAATTAAATAATAAAATTTGGAAAATATTAAATAACATGAGAATAGATAAAATATGGATATATAATTTCAAAGTGGTTTTATATACACTTTATAAAAAATTAAGGTGCATATCATCAAGAAATGTCTCAATGAAAGAAGATTGAGATGAAATCCCATACTTTGAGTTGGAATTGTCATGTGTGTATTTATATTCAGTAAAAGTGATATTATGTTAATTATTCAATTTATTCAAAAACTTTTCTAGTATATAATTAATTTTATTTCACATATTATAATGTTTTAAACAACTACTTAAATAATTAAGTTTTCATCACGTGTTTCATCCATATTCAGTTTATGTGTCAAAAACAACTTTGGTGGGTAAACTATGGTCAAAGGGGAAATTTTATAAACATATCCAAAATAATAATAAATAAATTATTATCATATATATACATAAATTACACTTTTAAACCCAATCATTAAATATGGTTTTGAAAAATTAACTGACATTACAATCATGAAGATGGTAGGTCGTACGTACGCATGAGTAACGTTCCCATTTTTCAATGATCATTGTGGAAAGAAGGTAAGTGACATTTATATTTCCATAATGATCATTTTATAATAAATATAATTTTATTTAATCATATATAATCACATGTATAATTATTTTTATGTAAAAGGAATCAAATCCCGTTGAGGTAGCGGTAGTTTTCACGTCCACGAATGACGTTATCAATTTTTTAGTGTGTGAAAGGGTAATACATATATTATATTTACATAAATTTAATTAGGTAATTAATATAATATGGATTTTATGTATGTTACATATTTTTACGTAAACTTTTCCTTAATGCATGTAGTGAATTGTGTGAACGTATCACATCGCTTTGCAGAGGCGGTAGTCTATACATCCACAAACAATATTATTATATTTACAAAAAATTGAAATCATGTAGGTATATCTATATAGAAATTAAATAAGTATGAATAAATCATAAATAATATATATATATATATATATATCATATAAAAACATATTTTTTTCATAATTCCCAACCATGAGTGGTGGTAAAGGAAAAGCAAACAATATCGTTACGTGAGGCAGTAGTTCTCCGTACAAAAATGGTAATTTGGATACCCATTAGATGAAAGTGTGTTTCAGTGTAGTTTGAAACCTTAGAATAAAAACATCTCAGTATATTTAGGATACTGAGTTTATCATATAATAATGTAATAATAATAATTGAGGTGGTGTATAATGAAAATAAAATAAAGGATCTTGTGAAAGGATGTTGCATCTTTTTTGGGTAACTCCTTTTTGTTTGCACCAAAGAGATTCTTTGGTTGGATTTATGACCATGTTGAGGATTTTAGGTTTAGTGGAAAGATATTTTGAGCTTATTTGAGAAGATATTTGGGCAATAAAAAGGTCTTGAGAGCTGTGAAGAAATGGGAAGTGTGAGTTCCTTTTTATAATGGAGGAGGAGTGTCAATCTAATAAATTTTTTAAAAGGGAATTACACCCACATGTTTTCCACGTACTATGGATCCAATAATAATAAAAATTATATAAGAGGTATTATAGGTTATAAATATTAACATAAAATGGATTTTGGACAATTTTATAGGTCATTTTGGCTCTTAAATTTAAGGTTTAGTCCCTTGTTCAGGTAATTTTTCTCTTAATTGTTGCAATTAATTTTAATTACATTCACTAATATTTTTTGAAAAAAAAAACTAATTTTAGATTATTAGAGATTATTAATTATTATTATTCCAAATAAGGAATTTATTTTTCAAAATTATGATCATATAAGTGGTAGAAATTAATTTAAATTTAATCTCGTATACGGGATGAAAAACGGGGGTTAAAAGTAAAAATGTTCAAAACTTTGCTAAGTTTTTATATCTAAATTCAATTTGAAATTATATCAAATGGACTAAACTATTTAAAATGATATATAATTGATCTAATTATACTTTAAAACCAAATAAAAACATAATTTAATTATTTAAATAAATTAGAAAAAAATAACTTTTGAACTAAAATTCAGTATTAATCATTGTTCATCAAAATGAAAGTTCTCATAAAAATATCAAAAATTCACCCAAAGTAAAATTTAATATTTATATTTAAAAAATTAAGTATATTTTTTTATATAAAAAATATAAGTGTAAAAAAATATATTTAAAATTTGTTCTCCATTAAAAATCAGTAAAACTACCTCTTAAAAATATTGATCTTTTTATGCTTAAAATTGGATTTATTCTTATTTTAAGATTTTCAAATTTATTGGATAAATGTTAAAATATTTAATAAATATGTGTCAACATAGTATATTTATTCCAATTAATTCCCATGCATATAATGGTTAGGTGATAACTACAACTTAAAATAATAATATTAACAATATATTATTTTTTTGGTATAACTCAGTCTTGCATGCAATGCACGATTTCAGAGAAAATCATTGTTATGTGTCAAGTATGATATCTTCCATAATGTCCCTTTTAAGGTAAAATTAATATCTAATTCATAATTATTATTAAATATTAAAAATATTTATTGTATCATTACATCGGATGTTATATCATTCCCCCTTTTAAAAATTATGTCCTCACAATCTTATTCACTTATCAAATAAGTGGGGATATTTTTCCCTCAAAGAATTTTCTGATTACCTTGATGCATATTAAACCATATTGTTTTTTCATAAAAACTTAACTTTATGAATTACCTTATTCTGCAAAATTTTCTATTTATGGTCAAGAACCTGGACTGGTTATTCCTCATGAGAAAAAATATCTTCCAGTTAAACTACTTCTAGTCTCAAAACATGAGATAAATCTAATACATAATTCCTTAATATTGAAACATAAAATATTTTTTTTACCTAGGATAAACTTAGGGGTAAAGCTTATCAATAGTAAATTGACCCAAATTTCTCTAGGATTTCATACATTACAATGATCCATGGACTCATCTTCCCTTCTTACCAAAATGCATCACACTTTTCCATAGAGAAACTTTTAAAAATATATGTTCACCTTCCTCAAAAAAATATATTTTCTCTTGTTATCCACATAACTTTTATTCCTACTTTGAGATTTCCTCATTTCTTTCTGAATCAAATGAACTTTATTTTTTTCTCTACTAACTCTAGTCCCATTAACTTTCTTTATCCTACATCATCCCAAAAACCCAGTGTCTAAAACCAATTTTCATATAATGCTTCAAAGGTGCCATATGTATACTAGAATAAAAACTATTATTATAATAAAACTCAACCAAAGAAATATGTAGATCCCAAATTCCCTATTAATCTATATAAAAATAAAAAAACATATCTTCTGATATCTAAATAGTCCACTCAGACTATCCATTGGATTGAGGATGAAAAGCGGTACAAAAATTTAATTCAGTACCCAATGACTTCTGAAGTACTTTACAAAAAATGGATATGAACCCAGGATAATGATATGATACAATAGAGAGAGACACTCTATGTAACCTAATAATCAATTTTATATAAATTCTAGAAATATAATCTAGAGACATTATATCTTGAATGGGAAGGAAATGTGTGTATTTGGATAATTAATCAACAATAACCCAAATTTCAATATTACCTTGATAAATCTTCGACAATCCTACCATGAAATACATTGATATATTTTCCCAATTACATTATAACACTGGAAAAGGTTGAATTATCACCTTTAGTAACAACCTCTCTACTTTAACCAATTGATAAGTCAAACAATTCATGGTAATGTTAGCAATGTCGCTTTTTATTCCATCCCATCTGTAATAATCCCAAAGATCTTTGTGCATCTTAGTGCTACACAGATGAACGGAAAACAGGGAACTATGAGCTTCATTCAACATCTCTTTCCTCAACTTTGAATCACAAGGCACACATAATCTTTTTCCAAATCACAAAAATACATTCTTCATCAATATTAAAATCAAGAAACTTATCATTATTAATGGATTCTACCTTTTATTGCAAATATTAATCCCCCTTCTAAGATATCTTAATTATTTGTGACTAATTAAAATATAATAAAACTAAAAACAAAACAATGGATGTACCTACATCCATAACATATAGTAAAAAGTTCATCAAATCACTAACCAAAGGGTCATGTTCTAAATGTAACATGGTTAATATAGCATTAATTTTTTTACTCAAAGTATCAAACTCCTTGTTTAATTTTCCAGGATGATAATGAATCGAGCAATTATAATCCATGATTAGTTCCATCCATCTTCTATATCTAATTTTCAATTATTTCTGAGTGAATATATACTTAAAAAAATTAATCAGTATATATTTCACACTTCAATCCGTACAAATGATGCCTCAAAATTTTTAAATTAAAAACAATAGAATCTTAATCTAAATCACGTGCAGGGTAATTTAACTCGTTATTTTTTCAACTGAAATAATTAATAATCAATTACCTAGTCATTTTACATTAGTAAAAACCAATTCCTTTTATTGAAGCATCATTAAAGATGTCAAATCTACCATTTTTTAAATAAGGGACAAAATTGAGGCATTCATCAATCTTATTTTCAGTTCCTAAAAAAATTACATTCTTCTATCTAGATAAACCTAACTCCATTTCATGTTAACTTAGTTATTGGGATATATAATCGAGAAATTTTTTCAAAAAAAATTAGTAATAACCCACTAATATAAGAAAACTATGAATCTCTGTGACATTGGTAGGTCTTGGCCACTTTTTAACATCTTTGGTTTTAGTAGGGTCAATATTTATTCTATTTTTAGAAACAATATTTCTATGGAATGAAAACAATTTCAACAAAAATTCACAATTACTAAACTTTCCATATAATTTCCTTTCTTTTAAAGTTTTAAAAACAATCCTTAAGAATCTTTCATGTTCCTAATGGATTTTAGAATATACCAAAATATCATCAATAAATACAACTGCAAAATTATCCCAAAACAGATAAAAGAATCTATTCATAAGATTCATAAATATAGTAGTTTCATTAGATAACCTAGAGGGAGTAACTACAAACTCATAATTCCCCTATCTCGTCTCAAATGTTTTCTTTGGAATATAATCTTCCTTCACCTTCAGCTGATGGTATTTAGACCTCAGATCAATCTATAAAAAACACTGATCTCCCAGGAGCTGATCAAACAAATAATCAATATGATGAAATGAATACTTTTTCTTAACAATTATGTTATTCAAGGCTCTATAATCAATGTAAATTCTCATAGAACCATCATTCTTTTTCTCAAACAAAATAGTAGCACCCCATGGTGAAGTTATTGGTCAAATGAAACCTTTATCAAGCAATTTTTATAACTAGTTTTTCAATTCCATAATTTCTACTTGATCCATTTGATAAGGGGGTATACAAATAGGCTTATCATCAGGCACTAAATCAATAGAAAATTCAACTTATCTGTTAGGAATAACATCATACAATTCATCAAGAAAAACATTTATAAATTCATTCACTATTGGGATGTCACTAATCAAAACTTTTTATTTCTTTTCAAGAACATGATCTTGATAAATTTCACTGCCATATTTAATCAATTTATTAGCTTCTTTATATGTTATCAAAGGTATGCAATAATTGAATAAAACACTATTTTCTTTGCAATATATTTTATCATGATAAACTGAAATCCAATCCATACCCAAAATGATATCAAATTCCACTATGGGAAGTTCAGAAATATTTACAAGAAAAATCATCCAACTAATATTAATAGGTAGATCCCTATATATCTTGGTTGCTATAATATTCTCACTTATAGTTTTTAACAAAATATATATCTTACTTTCTTGAGGTGACATTCCCAATTTTCTAGAAAAATTATTATAAATGAAAGAATGTGAAGATCAATAATCAAATAGAGTATTGAAATAATTTTAATAATCCAGTAACATACCTATCACCACTTTACCTAATGGACCAACATCAACTGTAGTAGTAGAAAAATATTTTATAACTCCAATTTTCATTTGATCTTGCGGGTTTCCATACTAGGTAATCAATTTTGGAAACATATTAGAAAATTTCCTAACTTATTTCAAATAAAACATCTTACCAATAGATTTTCATTGATTTACTGATCATCTTCCTTGAATTTATGAGACATATAACCAAAATTGACACATAAAAATAATTTCCCATACTTTGAAATACATTATCTATAATTCTTTTTACCACACTTCTCATAATATGGGAATTTTTTTTCCTTACCACCAAATTTCCTTGATGAATGATTCCCTATTGTTTTTCAACTGGACCTCTTTTTTTATGGTTTTCATGGGACACATGATCATCAGAAAACTACATTTATACCTTCTCAACACATCAAATAAGTTTCTCATAGCTCTTAAACTTACTATAATCCAATTCCATTTTATATCTTGGCATTAATCTTGAGTAAAACCAATTTATTATACTATTAATATCTCAGATAAAATTTGGCATGTACCTCACCAATCGAGTGAAGTTTTATTTGCATGTATCCACCGAATCTAACACCTTTTTTTCTCAATTCCATTAATTTTTTATCCTTTGTTTAATATAATTAGGAAATTATTTTTCAATTAAAATATTATTAATTTCATTCAATTCCAAGGCATCAATCTCTTCAATTTTATTGATATTCTTGAACATTAACTACCATTGGTCGAATTCACTTTAAAAATGTGAGATTAAAATAGTTACCTTTTGGTGATCTGACCAATCGATGACGTCAAATATATTTTGTAGGTCTTTAATCTATCCTTATTCTATCATGGGGTCATATGATCCTCTGAATTATGGGGGGTTTTGTTGCCTAAAATGCTCCACTATCATCATTTTCCTTTGTGGTAGATCAGGTTTCTATCTTTCATGGAAACCACCACCATTTATATCCTATGTCAATTGATCCATAAATCTAACAAACTACTCTGTTCCAATTACACCATCTCGAGATACTGATTCAGAAGGATATTTTCATCTCAGTGCCTTACCAATATAGCTTCTTTGTTCCCTCAATGTAAAACCATTCTGAACAAACATACTTTATATGAAGAATCATAGTAATATTCAAATTTTACAACATTTTAACTTGAACATAAGGTAAAATATTTTAGGGTAATGTTATTAATCTTTCCCTAACCTCTAAAGTTATCTAAATGAACCTTTGATACCAAGTATAAGGACCCGACCTTAAAAAATTACATAATCTTGAGTTAAGTCAAGAATTTTACTTTCTTTCACATTGATAATATTTTTAGGTTTAGAGTTTTATAGAATTAGGACATAACTTATACATAAAAAATAGAAAACTGACACTTTTGATCAAAATCCATTTTTTCACCATATAAAAATTTATAAAATAAATAATGATCCCTTTTATAAAAACTATTCATAACTATCAACATGAATTATCCCAATCCCTAAATCATCCGGAAGACCTGTGAAAAACATTAAAAAATGTGGGATGATAATAAAATTCTTAGTAAGGGATATAAAATGAAGAAACAATTATTCCATTTAAAAACATTAACCCCATGAAAACTTTATCATAAAGTAATACTTTTTACCCTTAATAAGTAGTAAATACTTTAATTTAAAAATAATATCATTTATTACCCTTTTTGTAATCAAAATATGACCATAAAACCCATGTAAATCATAAATAAAACATATTGATATCTGGTAACATCATTATACTTGTCACTCTTATAAATGGAATAATCATACAGTCAACTTCTATACATTATGAATAGAATAGATATACAACTGACTTCTATACCCAATTCATTATAGGGATATCATGGACCCACCTATCATTGGTTTATCATGAAACCACCCATCATTGGTTTATCACATAACCACTTGTCAAGTGTACAAGTACCATTATATAATCATAACACATAAAATAATTCAATTTTAAATATTTCACTCATAATATTTTATTTTCACTCCTAAGAAAACATTTCAAGTTATTGAAATAATCAGTTTGTTTTCAAAATCCATTTTCAAAAAAAAATACCCAAAAGGTAAAAGAAGTGTTTTAATTTAATAAAACATGTAATATTGTAAAGGAATATAGAAATAAAATAATAGTTACAGAGGTAGAAAAGTTTTTTTTCTCCACATATGTTAAGAATATAACATTCATTTTGTCATTTAACAAAACGTTCCATATAAAACACATAAAAATATTGTTTTTCTAAACATTTAAATGAAATTATAAATATATATAAATTTACTTTAAAATAATTTTATATACATATAAATAAATATTTAAAATAATATCAATAATATTGACATGGAGAAAATATTTTTAAATTAAATATTTATACATTCAAAGCATCTCATACCACTTTAAAAATTTAAATCATAGTATACATGAAATAATAACATTTCAAAAAACATTAAATTACATGATAATAGATAAAATATGTATATATAATGTAAATTGGGAAGTCTATACACTTTATAAAATAATAAAGGAGTATATCATCAATAAATGTCTCAATTAAAGGAGATTAAGATGAAATCTCTTACCTTGAGTCAGACTTATGATTCGTGCCTTTATTTTCCTAAATAGTAAACTTATGTTAATTATTGATTTACTTCAAAACATTTTTCATGTTTATAATTAATTTTATTTCGTGTCTTATAATGTTTTAAAAACTACTTAAACAATTAATTTTCCATCAGGTGTTTTGACCATATTCAGTTTATGTATCAAAAAAGACTTTGGTAGGTCAACTATGGTCAAAGTGATAATTATATAAACATATATAGAATAATAATCATAAAATAATAATCATATTTATACATAAATTACACTTTTAAATCCAATCATTAAATATGGTTATAAAAAATGAATCAATATTACAATCATAGAGACGGTAGGTCATACGTACACATTAGTAACATTTCCATTTTTCAATGATCATTATAGAAAGAAGGTAAGTGAAATTTAGATTTACATAATTATAGATATATAAGAAATTACATGTTATTTAATCATATATACTCATATATATAATTATTATCTTGTAAAATGAGTCGCATTGCATCGATGAGGCGGTAGTTCACACATCCACAAACGATGTTATCACTTTTTCAGTGTGTGAAAGGGTAATATCGAAAATGATATATTATATTTAAAAAAAATGTTATTATGTAATGAATATCATATGTATGTTATTTATGTCACATATTTTTAATAAAATTAATCCTTAATACATTCCATGAATTGTGTAAATGTATCACAACGCTTTGAGGAGGTGGTAGTCCATACATCCACAAACGATGTTATCATATTTACATAAAATAGAAATCATGAAGGTATGTGTATATAAAAATTAAAAAAGTATGAATAAATAATAATTATCATATATATATATATGTCATATAAAAACACTTTTTTCATCATAATTCTCAACCATTATAGGTGGTAAAGGAAAAAAGAATGACATCGTTACGTGAGGCGATAGTTCGCTGTACAGGAATAGTAATTTCATTACTCATGTGATGGAATTATGTGTAATTGAAGGTTTAAACCTTAGAATAAAAACATATAAGTATATTTAGGATATTTATGTTATCATATAATAATACAATAAGAATAATTTTTGTGATGTATAATGAAAATAAAACAAAAGATCTTGTGGAAGGATTTTACCTCTTTTTCAGGTAACTCCTTTTTGTTTGAACCAAATGGGTTCCTTGGTTGGATTTCTTCCCAATGTGAGGAATATAGGTTTAGGATAGGGATGTTGTTATATTATTTTTGAATATTTTTCATGAGCCAAAGGTATTTAGAGATGTTAACAAATGGAAAGGTTGGGTGCCTTTTTATAGTAGAGGAGGAGTGGGAATCTTGTAAATTTTTTAAAAGGGAATTCCAGCCATATTTTTCCCAAGTCAAGTGGATAAAATAATAGTAAAAATTAAATAAAACAAATTATAGTTTTTAAATATTAATATACAAAAGATTTTGGAAAATTTTATAGGTCATTTTGGCTCTTAAGTTTATGGTTTAGTCCCTTATTAATATACTTTTCCTCTTAATCATAATAATTAATTTTAATTACATTCACTAATATTTTTGACCAAAAACCAAGTTAAAACTATTAGAAATTATAAATTATTATGATTAAAAATATGAAATACATTTTTTACAAATTTTGATCATAAAATTGGATGATTTTAATTTAAATTTAATCTTGTAGACGGGATGACAAAATGGGGTTTTTAAAGTAAAAATGTTCAAAAGTTTTCTTATTTTTTATATCTAAATTAAATGTTAAACTGTTTACAATGACAAAAATTGTTTAAAATGATATAAAATTGGTCTAATTATACCTTAAAAAATAATTTAACTATATGAATAATTTAGACAAAAAAACAGTTTTGAACTAAAATTCAGAATTATTCACTATTCATCAAAATATGAAAGTTCATAGAAAAATACCAAAAATTCACCCAAATAAATTTTGATATTTATATTTCAAAAAAAAATTATTTTTTCATATAAAAATTATCAGTTTCAGAAATTATATTTAAAATGGGTTCACCATTAAAAGTCAATAAAACTGCCTTTTAAAAATATAAATCTTTTTTATGCTTAAATTTAGATTTATTATTATTTTAAGCCTATAGAATTTATTATATGAATGTAAAAACATTTAATAAACATGTGTAAACATAGTAAATTTATTCCTATTAATTCTCACTAATACAATGGCTAGGTGATAAATACCACTTAAAATAATAATATTAACAATATATTATTTTTCAGTATAACGGAGTCTTGCATGCAACAAAAGATTTCAAAGAAACTCATTGTTACATGTCAGGTATGATATCAAAAATAGAATCCCTTTTAAGTTAAAATTACTTTCGAATTCATAATTATTAATAAATATTAAAAAAATTATTCTATAATTACCTAGGATGTTACAATGTCATTGATAAAATAATACTATAACATAATTCTCAAATCCAAACACAGGCGCATTAATCACTCCACTTCATTATAAAACCATTAACATTGAAAAAAAATATTATTAATCAATACCTACATACTTTAATATGTAATTTGTAGTCTCTTAATTGTCAAAAGTATAACCATTACTTGTGTAACCTTTCTGATTCTCTTCATAAATTTCCCCCCTATGACATAAATTTGCATAATTCTTATACTTTCCACATTTTAAATATCTAACCATCAATGAAAAATTAGGGAGACCATTATTCTCATCCATTTAGTTAATAAAATTTTTCATTTTTTCTTAGTAATTAATTTCTTTGTTTCTTTCTTTTCCAAACATGAAACATTTTATTGTTCCTTTGAGACACTCTCATGGGTGTCACTTTCCACATTTTTTACATAAAGGAAATGAAGACTTCTTTCCTCCATAGTCTCCACTATTTAATCTCTTAGTGAACTCCATCCTTATCTTATTTAGTGAATTTAAGAGTTGGTTAAGGTGTAATTTGTTAATAATTTATATGAATAATCACAATATCCTTTACCTCAATCATCATTCCATTTAGTTTCTTATCAACAAATTGTCTATCGCATTTAGTATTAATAGAGTTCCATCTGGTTTATGCAATTGATTGAAACCAAAAATAATAATATGTGAAATAATAATAATATTGGGAAATCACAGTCATGAAAAATAAATTATAGGATTTCTAAATCATGTCAAATTCTTTTCAATATATGCCACCTTAGGTTTAACCTAGGTTATCCATGGTCATTACCAAATCAATGACATGTTATCCTATACTTAGACTTATCCTCAATGTTTGTCATAAGATAATATTACCTAATATTTGTTTTCCTAATTCAAGTTCCCAAGGTTTCTACTAATCTTCCTTTAATAACAACTATAAATATCCTTACTCCAGTATCCTAGATTTAGTGGTTACATTATTACATTGGCACTAGATACAAGGAATTGTATCCCAAAGGATTGAATAGCTTAATAGTTATGAAAAACTAGATGCATACTTGAATTCCATATTACAATTGAAAACATAAAATACAACATTGTATTTTATTTTAGTATACCATTATTCCCTTAATAATATCCCTACATAACAATCATAATACAATTCCTGGAATCCTATATAATGGAAACATAATAAAGGAGTGATTTATAATACTATAACATAAATCCTCTTCTAATTGGATTAAGAAGGTGGAGGAACATTACTTAGCCTTAAGCAACATTCCCAAGATTCTAAAGGCTATCAACAAATTCCCAAGGGATTCAATTTTTGTGGGGAATGATTTTCCAATGAAAATTAAACAACCTACCAAACCAACCATAAACAAATAAACCACTACATGATTCATGATATCAATGAAAGACAACCCAAATCAAACCATGAATATTAAAATTAAACTAAAACCAAGTACTACAGTGGAATACAACAATATCAAAGTACACAGTGGAAGATAAAACTATCAAAACTCGAGACTCCGAAGACACCAACTCCAAGATCCAACTCCAACTCCATGACAAGTATCACAAAGCACCACAAGATAAGTGTCATACTTTACCTTTTCCCATGTCCCAATAAAAAAATATATAAAAGCACTAAAGTGAAAATTTAGGGGTGAGTAATGAAACTCAGTAGATTTTACCGATGACTTTTCTACTCACAAAAATAGGATAGAACATGTTAGAAAATTTATATAAAAAAATTTATATAGAAAAATCTAAAATAGTTTATATCAGAATATAAACAATTTTTATATCAAACAGTTTTCCAACAAATCCCTTTTATCAAGTAAAGTAACCAAAAAATGATTTAAAAACTTTTCACAAGTTCTATTTGGAATAATCCATTCCATTCCACATATCCACACAACCAACTATTCATGAAACCTAGACCTCCCTATACTCATGATTGGTGAGTCATCCTTTCACTAAGTCATTACTAAATGAACCATTTTTTATGGGGGATAGAAGTGACCCTTATCCATCCCAAAATGATGGGGGAGAATCCTTACCCTTATCCATTCTGAATTCACATGAATACACACAACAATTATTCAAAACAAATGACGAATCACCATTTCAATAAAACCACACTTTTATTGAAAACCTTTCAAATGAACCATTTCAATAAAAACCATCCCTTTAAATTTAAAACACTTTTTTATGCAAAAAAACCAAACAATCATTTTAAAATCAAGTTAACCGATTTCACTTTCCAAAAAAATCACAATTTCCATAATTCTATAAACCATCACTAAAGAGGGTTTCAAACAATAAATTTACATAACTTTCACAGAAAATTTCATTCAAAACAAAAAATTTGAAAAAATGCATTCATGTTCTAAATAAAGGAGTCAATATTGAAGCCACATACCTCGAGTTTTATGACAAAAATGAAGAACGTCATTAATACACCCACAAAAACAAGTTCAATCTTCAAAAACCCATATTAGATATATTCCCCTATAATTAAAAAAATGAAAATATAATCATATTTGGCATCAAATATATTATATATATAGTGTATGTATATCTAAGAACCAAGATAGATAGAGAATAAGATCTAAGAAAAACCACTAAGAACTACCAAGAACAAAGGCTTACCATGATAACTCAGCTTCAAAACACAAAGAGAGGCCTTCGTATCACTTCAAAATTGATGGGGATAGGTTATCAAACCTTTGAGAGAGAAAAATCACAAGTTAAGAGAATTTTGGGTCAAAAAAGAGTCATTAAAACACAAATCCAACCTAGATTCACTTTTTTAGGATCTTATTTTTAACCACAAATGGTTTATCTACAGGATTAGGAAAACCATGTGAAAACTGTGCTCCATCCACTAACTCAAGGGTGGACCTCACAAGGTTTTCAAACCATGAAACAACCACGCCAAATCCCATTTTTAAGGATAACACTATTTCTTCTAGGCTTTCACATGGTTTGGGAAAATGGTGTGCTGCCTGTGCACCTTCCCTTTAGCACCTGGTTCATTCCGCATAATTTCTTGTAGGTGTTTCATGGTTTTCCCAAACCATATACAAATGGTGCACCCATATAAAATCCCAAAAAATGCTAAAACTATTCTCCAAAATCTCCCAAACATAACCCATATACATTATATAATTAAAAAGTATAATGAAAGGGTTACTTACTTGAAACTGGGGGTGCTAAATTCTCCCAACCATTGGCCTTTATGTCCCTAGAAATTAGAAAACCACAATATTACTGAAATAATTCTGACCATTTCTCTTTCATTTCCTTCTCCTATTCCCAAGTCTCTTCCTGAATCTAACCAAGTTTCCACAAAACCAGCACTAGACCAATGATTTTTCCACGCAATACTTTCTCTTGCCTATCAAGAATCTATACTCGGATATGTACCAATAAAGCATCCAAATATAGTTCAACATGATCCCATTTAATCACATGGTCAGAATAAGAATAATACTTTTTCAATGGAGATACATTGAACACATTATGCACTACATTGAACCATACTGGAAATTCCAACTGATATGACACCTCACAAACCCATTCCAGTATCTCAAAAGGGCATATGTATTGAGGAGATAACTTGCCCTTATTCCCAAAATGATGATGTAAAAGCCTTGGAGAGATCCTCAAGAATAAATTATCACTAAAATCAAATGACAACAGCCATATATGATGATCCAAATACATTTTTTGAAGACTCTTAACCATTTACATACATTTATTGATTGATTGAATCTTCTTTGTTTTTTCTTGGACAAGGCTCGGCCCAACTAGTGAAGTCTCTCCTATTTCCACAAAAAAAAAGTGGAAAACGACAAGGACACCTATACAATACTTTAAAAAGAACAATTTGTATCAAGGACTTATAATTTTCATTATATGAGAACTCCACTAATGATACATGCTCTTCCCACAAGCCACTGAAATCCATTACACAAGTCTGCAACATGTCTTCCAACATTTGTATCATCCTTTCAGATTTCCCATCCTTCTGAGGGTGATCTATATTACTCATGATCAGATGATTCCTAATGGATTTCTGTAAGGATTTATAGAAACAAGATGTAAACCTAATATAACTCTGTGATACTATCGAAACAAGTATTTCATGCCTCTGTACCACTTTGTAGATATATATTTTTGTCAAGTCCTCTATTTTATGAGATTCAAAAATTGGAAGGAAATGAGATGAATTTATGAGATGATCCACTATCACCCATATGGTATCGTTTCTTAAAACTGTTCTTGGGAGACCTATTAAAAAATCCATCGCTATCAGTTCCCATTACACATAGAAAAAGTTAACGACTTCGATATACCTACTAGTTGATAATGCTCTACCATAACTTTATGAAAAGTTAAGAATCTTAAAAAAAATTCTTCCACCTTATATTTCATTCTATTTAACCAGAATTGTGCTTTAAAAAACATATACTTCTCTTGTATTCTAGGATGAACAGCCCATCAAAAATAGTTGTATGCATGAAGAATTTTTTTCTGACAATCCATAAGTACGACCATCTGATTTCTGAATGAAAAAACTAAATTCTCATCCATCCTCCATCCCTCAATGGTCTCCCCACCTTTGATTTTTGACCTAATAGACATAAATTATTTATCAAATGTGTGTTATGGTTTAATTATCTTCACCAAATCAGGAACTAACTAAAGTGGAAAGAGAACCACAACATCACCTTTTTCTTCACATTTCAATTTCATGTCGACTAGAACCAATGTTATCAACCACTCATATAAAGCTTCTTTTTCCAACTGAGACTATTACTTTCTACTTAATTCATCTACCATCAAATCTTGTTGTGATAAAATATGATTCAAACTCTTATGATATGTAAACATAGTAAATTTCTCACCAAGGAGATAATGACTCCAAGTATTCAAATCATGGACTATGATATTTAACTCAAAATCGTGTGTTTGGTAGTTCTTATCATGCACCCACAATTGTCTTGATCTATAATAAACAACATGATCTCCCTGCATGAGAACAAATCTCAAACTGATCCTAAATCATCACAATACACCACATACCCTTGTCCTCCTTCAAGAAAAAAATAAGATTGATATTAATGTAATGTGAATTTTAAGCTCTTGAAAAGACCCCTAACATTCCCCATCCCATTATAATGGAACAATATTATTTGTCAAAGATATCATAGGTGAATCCAGTCATTAAAAATAAAAAACAAATCATCGGTAATAACCATCCAATCTAAGAAAACGATGTATCTCAAATATTTTCTTTGGCGAGTTACAAAAGATAACTGCCTCTATCTTTTCTAAATCCACATAAACACCTCTTTCAGAGATTATATTTCCAAGAATCATGCCTCTTTTATCCAAGAAACACACTTAGATAATTTTCCATACAGCAGATTATCTCTGAAGATTCCCAATATTGTTTTCAAGTGTTGCTCTTGCTCATCCCTTGTCCTTGAATACACCAATATGTCATCCACAAACACTACAATGAAAGAATCTAGATATCTCTAAAATATCTAATTCATCAATTCCATAAAGACCTCTGGGGAATTTATAAGACTGAAAGGAATTTACAAATATTCTTCATGACTATATCTTCTTCTAAAATTTGTCTTTAAAATATCATACTTTCAAAATCACAATTGGTGATATCCTTAACCCAAGTCAATTTTAGAGAACCACTATTTAACAAACCATAACTCTATCAATGAAATTTCCCTTCTTATTTTTGTTTCATATAGTATAGATCACATAATATTACATAGATAACATAATAAAAGAAATGTAAATGAAGAATGAATGAAATAAGAGTTATTTCTAGATGTTAAGGAACCTATACCAATGAAATAGTAACTTGGACTTAAGAATAGTAATATGACCCTTATGAATAGTAAGTCTTCTGAATGAATAGTAACACCACCCTTGATTTTATAAATAAAATTTATACATCTTATAAATGAATGTATGATATAATTATATCATAGTATAGGTGAATGAATATTTTAAAAATTAGGAATTAAGTGTTGGTTTTTTGTGAGTCATAAATATTTAATTACAGTTTTAGAATTAATAAAATGACTTAAAATAAAATTAATTTTCATAAAATGTATTCATAAATCAATATTTTGTTGTCTTATTATTTTAGGATAATTTTATGAGACCTTAGTTAATTTTTTGAAGTTTTAAAAAATCAGTTATAGATTTATAATTTGTATTTTTTGAGTAAATGATAATTTTAATTAAAAATTAAATTTCTCATATTAATAAAATTATTTTCAGAAAATTTAGTTCATTTTTGAATTCTACATGATGAAAAAAAATTAGGAAGAATTTTTTTATTTTTCTAAAATACTTGAATTTTTTTAATAGTAAAATACAATAATTTATGATAAATGATAGATACATGGTTTATTGAGTCATAAGTGATGTTTGGATTATGTAAGCACCTTTATTCGAAATCACATGAACTTATTACATTATTTTTTCACAATAATAAACACTATTAATTGTCTTGATCAAAATAATAAAATAATGAATAAGATAATGAGAAATCACCCCTCGCCTCCACTATAAATATCACCCCTCACTACCCATTCTCCTTGCACATTACAAGCATTGATCCTTGTCAAATTTCTACCCAATATTCTCCCCAAGACTATAACCAATATCAAGTAGCTCTTTTTATAATAAAAATACTATAACCAATCTTCTTAAGGAGGTTCTCAAGGAGGAGTATTCAAGAGGTAAAATCCTCTTCCTTTTCCCTTTAATTTCTTTTCAAGTTCTTTTCTGTTATTCTCTCCACACCTCCTCTATCCAAATGATCATGATAACCTTATTATAATCTATATAATATAATGATATCATTTTAGTGGAATATCCTTCATCAAATTAATTTATATATCTCTCTCTCTTATTTTAGAAACGAAATCATCGTTAGTGAGATGTCGATTTACAACCTTCATGGATGAAGGATTTTCTTTCTTCAATTTCTACCTCAAGGCTAGTAATGAAACCATTTTTATGGTTAAAAAGACTATAATAGATGTATTAAAACCCTTTTTATGTTCTGTATGTAACATATTTACATAATACTAAATGATTAAACAAAATGAGTTTGTTATAATCAATAATCGTCATAATAATGTAAACGATTATCACTAAATGTCTTATCTAATGATTCATACTAATACCATATAACCAAATGATATATATAACAATTTAAACATTTATATTTTAATTAAAATCATATAAATTCAATTCTATAGAATTATACCATTTCTACATGAACATCCATACTCATATACAAGTATACCGATCATGAAAACCAAGGAAACGAATGCTCCCAACAAATAAAATTGTATATTTTAAATCATAAAAAAGTCCATAAATGAACATAATAAAATTATAATATATAAAATATGTGTAGATAAGGTTATAAATTAATTAATTAATGGATTTAATTTGATTACCCATGACATTAAGGTCAAGTTCAGAACACATTTGGACATAAGGTAAGGGTTTTCTTTCTAAACCTCCATTTTCATTTGGGTTACGCTTTCTTTCTCTATACACCAATGTAATTATATATTATTTTATATAATTATTATAAATTATAAATAAATATTTCAAAATAATATATCTATATTATTTCATCATTATTTGGTGGGAGAATAAATGTTTTACAAGGTTCCGTTATCATTTCATCCTGATACGCAATCCCGATTAAAGGGAATATCTCGATTTCATACCAATTTTCAAGTATCATTCATAATTTATTTTAAGATACCTTTATTTTTATAAAATCACTACTGTTTTCCTTAAAAACTTTGTTTTTTAATTTATGGTTTTATATAAACAATCATGACAAATACAAATGATTTTTCCAAAAGAACTCTTCTTTGCAAAGTAAAAGGGTATTTTTCTCAAGAATTCCTCAATGATTTTATTAGAGTAATTTCATCTATTTAAACACCTATATTGAATTTTATACTTTATGGAGGTTAATATCTTATTTTTATCAGTCATCATATTTTATTAAATGTTTTATGATGAGCTTTACTGTGGATGTTCTATCTTGATACTATTCATCATACTACTCAGAATGGTTAGTGATTGTGTTTATAGATTGGGGAAACTTATTTAAATTTCATATGTATATGTTGCTTATGTTTATCCCCATCCACATGAATAATTAATTTTATTTAGTAAGTAATGGGTGGGGCCTGATATAGCTCCTCGATGCATCAGTAGATCTCATGAGACAAACTAGCCTGGGTTTTTACCCATTATGTATGGCGTCTTGGATGAGGCCTTGACGGTGTGATTATGATGTCCAAAATTATAAATTACCTCATTATGAAACTAGTAATTTATTGTTCATGTGATTATTTTACTAGTATAATATCCAAGGTTATATTTTATTATGGAATTATTTAATCAACTTTTATTCTTACTATATTATGCTCAATATTATGTTTTAATGGCATCTGTACTTTTATTTATGCTTTATATGCATTAATTAACCTTAATAAGAATTTGATATCACCCCTTTATTATGTTTTATTTCTCCCTAGGATGTAAAAAGGTATATTATGAATGACTTTTAGGGATAATCTAGGAGTTATGGATGTTTCAAAATAATTTTCAATGGTGTACATAATTTCATGTTGTAATGTAACAATTATATATGTATTTGGTTTTTAAATGCTCCTAAACTATTAGGTCCTTCAGGATTTGATTCTTTGTAATTATACCAATGTAATAAAGTAAGGCACCGACTCTGAGATATTGGGGTTGGGTCTTTACATTTGGTATCAGAGAAAATTTAGTAGAAATAATAGAAACTAGATTTAGAAAATGTAGATTAGGGAACATATTCCAAAGATAGAATTTGAGAATAAGAATAGAAGAACATCCTAAATTTTTTGGTAAAGTATATATTATGTGTGTATTCTAAGAAATACATCCCTATCAGTATACTAAAATTGGATGTGGTTCTAGAACAGATATACCTAGGGGTAACAACTCCAAAAAGGTGCCCTAGTCCTGACTCAGGGTAACCTGGTACATGAAAACAGATCTTACTATGCAACTGGTTTGACACTCTCAAAGGATATTCTTAGGATAAGTGACATTTTCTTTACAAACCATTATGAAGGGTTTAAAAGTAACTATGTCCCTAAATAAATCGTTTTTATGATTATGAGAATAAATACACATAGAATTTAAATTTATGTTAAGTGTTTTTATAGTTTGAGATTATACATTACGATTCATAACATAATCTAGTGTATTACATTATTTAGAAATAGTTCCTAGTGGAAGGAATGGAAATCGTATCAATGGACGTATCCCATATAGGGATTTTCTTCTTATGAAAGATAGTGATATCGGTATTGTAGGATTGAAATAGTATATGTATATGCTCAATTACAAGAGGGGGTGAATTGTAAGTTTAAAAACTATTATTTTTAACCTTAAGTGAAACTATGTTTAACAAAGTTAAACTAGTTAAATTCACAAAGCCTCTTTTAGTTCTACTAAACAAACTTCCTTAGGTTCCAAAAATATGAATTCAGAAATGAAACTTAATAACAACTTTCTTAAAGGAAGATTCTACCTTAAAGTGTATAGAATCTTATTTATCATAATATGTAAAGTACAAGAAAGTATAAGAAAGTTATACTTTCTTCCTTTATCAAAATACAGTATAAAAAAACATGAAAAAAAAAGTAACAAGTAGGAAATATTTTAACCCAAAGAGTAGGGTATACAATAACCTTAGATAAAGGCACCTTGATTTATAATTTCAAGAAAGTATGTCTTACCCACACCAGGGTAAGCCCTCGATAATAATATCAGAATCTGTCTTGATATACCTAAAATTTCTTGATCTTTAAGGTAGTTGGAACCTCTGTCTTCCTATCCTTGGAAGACCTTGATTGTACTCAACAACAATTGGAGTCACATGAAGCAGGCAGAACAAGATATTCAGTAATTCACAAGGCGTGAGAGTATTTCTCTCTCTACAAATCACTTCACAACATCCCAGCATGTAATCTCTAGGATGATCAACATTAGATTATGAGCTTTTTCAAATGAGCTCCTATTTATAGGAAAAACTCCAACGGTTGACTCCCTCCTCCAATGGTCATATTTTTTCTTTAATTTCCGAGGGACCTGTACATGTTTCACTCAACCAACAGTTAGTTAGAAATAGATTCCATGATATTGTTTTATAATAATAACATGTGTATGGAAATGGATTAGATTAACCAAATATGAATATCCAGAGTCTAAGGGAAAATATAATTCAGAATCTAATTATATAAATAATTGGTTTCTATAAAACATATATATTCAGAATCTATTTTTCAAAGAGTTTGGAATCTAAATTATATAGATTCTAGAGTCTAAATTCCAATGAATTCAGAGTCTGAATTCAGATTCTGAATTCTGAGGAATTCGGATTCTGAATTATAAGGAATTTGGAGTATGAATTCTAAGGAATTCATAGTCTGAATTGAAAAGAATTCTGAATCTAAATTTTAGAGAATTCAGAATCGAAATTTCAAATAATTCAGAATCTTAATTTCAAAGAATTTGGAGTATAAATTTTAGAGAGTTCAGAATCTGAATTTTAAAGAATTCAGAATCTGAATATTAGAGAATTCAAAGTCCAAATTTCAGGTAATTAAGAATCTACATTTTTGAGAATTTGGAGTCTGAAATTCATAGAAATCAAAATCTGAATTTCTGAGAATTTAGAGTTTGAATTTTATAGAATTTGGAATCTGAATTTCAAAGGATTCAGAATCTGGATTTCATAGAATTCGGAGTCTGAATTTTAGAGAAATCAGAATCTGAATTTTAGAGAATTTGGAGTCTAAAAACTGAATACCTTATATCCAAGGAACTATAATATTCTGAGGTTTTAGATAAGGATCCAATTTTTGGACTTAGTAATAAACTGAACTTGGTTTTGAGAGATTATAAAATGAGGTAATGAAAACAAGGTAAGGATAAAAATTTCCTTAGAGAAGGGAAATTTTCCTTAAGAAAATATTTCTTAGAGAAAGGTAATTTTCTTTAAGTTAAAGTGTTTGTGATTTTCAAAATATAGATGAATGGAAAATTCATAAGGAAACCTTATTAACTCAAAAATCTCCCCCTTTTTTGAAATCACAAACACCCTTTCGAAATAGAATATAAGGACTAAGAATTTTCTTTAGGAACTTTAAAAGAAACAACTTATCTCTCTTTGCTTATGAATCATGATAAATACAACTAACTCCCCCTTAGGTTTTGAAATCCCTATGGATCATATTCTTTACTTAAAGATATTTTACTTTTTCTTGCATATGAAAGTATTTTTTAAGTAAAATTTCCCATATTTAAACTCCCCCTTACTTAGAGAATTATCTTCTTTATACATAGTATTCTTTTTACCATTCTTTTCTCCCCCTTTATAATTTTCAAAAAGGAATGGAGAGAATAAAAAAATTACCTAAAAGATTTAGAACTATACACAACAAAATAAATAAAGGACAACAAGATTTTTTATTAAGATTTGGAAAATTGATACAAAGTAGTACAAAAAAAGATCGGAATTAATAAGAAAATTTATCCATCCATCTTTTCCTTCGTTTTGATCTTCTTCACAATAGTCTTCAACTTTTTAATATCTTTATGATCATCCTTAAACCTTTTGAGTAGCTATTCCTAATCCTGATTTTTCTTTTCTAGAGCCTCGATTTTATCTTCCTAATATTTAAGGATTTATGCCTGAGACTTTATTAACTCTTCTTGCTGACTAAACTTTTATTCAAAATATATCCTGAGATCCCTTTCTCTCTTAAAATTTGAGGAAAATGAATTTAGCTTCCCATTCAGATATTTATCTTCTTGATTTCAGGATACATGTTTGAGGTTCATCTTTTTTGTGAAACTTACTGTAATATTTTTTATTCTATCATCTGACTTGTCAAATTAATCTTTCATGGAATCTTGAAAGTCATAAAAAATTATTAAGTTTTTAATTTTTCTTTAAGACCACTTTGTAATTTCCTTACATGATCTCATGTGAGTATCATGATCATTATAAAAGTTTTTGAAATTAGCCTCAAGCTTAATGAATTTTTCCATGATCATTCTTACAGATTATGTCTTCTGATTAAAGGAGCATTGAAGTGGATGATGCCTTGATTCAATACTAGGAAATAGGGGAATAGTGTCTACTAATTTCTTCAGAGACTGCACAACAAAGTCCTAACCCATGGAAGATGATTTAGAATCTGATTCCCTTGTAGGTGAAGATTCTTTTTCTAGATCTATATATTTCCTCTTGGATGATCCACCTTCATCCTTCTTAACCACAACATATTTATTAGGGGTCTCAACAATCACCTGTTTTCTTTTTTCTACTATATAATTAGTCTCTGTAGCCTTTGGAGATTCATGCTTACTATCTAATACTTGAACGATTTTATCATCATCAACCTTTGCCTTATCAGTATATTCATTAAGATCATCAGGTTGAATGAAGTCATGATTGTTGTTTTCATTATCAGAAGGTTTATTAACCTCTTCATGACCCTCATCCTCTTTTCCTTGAGAAACAATTTTGGTTGATTCCTCCTAGGAAGTCTAGATTTAAAGATTTTTAGAAGGACTTTATTTCTCATGATATTATTTAACTTTTCTAATCACATTATCACTCTCATATCTTTCTTCCTCTTCTTCCTCTTCTTCTACTTTTTCTTCTTGAACTATCTATTTTTATATGTATGGTTCCAGAATTATGATATTTTTTCTTGGAGTCCTTATTGGTACCGGTTATTTGAGAAATGATTCTGGTACCTGAATCTGTTCAAAAGTTTTCTTAGTATCCTTGAGAATTTCTTGAGAAATATCAACTTTAGACATTTTCTTCTTTTGTTTCTTTTTTTTTCTTACTTCTCTATCTCTTCAATAGTTTTAATCTTTAGGGTCTTTACCTCAGCTAGATCTAGGCCAAAAATAGGATCTTCTTCTTTCTTAACCTTCTTCTGCTCTATCTATTTTTCTACACTTCTCCAGGTAAATATTTGATCTTCTTTGGTTTTGGGGTTTTTGTCTGACTTTTCGGAATTGAATACTTCTCTTTGATTTTCGATTCTTTCTAATATCTATTCTTTTGTGATTTCTTGGAATTATTTATTACTTCCTTCTTCTTTGATAAATATTCAATTTTAATTTATAATGGATCATAAAATTCTCCAGATTTTCTATTGAAAGTAACTTTCATCCTTCTCAAAGTGACATCACTTCGTAACAAAATCTTGAATGTTATCAGCTTAGAGATATAAGGAATTGTGAACGCATCTAGGTATTGTACTATGATCTTAGAAATAATTGACTAATACATGATGATTTGATATTTGAGAGTTCTATTCTTGATATTGGAAATCATCAGTAAGATAAAATTCACCAAGTTTATCTTCCTCAGGTTTACCAGGAAATCCAGAACTTAGATGTCACTTTTCATTAAGTAGACCTTGTCTCTTTTTCTTAGAATTAGAAAACCATGTACCCCTAAATGCATAATCCTGAAATTTTTTGAAATATGGTTGATCTTCGGTGTTTTCACTCCTTTGATTCCAAGGCACTCTATTGTCTTTTCCTTATCAAAGCTTCCTAATTGATCGGGTAACTTATGGGTGTAGAAAATCATTTCTCCTTCATATGGTACTCTAATGATACTTTATTCCTGGTTGAAGGAAAGTGAATAGGTTTTCCCATAACTATTGAATGAAAAATTTTCTCTTCTGCCTTCATTAAAAAAATGTATTGTCTCGTAGAACTCAACAAGTAACTGTGGGTAAACCAGATCCTGAGTTTTCGGTTTGGCTACACAATGACTCTCCCAACAATTGAGCTTGATATTTTGTATAATCGTGGAATTATACTTATTGAAAAATCTTAGATAAACTAACATTTATTTTTATATTTTCCACTTTCTGATTTCCTTGGCTGAAGACATTTGTTTCTGTGGAGAAGCTTCCAAATACATATGTAGTCTGATAAAACTTAGAAAAGAGAAATAGTATTTTTGAAGAGAGGCAGAGATTTTGGGATAAAAACCTTGAAAACTAATGTGGGAAGAGAAATAGGGGGCCTTTATATAGGCATTTATGTGATTGTTCAAATTCCTGATTTGATACAATGGTTGAAACAAACACAATCTGATCTAACTGTTGATATGAAATGCAAAGAAGGATTTGATAGGTTTCAATATTTTGAGGTTTTTTAGGTAAAAATTCAGATTAAAGGAAAGTGAATCCAAAAAATTTTCTTAAAACAAGATAAAAACCCAACAAGTAAAATATTGAATTATGAAAATTTAAGTAAATAATCATACCTTCTGGATTGATAGAAAACTTTCAGTAAATAAAAATATTCTTCTTGACAAATTTTAGATTCTGGAAAATTTTATTAAGGAAGAAAAATTTTGGATTTTGTAATTTTTATTCTAAAATTGTGGTTATGAAAAAAAAATTGATTAATAAAATTTTGTTTATGAAAAAAATTTGAATAAGGAAAAGAAAAAAATGGTTACTAAAGAAATGTACTCCCCCTAAGAAAAGGAGTATCTTAATATAAGGAGATAGGTTTCAAAAAAAAATTAATATAGAATATTACCTTACAGTTATCATTTATATCTTTTGTTTAATGTATTCAAATCCATTGGATAGAAATTATTTTGCAAAAATATCAGTAAGTTGATCTTTTATTCAAATAAATTGAAGAATGATATATCCTTTAATTGTGTGATCCCGAAGAAAGTGATGTCTAATATCTTTGTGTTTTTCATGAGAGTGATATGTAGGGTTTTTTTATATAAATGGAACTAGTGTTATCGAACAATATCTGTGTTTTGGTAAAATCGATGTCATAGTTTGTGGGTGTGTTTTGCATCCACAACACTAGAGCACAGAAACTTCCAGGTGCTACATATTCAGCTTCAGCAGTGGAAATTATTACTAAGTGTTGCTTCTTGCATGACCAAGAAACTAATGAATCTCCTAAGAAATGAAAAGGTTCTGGATGTACTTTTTCTATCAATTCTACATCCTTCAAAATCATGATCCTAAAAACTTTTGAAAACAAAATCATTTTCATAAGTATTGAAAAGTCCTAAATCCATGGTTCCCTTCAAATAGAAAAAAAAATATTTTCACTTCTTTTAAATGGGATTCTTTTGGATTAGATTGATATCTTACACATAAGCATACTGAAAACATTATTTTTTGACAACTAGCTATCAAGTATAGTAAACTTCCTATCATACCTCTAAATGATGTTTGATCTACTGGTTTCTTAGCTTCGTCAAGATCAAGAGAGTTTGACATACCGATTAGAGAGCTTATACTTTTAGTTTTTTCAAATATATACATTTTTAGAAGATCTTTAATATAATTATATTGTTATATATAAGTTCATTCTTGTTTTTGAGAAATATGAAAACCTAGAAAAAATGGTAACTCACCCATCATACTCATTTCAAACTCAGATTTCATTAGATTCACAAAACGAATCAGTTAAAGATTGCTAAGTTAAACCAAATATAATGTCATTAACATAAATTTTAATAATAAAAACATTTTTCTTATCTTTCTTTATAAAAAGAGTTAGATTAGCAGTTCCCTTAACATAATTGTTTTATAAAAAAAATCTTTTAAGTCTTTCATACCAGGTTCTAGGGGCTTGTTTACATCAATATAAATATTTGGTAAGTCTGAAAACATGTTTAGGATGTTTTGTGTCTTAAAAACCATAAGTTTGTTCAATATAAACTTCCTCTTGAACATATCTATTAAGGAAATAACACTTCACATCCATTTTAAAAAGTTTGAAATTAAAGAATGTTTCAAAGTCAAGTAAAATGAGAATAGATGCAAGTCTAGAAACTGAAGAATGGGTTTATTAATAGTTTATTCCTTCTTATTTATTATAGCCTTTAGCAACTAATATAGATTTATTTCTTACTATGATTCCATTTTCATCACACTTATTTATGAAAACCCATTTTACTCCAATTAGAGAATTTTCCTTAGGTCTCTCAACCAATGTACAGACTTTGTTTCTTTCTAATTCATTTATCTCATCTTGCATAACTTTTATCCAATCATCATCACCTAAAGCTTCATTGGTGCTTTTTGGTTCTAATTGGGAGAGAAATGTTAGATGTTCTAATTCACTTCTTAAGAAAACCTCTAGTCCTTACAGGTTGATTTACATCACCAATTATATTGTCACTAGGATTATTCTTAATAAACAACTGATTTGGGTTTTGTAAAACCTATTCATCAACATATGCTAGGAATTATTATGAGTTAAATGCTTCAGAAATATTTTCTTGAGAATTTTCCTTATTAGATTTATCTTCTATCAAGGGTTGATAATTAGTTTTTGAAAACACATTAGAAGATATAGGTTGGGGTTGTTTAAAAACAAAAATATCAGTTTCATTAAACTTAACATAAACTATTTCTTCAAATGTTCTAGTATTTTTATTAAAAAATCTATATGCCTTAGAAGTAGTGGAGTAGCCTAGGAAAATTACTTCATCAGATTTGGGTGAAAATTTATGTAAGTTATCTTTATTATTTAGAATGAATACTTTGCAACCAAATACTTTGATATAGTAAAGTCATGTTTTTCGACCGTTCCACAATTCATAAGGTGTTTTGTTTAGAAAAGGTCTGATTAAAACTCGATTTATAGTATAATAAATAGTGCTAACAAGTTCATCCCAAAAAAATGTTTAGCAATAGAATATTCACTCAACATGGTTCTAGTTATCTCTTGAATAATTAAATTTCTTCTTTCATCAACACCATTTCGTTGAGGAGTTATTGGAGCTAAGAAGTTATGATTAAAGCCTTTCTTACTACAAAATGTTTCAAAATGTGAATTTTGAAATTTTCCTCCATGATCACTATGAATAGTTTTCAATGGAATATTTATCTCATTTTTAACTTGGGCTCTAAAATTTTTGAAATAAGAAAAATCTTTGGATTTATTTGCTAGAAAATAGACCCACATAAATCTAGTGTAATCATCAATCAAAACAAATACATAGTATTTGCCTTCAATACTTCTAGTTTGTGTTGGACCAAAAAGATCCATATGTACTAACTATAATGAATAAGAACTTGAGACTTCACCGATTGATTTAAAACTTGATTTATGTTTATTACCATATTGAAAAGGATTACAAACTTTTGAAGAATCAAATCTAAACTTCAATATATCCTTAATAAGTATTTTCATTGAGAGTTTTCATACGTTCCTAAAGTTGCAGTGTCCTAAACTTTTATAACATAACCAATATTGATCTTCCATTGCACTAAGTCAGGGTAGATCTTGGATCCTAAGGTCTTCTAAGTTAAGTGTGTATACATTCTCTTGACTATGGGAAGAAAGAATAAACTCTTCCTTGGAATTTTGTACTAAGCATTTATTATTCCTAAAATTCACTAGGTAACCTTCATCACACAATTGTCTTATGCAAATGAGGTTGTGCTTAAGACCATTAACAAATAAAACATTTCAAATTAAAGTTTTTCCAAGAAGAACAATGTTACCTATACCAATAATTTCTCCCTGAGAATTATCTCTAAAAGTTACTTTTCCTCCTTTCTTCTTGATAATATTTTCAAAGAATTTTTTGTTACCAGTCATATACTAGGAACATCCACTATCCATATACCATGTATTATTGTTGGTTCTTTCTTTATTTTTCTGAAAATAAGAGAGTTAGACTTTCAGAATCCAAACTATCCTGAATCCAAAAATTTCAGAAATTAAAATTTTAGGAATCCACATTTTCTTAGAAAAATAAGCTTTATGAAAACCTAAAGATTGAGTTTTATTTAAAAAATACTTTTTTTAAATGTCCACCACATTTACATTTGGTGAAAAGGGGATCACTTTGAGGAACAAAATAATTATTACTAAAAATAGGTTCGGAGTGAGTATAAAAAATTCATGAACTATTCCTTAGAAGAAGAATTTGATAATACATTGTATCAAATTCTTTCCTTCCTGAGGTAAAATTTGATAAAAGTTTCTTTAATGAATAAATTTAGGATTTTAGTCTAATGACTAAATTCTTATCCTCAAAGTCATTAATCTTCATAATTGAGTTATTATATAAAACACTTTTCTTATAAATAACACATTCAAGATCCTTAGAAATTTAATCCTTCTTAGTATTAACTTTCTTATGGTTTTTAGAAATATTTTCAAAATCAAAATTTTTCTGATCAAGATCCTTAGAATGATCTGATACTTATTTAGTTAAAATATAAATTATATAATTTTATTTCTCTAACTTTTTTTTATCTTAAATTTTTCATTCTCAAGAAGCTTAGAAAACCTTGACACTTCTTCATAATAAGGCAAATAATTATCTTCATCAGAAGAAGATTATTCATCTGAAGACTTATAATATTTTCTGATCAGTATACTTTGAATTCAAAGATACATTGGTGATAGATTTAGAATTTTGTACCTTTACCATTAGACAATGATTTTTAATGGGCAGTTTGTCTAATAGACCAATATTCTTCTGAATAGAAGTTTCATACTTTGAAGATTCATCTAAAGAGTCACCACCACTTGAACTCCATGTATCATTATCCGTTAAGACTTTCTTAGTCTTATCCATCTAATATTTTTTCTGTTTCTCTCAAAATGATTTTCTTTTCTATCTTTTATTTTATGTATGGGAAAATCTAGCCTGATGTGTCCGGTCCTTTTGCATTCATAGAAAGTGACTTCCAAATATTTCTTGTCTTTTATTTATTTCTTCTTATATATATACTAAAAATATTTCTTTCCCACTATCTTTTTCATCCTTAGATCAAGATTAGATAACTCATTTTTAGAGTGTTCACTTTCAGTAGACTCAGATATAATACTGACTTTCTTGTAATTATATCTTATAACCCTTTCTGGAGTCTTGACTTTGGTAGTAGTAATGGTTACACTTCCATTTCCATTCTTCTTCTTGTTCATATCAGCATCTCTTTTCATTATTGTCTCATGTTGAAGAAGAGTTCCATAAATTTCATCAAGATTAATTTGAGTAACTTTCATGTTTTCATCAATGGATATTCTTTTTTATTCCCACTCATTTGGAATAATATCAATTAAATTTTCTACAAGTGCTTCATCATCAAGACCTTTCTCTCCCGTAGATTTAAGACTATATTCTATGGTCATAAATCTTTTTTCCCTATTAAAACTAGTTCTCTATAGGGAAAAATGAATCCATGATATTCAAATCTCAACAGAGCTCTTCCAGTCTCTATCACTTTAGAAGTCCCAAAATAGGTAACTTCAAGTTTCTTCCAAATTCAATTATTAGCTTCACAAGGAGATACTTGACTATATATATTTATGGTCATAGAACACAACAAAGTATTGCGTACCTTTTAATTTAGTTGATATTCTGATTTTTATTAGTTGTTGAAGGTTTTTACTTCTTTGTCAAGAATTTTTTAGTCACCGGTAAGCATAAAAAATTATCTACTCCAGTGTTGATAACAAAAGTATTCAATCTATCTCTCCAGTACTCATAATAATTACCATCAAAAATAGGTGGTCTGGTAGGATTAAGGTTATTAATGGAACCAACATTCATACGTTCTATTCTATAGGAAAATATATTTCCACAAAAATTTTAAGTAGTAAAAGTTTATAAACAAAGATAAAAAAATTTATTTAAAACTTGAATAAGAAAAATTCAGTATGAAAATTTAAAATAAGGAAAATTTGAGTAAGAAAACTTATATGTAAGTATAAGTATTTCAGGAACCTTCTCTGATACCAATTCTAGGATCCAAATAGTATATGTAGATGCTCAATTATAAGATGGGGGTGAATTGTAAGTTTAAAAAATATTGTTTTAACATTAAGGAAAACTATGTTAATAAAATTTGAACAAGGTAAATCCACAAAATCTCTTTTATACTAAACAAACTTTCTTAGGTTCCAAAAATTTGAATCTACAAATGAAACTTAAGAAAAAAATTCTTAAAGGAAGATTCTACCTTAAAGCATATAGAATCTTATTTACCAGAGTAAGTAAAGTACAATAAAGTATAAGAAAGTTATACTTTCTTCCTTTATCAAAATATAGCAGAAATAAAAACTTGAAACAAAAACAAGTAACAAGTAAGAAATATTTTAACCCAAAGAGTAGGGTATCCAACATCCCTGGATAAAGGTCCCTTGATTTATACTTTCAAGAAAGTCTTCCTTACCCACACCAGGGTAAGGCCTTGATAGGAATATCAGAATCTATCTTGCTATCCTCACAAGACCTCGATCTTTATGTTAGTCGATATGTATGTCTTCTTATCCTCGGAAGCCCTCGATTTTACTCAGCAATAATCAGAGTCACACAAAGCAGGCTAGACAAGATGTTTAGTAATGCATAAGGAATGAGAGTTTTCTTTCTCTAGAAAGCACTTCACAGCATCACAGCATGTAATATCTAGGATAATCAACAATCAATTATGAGCTCTTTCAAATTAGATCCTATTTATTGTAAAAACTTCAATGGTCGACTCCCTCCTCCAATGGTCATATTTTTCCTTGAATTTTGGAGGGACCTTTACATGTTTCACTCAACCAATGGTTAGTTAGAAATATATTTCATGAAATCATTTAATAATAAAAACATGTGTAAAGAAAATAGATTATTTTAACAAAATATGAATATCTGGAGTCTAAGGAAAAATATAATTCAGAATCTAATCATATAAACAATTTGTTTCTATAAAACATGGATATTTGGTTTTTGTTTTTCAAAGAGTTCGAAATCTGAATTATATAGATTCTATATTTTGAATTCCAATGAATTTTGAGTCTGAATTCTAAGTAATTCAGAGTCGGAATTCTAAGTAATTCTAATTCAAAATTCTGAGGAATTCAGAGTCTGAATTATAAGGAATTCAAACTATGAATTATAAAGAATTCAGAGTCTAAATTTCAGAGAATTCAGAATCTAAATTTCATAGAATTTGGAATCTGAATTTAAAAGAATTTAGAATCTGAATTTTAGAGAATTTGGAGTCTGAATTTTAGAGAATTCAGAATTTTAATTTCAGATAATTCAGAATCTGAATTTCAGAGAATTCAGAGTCTGAATTTTAGAGAATTCAGAGTCTGAATTTTAGAGAATTAAAAATCTGAATTTGTGAGAATTCAGAGTCTGAATTTCAGAGAATTTGGAATCTGAATTTTAGAGAATTCAGAGTCTGAATTTCAGAGAATTCAAAATCTAAATTTCTAAGGATTTGGAATCTAAATTTCAAAGAATTTGGAGTCTGAATTTTAGAGAATTCAGAATCTGAATTTCATATAATTCAGAGTCTAAAAATAGAAGACTCTATATCCAATTAACTATAATATTCCAAGGTTTTAGATAAGGATCCAAATTTTAGACTTAGTAATAAAATGAACTTGGTTTCTATAGATTATAAAATGAGGCAATGAAAACAAGGTAAGGATAAAAATTTCCTTAGAGAAGGGAAATTTTCCTTAAGAAAATAATTCTTAAAGAAAGATAATTTTCCTTAAGATAAAGTGTTTTTGATTTTCAAAACATAGAGGAATGAAAAATTCATAAGGAAACCCTATTGACTCAATAGGTATTGGAGCTACAACTAGTTATGAGCAACTTATAACTATATTGGGACATTTCACTCAGGTTATGAACAATTACCTTACCCGTGTGGAGCATCCTGAACCACAACATGGAGAAAAAATATTAGACCACTTTTTGAAACAGTTTCCTCTATTATTCAATAGGGTTATAGACCCATTTTTAGTGGATTAGTGGATAATTTTTCTAGAGAATATATTTATTTCTTTGGAAATTAAATAAAAAGGAGAAGGTTGTCATGGCAGTTTATCGTCTATCGAGAGATGCAGATCAATGGTGGTCACTAATTCAAAACACAAAGGATGAGGTAGAAATATCAAATATGGAATGGAGGTATTTTAAAGAAATTTTCCTTGAAAAATATTTTCCTCATGAATAACTAGCATATATGGAAAGGAAATTCTTGAATATAAGGGAAAAAGAGAATGAGAAGGTTTCCAAGTATAAATCAAACTTTACAAGGTTTGTAAGGCATGCTATAAACTATATACATAATCCAAGGAGTAAGATTTATCAATTCTTTGATGGTTTAAAACCATTCTTTTGAAGGTCACTAGTCTCCCAAAATTTATCATCATATGAAGATATAGTCTCATGTGCTATCAAGACATAAAAATAATTCTCTAATTCATATGAATTCAAAGTAAAGAAAGAGAAGAAGAGGGTTGTTGAATACTCTGGAAAAGGAAATAAGGAAAAGGGGAATAAGGGAAGAGTTGATTTTACATCTTGTGATAATTATGTGATGAAACACCCCTATAACTTTCTTGAATGGTATGGGTGTTTGTTACAAGTGTGGATAAAAAGGCCACCAAGATCGTGATTGTAAGGGAAGGAAATAATCTACCAATGTTCAATGCTACAATTTCAAAGAGATGGTACATTATGAAAATTATTGTCCTAGGAATCAAGGAAAATTTCCCCAAATAAGACCAAGGAAGAAAAGAAAATATTATACAGTCACAATTGTTGAGGTTGAAGTTCATAATGATGTGGTGGTAGGTATTTTAATAATTTCCTCAAACTTAGAAAATTATTTATTTGATTCTAGATCATCACATTATTTTATATCTTCCCATTTTCAATAAAATTAGATATTTAAATTTTGATTTAATAAAGGAGTTTTCATTAAAAATTCATAATGGAAGTACTATTCCAACAAAGATGCGTCGATCTATCCCCTTTATGATACATAAATGAGCTTTAGTTTCTAAAATTATTATCATACCCATGATTGATTTTGATATAATACTCAGTATGAATTGGATTTCATATTATTATGTGAAAATATATTTCAATAAGGAGGAAGTTACGATTTTTGGGAATGATGTAGAGTCCCTTATCTTTAGAGAAGAAACCTCTCTATCTAATTCTTATCAAGATCCACCCCTAGTATCTCTACTGAATTCAATTCATGAGGAGTAATAGAATGAAATATTTATGGGTGAGGAAATAAATATTAAAATTGAGGATTTACCTATTATGAAACAATATGTTGATTTATTTCTAGAGGATTTACCTAGACATCCTCTAAAGATGTAAATTGAGTTTTCTATTGATTTAATTCCTGTTGCAAGGCCTATATCAAATACACTTTATAGAATGGTTACAGTGGAATTAGTGGAGCTAAATAAACAACTAGATGATTTGAGTAGTGAGGGTTTTATTCACCCTAGTGTTTTTATATGGTGAGCTCCTATTCTTTTTGTTAAGAAGAAAGATGGATCTATGAGATTATTCATTGACTACAGAGAGATCAATGATATTATGATAAAGAATAAGTATCATCTTCCTTAAGTTGGTGATTTATTTGATCAACTTCACAGAGCCCAATATTTTTTAAAGATTGACCTTTGATATGGATTTAATAAGTTGCATGTGAGGAAGAAAGATATTCTAAATACAACATCTCAAACCAGGTATGGGAATTATGAGTTTACATTAATGCCTTTTATACTGACTAATTACCCATTTGTTTTCATGTATCTAATGAATAGAGTTTTCCAGAAATATATTTATGACTTTTTGTGGTGATATCTTGGTATACTCCAAAATCTATGAAGATCATGAGAATCACTTGTGCATTATTCTGAAGACTCTTAGAAGAAATTATTTATATGGGAAGTTTAGCAAGTGTGTATTTTGGATTAAAATAGTTTCTTTTCTTAGACATATTGTCTATAAGGATTGAATCTTAGTCTATCCTATGAAGACAAAGGCGAGTTAGGAATGTCCTAAACCAACGAACATAAATGAGGGGTATAGTTTTATTGGTTTAGTAGGTTATTATCTGTGTTTCATTTAGAACTACACCCGATTAGCAGACCCATTAAACAAGATTACTCGTAAAGGGGTTCATTTCATATGGATAAAATAATGTGAAGAATGTTTCAATGGACTAAATAGAATATTGGTGAATGATTTTATCCTGACACTACCATCGAGAAATGGTGGGTCTGCAATTTATATTGATGCATCAAAGAAAGAAATTGTTTGGGTCCTTATATAGAATTAAAGAGTTATTACATATGCATCAAGGCAGTTAAAAATTCATGAACAAAACTATCCAACTCATGATCTTGAGTTATTATCTGTAATATTTTCTCTAATCGTATGGAGATACTGTCTCTATGGTTAAAGATGTTAGATATATACAAATCACAAGAGTTTGAAATATATCTACTCACAAAAATAACTCAACATGAGGCAAAGTATATGGCTTGAGCTACTCAAGGATTATAATTGTTCAATACACTACCACCAAGGGAAAGAAAATAAGGTAGTAGATGATTTGAGTAGGAATAATAATGGAGTTCTAAACAAAATGAGGATTGACAAAGATCCTGTGTACATGGATCTAATAAAGATGTATATCTGAATTATCAAGAATGGTGAAACATCATTACTTTTTCAATTGGTTTCCCAACTATCTTTATTGAAAATTATTAAAAATTATTTGGTTATGATTAAAATATTCAAAAGAAAATTAAATATGTGAATGATGGGAAGTTTCTAGGATTTGTGTGTGAGGACAGAATTCTGAAATTTGGGAGGAGGCTAGGTGTTCCCTCTATACTTGAGCTAAAACGAGAGTTGATGGATGATGCCCATAGCTTGAATTTCTCAATACACATGGTATCACTAAGATGTATATATATCTAAAGGAATATTTCTAGTGGGATAATATGAAGTAGGAAATTGATGATTATGTATCAAGATGTTTAGTTTGTCAATAGGCGAAGGATGAAAGACAACATCCTAGAGGTGTTGTGAAACCCCTTCCTATTCCTACATGGAAATGGGATGACATCACTATGAATTTTTTCATTAGATTACCAAAAACCCCATGAAATAATGATACAATATAGGTGATTATTGATCGACTTATCAAATCTGAACATTTCATCACTATAAGGGAGAATTTTACATGAGATCACCTTACATTAATCTATATTAATGAAGTTATAAGACTTCATGGAGCACCTATGTCAATTTTTTCAGATCTAGATCCACAATTTAAATCTAAATTATAGAAAAGTATTCATAAATCATTGGATATCGAGATTCATTTGAGTACTGCTTATCACCCTCAAATTAATGGGAAGTCATAAAGGATGATATAAACATTAGAAGACATGTTGAGATCATTCTCACTTGACTTCCAAGTTATGTGAGATCATTATTTATCTTTATTGTAGTTTTCCTAAAATAATAGTTTCTGTTCATGTATTCAAATGGTATCATATGAATCATTTTATAGAAAGAGTTATCATACACTAACTTGTTGGGATTACATTGGTGAAGGGAATCTTGTAGGCCCATAGATTGTGGAGGAAACAATAGAAAAGGTAAAGACTATTTAAACTCATATCAAAGCAGCTCAATGTAGGCACAACAGCTATGTTGATAATCAATGGAAGGATTTGGAATTTCAAGTGGGAGATCATGTTTTATTGAATGTATCTTCATGGGAAGGTGTTATAGGATTTTGGAAGAAAGGGAAACTGAGCCCCATGTATATTGGTCCTTTTGAAATTATGGATTTAATCGGAGTTGTGGCTTATCATTTGGAAATGATTCCTAGCCTTTATAAGGTACACAATGTGTTACACGTCTCTTTGTTAAGGAAGTACACACCAGACCCACCACATGTACTCAATTATGAGGGAAAAGAATTGGAACATGATGTATCTTACTATGAAGATCCTATCTGGATTATAGATACTAAAGATAAGGTGTTGAGGAATCGAATGACTTGGCTGGTAAAGGTAATTTAGAAAAATCATAAAATTTAAGAGGCAAAATGGGATCCTGAGGATCATATGATGAATGACTACCCAAGTCTTTTTGTGAGGTGATAGTATGGAAATTTCAAGGATAAAATTTTTATAGGAGGTGAGAATGTAACGACCCAGAACTCTATCGATTAATTTTCTATTCTTATGTTTATTCTATATAGTATATATCACATAAAATAAATTATATAACATAATGCAAACATCAAAAATAAATAATGAATTAAATAATTGGTATTTCTAGAAATTAAGGAACCTATATAGATGAAATAGTAACTTGAGCTTAGGAATAGTAATATGACCCTTATAAATAGTAAATAGGCTAAATGAATATTAACCCCTCCCATGTTTTTATAAATAAAATTTAGGCATCTTATAAATTAAATTATCATATAATTATATCATAGTATAGGTAAATGAATATTTTAAAAATTATTAATTAAATGATGGTATTTTTGTGAGTCATAAATATTTAATTACAGTTTTATAATTAATAAAATGATTTAAAAGAAAATTCATTTTCATAAAATGTATTCCAAAATCAATATTTTTTCCTATGGTTTTTGGATAATTTTATGAGACCTTAGTTAATTTTTTAAAGTGTTATAAAATGAGTTATAGATTTAAAATATGTTTTTTTAGTTAAATAGTGGTTTTAATTAAAAATTAAATTTCTCATATATAGAAAATTATTTTAATAAAATGGAGTTCATTTTTTAATTATACACATTGAAAAATGGTTAGGGTGAATTTTTTTGTATTTTTCTAAAATACTTGAATTTTTGTTGAATAGTAAAATACGATAATTTATGATAAATGATAAATACATGATTTATGAGTTATAGGTGATGTTTGGTGGATATAAGAACCCTTTGTTTGAAATAAAATAAACTTATTAATGTATTTTTTACAATAATCAACACTATTTATTTTCTTAATCAAAATAATAAAATAATGAATAAAATAATGAGAAATCACCCCTCTTCTCCACTATAAATATCACCCCTTTTCCTCACACCTTCCAAGATTTGATACTTGTCAAATTTATACCCAATATTATCCCCAAGACTCTCCCCCAATTCTAGGAGATCTTGGTCTAATAAAAATACTAAAACTAATTCCCTTAAGGATTTTCTCAATGAGGGGTATTCAAGAGGTAAAATCCTCTTCCTTTTCCTTTTAATTTCTTTTCAGGTTCTTTTCTTTTATTATCTCCCCACCTCCTATGTCCAAATGATAATTATAACTCAATTATCATATATATAATATAATTATATCATGTGAATGTAATATCCTTTATCAAACTCTTTTCTCTCTTGTGCACGCTCTCTTTTATTTTAGAAACAAAATCATCGTCCGTGAGGTGCCAATTTATAACCTTCATTGATGACGGATTTTTGTTCTCCAATTTTTTCCTTCACGGTTGGTAATAAAACCATATTAATGGTTAAAATAGACTATAATATATATATCAAAACACTTTTTATGTTCTGTATGTAATATATTTACATAATACTAAATGATTAAAAAAATGAGTTCGTTATGATCCATAACCGTCATAATAATGTAAATGATTATCACTAAATGTCTCATCTAATGATTCATACTAATAAATTATAAACAAATGATATATATAACCATTTATACTTCTATATGTTTATTAAAATCATATAAATTCAATTTTTTATAGTTATATCCTTTCTGTATGAACTTCTATACTCATATATAAGTATACCAATTGTGAAAACCAAGGAAACAAATTCTCCTGAGAAATAAAATTGTGTCTTATAACTCATAAAAAAGGAAATAAATTAAATAAATAAAATTATAATAAATAAAATAAATGTAAATAATTTTATTTATTAATTAATTAATGGATTTATTTTTATTATCTAGGACATTAAGGTCAAGTTCAGAACACATTCGGACATAAGTTAAGGGTTTTCTTCTCGAACCTCTATTTTCATTTGGGTTGTGATTTCTTTCTCTATACACTAATGTAATTCTATATTATTTTATTTAATTGTTATAAATTATACATATATATATATGTGTGTTTTAAAATCACATATCTAGATTAGTTCATCATTCTTTGGTGGAAGAATAAATGTTTTACAAGGTTCCCTTATAATTTCTTCCTGATACACAAGCCTGATTAAAGTGAACGCCTCGATTTCATGCCCATTTTCAAGTGCCATAAATAATCTATTTTAATATGCCTTTATTTTTCTAAAATCACTAATTTTTTCATGAAAAAACTATATTTTTTTCATTTATGTTTTTATATAAACAATCATGATAAATATAAATGATTTTTCCAAAAAAACTCTTCTTTATAAAGTAAAAAGGGTATTTATATCCATAATAACTTAGTGATTTAATTAGAGTATATTAATATATTTCAACACATATACTGAATTTTATACTTTATTGAGTTTTACCTCTTATGTTTATCAGCCTCTTTATTTTATTAAATGGTTTATGATCAGCTTGAATGTGGATGTGTTATCTTAATACTATTCACCATACTACTCAGAATGGTTAGTGATTATATTTATTGATTGAGAAAAGTTATTTACATTTCATATGTATATTTTTTTCATGTTTATCATCATTAATATTAGGAATTAATTTGACTTAGTAAGTGATGGGTGGGGGCCTCTATATTCCCTCGATGCATCAGTGGGTCTCATGAGAAAAACTATCTTGGGTTTTTATCCATTATATATAATGTATTTTACAAGGCCTTGATAGTATGATTATGATGTTTGGAATTATACATTCTCTCATTATGAAATTAGTAATTGATTTTCCATCTAATTATTTGACTATTAGAATATCCACAGTTATGTTTTATTATGTCATTATTTAATAAGATTTTATTCCTGCCATACTATGCTCAAGCTTGTGTTTTAATGGCATGTATACTTTTATTTATTCTTCTATTGGATTACTTAACCTTATTGAGCATCTGATATCACCCCTTTATTATGTTTTATTTCTCCCCAGGATGTGAAGAGGTATATTATGAATGACTTTCAGGGATAATCTTGGAGTTATGGATGTTTTCAAATAATTTTCTATGTTGTACTTAATTTGATGTTGTAATGTTACAATTATATATGTGTCTAGTTTTCCAATGCTACTAAACTATTCGGTCCTTTGGAATTTAGTTCCTTTTAATCATATCAGTGTAATAAATTAAGGCACCAACTCTAGGATATTGGGGTTGGGTCTTTTCACATTGATCTCCCCTCAATTGATCAAAATGGTCATAAATGTGTGGAAGTGAATATTAATTCTTTATCTTAACTTGGTTAATATTACGATAATCTACACACAACCAAAGAGTTCAATATGTCTTTTTGACAAACAAGACTGGAGCTTCCCATGGATACAGGCTCAGGTGAATGAAACATTTCCTTTACATATCTTCCAAATTAACTCTCAATTCCCTTAATTCTATTGGTTCTATTCGATAAGATATAAGGGAAATAGTATTAGTCCTTATAAAGAGATCAATCATTAAATCCACTTCCCTTATAGGTGGAAACCCTGAGAAATTTTTGGGAAACACATCTGGAAACTAATCCACAACTAATAGAAATATTATATTCTTTATCTCATCCATTGATGTCAAATACAACACTTATAAATGGTACAAGATCATTCCAACTACTAGTGTGAACAAGCTCGTTGCACCTGCCTTTATATTCCCTTATCCATGAAAGAGATGCACGATGTCGTCTTTAGTCGTGAAACTGACCCATCAGGTATAATTGTCAATGTGATACTTGAACATCATCAACCAATCCATACCCAGGATTATATAAAAAATATCAATTCCAATCATAGGTAAATTCCATTTTAGCACTGCTCCATCAACGATTATAGAAAATTCCCTACACACAAAGACTCAACACTCTCTTTAACAAATAGTAGTTTAAAGTTTTATCATAGAAGGCATCATTTCCACTTTTAAACATAAAAAATCAACAAAATGAGAACAAATAAAGAAATGGGATGCACCTATATCAAAAAAAACTTGTATAAGGATAGAATTCAAAATAATTGTACCTCGTGTCGTATATGGTCCAAACTGATCATCCACAATAACTTACTCAGATTCATATAATTACTTTCTCTCCACACTTTGTTCCTTATTACCCTATTGATATTACATTACCTAAAAATTCATGGTATTCCTAGAATCACCATAGCTAGATCTATTATAATTATGTGATAAATTCTTCTTCTCTATCCCCATAATGTAATATGACGTTTTCAACACCGAAGAAGTGTACCGAAAAAATGACCTCAGAGAACTATGAAAATAACGCTGAAATTCCCCCATATGATTGAAGTTAGGAAATGCTTGAGGTGGTTTTATACACTGTCACTTTATGTGGTTGAATGAACCACATTGAAAACATATAGTCTGGATATTTGGTTTGGGAGGAAGATTCACTGATCCATGTGTTTGATTCTAAGTCATAATCCCACCATGCAAATAGGTGTCTCTCTTCTGCTTGCTCCCATCATTAGTATTTCCACCATTTTCCATGGGTATTAACATACTTCCTCCTCCCATATCTACTAGGATGTACATTTCTACCACCATATCTCTATTTACCATCTCCATATAATCTGTAATACAGAGCACATCAATCTTGGAGCGAATCTTATACCTCAACCCCGATTCAAAGATGTGTTCCTTTAAAGACGCACTAGAAGTAAACTCAGGTGCAAAGCATAATAAATTCATGAATTTAGTCGCATACTCTATGATATAAAGATTTTCATACTTCAAGATTAATAAGTCTATCATTATTTGTATTCTAAACATATGAGGATAGAATTTTTTGTTAAACAATTCCTCAAAATCCTCTCATTCTAGGACATGGTCTGATTTAGCTTGAACCACTAAATCCAACCAATAGTGTGCAAGATATTCTAGAATGTAAGTGGTCAACTTGAATTTCAGCTCTTCTAGTGTGTCGATGAAATAAAAGATACAATTCATCATGTTCAACCACACCTATTCATTCTCTAGTTCTAAATCAACCCAAAAATAGGTGGATTCTGCTTTTGGAATTAGACAGAATGATCCACTTGTCTTGGTTCATCCATCATGTTCCCTCTATCCACAGTATTAAAGGCTTAGATGATACTATGAACTAGTTCTTGGTTCACCTATTTCTCAAGTGAAACCACATTATTAGTAGCTTGTTCCAGTTGGTTTCTATGACTCCTACCATGGCCATTGTCTAGAAACATAAAAACTTCATAAGTCTCACTCTCTATTAATTTAAGGCTTAAAAAATTTAAAATTATACCACATTATACTATCACAACATTGATTTCAAAAATCAATATTTTATTGGTTCAACCATTTTTTTAAAATAACCTCTACTTTCTTTGAAAATCAATCCATTTTCAAAATACTACAACCATGATCTTATTCAAAATATCACAATTGAAAACAATTTCTAATTTTTTTGAAAATACCCATTTTCACACCAAAATCATAAATCATTACTCAAAATGAAATATGAAATCATGTTGGGAAGTCATTAATCAAATGCATTCCATGCTCGTCTCTTTAGATAAACCCATGATAATGAGATTCCAAATCCTATATGTGTCTCAAAGACACTTATGTACCCAACTCCCTGGTAACATGAATTTCAGAATAAAAAGGTTACCTATGACTATTTATGTTGTATATTTCAATTCCTAAAAATCCTACTCATTTCTTTGATCCCAACTCAAGGAATATACCAAAATTAATTCAACTCAAAAAGCGACAACCAATACCCAGTCAGAGACCAACCAAGACTACTACCACTTGTTCCACAAAGATATTTGGAAGGACCATGTTGATACCACTTGGAACATACCTCCTATTCTCATTGGATTGAGAATTTGGAGGAACATTACTTATCCTTAAGTGACATCACCAAGATTCCAAATACTATCAACAAATTCCCAAGTGCTTCAATTTATGCGGGGGATGATTTTCCCTTGAAAATGAAACAACCTACCAAACAAGACCTAACCAAATTACCCACAAAAAGATGTATGATATCAATGAAATACAACTCAAATAAAATCATTGATATTAAAATCAAACTAAAACAAAGTACTACAGTGGAAGACAACAATATCAAAGTACACAATAGAAGATAAAACTATCAAAACTCAAGACTCTAAAGACACCAACTCCAGGATCCAAATCCAACTCTATTCCAAGTATCATGAAGCACCACTAAAGAATTTTGATACTTTACCTTTTACCAAGTCCTGATAAACAATATCTGCAAATTACCAAAGTTCCAAATTTGGGGTGAGTAATTAAACTCAATAGATTTTCCCCAATAACTTCCCTACTCACACCACTAGGATAGAACATGTTATCATGTTTACATAAAATAGTTTATATTAAAAAATTTATAAAATAGTTTATATTAGAATATAAACAATTTTCATATCAAATGGTTTTTAAAAAAATCCATTTTATCAATAAATTAACCAAAAAATTCTGTAAAACCATTTCAAAAATTCTATTTGTCAGAATCCGTTCCATTCCACATATCCACAGAACCAACCATGCATGAAACCTAGACCTTACTATAATCACAAGTGGTGAGTCATCCATTCACTAATCCATCACTTAATGAACCATTTTTATGGGGGATATCCCTGAACCTTATTTATACCACAATTATGGGATGACTTCTGACCCTTATCTATCTTGAATGCACATGAATACACACAACAATTATGTCAAAAAAATGGCAAACCACCATTTCAACCATTTCAATAAAACCACACTTTTATTGAAAACCTTTTAATCAAACCATTTCAATAGAAACCAAACCATTTATTTAAAACACTTTTCCATGCAACAAAAACAAAAAATTTATTTTGAAACCATCATTTTAAACTCAACTTAACCAATTTCACCTTCCAAAAAATGACCAATTTACACAATTCTATAAATCATCACTAAATATGGTTTCTATTAAGTAATGCACATCAATTAAAAAACTAATTTCATTCAAGACAAACAATTTTGAAACAAGCCATCAATTTCTAAATAAAGGAGTCAAGAGTGAATCCACTTACCTCAAGTTTTATGATGAAAATGAAGAACGACAAGAAAATTCCCATGAAATCAAGTTGAATCTCCAAAAACTCATCTTAGATATCTTCCCCTATCATAAAAAATACAAATCTGATCATATTTGGCATAAACTATCTTAGATATATCCACAGAGGATGTAGATAAAAGAAACGAGAGAGATTGAGAAGAAGATCTAAGAAAAACCACCAATAACTACTAAGAACAAAGGATTATTGTGATAATATGGCTTAAAAACTCTAAGAGATGCCTTTTTATTACTTCCAAATATATGTATAGAGGTTATAAAACCTTTTAGAGGGAAAAAATACCAATTTTGGGATGTTTTAGGGAAAAACCAAGGCATTAAAACACAAAGCCAACCTAGATCCACTTTTTTGGATTTAGTTTTTTTTTAATCACACATGGTTTAGTTGCACGGTTAGACAAACCATGCATAAAACATGTTCCAACCACTACCTCACTAATGAACCTAGCATAGTTGGATCACATGGTTTTCAAACCATATGACAACCATTCCAAAGCCCACTATCCAATATAGAACAGTTTCTCTTAGGCATCTGCAAGGTTTGGGAAAACCTTGCACCACCCATGTGCCTTCCCTTTAGCCCTTGATTCATTATTCATGGTTTAATGTAGGTTTTTAATGGTTTTCCCAAACCATAAACCAACTGTGAACCTATAGAAAAGTCCCAAAACCTTCCAAAAGTTCTCTAAACTCTCCCAAACTTCACCCATATACTTTACATACTTAAAAAGAATAAAGAAAGGGTTACATGAAACTGGGGGTACTACAAATACTCAGTAAGGGAATGTGTACAATGGAAACTATTATAAATAAATAAGGAATAATTAATATTTAAAGGTAAATGACTGAAAAAACATTCCATCTAATCAATAACTTAAACATGAAGAATAATATGGGGAGAATAAATAATGATCAAATAATTCCATAAAAATAATCATATGAGCTTGAAACTTATCCATGGATATTCTAACTAATCTAATAACCACATGGAAATAAATAAATAATTTCATAATAATTTAATTCATAATTTTAGGAATCATAAACATACCATCGAGACCATATTCCAAGACATCTTACATAAATGGGTAAGGCCTCAACTAATACCCAAGCTAGTTTGTCTCATGAGACCTACTGATGCATCGAGGGGATATAGCAGGCTCCACCAATCACTTACTAAGACCAATTAATTCCTCAAATTAAATGGGTGAAACATAATCAACATAAATATTCATATTGAAATCATCAAATGAAATTTAAATAATTTCCCCAATCAACAAACATAATCATAAACCATCCAGAGTACTGTGGCGAACGGTATCAAAATAGTACATACCACATAAAACTGATCATAAACCATTCAATAAAATATTGTATATGGTATTATAAGAGATCAACCTCAATTAATCATAATTTTCAAAAAAAAATTATGTTGAAATAGATGAAAATAATTTAATAATATCATTGAAAAATTTCTTGAGGAAAATACATGTGTTTCACTTTGAAATGACTTATTTTTAAAAAGAAGTGAAATTACAAAATAAAACATTTTATTTTAAAAGAAACTTTTAAACTTGTAAATAAATATTAAAATAATTTAGGTTTCTTGATGGTGGGAAATTTTATTCATGTATTATAAGTTAAAAACCATTCATTTCATATTGTTAAAAAAACCTTGTCTGGAAAATGACAAAATTATTCCTTTTAAATAATTATATATAAAAATAAAACATGGGTGAAAATGAATTTTAAAAATAATAGGATTATAATAAAAACATTTTTACTTTTTTTATAAAACATGTACTATAAATAGAAACATTCCCCAGTAGAGACATAAACATAAACAATCCCAAATAAAATACGAGATTGTGAAATAGACCCTTTCCACTTTAAAAAATTTTGAATCATAATCCCCATGAAATAAATAACATCTAATAAAACTTTAAATAATATTAATTCAAATATATTCATGATATAATATATCAAAGGATCAGTATATACACCACATATATTAAATTATTGGTGAATATGGCATATGTCTCACAAAAGTAAAAGTGTGATGAGAATCCCTTACATCGGGTCTGACTTCCTTTTTATGTGTTCAAAACTAATATATAATAAATAAATATATTTATTATATATATATTAAAGAACTATTATCATACATGTAATAACATTAATTACTTAAATATAATCTTTTATTACCCGTTCATTAACAATTATTTTGTTAAAATCCCAATTCTGAGTAATAACTGCTTCATTTTTCATCAATGTTTTTGTTTGGTAGTTTTATTCACTATACTTTTATTATGGTTCCATAATATAAATAATTATAATAATTATATAAATATAATATATATAAATATAGTAATTCATAAAATTTAGAGATACAAAAATGAACTACATTGTTCATGGAGAAGGTAGGTCGTAAGTATGCATGAATGTTGTTTTCATTTTTCGATGGATGGAATGAAATAAAGATAAATAATAATGAACCATTAAATAATTATTATTTATATATATATATATATCATATATATACACTATTTCAATCATTATAACCATTCATTAAATGTGGTGATGGAAAAAATTGCACCATTCTGTGGATACGGTAAGTCGTACATATACACGTTTGCTGCTTTTATTTTTTTGTAGGATTGATAAAAGGTGGAATATGGTTTTATAATAATAATAATATAATATCAATATTTATATTATATTGGAGTTATTAAATTATTATGGAAAAAACTCATGAAGAGGATATATAAGAAGAAAGAGACTTGAAAGAGTTAGTAAAGATGATTACCTAATCTTTTGGGGATTCCATTTAGATCTATTCTTAAGGGACCTATGGTAGATATTTTGGAAGGTTAAGAACCTCAATAACCTAGATAAGGATTTTTATAAGAGGAATGGTCATTTTTTATTTAATATATATGGCCTAAAGTGGTGTAATTAAGTGACGGAGGAGGGGCCCTTTTATAATTAAGGTGAGGGGAAATTTTGGAATTTCTCAAAAGATTAAATTATAAAAATACTGTTATAGATCCAAATGCTTCCAAATGTACTATAAATTAATAGGTTATAAAATTTTAGACCATATATTATCTTATTTTAACTTTTTTAATATTTTTAATATTTTTAAATTATTTAATAAAATATTGTTTTCTGAAACTATCATTATTCTTAGTTTTGGTATTATTCATTACTTTCACTTTAATAAAATCAATAAAACACTTTTATTTAGATCCAATTATTTTAAAATATCACTAAAATGACCTTTTTATCTATAAAATTTTTTTATAACCTTAATTTTCTCAAATTATAATACTTATAATACTTTTAATATCATTTATTTTCTGTTTCCATTAAATGAATAATTACTTCATCAACAATGTTTAAGAATTTATTGTAATTATTTCTTACTTAAAAATTAAAATTAAATTACCATGATGAATATAGGTATTTTTTATTTCAAACTAATATTTTTAGTCAAACATATCCCATGTATAACTCCATATTAAAAATATTATAGTCATTAAAAATAAGTGTGGCATGTTTGAATTTTCTTGATATAGAATAATATAAATGTAATAATCTCACACAAATGGAGATAAAATTATATATAGAATAATTTTGGATGATTATAGAAGAAATATAATTATTCAATAAAAGTTATTCATGTTTTTGGGTTATTTAATAGTCCTTGTCATTTTATTTTAAACTTTAATTACCTAATTTACCTTTTACCATGGGAACAAAAATTTCTAAGGTTACTATTCATATTGACCAAAAATAAAAGGGAAATAATTAATAAATTTTGAAATCCTAAATAAAAATATTTAAACTGTTTTAAAAAATTTAAAACTCAGAATTGGAATAATTTAATTTAAAATTAAACCCTAAAAATGCAATGAAAAACAGTTTTTCAAAAAAATACCCATTTTCTGTATAAAGATGTTTTTATAAAAAATTAAACCATGAAATGTATTAAAATGAAACTAAATTTATTATTAATAATATAATATAATTAATTTTACTTTAAAACCATTTAAAAAAATGAAACTTTTCAAATGGTTCAAACAAAAATACAGTTTTCAACAAAAATCGGTATTTTTCATTATTCACTAGAAAATAAATATGTTCAAAAAAATAAGAAAATTTGACCCTAAAATAATTTTGATAGTATTATTTCAAAATGTGATTATTTTTATAAAATAAAATTTATAAACATTCCAAAATTTAACTATATTATTTACTTAATAAGAATAATTTTTTAAGAAAACATATTTCTGAAACATAAAATAACTTCACTGAAAATTGAGTACTTATTTCAAAATAATTAATCAATACATTTGTACTGATTAGGTACTTTATATATATATTTCTTAATTAATTTAATAATATTTATACCTTCCAATTTAACATTTAGTTTATAATGATCATATTAAAATATTATTATTTTTTGTTCGTTTACATTGGTTGTTTTGTATCTTGTATGCTATCGAATATAGTATTTCCCTTTAAAATATCAGTTTATTACATCAATTCCCTAATCCAAGGAAAAATGAGGAGAATACACACAAAAAACCTATGAATACAAAGTAAAAGGGTAAATATTATGCAATCATAGTAGCTGAACAGAATCATGATAATTAGGGTACACTTATACTCTACTCTAGAGTTGATAATTTAATGTTTGAGTTTATATGAATGAGCCCTATGAAAATCTTATTATTAATTATTTAGTAAAATTTTATGTGATTATGAGAATTATTTATATCTCTTCACATGAATTATGGAATAATGAAATCACATTTGATATTATATTGGTTTAAGGATAAACCCAATATTCCAATGGAAATGTTCTTATTTATGATAATGGATTATTTAAGGAATAAAGGGTGAATTATCTTTTATAAGCATATATGTATCTGAGTAATATTAACTTAATAGTTATGGATACCATCATGTGTTTACGATTTTAAGGTTGTTCATATGTTAAAAGTCTTATATACCCCTATTGAGGTTTTATATGATGTGATTTTTTCAAGATTAATGATATTTTTGGAAAATTTTATGGAAATAAAACCCTTTGGTTTTGTATATGTTTTAGTGATAAGGTTATTTAATGAGGAATGACTTTACATTTTATAGATATAATACTAAAGGTATTGGAAATATTTAGGGTTTATATTATCTTTTATGTTGAGGTAATTATGGGTTATTTCAGTTTGGGGATGTTATAGAAATTATATTAATATTGTTTTGGAAAAAGATAACATGAATGTTGGGAAACAACCTGTCACATATGGTAAAAAAATATGGCTTGAACCCATAATTCAAGGATGAAAAGGGTATAGATCCTACCACTTGCTAATGTGAAATATAATTTCTTCTAGGAAAACATGATGATAGATGTTACGACATATGTATCTTAGTGCTTGGTATGTTAGTAAGTTAAGGATAAGAGAAAAAATACAAGGGGATTCTACAACCATTATCCATACTAGAATGGAAATGATAAAACATCACCATGGATTTTATCATCGAACTCCCCAAAACATCCAAAGTGAATAATACTATATGGGCTACAATCTATCACCTTAAAATTCATCACACTTCATTGCTATCAGATAATATTTCTATCAAGACCAGCTTTACAGGATGTATATTAAGGAAGTGGTAAGGTTTTATGGAGTACCATGTTCCATTATATCTGATCAGATTATAAGGTTTACTTTAAAGTTTTGGAAAATAATTCAATAAAATATTGATATAGATTTGATTATTAGCATGTCATATTTTTCTCAGAGATATGGTCTATTTTTTAGAAAAATTCAAACCCTAGAGGATATTTTAAGATCTTGGTTTATGGATTTCAATGGAGGTTGTTATCAACACCTTCCCCATATCAATTTTTCGTATAATAATTGCTTTTATTCAAGAATTCATATGGATCCTTATGAATACCTCTATTGAAATAAATGTATAACTCTGATGTGTTTGGATGAAGCGGGAGAAAGAAAGAAATTGGGACCTGATATATCTAAATAAATGGAAGAGAAGGTTAGAGTCATTCAAAAACACATAAGGGTAGCACAAAGTGAGCAAAAAAGTTATGATGATAGTCATCGGTGTGCTATAGTATTTGAAGTTGATAAAAATATGTTTTTAATAAACTCTCCATAGAATATGGTAATGTGATTTATAAATAAGGTCAAAAAAATACTAAGGTATATTGGTACCTTTGAAATTATTGATCATATCAAGACTATATATTATCAATTATATTTTCCACTAAACCTCTTTCAAGTCTAGGATGTGTTCCATGTATCTCTCCTGAGGAAGTATATACATAATTCTTCACATTTACTAAACTCAAAAGTTTCACCCTATGAAAATGGTATTACCTATGAATAAAAATAAGTGGAGATTATGTGTCATAGAGATAAAGTGTTATAAAAAATACCACTGACCTTCTCAACATTTTGCGGTGAAACCAATAATTTCAAGAAGCTACATGAGAAACTGAGGATATGATGAGGCATAAGTATCCTTATTTTTTTGTATCAGCGTAATGAATTTTGAGGGAAACTTTCATTTTAAGGGGGGGTATAATGTAACACTCTGGTTTTTTTATTTAATATATTTTTTTCAAACAAATTAAATTTTTTTGATAGCTTGTGTTACACACTGCACTAAGTTTTAATGAACCAAAATATACTATTAATATTATTATTTAAAAATAAATATTATAACCTAGCATTTAAACTTGGTGGTATAGATTTAAATAAAAAAAATTACATATTAATTATAATTTCTTTATATAAATAAAACATATTGATAAAAAACTACTCAATTTTTGAATAAAATCTTTATACGTTTTGAAAATGTTATTTTCTAAAAAATATATTTCCTTTTGTGAACAAATAAAAAAAGTAATTTTTGAAACTTAGATATTTTTTTTGAAAAAATAAAATTATGTTTTTAAAAATAAATTTAAATATAATCTTTTATTTAATTTTAGATAATTTTCTGAAAAGATTACTTTTTCAATAAATAGTAAAAATACTGATTTTTATTAAAAACTGTCTTTTTGTTTATAGAATTTAAAATTACTATTATATTTTAATATTGTTTTAAAATTAAAATTTATTCAGTAATATATTTATAAATTCAATTTTAGTTCATTTTAATCAATTTTATATTGACTTTTGATATTAAAACTTTCTATACATATGAAAATTTCTTTTTGGAAAACCGCTTTTTCATTGCATATGTGGGTTTAATTTTAAATTAAAATTTTCTAATTATATGAATTGAATTTGGAAAAATGGATTAAATATTTTTAATAATAATAATTTAAATTATATAATAGTTTAAACTTATTTTTTTTTAATTAATATTAAAAAAAGTAAAAATTAATTATCCTTGTTAAGGTCAAAACAGGTTTACCGAGGTATTAAACTAAAAATATAAGGTGTAAAATGACTTAAAAACTTTTAAAAATCACATTTTATGGAAATATTTGGAACTTATAACATATAAGGTTTGATAAGGATCTATTTTAGAGCCTTTTAAGGTTTAAAATTTGGATACACCTTTTTCTTCTAAAAACATCCAAGTGTGTCCTCTCCCCCACTTATAAAAGGGCACTCATATCCTCTTCTATTCACACTTCAGAAACCATTTTGTTTACACATTACATAAAAAATACATTAATTACTTCCATATTCACTTCCTATAGGATTTTTTTATTATTAAATCCTCCTAATAAGGCTTTGGTTATAAACATAAATGGGTCCTCTGAAGAATAGGTATAGTCCTTAATCGTGCGTTTTCATTTTATTTATTTGTATAACTCCTTAAAATATTATTCAACCATGATTATATTAAAACGTAATTATCTAAAATATAATAATGTTTTATTATGATAATTTCTTGACCTAAATCTATCTTATTTTCTATTAATTGGGAAATGAAACTGTCTATCGTGTGTACGGCGGACTACCGCCTCACGAACTGATGTAATTTATTTTCCATAACCAACTATTGTGGATAGATATAATGATATATTTAACATATTATATTTTATTTATGACATAATTATACTTTTATAATTATAATATAACACATAACTACTTACTTTCCATTCTATGGGAATACGATAACATCACTCATTTATACGGTGGACTATTACCTTGCAAAGCGATGTGATTTATTCATCACTTATGATTTACATGGAATGTAATAAGGATAGATTTAATGAATATATGTGATATATATGACATATAAATTATTATATAAAGTTAACATAGTATCTACCTTTCTTTAATTTCATCCTTCTAGAAAATGGAAACGATGTTCATGCATACGTACGGCCTACTGTCTCCATGAACGGTGTAATTCATTTTCTATCTCAAACTTTAATGGATTAATAAAAACACATATATATTCAATTTATATTATACTTATATAATGATTAAAATTTTGGATATGATTAATCCATTATCAAATTAAAATAACCAAAATAACACCAAACCAAAACATACATGAAAAACGAAGTTGTTATTACCTGAACCGTGATTTTAACAAGTAATTGTTAATAAATGGGTAATAAATGTTCATAAGAAAATAATATATGGTATCATAAATATGAGTATGATTTTATTAAATATTAATAATAAACTGATATTTATTATACGGTAGTTTCAAACATGTATGAAAGAAGTTGAGCCTTAAGGTAAGGGATTTCTTATCTCTCTTTTATTTCTTGGATACATATGCCATATTCACCATTTGTTTATTTTGTGTGGTGTATATAATACCCCTATGAAATTTTATATCATTAATATAATTATTTTGATGATATTTAAATTTTAATTTGATTTTATTCTTTATTAGTTCTTTTGATTTAAAATTTACCAATGTGGTAAGGGATTTTCATCTCACTTTTATTTCTATGGGACACATTCCATATTCACTAATTGTTTATTTTTTATGATGTATATACTATGTATGAACGGATTTTATGGTTATTCTTATAAAAATCATGTTGTATTCATATCCATATAATTTTAATTCACGGGACATATGATTCAAAAGCTACTAAAGTGGTAAAAGTTTTATGTTACAATCTCATTGTATGTAAGGATTGTTTATGATTAAGTTTCTGATGATGAAATATGATTATATATCCTACAAGAAACTCATGTATTTTATTATAATATATTTATTTATGGAGAATAAATGTTTTACTTTAATTTTATTCTATTAAAATACTAAATATATCAAAAGATTTTTTTTATTAAAAATCAAACATATTTCTCTATTCAGTCAAAAATACTTTTTCTTCCATATCCATGTTTTCTAAAATTGTTTTAAAGAAATTTTTTAATATTATCAAATTATTTTTTAAATAAATTTTTATCCATTTTTTACTTTTAAAAAAAATCTAAAAATTAATCTTTTTTTCATCTTCCAAACAAGTACATTTTGTCTTTTAACAAAAAAGTGAAAGTAATCTTCATTTTAATGTTTATGACTTGAATGATATTTCCCATCATCGTGACCACTCAACGATTTAAATATTAATTTAAAAGTTGTAAAGGTTTTTTCAAAATAAAATTGTTTCTTTAATAATTGTAAAATATTTATATTGAAAAGAAATTTTTTCAAAGTGGAAAAGATATTTTCCTCAATAAATGCTTTAAGTGATATTTCAAAATCATTTTCTATATAAGATGGCATCCTTTGATGTTAATTAATATTTTATAGGGATATTATCCTATGATGCTTTCATTATTCTTTCTCTAGATGTTTTATGATTATGATGAAAATATTTTGATTAAACCCATTGTTTCTCAATGTGTTATGCTATGATAAATTTATGAGATGATTATGAAACACATTTCCTTTATATGGATTATGCTATTATAGAAAATTTAGTAAACCCTTTTCTTTTCATGGGTTATGATATGATGAATGTTTTTTGATATTGTGGCATGAATATGTATGATTTTATTTATGTAACCGGTGGGACCTATATTTCCCTCCAATTAATTTTGTAAAGATTGATATCTCATGAGATAAATAGTACTATAATGGGGAGTGAACATATTTCAGTAGGTGACTCTAGATACTATGATAGTCTTTGGAGTAAACCTTGATTACTATGATGTTTTGGTGAGTGAACTCATTATAATATTCCTAGACTAATAAGGAAATGATTTTATATTCTTATATATATGCCAAAAATCTATTCCAATATGATAATATCATGCAATATATTCTTTGGTTACTTTGTGATTTTTATATTATGAACTGGAAATATTTATTCCATGGATCAAGTTTATGATCTATGATATATAGGTAATGGTTTTCAAATATTATTCTCATGTACTCATACCCTTATCCTCATGTTATGTTGATATCTCCCATGTTTTTCTTATTGAGTATCTGATCTTACCCTTTCTTATGTTTCATTTCCCCGGGTTAAGAAGAAATGTTTAAGTAGGGTATGTTTATAAAGAGTACTAAATGGATTATATTTATGGGAGATGTTTAATATATTTCCTAAAATAATAATATTGTGTAACTAGTCTCCAAATACACTAAACCTTTAAGGTCCTCGAGAATGAATTAGAGAAATATATTGAATATTCATCTAAAAATATGTAATATTTATATATTAAAATCCTTGGGTGTTATATATTTCACACATACACACAATATAATCACATGTACAATGCTAATACTTTTCCAAATTTTAATTTCCATTGAAACTTATCTGGTCAGACCTTTTCCAAAATTCAGTCTTAGTCTGGAACATCTAGAATTAACTAATTCAAATCAGAGCCTCCTCAAACTATCTTTATCCCTAAAAAATAAACTGAATACTACTGGAATCTAGATTGATCATAAAACATGCTACCATTATGAAGTTCACATTTACTTTTACACACTTCTCATTTAAACTTATATATAATAATTTTACCTTAATATAGTAACCATTTACCCTTGAAAAGTAATGAACTACCCTATTTATTTTGTAATAATTTTCATATTTCTTTAAAACACTGGTATTTTCTTCATGGAAATTCTTAGTAATAATCATAGTTCTTCATGAATTTTATATTAATTATATGAATGAAAATGTGTATATATTTTCATAATATTATTTATTCAATATCCTCATTATTTTAAATCCTTTGAGCTTCCTGTTCTCCACATTTCAAATTACCTTTACCTCTTCAAGCATGGACATCGTAGCACTACTATTTTCATCTTAATTATACATGAAAAATATATTTTAATTGGTCTGAAATATATCTCATGAATTTAAAAAAATCTATTATCCTCATTTATCTTGGACTAATAAACACAAGCTTTTGAATACTATATAGTTTCTGATTTTACAAATCTCAAATGTGTATCAACTTCTAAACCATTCATAACGTGATCACCCTGCATGAAAATACTTTCACAACTTTATGATTACTGGATGGTGTGTTTATCATGACTAGTTAAGTTCATAACTTGGTCTTTTTTCGACAGTCAACTCATAGCTTGGTTGAAGTAGTCATGACACAAGCCTTTTTCATCTAAAATCACATGGTTTAAGATTAATAACACACGTGTTATTATTTCATTTGTGTTTGGGGTCATTTAAATCACATGGGACCTTGTATTAAAAATATAAAATGCTTCTTTAAACTATAATACAACATTATAAATTCAATTAGAGTGGTGTTTCTTAATTAGAACTAGTTTTTCTTTAAGACAACATAAAAATTCGATAGGAGATGATGGACTCATACAATTATCTATTCCACCCTACATAGATGAAGCTTTCCACCCTCACTAAACATGTGGGTTGACCCATTATTAGGCTAACCCCATTCCTCTCTCAACTACCTCCCATCTTTGAGCTTGGTTGGATACCACTGGTGGTCAGGCTGCTCGGATGGTAGATTTTTATAAAGTGGTGGCCTATTTTTTCTTCTAACTTTGTTTCCAAAATATCAATAGAAATACACCTTATATAATATAATATAATAGAAATGGTGTCCACTCTGACTATGTTATAACTGTCCAACAAAATCAAACCCCACTTCTTATTTTTAAATCACCTCACTACCATCCAACCATATTCAAATAAATTATTCTATTTTATATATGGATTAAATTTTTAAACTTTTTTGATATTATTTTTGGGAACATCCATTTTCTTATAATATATCCAAATATAAACATATTAACACCATATTAACATCATTAATAAGGGGAACTTAAATTCCCCCCCTTTGTGTTTGTTTTCAATAACTTGAAATACTTTTAAATAAATATGTATGGTTTGACCTATTTTCTTTCTCTAACCAATTGATAGAAAAATAAAAAGTTAGGGGTAGAAACTATTATTTAGAGAGCTACTCTTTTTTATTTATAATTTTCTATTAAAATTGAATCAATTGAAAGAGTATTATAACTAAATGTACACATATATAAGAGTCTAAAGTTACACAAATCTATGTCTACTTGGAAAAACCTGGTGTAAAAATAAAGAGTGGGTAATAAAGGTATTCAAATATATCCACTAAATGATGATACATGTGATAAATTTTCCAAAAATCTATTTTTGGTGATATATAAAAATATTTTTCTTAAAAATATATATATAGCTTTTACGCTTTTCAATAAACACATTAAAAGGCTCAAGTAAAAGATATATAACTACCCTAATGATTCTATTTTATCATCAACCAACACACTCCATTTATAACCATTTTTATATAAAAATGTAATGTAGGAAAGAGTGATTGGAATATATCATTAACCAAATACACTAGGTGTTATCCATATTTCAAGTTCACTCAAAACAAGGTTTATTTTGATAGCCTCTTTCTTTTTAAGAACAACATATTAAAGAGGGAATTCATTCCTTCATCATTATTAATCCACTTCAACTATCTTGGTAGTTCTAAGATAAAGTAATAACTTTCATAATATATGATTACCATAGGCTACTAAAATGCTTTTTAATGAAACATTCAATTATTAATTATCTTCATAAAGAATGATTTTCCCCAATATATTCATTTTAGAATTCCTACTGTGAGATCTATTATAAATGGATTATTATTCACATTTCTTCCTAGTATTTAAAAAATTCACTTATTATTCATCATAATGGATTTAACTATCAAATAAACTTCAAGATGTTTTTATGGAGGGTCCACTAGAATGGGAAAATTAAAATTTTTATCAAATATAGACTTTTGAGCCTAACTTTATCCTTACTATATTATTGTTTATACATGATAACCAACTCACCTTTGTGCATCACCTTTAATTATATTCATTAAAAACATAAAAATATAAAAAAATACAAAGGGACTAAGGTGGAACTTCTTGTTTCTTAATGTGATAAGCAAGGTTGATAAGTTTTTCTCAACCAATTTTCACAATTTTCTCCATCCTTTATGTTTTCATATAAGGTATTTAAATCTAATTTTCCATAGGGTAACATGGAACTAATCATTGATACAACTTCATTATGTGATATGCTTCCACACAAATCACTTTTTGTAATATCTATTTTATTCATGACTTTTTCTTATAATGGAAACATGATTAGAAAATTTTTAGTAATATACATAGTCGTGTGACATCTCCCACACATTTCTTCTAAATCCCATGAGTTTTCAATTTATGAAAATATCTTATCGAATTAAATATCTTTAGGTGGAATTTATAATTTTCCTATAGTTATTGAAATTTCTTGTACTTATTCCACCTTTATTTCTTCCTCTAAATCATCTAGTTGGATAATAAAATAATCTCTTATACATGGGAAACTATTTTAGTATTTCCACATGTATTATAAAGATTTATTTTCTCTAAAGTATTCCCTTTATTTATTCCTTGGAAAATTACTCTATTTGGTTTTTTGTTTCTCCCATTTACACATACATACATGAATTTTTTATATGTATCCATGGTATGTACTCTGTTTCCAAAAAAATAGCAACACATTATTCTTGAAATTGGACTCCTCTTAAACTTATTGGTTTTTCTCTGTAGATTATCCTATTTATTATTGTTATATAAATTCATCTTATCATAATTCGTCAATTTTTATATCCCAATATCTTTATAACTTTTATATGAATGCTTTTTGGGTTTTTTAAATCATTCCTATTCAAAATGGATACATTTATTACTTTTTCTAGAGTGATTCTTTAAAATTTCAAGCTTGTTTCAAATAGATAAGTTTTAATTTATAGATTATGTATCATTTTAGTATTTATCTCCATAAATGTAGAGTTTATTTGAGTTTTATTAATTGATATATTATTCTATTAATATAATTATTTTCACTCAAACCTCTAACAATACCAGTAATGGCTTATAAAGCTTGTTTTTCTTCTTTGAATTGATTGCAACTTAGAATTTTAAGAATAAGAACTTTAATATTTTTTAATATATTTCATATATTTATAATATTATTTTAGGGAACCATTTCTTGAATATACTCTTATATCCACCCTTGACATGGTATAAATCTCTCCATCAATTTTTTTTATAGTTTCTTATTTAAAACCTACACTATCAAGAATATAATATTTCGTTTAACCAAAATATTTTGATTTGGATTGTTCCTTTTTCAAAGATATTTAAATGGATGATTCTTTATATTATTTTAGGTTCAATTTTCCACTATTATGAGCCTCTTTTAGGATAAGATACACTTCTAAATATTATATGGTATCATCCATTTTATCAATAGTTTTTGAAGTTCCTGTTTTATTTGTTTCCATATTTTTTAATTTTATCCCGTGATCAAGACACTTAATGTTGAGAGAATATTTCTCATCATAAACTAATATCATATTCTATTACCATTATTTATTCATATTTTAAATACCATATTCATGAATATTTACTAATTATTGTAACGATTTATCAAGCTCATTGATTCTTGTTTTTCTTTGATCATTATTTGATCATATTTTATATTCATAGAATTTTTATAAAATTTCATCAATGCATGAATTCCTTCTTCAAGAAAATTTTTTGTCACTATATTCTCACAAACATTCCTTCGAAATTTTTATTTAATAAATGAAATATTTTCAGTGTAAAGTATCATATAATCTTCATTGGATTTGATAATATTTGGGAGAGAATTTCACCTTTTGAATCTCTTACCTAGTGAATCCTCTAATTTATTAATTTTATTTTAAAGATTTACATTTTCATCAAGAGTTTATTTGATGAAATAAAGTATATATAAAACCACTTCATCAGGAAAATTCTTCACTTACCTTTAAAATTGAGAGTATAAGTCTTTTTTAGTCTTGATAGATTCATCCTCTTTATACTCTCCACAAATTAAACTTTATTCTTCACAAGGATCATTATAAACAGATTTAGAATATGAGAAATTATTACCTAGATTAGATTAAAAGGGCTATTAATATCCATTTTCATTCTTGTAGTTATTTATAAATCTATTTACCTCTTTCTTCTTCCTATTGTTTAAGGTTTTGGTGGAAACATCTCATTAATTTTTAATAGGAATGGAATTTGAATTCTCCATCTGAGGAACTTCAATATTTTATTCAAATAATTACTTTATGTAAATATCATTAAAGTATATATGAGATAATAATATTTTATCCAATCCAAGTAAGTCATAGGATCTAATACAACTTGTATATCACAAATAGATCATCTAAAGATACCGAGGGGGTGAATCAGTGTTAATAAATTAAATTGAGTTTTTCTTTCTTTTAATTAAGCCATCATATACTCATAATTTTACCCTATTTAATAGTAAAGGATTAATATATTCCCTATACAACCTCTCCTTATCATGAAATGAAGAAATAAAAAATAAAAACAATACATGAAATTTTCAAGGTTCAACCTCGATTTGAGAGTTTACTCTTTTTCATGTTCAACTTTTAATGAGTACACAGATTTTATTATCACTAAATAATTGAAAAGATTAGATGTGAAATACTAAGTAATACAAAATGGTTGGGATTGTATTATCAAAATAATAAAAGTAAAAAACAATAAAATTCCTAAATGTGTGAAATTTTTTATACTTATAACACGAGTCTTCAAAAGATCATCCTCAAAATCCAAAAAGTGATTTCTCATTTTTCTACTAATGTAACTAAATAAAATATAATATTATCTACTTAATCTTGAAACAAATATTCAAATTACCAAATGATATTGATAAGGTTCTGTATAGGGTGGTTCAACTGAAACTCTTCAAACCTATTCTATAAGTTGATTATAATTGTTTTCTTCTCTTTAAGGTTCTTGAAATATAAATCATAAATAATAACAAAGGATATGGTCCCTCCTCAACTCCATATTAATATCTCGTTTCTACTTTGACCTTTTTTGTATCCACTGAGATGTGCACTGGTAAAAGTATTCTCTCTCTCCTTGATACTTAGTCTTTGATAACAGAATGGCAGTACCAGTATTAGACTATCCTTCATGATATTATTCAACCTCTAGAGTATATAACAATAATAGGTATATTATATCTCTTTATAGTATTTTGACTTTAAAATGGTGCAATGGGAATAACTGAGTTGAAATCTATTTTAATTTCTTTAATATATCATATATATTCCCTAAAAATGTTAATATTACTAGATTTTTTTAATAAGTAAACTCTAGTATTATTATATATTTAAAATTCCTTAAAATTCAGGTTAATAAATATATTTAGGTCTTCCTAAAATCTCATACACTTAAAAACACTTTCTCCTTTATCTTTTGGAAGACTCGGATATTTTAAACTTTATTTGGTATAATAATATCATAACCTCTATATATAAAATTTACATTAGTTTATTTTATTTTAAAAAACCTCCATGTATGTATAAAGCTCGCATGAAGGAACTTGCGATGTGACAGCTTTTACAACGGTGTAGAACACACATCACTTTCATGCCCCACAGTTTTCTTTGTGTCGTACCTTTACATGGTATTCCTCTAACCTATAAAAATATCATTAGGTCCTCAATCACTCATACACAAATGTGTGATAAAACTTATTAATTGTTCTATATGACACTTATGCTAGTGTGGATAACACCTTCACCTACCAATTTCACATCTATGTATTGAAAAAATGCAAATACATTAGACAACCTTTGTTAAATTTCAGTTTCCAATGAAACATACAAATTTAACCCTTTGAAAACATTCATTATTAGTTAAGATCTTCTATAATTTATTCACTTTGAATTATGGCATCATAAAACCATATCCATCCCTTTATAATAAACTCAAACCCCATGGTATCTTGATTAATCATGTAGTTTGATACCCATATGAAGTTCATGTTTACCATTATTCACTTCTCATTTATCCTTATGCAACATCAAGTTATATTTATATAGAAACCATTTACCATTTAAATGTAAAAAACGACATTTAGGAATTATGTAAGCATCTTTATAAAGCTTCATCAAACTAGTGTTTTCTTCATGTGTCTTCTCAATAAGAATCATAGTGCTTAGTGACTGTGAAATCCATTCCTTGAAGGACAGTGCATATGAATCATCATGTTATTATTTATCATCTATATTTATAATTTTTAATTCTTTGAGATTCCAATTATTATCCTTTTAAATTCCTTGGGATTCTTTATCCATCAATAGTTTAGAACCATTGTATTCATATTCAATATGCATGAAGTTACTTTAATAGGTCATTTAGAGCTCTCACGCATTTAAAAAAATCTCCTTCTATCTTCCTCACTTATGAAGTACTAATAAAAATAAGATTTTAAATTCTCTATAGCTTCCAAATTCAAAAATATCAAATGTGTATAAACTTCTAAAGGATTTAGAACTCGAGCACCCAACATGAAAATCCTTTCACAGCTTCATGATTTTTGGATGGTGTGTTTATATTTATCATTCAAGTTTATGATTTGGTTTTATTTTAACTTTGATCTCATAGTGTAGTTGAAGTAGTCATGAACTTATCCATTTTCATCTAAAACAACAAGATTTAATATGAATATTTCAAAATGATTTATTCCATTTTTGTGTGGATTCATTTAAATTCCATATAGACACAAAAAATGCACAATTCCACTTTAAACTAGAATCCCACATCAAAACATCAATTCTAGTGGAACTGATAAATTACTCGCTTCCTTCCAACAGCCCAACATGAAAAACTAACTCAAGTCAGTGGACTCTAATGGTCATCTCTACCACCTCGCATGAATGAAACTATCCACCCTTTCTTAACCTATGTGTTGAATCGTGGTTATGAAATCCACATTACTCTATTTATTGACTCCAATATTTTATCTCAATTGGATACCACCAGTGATCAAGTTTCTTGGATAGTTGGTCTTTTTAAAGAGATAACCTATTTTTTCACTTCTAAATCCTTAACCAAAATATCAATAGTAATATAGTTTATGTAATAACATCATGAAAATAGAAATTAAATCTTTTCCAACTAAACAAAAATTATAAATACCCAAGATAAACATATCTTTATTTTACATCATTTTCATAAGAAAAATATTACATCTCACAATAAATACACAATTTGAAGAATGAAATGTTTGGTGTATTTGAGGACCACCTAAATAAACACCATAGTTTATGATGCTTGTAAATATTTATCTATAATTGAAAAATCATTATACTCCCTTATATACTTATAATTATAAGTTATACTCATATTCATAACATGAGCAATGGAAAAATAAGAAAGGGGTGAGGTCAATTTCTTAGTATGGGAAAAACATACCTTCTTTTCATCAAGGGTTAGATTATAAACATATGATAAAAACATGAGTAGGAGGGGAATATCTTATTAAAATAAACATGGAACAATAAGAGTTTTCCATAATTCATGGTAGAATATCATTTAATGGCCCAATATTTTTCATCCTTCAAAATATATACTATGTTCTATAACATGTGCCACACGCTACACCTAATGTAAACAAACCATAACATATTAACATGAAATTATTAATAAAGATATAACAAACATTAATATGGTAAACCATTGATATTTATTACCAATATAAGGTAAATAATTAATATGAGTTAATATTATAAAGTTTATTTTTAATAAACAATGGTTACATTATTATGAATATATATATATATATATATATATATATATATAAAGTTCACTATAAATATCAACTCAACTAGTGAAACAAAGAAACTAATGAAACCTATTTTCTAAAATTTTATTCTTTTCAATAATGATATATTTTTATATGAATAAAGTATTAATAATAGATTAATTATTAATTTACATGGAACAATATGAAGTATATATAATATACAAAAAGTCATTTTTAGATAAAAAATCATTTTTTGCGACTATTTATGTTTTAAATTAAAAATTAAATATACAAATTTTAGGATTTTAATTTTAAAAAATTAACATCATTTCTAGATTTATCATATTCATATCATCTTAATAATAATTTCTGTTATTTTCAAAAATAATTAATTTTTAGGTGAATAGTGAAAATACATATTCTATTAATGTTGACAATTTTATGAAATTATTTTTTTATATGAATGCATTAATTTTTTTTTGAAACATTTTTTCTATTAAATTATATATTATTAAGTATAATAAATTATTTTAATATACTATTTTGAATTTATAATCCCATGCTCATCATTTTTAAAATTTATTTAGTGTTTTAATGAAAACTATTTTTCAACTGTTTTATTTAATTAATTATAACATAATGAAATGAAGTTTTTGATTTATTTTATTATTAAATAAATAAAAATTAAATTATAATAATTATTTTAAATTAATTTTAATCAATGTAATTGATAATTCTACCCTAATCAAAAAAAATTCATAAAAATAAACTTTTTCAAAAAGCGAGTTTCTAAGTGTTACATACGGTTCTGTTAAAATTAATTTTCCACTCAAATAGGATTTTTATTTAATAAATTTAATTTTATATTTTGAATAATTAGGTCCAAATTATTTAATAAATCCCATTTTATTTTTAGTCTTAAATGATAAATTATCTAAGTTAAAACTAGTTATCGTCGTGAAAACTAAAATGGTAAAATTGATTATCTTTAGAGTTAAAGGGAATAACATATTTAAAAAAAAGTTTATTTTGGAATTATAGAGGTGTATATCAACCTTATCTTCTCTCCACTCAATTATTTATCAATTTTTTTGGCACTTTCTTTGAGAGTGAATTCCCATTATTAAATAGTTTTGGGTATTTACAAAAATGTCACTCTTTTTCACTTCTAAAAGGGGAACTCCTCTCTTCACTTCCCCTCACACAAAAACCCCTTAGGTTCAGACCAAAATCTACCCAACCTTATTCTAAATACTCTTATACAAAATAATTGGTTTATTTTCTTCTTAAATGATCACCCCTAAATTTTTTAATCCCCTTCTCAAAGGCAATAATCCAAGAAGTGAGGTATAAATTCCTAAACATGTCTTTCTTTTTCTATTTATTTATATGATTTTATTCTTCCTAAAATTCAATTTCACTATAATAAAATGATATTATAATTATAATAATTATAATGGTATTTTATTCTAATGATGGTACAAGAATTTTCCTCCCTCCCTTTTCCAATTAAGAAAAACAAAATCATGAATCATGCATTATCCAGACTATCGCCCCCACAACACAACATTTATTTTAATTTTCCTTAACCAAAATTTAAGGTTGTTCATTATATATAATTTAATATATATTTATTATATTAATTATATATTATATATTCTTAAATGATAAAACATATTACTATTTTTTCCCTATTCTATTGAAAATGAAATCCTCAAACATGCATATGTGTGGACTACCGCCTCTCAGAGATGATTGATTTCCATTTTTTAGTTCACCATTGGTTGGCATGGATGGTCATGATAATGGTTTTAAATGATAAATATGATTTTTATGATATTATTAATGTTCTTGTATAAATAATTTTATCACCTATTAATGATACAATCGATAAAATATTATCATAAATTCAATTGTTTAAAACAAGCATACTAAGAGGAAAATAATTAATTAAAATTATCTAAAAATTTTATATCCATTAATTATTATAATTATTACTTTATAATTATTATATATAAAACCAATAAACACCAAATTATATCATTATGTTACTATTTAAATGATATTACACCTAAATCACATCATAATCATCGATAATCAGGGAATGTTCATGTTTGGGTCAGTTTGACCCCTACTTGAATAATGCTTAAAAATTATATCATGGATGATTATGGTAACATAATTTTTAGTATAATATTATATAACTATGTAAATAATTTTTTTTTAAGGATACATCAATATTTAACTCATTAATTTAGAAAACATCCAACATAGGTTCAAAATCATTGAAAAATATTCATTTCCAGTTTTACCTTCTTGGATAAAGACTAAAGTACTAATGAAAGGAAATTTATACATAATAAATAATTATAATTTATATATTACAATAAAATTAATGAACTTATAATGATGAAATTTTTAATAAGAATGAATACTGACGGCACCATTATGAAACTTTTACAAATGGAAAAAATCTATAAACACCCGATCTGGGGAAATGAGAAAAAACTAACTGATATAAATTTAAAAAATGATTATAAAGGGAAATTATAAATATTTTTAGGTATTAATATAGTAATAAAATATTATATTAATATATTTATGTTTTTTTATAGTAGGTTAAAGTGCATCCGACTAAATAGGGAACTGAGGTAATGGTTTCTTTGTCTCAAATTTGAATCCATTGACACATGTTTAAGATATATAACATGTTTCATTTTAAATGGTGTAAATATTAAAATAATATTTTTTATCAATATTATATTATATTTTATCATATTAAATTTTATTTTTAAATTTATACCTCTCATTGGGTTTTGGTTCAAATGTTACAAATGTTGTAAGGGGTTTTCATGGCTTAAATCCTTTCCTTGGGTCATAATTGCTCTTCTTTGAATATAATAAATAAATATTGATCTATTAAAACCTATAAAGATGGAATTTTTTATTTTTAACTTTTTTTATATGGAAAACATGATCCACACCAAAGTATTCTTCCTTGATAATTCTATTATTTTGTTAAAATGCATTTTTTATAATAATAATTCTCATTTCATTTAATGGATTTTTCTTCCATGTACATGTTTTTAATTACAACCAATATTATCCTTTATATTTTATAAAATAAAATTTTTTTCTCCAATTATACTTTCAATTCACTTTATTCATTTTAAAATAAAAGGTTTTACTATATTTCTAATGATGTGAATTTTCAACATGGTTATTTTTAAATGTTTAAAAGATTTTTCTATCCTTTCAAAATAAAAGGTTTTATCATAAAATACACATTTTAATTTGAAAATTTTATTTATTTTTTGAGTTTCCATTATTAAATATTGTTTTTAAATGTATTTTTTTCAAATTATTTTCACATCCCCTTTTTTAAAAAATTTATGTCTTTTCGAGTCTTCATTATTAAATATTATTTTAAATGTAAAGTTTTCAAATTATTTTCACTTATCATTTTTTAAATGTTATTTATTTTCAAGTATCATTTATTTTTAAATCTTTATAATATGTTATTCCAAAATTATTCTCTTTCCATTCTAAAAAATTATTTTTAAAAGTAATTTATGCTCTAACTTTTATAAAAAAGTTTAAAAGGGTTTTTGTGAAAACGTTTGTATTTTCACTACAATTTTTTCATCAAGTTTTATCTCCCATGAAGTGATGTTATGATAATACCATATATGTTATTATAATTTTAATCCTTTTTTTGAAATTATAGTTTGATATCCTAGTATTTCTTAAGTTCATGTTATATGATAGTTTAAGAAATCCATTATTTCTCTATGAGGTATTTAAGATATGATGATGATTGATTTTAAGTAGAATACATATGTATGGATGAAGATTTTTTGTGACCTATATTTCCCTCTAATTCATTGGTTTAATTTTATATTTCATAAGATAGTAAGGTGTGGAAATAATGTTTTTTCACACGTGTGTGGGCATTATGGGTTTTCCAGCATTTTCATGAGTTGAAATGATGAGTTTGTTCACAAGTGGGAATAATGGGTTTCTCACACAATGTTTCTTATTATTATTATTATTCTATATTACCAATTTTTTTATAAAGTTATGAAATTTTCACAAGACACGTTTTGTTTTTATGAAATTCCATGTTTTAATGTTTATTCCTTATTTTTAAAGTATTCCACACTTTTATATCATGATCACATGTTTTAAGTTTATTTAAATTTGTTTTGGTCCATTTCATATGTATTATGATAATTTAATAATATTTTTATGATATTATATGGATACATCATGTTTTTTATTTTCATAAATGGCCCTATTTTATTATATTTAGATATTTAGGTTTTCCTCATAGTCTCATCATGCTTATGATCTAAAACTTTAATAGATGTCTTTTCCTTAATAATCATTTGATCTCACCCATTTATTATGTCTTCATTACCCATGTTATGGATATTATTATATCATGTGATATTTACAGGAAAGTGTATAGAGGATAATTATTATGTATAAAAAAATTACAAGTGTTATAAAATAATATGTTTACGTAGATAATATCTAAGACACTAAACCTTCCATTATTTGGGTTATGTGACTATTTGTGATATGTATTATTTAAATAATGATATTATTATATTATTTATGCTAATTTTAGTATGATCTAATATAGTTAGTATTATATTAGGGTTTAGTTATTTTTAATATTAGTTTAGTTATTTATGGAGATAAGTTTAGTTGCTTTATTAATTAGGGTTAGAGAATATTAGTAAAAACACTAGATATGTTACAAGGTATAGGATGATATCATGAAATATTTTTAAATTCTTAAGAGTTTTTACCTAACAATAAATCTCTATCTGGATACTAAAAGTGGATATAGGATCTAGAACATATGTACCCAGGGGTAACAACCCTGAAAATGGTGGATTGGGTATTAACTCAATCATCACCTGGTGCACGAATAAGAGGCATAAATACACACCTTATTTGAAACTACTAGGGGATATGATTTAGTTGATCATATGATATTTACAAAAAAATATGGTGGACTGGTTTCCTTATTAATTTGAGGGATTTTGTTGAGGAGTGTATTATAACCCAACTGAAATTAATCTTGGTTAAACTAATATTTATATAGGTAAAACTAAAATAAATATATGATTACATTATAATGTAAAATAACAATATGTTTTAAGGTTGAAATCCTTTTATTATTATGATAATACCTCTATATTTCTAATGTTTTTTCACTCATTCCATCCCTTTTGGTTTTAGTTATGACTATAATTAGAAGGAACCTTGGATGTGAAGGACAATATAAAGATTACCAAAATGAATAACACATCAAAATGGGAGCTAGAATTAGAAACCTTATGATTATAACAAACCAACTATCACATAATATGATTAATAATATGAACATAGTCACTATCCAAAAATCACTAAAGAAGAGAAAGATAGAGTCTCATGAAATACCTAGTGATGAAGATGATGAAGGAAATAAATGTTCAATTTCTTATATGTTGAAAATGTGGAAATAATCCCCAAGGAAATTTCATCAAGGTTACTAGAAGATTTTTACTTGTGGTAAAGGTTTCCAACAACCATTAAAATATTTAAGGAAATGAATAGTTTAGTTAACATGAAGAAAGAAGATAAAACTAATCTAAGAGAGCCTATAATAATTTAATATCTTATGTGTGGAGAACTGACAAATTACCAAATCCAATTCCCTAATACAAGGATTTATAAGGATATTAAGAATCTAAAACCTCCTAGACCTAGAGAGCAAGGAAAAACATATACAATGACAATAAATAAAGAGGATAGTGGTAATTTTTTTTTAGTTACCCTCCACCATGAATTGGTGAATGTATTTTAATTATATCAACTATATTGTATATATGATGTCTTATAACAACATAAATTAACCAACCTCAAATATTTTTATTTTAAGGAAAAATTTAGTGGATGATTATTATATTTGTGGAAATAAAAATTGTGAAAATCATAATATTCTACTAAAATTTTGATTTTATTTTTGAAATAGAATCAATATCAACACTTTGAATCGACATTAATTTCTAGAATAAGGAAAAACATGTTTTTAATCAATTGTGTCCATCTAGTAGTGCACGTCCAACTACAAAGAAAAATGAACCCTTCACATGGGCCTTAATACCTAGTTATGCGATACATTTCCATGAAATTTTTTGGAAAAATAAATGTCTTTTGGTCTTCCCTATGGTATTGAGAATAATATCTCATTAGAGATAATATCATGGGGAATGTAAATCATTAATCCAACTTCAGATATTCCTATAAGTAAATGATAACTAAATTGAAAGGAAACAATATATTTAAGTGGGTTGCATCATTTAAAATATATACTATGTTTTATAACTTATGTCACACACTACACCCAACATAAAAAAACACAACATATTAAGATGAAATTATTGATAAATCTATAATAAACACTATGAAAATAAACCATTAATAGTAATTAACATTAAAAGTTAAATATTTAATATGATTTAATATTGAAAAGGTTATTTTCAATAAAAATTAGTCATATGATAATATATATATATATATAATAAAGTTCACCTTAAATATCAAATCAGTTAGTGCAGCTAAGAAGCTAATGGAACCTATTTTTTAAAATTTACTTATTTTCAATCATCATATACATATTGTCCCATACATTTCATATATAGATATTAAATTATTAGTAGATTAATATTCATTACATACCATTTCTATTCACACTAGAATCATATAGTTCTAGTGTATTTGGAAACTTGGAAACATAAAAAACTAGTTCAAAAAATATCTACATCATTACCCACTTATTTCTTCATAACTATAACCTTTCTTAGACATATTATACTTAATAACTTTATTAATAAATTGTGAAAATGTAATATAATAAAGGGTTAAAATGATGCTTAGTAAGGGTAAACAAGGGAGATATCAAGATCCATATAAGAATAATATGTGAAAAAGGGTATGATAACATGATCTTAACATTTTAAAGTCATACCCTGCATATCATAGATCATAATCTTGAGTCTTGGCATAAATATTGGAATTTCATAACATATGAATCATAAAGAAGTTAAATAACATGATCTATGAGATTATAACATTGGCATTGGACATGGAATTGTGTCATACTCATTAACATAGAAGAATATTTCCTTAGTAGTCAAGGTTATTTTTTATTACTATCATAGTGGAATGATTTCATCTCAAAAACTATCATAGTAGTCAAGATTCACTCCCAAGACTATCATAGTTGACAAATTCCCTTACTGAACTAGGTTCACTCCCCATACTAGTCCTTTCATCTCATGAGGTATCAATCTTTACCCAATGTATTGGAGGGAGATATAGGTTCCACCCATGACATAATGAAGATCATACATAGGTTTGACACAATATCATAAATCATTCATCATATTATAACCCATGAAAATAAATTTGTTTTGTAAAAATTTCATCATAGAAAAACCCATGGAAAATAAATGTGTCTCATAAAAATTTCATCATAGCATAACTCATGGAAAATAAATGGGTTCCATAAACATATTTTCCTCATTAACATAAAAATACAGAGAAAAGATAAGAATAGTATCCTTGGATCATATCCTCATTAAAAGATTAAGTAACATTAAAGGATTTCATATTATATGGAAAATTATTTTTAAATATAACTTGGAATAATTCTTCAAAAAATTAACCTTTTCATTTTGAAATCACTTATTTTTTAAAAAAAACTTGTGCACTTATAAAAGAAAACATTTTATTTGAAAAGAAACTAGTAAATTGTATAGGTATATTTAATGAAAATATTATTCATAATGGTGGGAAAGTGCTTTCATGACATATCAGTTAAAAAATATTCATTCCTTGTTAAAATCATAATTTTGGGTGTTAACTATTTCATTTATCATGAGTATTTCAGTTCAGTGGTTCTAGTCCTCATATATTTATATTAGTTACATTGTCTATAAAATATAAATAATTATATAAATATCATATATATTCATTAATATATATTTATTATTATATATAAAATTTATAAAAACTAATTATATTGTTCATGTATATGGTAGGTCATACATACGCATGAATGTTGTTTTCACTTTTTGATTGATGGAAAGAAACAAAGGTAAATATTAATTAAACTTTCTTGGATAATTATTATATCATATATATCATATATATTCATAAAATAATTTACCATTACCATCCAAGTAAAATATAAATGAAAAATGAATCACATCACTTTGTGAAGGTGGTAGACCACACGTATGCACAAACGACATTATCATATCCCCAAGGATTATATAGTAATTAGGTAAATGTGGTATTGTAATTCCAAAAGTATAATTGTGTCATAAATATCATATATAATCATTAAACTAATGATAATACCCATCCTTAATATATAGTGATATTAAATGAATTGACTCGCTACGTGGATACAGTAAGTCATATGTATGCATGAGCGATAATTTCACTTCTCATTTGATGGGAAAGAGGTTGTATATATAAGGAATCAGCCTTAAACATTAAATAATCTAGTTAATTCAAATATAATACTTTTATTATGATCCGAAAGATCTTTTTAGCTTGGATTTTTAGAGAATTATGTCATAAAACATACATGATAACCCACAAGAGCAGAAAGTGGATATTACTAAAACAATATCCATTTCTTCCATAATACAAATTTTTTTAATAAAACATGAATTAATTTCATGAAATATATTCAAAATATTCATCCTGGGTTATTATTTTCTCTTACCTATCTTTAAACCCTATTAAAAACATTTTAAAACATGGGGTGAGCACAAAAATTTAAATAAGGGACATAAAAAATGAAACCATTAGTCCAAGAATACTTATAAACATATGAAATAATTTTCACAAAGACATACTTCTCACCCATAAAATATCATATACTCACTTTTTGAAAACAATATATTTCCATAAAACATGGAAAACATAAATAAACTATTTAGGTAACTTGGGAATTACTTAATCAATATTTTAACCCTCACAGCTACTATATTTTCTATAACCCTCACAACTACCTAAAAATGTACCCCTAATGTCTACTATATGGTGTAACCATCGCAGTTACACTTAGAGTAACCATTACGGTTAACATATAACATAAACATACCTAATTAATTTAAGGGAGATATAGGTCTCATAATTCACCATAAATAATTCCCAATAATTGAAACATAACTATAAAACATGAATACTTGAATAATAAAAATATTTCTTTTTAATTTTGTAAACATATAAATTTAAAATATGGTTTTTAAAGAAAATTCCATTACCTTGGGTTTATCTTAATTCAAAAATGTTCAAAACTAATGTATAATGGTTTAAAGAGTGTTATTAATATATTAAATAACCATATTAATATGTATAATTCCTTATATTATTTTATTATAACATATTTCCACCCATTTATTCATAATATTTTGTTATTTTTATCATTTCAGGTGTGTTCTTTTCATGGTTTCCATAATCGATTCGTAATGGAATTTCTTGTAAAATGGAAGAAAAAATCAGAAGTGGAAATAAATGGTATTAATATGTTATCGTAATTTTAAATGATTCCAAATATCATGTTTTCGAATATTAGGATGAATCATTAGATAAAACATTGATGAAAATGATTTAGTTTATTTTTGGCAGTTTTTACGACCATCACGAACTTATATCATTTTATTTAATATAATTTTTATATAATGGTTCCCTAAAATTATATAAATTATAATATGTATAATAAAATATTATTTAACCATAATAATGGTTTTATGACTGGACATTAAGGCAGTAATAAAAAATGAAAATGCATCATCCATGATGACGGTAGATCGACACATCACAGATGATATTCTCATTTTTAAAATAAAAGAGATAAAAGAAGGATTTTGATGTTGAATTTTTTCATTAACATGATAAAATTTTAGTATATATAAGATATGGGAGTTTTCATTCTACTTGGATAAGGGGAGGTGAATAGAGAATAATAAAAGGAAATAAATTAAAAGGAAAATAAAAGAAAATGAAAGAGGATTTTACCTCTTGAATTATTCTCCTTAAGAATCTACTTAAGGAACTTGGTTTTGGCATTTTGGTGACACCAGTAGGTATTGGACATGGGGAAGAGTCTTGTGGAGATAATCGGATAGAATTTAAACAATATATATGGATTTTAGGTGTGAGTAGAGGAGGTGGTGAGGGGTGGCATTTATAGTGGGAGAGAGGGGTTTTTTTGATTATTTTATTCACCACATTATTATTTTGGATTAAGAATATGAATAGTTTAAAAATTATAGCTAAATATATTAAAATAATGAATTATAGTTATAGACTTGGGGATTACATCATCCATACATCATCTATGACTTAATAATTCAGGAATTTGTTAAATACCATAGATTACCATATTTTACTATTCATAAAAAACTCAACTATTTATGAAAAATATAAAAAAACACCCTAACTATTTTTGATATTTATAATTCAAAAATAGAATAAATTTTTTGAAAATAATTTTATAAATATGATATATTTAATTTTTAATTAAAATTATTATTTATATGAAAAATACCAATTTTAAAATTATTACTAATTTTATGGTACTTTGAAATTTTAATTAAGGTATCATAAAATTATATTATAATCATAAGAAAATAAAAAAATATGATTTTATTTTATGAAGATATATTTCCTTTTAAATCATTATATTAATTATAAAATTGTAAATAAAAATTTACATGTCACAAAAATACTAATACTTAATTTATCATTATCAAAACCTTTATTCACTTATTTCATGATATAAATATATCATATTTTTACTTATAAGATAAATATATTTTATTTATACTATCACAAGTGAGGTTACTATTATATTAGTATAGATTCCTAAATTTCTATAAATACTACATATTTTATTATACAATTATAATGAATTTAACTATTTAATTCTAGAATTATAAAAAAAATTATAAGTACCTGGGTTGTTTCATTCTCATCGCCTTCTAGAAATTGTGTCCAATAAATTTTTAATCACTTATTAAGAAAGTTTGGATTCTCTTCCCTCATATCATTTTCAGATTCTCATGTTGCTTCTTCAACCATGCGGTTTCTCCACAAAACCTTAACATGGTGAATTACCTTATTCCATAATAATTGTTCTCTACAATAAATAATATCAATATGTTTATCTTCATAAGAAATATACTCTTACATTTAAACTAATTCTGGGCTCAAAACATGAGATGAATCTGGCTGATACTTTCTTAACATTGAAACATGAAAAACATTGTGTACCTGAGATAAACTCGATGGAAAAGCTATTCGATAGGCAACTGGTCTAAATTTCTCTAGGATTACAGAAGGTATAATGAACCGTGTACTTAGCTTTCCTTTCTTAAAAAAATCATAAAAAATTTCAAATGATATATTTTAAGGAAAACATGATCACCTACCTCGAAAGAATGGTATTTCCTCTTATTATCTACATAACTTTTCTACCTACTCTCAGTTTTCCTCATGTGTTGCTAGATCATTTTCAGCTTATGAGCCACTTAGTCTACTAATTATGGTCCCATCAACTTCCTTTCCCTTACTTAATCTCAAAATGTTGTATTTTGGCACTAATTTCCATAAAATGCCTTAAAAGTTACCATCTGTATACTGGAATAAAAACTATTATTATAAGAAAACTAAACTAATAAAAGATGTTGATCCTAAATTCTTTGGTAATCTATTTAACAAGATCAAAAAATATCCTCCAATGTTTGAATAGTTCACTCTGATTGTCCATAAGATTGAGGATGAAAGGTTGTGCTGAAATTTAATTTATTTCCTTATAAATTTTGAAGTCCTTTCCAAAAGTTAGAAGTCAACCTAGGATCATGGTCAGATAAAATGGAGAGAGGAACTCCATATCTGTCATGACCCATCCCCCGGGGCCCGTGCTGTGACTACCCCAAGCCCGCCTTCCATAGGTCAGGGGTAGGAGACTAGCACTGAAAGGCGTTTTCCCTAAAACTGGGAAGGTATTGCCTGTATAACCTGTAAACTCACGTAACCAAGCACACAACAAGATACGAACACAAGCAAACTTTATAACCAAAAGAGTGTTTAAAGTAAAAGGGGATCGGAATACAAGCCCAATAGTAAAGGTACAAGTACAACTGAAATACAATACAACTGAAGAAAGAGAAAAAGACAGCTACTAGATCATCCTCTGAGTTTCCTACTTGAAGGGTAGGTATAGATCGCCTCCTCAGCACTCCACATCCACATGTCTCCTCTGCGTACTGACACGCCGTATGGTCCACCTCCAGGCACTATCCAGACCTGGTACTCCCAACCTCAGTCAGCGTTGTCTGTCATCTTCATCCAACACAATAAGGTGCAGGCATAGCCCGTACAGGGGTGAGTATAATGATACTCAGTAGGGACCCCGAGACCCTCAGGGTATCACAAAATCCACCAAGGATAAACCAAAAAGTATGAAATCAACAGATAACCCTACTTAGAAATATGCCCATACATATACCTAAGTTATCAAGTAATCCATCTCAATCATGAAGAAAACACGGATATAATGACTCATCTCACACCAAGATTTATTCTTTGGGTAGTAATAAGTAAAATCTCCAGTCAAAGCATCGAACACATCAGATTCTAGAGAACCCCTCCTCTATCGAGTATAGTGGGCATGTCGCGTCACACAGAGGCGCTTCACACTAAACTAGGACAGCTGAGGTACTCCTCCTGTCGAGTATCATGGGTCCACCGTGTCACACCGTGGCTCTCCCCACTGTGGGTATACTATGACACATAGAGGCGCTCCCCCTCATGACTTTCTGAGGTACTCCTCCTATCAAGCATCGTGGGTCTCTCGCGTCATACATATGCGCTCCCCACCGTGTCCTGCTAAGGTTCCCCTCCTATTGAGTATCGTGGGTCTTCCGCATCACAAAGAGGCACTCCCCACCATGGTTCTACCGTGTCACACAGAGGCACTCCCCACTGGGCCTGTCAAGTCACTTCGAGTCGAAAAGGTCAGCATTCATCAAGTCTCAGCCAGCTACTGGGTTCCCGCACTATGCACTCTCGTCTCTAGGAGGATCTGCTCCATGAGCTACTAGTTGATACTCCAACTACCACTAATTCCCACGAAAAATCATCTCAAAGGATTTCCATGTCATAGGGGTCTCAACGCAACAGACGGCACGTCAATCAGACGTTCAGTCTATGAGTTATTAGTCTTTTAGACCTGGGGGACCAGTTGGATTCGTGCTCGATCCAACCCGACTATTCCTCATATTAATCCAAATCTCTAGTGGGGTATAATCAAAGGTACCATATTTCTCCAATATTTCTAACTCCGCTGACGGTTCGTCAAACAGACGTCCAGTGCCAAAGTTATGGACAAAAGAAGTAAATGGGTCGTAGTGGTCCCAGGTCCGGTCCTACCTGGTCGGACCGACCCGGGCCGACCCGCTGGGTCCAGCTAGCCTCAAGGGGCCATGGGGGTTCGGTCACGGATGGCGCGAGGCCACAGGGTGACTCGACCGGGGTGGCTCGGCCAGGAGGGCGGAGGCCGCAGGGTGGCTCGGCCGGAGCGGCACAGGGCCACAGGGGGCTCGACCGGAGCGGCTCGGCAGTGGAAGGCTCGGCCGGAGTGGCTCGGCCACAGGTGGCTTGGCCGGAGCGGCTCATCCGTGGGTGGCTCGGTGGGAGCGGCATAGAGGATTACAGGTGGCTCAGTCGGAGCAGCTCGGCTGCGGGTGGATCGACCAGAGCGGCTCAGTCGCGGGTGGTTCCGCCGGAGCGGCTCAGACGCGGGTGGCCGTTGGGTGGTGTAGAGGGTTGCAGTGGCACGGTTCAGCCACAGGTTTCGGATGAAAACGACAGCTCGGCCATGGGGCGGTTCAGCCACGAAGCGGCGGCCCGGTCGCAGGGCGGCAGCTCGGTCACGAGGCGTGGAGGTCGTGCAGCGGTGGTGGCCGCGGGGTGGTGCCATTGCACTATCTCCTTTGGTCGCGGCCGACATTGTTGTTGGCCACTATTCTCGTGCCTCCTCGATGTCCAAAATCCCGCTCTGGTTGCCGTCACCAAGGTCGTCTTCTTCCATCACTAAGGGTACACCATTCAAGAAGAACAGCGGAGGGGTCGAACCATGTTTGTTTGGCCTGCGCCCTCTACATTATAGTGGTAGAAATAAGCTCATCAAGAACATGAACATTGAACATTAAATACTATCCTCCCGCAGTTATTGTTCCCAACCCGCAAAAGAAATCATCCACATTATTTGTTTCAAAAATGGAAGAATGTGGGAATATAATCATACACAAATTAAACCCCTAATTTAGATTTTTCATTGACGGAGATCGCGAGGGAGGAGACGACATCATTGGGGAGGTAAAAACGATTGTCGATTGAAGATGTCCCATGTTGGAGGATGTCCCGAGGAATAAAGTTTAAGTCATATGTATGTGTTCTTCATTGGAGATCTTTCCCCCAATTCCCCAAAGCTATCTCCTTTACTAACCCTTTTCCCCAATTTCACCAAAATGAAAATATATACGACTTCTTAATTCAAGTTTTCAAATTAAATTACATTGGCACAATTTCAAAATGGTTTAATTAATTAATTGATGGGTGGAATAATAAATTATAGGGATGGTTGGAATAATTAAGTGGGGTTCTCAAGAGGTTTCTACCCACTTAATAGGGAGTTCAAGAGGTTTCAAACCTCGGGTGGTCCCCACTACCATAACCTCTCATGGGAGGTTAGGCTCAGTGGTCCCTACCTGTGGAATATCCACATGGGTGCTTACAAGAAATAAAATAAAATGTCTGATTATTTTATTTTATTATTTCCATGAAATACCCAAAAATTAACTTTCACCCTTGACCAACTGTCGTCGAGGTGAAAGTCTTCTTAAGCGAATACTAGTACAGCAAGTTCAATGGTGCCCTCAGATTTCAATTCTGAGCACCGGTTCAAAAGTTAGAAAAACCCGCTCGCACGTTTACTGAACGTACCTGAAGAAAAGTTCATAAATTCATTTCGGGAACTCCGGGACTCGGAATCACGCTCCATCAATTTTTTTAGACTCATAAAATTCTCATATATTTAAAAAAATACATGGAAATTATGGGTCTTTACATTCTCCCCACCTCAGCGCTTTACATCCTCATAAGCCATAACTCAAACTAGGGGAACAAGTGGGGGCACTGAGCACGCATATGAGCCTCCTGCTCCCATGTGCTCTCCTAGAGATTCACATACTGCCAATAAATGTGCACCAGAGGTATCGACCATCCACGAAGTACCCGCTCCTGTCGATCCTCAATCCCTATTGGAACCTCCGTAAAAGTCACCTCATCATCGATGCCCAGCTCACCATGGTCGATGATGTGAGAAGGGTCGTGCACATATCTCCTTAGTAGGGATACGTGGAAGACGTCATGCACCCAGTGCAACTGAGGTGGAAGAGCTAAGCAGTATTCAACCTCACCAAATCTGCTGAGGACCTGAAAAGGTCCGATGAATCTTTGAGATAACTTGCCGCCTCGACCAAATCTCCACAAACCTCATCGGGGTTAGACCCGTAGAAAGACGTGGTCACCATCCTCGAACTCCAGAGGTCTCCTTCTTCTATCGGCGTACGACTTATGCCTGCTTTGTGCAGTCCTCATCCACTCCTAGATGATCTGCACCTTCTCCGTGGTAACTCATTCCATCTCTGGTCCCATGAGTGCTGACTCCCCTGGGTCAGTCTAGCAAAAAGGTGATCTACATGGTCGCTCATACAACGCCTGAAAATGTGTCATCCCTATGGTGGAGTGATATTTTTTGTTGTATGAAAACTCCACCAAAGGCAAGTGATCCTCTCAGCTGCGACTGAAGTCGAGGAAACAGGCACGCGGCATGTCCTCGAGGGTCTGAATGGTCCGCTCAGTCTGGCCATCCGTCTAAGGATGGAAGGTGGTGTTCAAACTAAGTTGTGTCCCAAAACCCTCATGAAACCCCTTCCATAGCCAGGAAGTAAAACGTGCATCACAATTGTAGATAATTGTCGAGGGTACGCCATGTAACCGTACAATCTTCTGCACATAGAGACGTCTCAATCTCTTTACTGAAACCTGCTCTCTGATCAGTAGGAAGTGGACCGACTTGGTGAGTCGATCGACGATCACCCAGATAGAATCATGACCTCTATATGTACGTGGAATTCCTATCATGAATTCCATGGATATCCCATCCCACTTCCACTCTGGGACCTCCAAAGGCTGAACCAAGCCTGCTGGTACCCGATTCTCCACCTTCACTTGCTGACAAGTGAGGCACCGAGAAACAAACTATGCTACTGCTTTCTTCATTCCCAGCCACCAATGTTGTCGTTTGGGATCCTAGTATATCTTCACCACTCTTTTGACACTCCTTTTCATCACATTGTCTAAATTAATGGAAAGGGAAAGTACTTAGAACAAATTGATTCATCCCTTGAAGAAAACATAAAAAATTGACAAAGGGATGAACAAGGAGAAAATCGCCCATAGTTTGCGCAAGTTCCAGCATAGTCGTGCAAGTATACATGTGCGCCACCCAAATGGTCATGCAGGTGACTTGTGCACCCTCATTGAAAACTTCCCAGGGTCTTCTCCAGCCTATAAATACCCCCGGTGAGCCCCCCATTTCAGGAGGAATTTTTCCAAAATTCAGAGCTCTGAACGCCCAAGTCTCTTCTTCAAGTATTCTGAACACTTCTAAGGGAATTCTTTACCTATAATGGAAGGTCTAAACAAGTGTAATAAGGTCTAAGTATTAGAAATCACTAACACTTGTGCGCCTAAATGTTTTTACCATAAGGTAAATGAACACACTTGCACGCCTCCTTACCTATTCATTGAAACTTGTGCACCACTCTTCTGGAAGTACCTCAAGATGATTCTAAAGGCTTTAGTCAAGAATCGTCCAAGTATTACTCTACAGGTCACAAATTGCGCAAGTACCCATGTGTCGCGCAGGTATACCTGCACGACCAATACTTGTGAGCCCACGCAGTACTTGCGCGCCTACCAGGACTTGCGCGCCCTTATATTTTTTGGGTGCCCTTCCTACCCATTTAACCCCTCTTATGTCATTCCACCTATCCTATTCAAGATTCAGTCTTCAGGACACTCTTCAAAGCCATTTATGGCATGTTTTCTTGATTTACTTCCTTATCTGAAAGGAGTTCCGTGGAATATATCTCAAAACGTAGTGATTTTCACATCTTTATGTCACTAAAGTTAGAGAGTTCATTCATTCAACCGCATCCTTTAAGATGAGAGAATCCTTAACCTGGGCCTCCTTTTTAGAAGTTATCCCCAGTCCAAATCCTCTTTAATTTGGGCATCCACCTTAGGAGTAACCCTAATTCCTCTTTAATTTGGGCCTCCTTTTCAGGAGTAATCCCCAAGTCCCCTAACTTGGGCCTCCTTTTCCGGAATAAGCCCCATACATAATTCCCCAAATTTGGGCATCCTCCTCAGGAGTAAGCCCCAAACCTTAATTCCTTTAACCTGGGTTTCCTTTTCAGGAATAATCCCCAGTCTCAAATATGGGCATCCTCTTTAGGAGTAAGCCCCAACTCCCTTAATTTTCAAATCCCTTTAACCTGGGCCTCCTCCTTAGGAATAATCCCCAGTCTTAATTTCCCTTAACCAGCCGTAATTCCTTTTTGATCTGGGCTTCCTTCTCGGGTGTAAAACCCAATCAAAATCCCCTCCTAACTTGGGAATCTTCCTTAGGAGTAAAGCCCCAAGATTAGAGTATCCAAATCTCCATGAAGCACATATATCTTTATGGACCCTATTCATGGATTTCTTCCCTGAAGTAAATCTTAATACTCATCTATTTGGGCAGTCATACATACATAAGACCCACATCATTGTGTGGCTCAATTGTCTAGTTTCACTAAATACCTCTTGTTTCTCACACCGAGCATGACTCACGTGATCTTAGAGTGTAAAATTAATCATGAAATCTTTCTTTGAGCCATCAATCATGCATAAACATCATACTCCCTTACACGAACTACGTGGTTTCTGATTCCTTTTTCAAAACAAAGGATACGTAGGTAGCCCATCAGCGGGTATGATCCCAACTCTAAAATAATCCATGTCCTCCTGAATGACAATAAACTTCAAGTGCCCCACTGAGTGGATTTAAAACTAGTATGGTCATCATAATGACCAAGAGACTTTTATGTATTTAAGGATACCATCAACTAAGAATCTATAACAAATATAGATGTTTCTCTATCGATGAAGAACCTCGAATACATATAAAATATTCTCTAAATTTCTCTCATATCAATCATTGATTCTCAGATTTAAAGGAAAGCACATTTTATACCTGGTAATGTAATAAGGATTCACGAACATAACTTAAATCTATAAAGAGAGTCCCGGAGTAGACAATAATTACCCTCAAAAAGGTGTGATGAGTCTGACCTCCCATCCTCTCGACCAATGCAAATTCCTAAGCCTCATCAGTCCACAACTAATGAGAACCTACCTTTGGAAAGTAGGTCCAAATGGATATGGAATCATTGGATGTTTTCAGTTCTACGAACAAACCCGTTAGAAACCGATTGGAATGTTTGTACCTTCAATCAACGAGGTCATCCCCAATTCCAGAGGGAAACAAAAAATGGTGAACCCAACGTGAATCCTTAACCAAGTTAAAATGATGTTTTACTTATTTGTTAGGCCCCTATTTAAAACTCAATGAGAGTGTCAACAAATAAATCAATGACATATTTTCTCATCCAAAAGATGTAGTGTCCGGATTTATCTTGATTATGCCTGTTATATCAAACAGGCACTCTTTTCCAAGATCTTCTACATTTCTAGAATGGCTTCTCTTAAGTTCACATCTGTGAATACGTCTACTGTGAAAACCTCTACTGTGAAATCCACTACTGCTACTCCTGCTGGATCATCGTCCACTCTGAGGACGACATCACCTACTCAGCATCTTCAATGTTGGGTATCAAACGCACTGGTTAAGGAGTACCGTCAAAATGGTACCATTCCAACTCTGGAGGCTACCCGACAAGCCCTCCAAGTGAACAACTCACATCAGTCGTCCAGACAACGATGACCAGTGATTAAGAATCAGGTGGTTCCAACCACTGTTTTCAACCGTTTTGGGTCATTATCCCCAGAACGCAATCACCACTCACTCCCATATTCTGGGGAGGTGAATGACCAGTCTCCTCAAGGCCTTAATTCAAGGAGACGGGAGTCCTTCCCAAGGGATCCCACCAACAATCGCCACTAGAATCGTGCGGCAGTGTGCCCTCAACATGATGAGGGTATTGACTCTAGGCGTTCAGCTCAGGTTCCTCGAACCCGAGTAGGCAAGACGAATCACCAAAGGCGAAATCCAGTCAATAGTGAGCAGGTTCTCATCTCTTCCATCTTCCGAGAAGTCCACCAACCTAACATGGTGGCAAAAAACTAGTGGGCACATACACCCATTCGTTTTAATTCTGCTGTCCAGCAGACTCGTCTGGAAGCAGCATGCCAATCCCGCCAGGAAATTCTGGCAGAGTATTATAGATAGGAACATACACCTGTTTATACATCATCAGCTAGTCAGCAGGCTCATCTGACTACATATTATGGAGCTCATCAACCATGTTAGGCAAAGTACAATTAGTAGGCACATACACCTGCTAGTATTGATCAAGCCTACCAACAGTCTCGTTTGTTAGCACCAGGAGAGGTCAGCCGAAAAGCTCCGGCGACAAACAGGTGGCAGACTCAACTCTTTGCCCCCACACTTGAGTACTGTCAGGATTCACTGATAGGAAAAGGAGGACAGGAGAAGTCACACACACCTACTCCAAGAACGGAATGGACGTATATCCCCATTCTAGCTGCTGAAGTCACTAAGCACATTCTGTCAATGATGAAAGAGCAGAAGCAAATCCCTAGTCATATTCTGGATGCCTGCCAGGATATTATAACAGATTCAGCAGCATCTCAGGGAAAGACACATAAATCTATCCCTACAAGTGGAGTGACACATCAACAGTTCACTCCGGAACAGACACACACATCTGTTCCAGTCCAAGAGGGTTGTGGGGCATACTCCCCCATATCATACGGACAACCAAGTATGACACATACACCTGATTTGAGTGGAGATAGTCATCCTAACCTGGCCATATCTCCTGATCAGGAACATACACCTGCTCAAAGTAGCCACTTTCGTTAACAAGTGGTTTCAAAGGTGAGTAAGAAGGCATCTAAGAAGAAGACCCACCCAGCATAGTAAAGAGATAAAGATCCAATCTATAACAAGGCCTTTCTTGATGTTGTAGTTCTTGAAGCCCTCAGACATTTATCTATTGGAATACAAGATTCTACTCCCTCATTCCCTAATAGTGGGAACATTAATTCCGAAGGTATTCAATAGACACTTCCTCATGAAGGCTTTCTTCATGACAGTTCGGACGATATTGAAGTTTCATCTTCAGATGAGAGCTACAGGAACCCTCTGTGTGGTCAGAAGACCAAGGAGTAAGAGATCTCATCTTTTGTTATAACCCACCATGGTGGTCCTCCCCATGATGATGAAATTCACTGCGAAAGTCCTCTCCGCAGTAGTGATGCACATTGCCCGGAAAATACTCTAGTGGAAAATGTAGTGCCAGGAAAGCCCTCTTATCTTGAGGAACTTGCAAATGAGAAACCAGTCATGTCTGATGCTTTATCGCTAGCAAGTGAAATCCTTTCTCAACCAGAAGATATCCCAGGGTGTAGGTCATTCTCCGAACCACCCCTAAGTCATGCATCTTCTATTTTTATCAGTGGTTTCTCTACCAATCTTGTTGAATCCAATGAAGCAACAAGGAATCACTAACTCTGATCTAATCAGGTAGAAGAATGTTCATTGAATGATAAAGAGGAAATGTTGAACATGAGAAAACAACTGGCAAAAGGTGAAGTGCCAGTCACGTTTTGGCCTCTGGCTGACTCTCAGTATGATATTCCAGAGATGTTGATGGAAGATGGGATTCATGATATTAATCTCAACATATAGAAAACTCTTTTTCAGTTGAAAAATAAAGTATTATCTTATGATGAATATAAAAATAATGTTAAGATAATAGAAGGGTTACAGCACCAAATTGATTTGGCATCTCTATCAGTCTCTCGATATCCGAAGGCTGAAAAGCAGTAGAGATCCCTTCAGCATTCATGCCTCGGTGCACTAAGAAGGTTGCACCAGTTAATTACCAATGCCCCATCTGGTATTCATGTCAGAGGATGGGGTGTTCATGGAGCACTACATTTCACTATTCTCTCCAGTCAGCAAAGCCCACTGAAAATGGTTTCATGCAATGTTATTTCCCATGGCTGGCCACAGTCAATGGGTTTTGTTTGTAATCAAAATCTTGCCCAAGAACAGGCTTCAACTAGTTATTCTCAAAATCAATAATACAGAGAACAAGTTGTTGAATTACTCTAGCATCAAGCAAACTAGAATATTGAATAGGCCTCTCGTATGGAGCAAGCACATCATCAAGTGACAGAAGTGTCAGAAATCATCCAATGGTCTTTTGAACCGGGTGATAAAATTGGATGTCGATTGATGCATCCAGCTAATTTCTGGACCAAGGTCCAAAAGATCAGGGGAGCTTTTAAGAAATTATCAGACATAGCATGTCAAGAGCCACCCCAGCTTGCCAGACTAGGGACTCTTTTAAACCAGCCCTCAGAATCAACAAATAGGATTCGAGGAGTTGAGCGGGAACAGCAGGAATAGCCCCAGTCCACCGGATTGGGGACTTTTTCAAATCCTCAATCCCTCCCTCAAAGAAAGTCGGTCTTCTATCAATTAGGGAAGAAGCCCCAAGAGGAATGAAGATCCAAATTATCAGGAGACTCTCTCCAAATTATGGTTTTCCAAGAAGTTCCTGAGGTAATGAATCAACGAAAGGTAATGTCTCACCAGAGACCTGGAAGAAAACAATATTTCAGAAATGCTGATAGAAAAGATATGATGCGTTATGCATCAATTAATGTCATCATTTCCATTGTTGCTGATCCACCAGATGAAGCTCACTTAGAGGGATCAGATGAAGAGGTTCTTTCTCAAGAATTTATACGCACAGACACAAATGAAGAAGGTGTGCGTACATGAAATCAAATGATTACTCAGAACATAGGTAATCCTTCAAATAATCCACTTCCCCCTCTCCTAAAGGGAGCCAATAAGGGGAAGGAAAAGAATCAGGTTACATATCCTTCCTATGTAGAAGTCCAATCACTCTCACCAGAGAAAATTTTTGTGCAACAAGAGGAAGAAATGAAGGAATTGAGGAGGTTGAACGCAGAACTACTTCAAGGTAGTCTTCCCCCTAAGCGTGTTGGAGTCAGTCAGCCAAGGGAGTTTGTTGCAGCTACTGAGATAGATCAAGAATGTCCTCCTCTATCAGTATACCCTCACAGGTCTAATCCTACAGGTCAAGTGCAACAACAATTGGCAGTGCTACCATCAGTTGCAGCACCAGCCACCATACTTGTCCAATATCCAGTCATTACACTTGCCCAATTCCAAGTTCAACCGGATGTTTCTCAAAATTTAATAACTACCATTGAGTCATTAATAGCTCGGTTAGAGACTATGTAAGGGAATCATGTGCAGGTTCAACCAGAAAAGAGATCTTACCCTGAATGGGTAGATTCAATCTCTCCCCCATGAAGTTTTGGAAACCCTGTATTCCCTATTTTCAATGGATCAGGCGATCCTGAATAGAATTTGATGCATTACGTGTCTTGTTGCGATCCTATGATGGGAACTTTGGAATAGAAAGAAGCAGTGAAACTCAGATGCTTTGTGTGAACCTTGCAAGGACCAGCTTTTGTTTGGTATAAAAGATTGCAATCCCGGTCAATTACCGGATGGGAAGATCTCTGTCAAAAATTGCTTCTCCAATTCATCTCAACGTTTCCAAAGACAACAGTTTTTGATCTTACAAACTGTAAGCAAAGGTAGAATAAAAGGGTCTCAGATTTCATTGCTCGCTGGAAGGGATTAACATATTCTCTAAGCTTAGCACTCCCTCAAGAGGAATTGTTGCCAATCTGTGTGGAAAATTTGCGTGATGAGTTTTGCACACCTTTGATCCCTGTGAAATACATAGGAGGGTTTCGAGACCTTACTTCAATCGCTCAACAGATTTAAGATTATCTTATATAGACTAAGGATAAATCTCGTGTAATTCCATCAGCTCTAGGAAAGAGAATAGGTAAAGTAGAAACTGCTACAGTTATGCTTAAACAAGAACCCGTACCTGCTTCTACTTCAAAACCTTCATCTTCTCGAAGGGCTCCACCTCCTGAGTGCCAATAAAAGAGTTCATTTTGTCAAGATAATCAAAAAGATAAAAGATGAAAACAATTTGGGGATTTGAAAAGAAAAGTTTACTCTTTCTGAAATGAACAAGTTCCTGGTTATTTCATTTCGGCTCGGGAAAATAATTTGGTTCAATTTCCAATGCCCAAGAGGCCAAACAAGGAAGGAGATGAAGACCGTCCCAACTATTGCCTATTTCATCAAATTTTGGGGCATCCCATCCAGGAGTTTTTTGTCTTCAAAGACCTCCTACAAAAGATGGTCGACTTGGGACAAGTCAAACTAAAAGGTTCTTAAGCTCAGGTAGCATGTGTTACTGCTATAGTTTCAGAGGAATAAGGTGAATAGAAAGAAGTCAAAAGAAAAAATGCACAAAAATATGATGATTGGATGGTCAGAAATATGATCAACCGAACTCATGCTATTTTGCAAACGCAATTGAAGAAACCAATTGTACCTTCTTCCATGAATGCCATAGAAAAACCCTCTTCATCAGATGGAAAATCCTCAAAGAAACGGCATGATTTAAAGAAAGAAAAAGAATCAGAAGAAGATGAGTATGTGTCAAAGCCTAAGTTGTCTTTGACTCTGGCAGACTTCATGCCATCTACTTCAAATTCACGGGCACCGCCCCACCAAATGGCACAGTCTAAACAGGATAATCAGGCAGAGTCTTCATTGGATGAAGAGTTGATTTTCGGTTCTGTTAATATGATTCAATTAACAGATCCATATGCCAGTCACAGTTTCAATTTTGATGAACCCGAATTCCCTATATCAAATAGAGGAATCAGAGGAAGTTCCAGAAGCTCAGGATATAGGGGAAGACGGGGATCTTTCAGAGACCACTATTCCAATTCTACCCTTGGTAGAACTATGTATGTGGCAGAAACTCATGGTAGATCCCTTCAACGAGCTCAACAAGAACAAGCAAGTTCTTCCACACAAGGCAGACTTAGCCCTAGCACAATTATTCTGGAAGAATGGTTGAAGGTTCCATCTTATTCCTCTCATCAAGTAAATAGACCTAATTGGTCTAATCTTCCAAATCCAGAAGTATTACCAACTCCTATCCCGGTACAAGATGCATCAAATTCCAAAGCATCAACTTCCAAGGCACCTGCTAAACCACATGTTCCTGTTGGGAAACGCAGACCTTTGGATCAAAAGTATGATGTATTGAAACACCTGGCCTAAGTACCAGCCAAGTTATCAATTTTGGATGCTTTGAATCTGTCAAAGGATCTTCAAGAGGCACTCATCGAGGCTTTGTCAAGTACTCAGGAGTTTGAAGCTGAAATTGCTGCAGCTGAAGTCTACCATATAGAGAATAATCCTACAGAATGCCATGCAGTAATATCTTTTACTGATGAAGATGAAGATGATGTCATGCATGGACATATTAGACCTTTTTATTTATCTGGAAAGGTCAATGGTGTAGACATCTGAAGAGATTTTATTGATAATGGTTCAGGGGTCAACCTCATGCCCATTCGTACACTTCGTCGATTGGGCCTTACGGAATCTGATTTATCTCCTTCAACTATGATGTTACAAGGATATGATAAAAATGAACAAGAATCACTGGGCGAAGTTACACTCAGAACACAGTTTGGGGATCTTGTATCCAATTCAGATTTCATGGTTATTGATCAAGACTCAGCCTTCAACATCTTTCTTGGAAGACCCTAGCTACATCAACATGCAGATATCCCTTCATCATACCATCAATGTCTCAAATATTGTTTTTATGGTCAATTTGGGACATTGTATGGTGACAAATCCCCATTCAAGATATGTGAATCTCAATACATTGAGGCGGAATTCTATCACATGAAGGGAAGGGAGAAATCCACAGCAAAGGAGATTACCAAAGTTAATGCTCTGTATGGTTTGGAGAAGATTCCAGTAAATCCATTTGCACATGTGAGTATAGATTATGTGTTGCCTATCAGTCAAATTGACAAGATAGACCCAAATCAAAATACCCTTATGGAAAGATCCATAATGTCAATTACGGCAATCAAGTCAGACAACATGGGAGAAATTGATGATCCACCAGGCAATGATGAAATCTCAAATAGAGATGTCTTTATTTCATCTGCTGAAATCCAACAAGTCTATACTTCACCAATCAGTCCAGAAGAAGTTATAGCAACATCAGAGGTGAACAATGATGTCGATTCTCAATCCATCGTCTCCTCTTTATTTCCCAGGGAAGACCCTTCATCATCAATCAGGTCGTAAATGGAAGCCTCTTCTTCAAGATGTTCAAATTTTAACATCTCTTCTGATTATGAAAATTTTGCTTCATCATCTACTATGCAAGTAGAAACGGAAGAAATAACACATGTTGAAGAAGAAGAAGAAGATTTCAGAGATGATCCTCCATCATTTGAAGAGGGTATCTCTACCACTGTGGATGAACTCAGAGAAATGAATCTGGGTACAAAAGAAGATCCATGCCCCACTTTAATCAGTGCGGCCATGACTCTTGAAGAACAAGAGATGTATATTTTCTTCTTAAAGTAAAATCGAGATGTATTTTCTTGGAACTATACATAGATGTCAGGGCTTGATCCTGATGTTGCTACTCATCATTTGGGTTTACCATAAGAACATCGAGGATTTAAGCAAGCCACAAGAAGAACACACCCAACCTATGATTACAAAATTTAGGCTGAAGTGGATAAGATTATCAAAGCTAACTTTGTCATAGAAGTTAAATATCCCAAGTGGTTGGCTAATATTGTCCCTATGAAGAAGAAGAACGGACAAATTAGAGTTTTCATCGATTTCAGAGATATTAATTGGAATTTTCTTAAGGATGATTTTCCAGTTCCGATTACAGAACTCCTAATTGATGCAACAGCTGGCTATAAAGCACTTTCCTTCATGGATGGATATTCCGGATATAATCAAATCTGAATGGCTCCAGAAGATGAGGAATCTACAACTTTCAGAGCCCCTCAGGGTGTGTTTTGCTATCGGGTAATGCCCTTTGGCTTAAATAATGCAGGCGCAACATGTCAGAGTGTCATGCATAATATCTTCAAACCCTTTTTAGGGAAGTTTGTCGAATGTTATGTGGATGATTTGGTGGTTAAATCCAAACAATGTTCTAATCACTTGGCTGATTTGGAAGTCATATTCTGTAAAATTCATCTACATAATTTGAAGATGAACCCCTTAAAATGTGCTTTTGGGTTATCCTTGGAGAAATTTCTCACCTTTGTTGTATGCCATCGTGGTATCGAAGTTGATCCTGAGAAGACCAAGTCAATCCTTGGTATGTCACCTCCTCGAAATTTGAAATAATTGAGAGGACTTCAAGGACACTTAGCCTATATTCAGATTTTCACTGCCAATTTGGCAGGCAAAAGCTTACCCTTCACCAAATTGATGAAGAAGGGAGTCACTTACCAGTGGACTGAAGAATGTCAAGAGGCATTTGATATTCTCAAAAAGTATCTCTTGAGTCCACCGGTGTTAATTCCACCTGTTGAAGGAAGACCACTTATCCTCTATGTGACAGCTCTAGAGCGATCATTGGGTGATTTTCTTGCTCAGAAGAATGGTGTTGGGAATGAAAACAGCCTATACTATCTCAGTCAGACTATGCTTGAAGCAGAAACCCGATACTCAAACATTGAGAAGTGCTTCCTAGAATTAATCTTTGCAGTTAAAGAGTTGAGACACTACCTGCAACATCACGAGGTCCAATTGGTATCTTGTAATAACCCACTCAAATTCATCCTTAGTCGTCCAATGCTTACAGGACGTCTGGTAAGGTGGGCAGTTATCTTGCAGCAATTTGATATTCAATATGTGTCTCAAAAGGCAATAAAGGGTCAAGCTCTGGCTGATTTTCTTGTTGAACACCCTTCAGTGGAAGACACATCTTCAGATATTGAACTCCCTGATAAGAAAGTCTCCTCTATTTAGGATAGTCCTCAGACATGGGAAATGTACTTTGATAGTGCTTCTAGAAGTCCAACAGGGAGGAAAATGGAAAATCCTAAATTCAACAAAGTTGGCATAGGAATTGTACTCATTTATCCAGAAAAGGCAGTGTTACCTTATTCCTTCTTATTATGGGAAGGTGGTACCAATAATGAAGCAGAATACCAAGCTCTCATCGCAGGCTTAGAGTTGGCGCTTCAAGAATAAGTGAATTATTTAAGGGTGAAAGGTGATTCAGACCTGGTAATAAAACAAGTCAATGGGGATTATACCATCAGAAAAGAAGAATTAATCCCTTTGTATGATTACATCAGAGAGTTAATGGAAGAATTCCCTTCGGAACTGACATTTTCTTATGTCCCAATATCAAAAAATGCCCAAGCTGATGCATTGGCTAATATAGCCACACCTCTGGCAGATCTAGATCGGGATGAGACAACCATCAGTATTGCCCACCGTCATGCGATTTCACCTTATGTTCGAACCAGAATAGAGGAGATTAATGAAATTAGTCCCATTCCTGAACTGTATGGTCATACTACGGGATGGATGGCACCTATCATGGAATACCTTCAAAATGGAACACTTCCACCTGATAGAGCTGGGAAAGTACAAATCTGATGACGTGTGGTCAATTTTACTCTTTATGATAGCCCATATCACCTAGAGAAAATTCTCTACAAATGTGGTTTTGATGGATTTCTCTTCAGATTCATTGATGGTGAAGAGACAATGGTTTTCATGAAAGAAGTGCATGCAGGAGTCTGTGGTGCCCACCAGTCTGGACATAGACTGTCTGATCAGATTCGAATTCTTGGGTACTTTTGGCCTTCAATGATACAAGACTGTGTTGATTTCACAAATAAGTGTCATTCATGCAAAGTACATGCCAACTTCATTCATCAACTTCCAGAGTTGCTTCATACAGCTAAATACTCGTGTCCATTTTCCACATAGGAAATGGATGTGGTGGGACCTTACCCTTCAGCTACGGCCAAGCAGTTTAAGTATATTCTTACTGCTACTGATTTCTTTCCCAAATGGGCATAGGTTGTACCTCTCAAGGAAGTCATTTCTAAATGCATTGTTAGCTTCATCAAGTCTAACATTATTACTAGATTTGGTGTCCCTTATACCATATTGACGGACAATGGCACCAACTTCTGTTCATCTGAGGTGAAGAAGTTGTATCAAGAATACAACATCAAATCCAACCATTCATCTCGGTATCATGCAGTGGCCAATGGCCAGATAGAAGCCTTTAATAAGACTCTCTCAAATATACTACAAAAGATGGTGGATAAAGATAAGAAATCATGTCCTGATAAACTCTTTCATGCTTTATGGGATTATCAGACCACCACCCGCACTACAACGCGGTCAACTCCATATTCATTAGTATATGGAACGGAAGAAGTCTTGCCAATTGAAGTTCAACTACCCTCACTCAGAGTATCCATTTGTGATCAATCATCTATAGATGAGCAATCTCAAAAGCGATTGAATGAATTGGAATGGTTAGATGAGAAATTATTGTGCACTTTGAACCACTTGGAAGTCTATCGAAATCGAATAGGATGAGCTTTCAAAAAAAATGGTTCATCTTTGTTCATTCGTTCAGGGAGAATTGGTATTATTTCTCAGAACTCCAATGATACCAGGAAAGAAACCTCCCAATCTTGATCCAAAATGGGAAGGACCTTATTCAATACATAGGGTCTACTCCAATGGAGTTTATCATTAATCTCGATGGATGGGGAACTCATCACTACTCCAACCAATGCCAGATTTCTGAAGAAGTATTTTGTATAAACACAAAATATATTCACCATCGTCCAACATGATGTTAAACTGTGTCCCCTTAATTGTCCTTTCTATATGACATTAAACTATACAACAACGGTCCATGCATGCGACCTTAAACTATTTCTATTTCATTCATCCAACATGACGTTAAACTATAACGTTCTAGCTACATGATGCTAAACTGTATAAAAGTCCCTAATACGTCCAGCAAGACGTTAAACTGCATAACCAACGGTCCATGCATACGACCTTAAAACTATTGGCACTTACGTCCAACATGACGCTAAACTGTATCATCTTTTTTTCATCCAACATGATGTTAAACTGTGAAAAAGTCTCTAATACGTCCAAAATGACATTAAATGGTGTACTCTTTTGTCCTCACTACATGACATTAAACTGCACATTCCTCCTTTCATCCAAAATGACATTAAACTATATTGTCCCCGTTGTCCTAGCTACATGACGCTAAACTATAAAAAAGTCCTTTCATATGTCCTACATGACATTAAACTGTACTTTGTCCCTGCTACATGACATTAAACTCTACAGCACCAATAGTCCTAACTGTAAGACTTTAAACTTCATAGTTCCTTCATATGTCCTACATGACATTAAACTGTGCATCGTTAAGGTTGTTTTTACCACTTGTTTCTCACACCGAGTATGACTCACGTGATCTTATAGAAAATTTCAACCATAACACCCTCTTTGGTCCGCTAACCACGTGTAAGTCCCAACATCATTTTTTTATGTCTTTGTTCCCAAGAAAAAACTTGATCATTAATTCATTCTTTAATTGAACTATGCGGACTTTGATCCTTGCCTTCTAGGCTGGGTATGTAGGCAACCTCCTAAGGTTCAAGCCCAAAACCAATCTCTTCACATCGGTTCACCTCCATCTCATACGATATTGATTCATGAAACTGTCCCCAGAATCAATATCTTTACATTGGTTCACTTTCATCCTTTCTATATGATGTTAAACTGTACATCATTTTTTTCCTGTACGACAATAAACTACAATATTCTTTGATACCCTCACCTGAGAGGGAATCATTATTTACATTGATTTTTCAATCATGTTTCATTCCAAATACTACGTTCATACATGGAAATGCCCAAACCTTTTATCTTGGGTTAAATCATCATTACACTAAAGTCCCCTTTCACCATTCACATGTACGAACCAAATTTGTTCATAGGGTAGTTCTAGAACTATGTGGGCTTGATTCCCATCCTTATGGGATACGTAGGAACGTTCGATTATACCTCGAATCCAGCCCCAAGTCTTTTGGGCTTAACCCCAAAATTCCACTTTCAGTCCCCTGGCTGAAAATTCCCCATGAAAACACACATTGTGTATTTCTTATAATGGCCCGAGCTCTATGACCCTAAACTAAGATCTCTAATCCTTTTGTCTTGTACGATGTTAAACTGTATTTTAAGAACTACGTATGGCTTGATTCCCATCCTTATGGGATATGTAGTGAAGTCCAACATTTCAATTCAGGACCCATCCACAACATGATTATGGTTAGCATTGATCTGTGTATCTCTGCATACATTGGAAAATACCCATATTTATGTGTCATAATCCTAACCTTAAATATTTTCATATATTTATAACCCTTTTTCTTAACTTCTAATCACAAAAGGCCTGAAATTATGAGAGTTATTTTTCCTGACCATGCAGCACGTGACCTTAGGCGGCCTTGCATAAACAGTCTACATAACGGACCTGTCATCCAAAAGATGCTATTATTTGACTATGCAGTCAATTCCCTTATATGACCCTGTATAATTCAACCCCCTAACGGGTTTTTTAAATACTGGTAACTTCATTCTTGGGAAGAAAGCCTCTTTTTTCCTTATTTGTCTTAATGAAAATATGTAGGGATCCGCAAAAATAGCCATCCTTAACATACTTGTCCCATATCCTTTCTCATGATCTGAAAGTATTCAAGTCTATGGTTTATATTCTTCTTCCCTACGTTTGGGTCAGACCTTCGTAGGAGTGATATTCATCCAGTTCTTCGATAATCTTGTTTGGAAATATCTTCTCTATATTCAAGTACCTCTTTCCATACAGCAAACTCTATACTTTGGAAAATTTGAATCTTCATAAACTTTCACTAGATTTTTAGCACTAGGAAAGTAAATTTCGGAGAGTTCTTTTTCCTGACTATGTATCACGTGCCCTTAGGCGGCCTTGCATAAGTAGTCTACATAATGGACCTATCATCCAAAAGATGCTATTTATTTTACTATGCAGCCAATGCCCTTAGGTGGACCTGCATAATTCAACCCCCTAATGGGTTTGTTAAATAATGGTAACTTAATTCTTGGAAACTACTTCTTCTAATTCCTTTTAGCTCTTTTTCATATCATTCCTCATATTCAAATATTCTTTAGTCACAGTTTACATATTTTCCCTGATACTTGAGTATGGTAATGTGTTTTCAGATAAATTGTCAAGGAATTGAGTCAATTCTAATTCATTTTGGTCAAAAGCTATTTTCGACCTTAAACATTAGCCTTTTTATGTCTGACATGCATGACTTTAAACTTCCAATAACCACAAAGACCCATGGTTTCTCTTTTTTCCTCAGAGTCAAATCCTCTTTTCTTTCTGTATCCAACTCTGAGGGGGGACTTTTGTTGACGCTACTTTTCATCACATTGTCTAAATGAATGGAAAGGTAAATGACATAGCACAAATTGATTCATCCTTTGAAGAAAACATAAAAAATCAAAAAAGGGATAAACAAGGAGAAAATAGCCCATAGGTCGCGCAAGTTCCAGCATGGTCGTGCAAGTATACTTACGCGCCGCTCAAATGGTTGCACAGGTGAATTGTGTGCCCTCTTTGAAAACTACCCAGGGTATTCTCCAGCCTATAAACACCCCTGGTGGGCCCCCCATTTCAGGAGAAATTTTTCCAGAATTCAGATATAGATATCTGAATTCCCAAGTCTCTTCTTCAAGTCTTCCGAACACTTCTAAGGTAATTCTTTACCTAGAATGGAAGGTCTAAACAAGAGGAATAAGGTATAAGTGTTAGAAATCACTAACACTTGCACACCTAAATGTTTTTCCCTTAAGGGAAATGAACACACTTGCGTGCCTCCTTACCTATTCAATGAAACTTGCACGCCACTCTTCTGGAAGTACCTCAGGATGATTCTAAAGGCTTTGGTCAAGAATCACCCAAGTATTACTCTACATGTCAAGAATCGCACAAGTACCCATGTGTCGCGCAGGTATACCTGCGTGACCAATACTTGTGTGCCCACGCAGTACCTGCGTGCCTTCCAGGACTTGCGTGCCCATATATTTTTTGGGTGCCCTTCCTACCCATTTAACCCCTATTATGCCATTCCACCTCTCCTATTCAATATTCAGTCTTCAGGACACTCTTCAAATCCATTTATGGCATGTTTTCTTGATTGAATTCCTTATCTAAAAGAAGTTCAGTGGAATATCTCTCAAAACTTAGTGATTTTTACATATTTATGTCACTAAATTTAGAGAGTTCATTCATTCAACCTCATCCTTTAATATGAGAGAATCCTTAACCTGGGCCTCCTTTTCAGGAGTAATCCCCAGTCCAAATCCTCATTAATTTGGGCATCCTTCTTAGGATTAAGCCCCAAGTCCTCTTTAATTTGGGCCTCCTTTTCAGGAGTAAGCCCCAAGTCCTCTAACTAGGGCCTCCTTTTCAGGAATAGGCCCCAGTCATAATTCCCCAAATTTGGGCATCCTCCTCAGGAGTAAGCCTCAAACCTTAATTCCTTTAACCTGGGTTTCCTTTTCAGGAATAAGCCCCAATCTCAAATATGGGAATCCTCTTTAGGAGTAATCCCCAAGTCCCTTAATTTTAAAATCCCTTTAACCTGGGCCTCCTCCTTAGGAATAATCCCCAGTCTTAATTTCTCTTAACCAGTCGTAATTACTTTTTGATCTGGGCTTCCTTATCAGGAGTAAAACCCAATCATAAGTCCCCTCCTAACTTGGGAATCTTCCTTAGGAGTAAAGCCCCAAGATTAGAGTATCCAAATCTCCATGAATCACATATACCTTTATGGACCCTGTTCATGGATTTCTTCCCTGAAGTAAATCTTAATCCTCATCTATTTGGGCAGTCATACATAGATAATCCCCACATCATTTCATGGCACAATTGTCTGGTTTCACCAAATACCTCTTGTTTCTCACACCGAGCATGACTCACATGAGCTTAGAGTGTAATAGTAGTCATGACATCTTTCTTTGAGCCATCAATCATGCATAAACATCATACTTCCTTACTCGAACTACGTGGGTTCTGATTCCTTTTTCAAAACAAAGGATATGTAGGTAGACCATCAGCGGGTATGATCTCAACTCTAAAATAATCCATGTCCTCCTGAATGAAAATAAACTTCAAGTGCCCCACTGAGTGGCTTTAAAACTAGTATGGTCATCATAATGACCAAGAGACTTTTATGTATTTAAGGATACCATCAACTAAGAATATCTAACAAATACAGATGATTATCTATCGATGAATAACCTCGAATATATATAAAAGATTCTCTAAATTTCCTTTATATCAATCATTGATTGTCAGATTTAAAGGAAAGAACATTTTATACCTGGTAATGTAATAAATATTCACAAACATAACTTAAATCTATAAAGAGAGTCCTGGAGTAGAAAATAATTCCCCTCAAAAAGGTTTGATGAGTCCGACCTCACATCCTCTCGACCAATGAAAATTCCTAAGACTCATCAGTCCACAACTAATGAGCACCTACCATTGGAAAGTAGGTCCAAATGGATATGGAATCATTGGATGTTTCTGGTTCAATGAAAAATCCCGTTAGAAACCAATTGGAATTTTTGAACCTTCAATCAACGAGGTCATCCCCAATTCCAGAGGGAAACACACTCATGGATGTACCGCTAGTGGGGAAGTGTGTAACTCCCTCAACACTTCCTCTTGAAGTGACACTGGTACCATGGTACGTCCTCTGAAAAGGATGATGTGCTCTCCACCTTCAGAAAATTCATCAGGTGCTTGTTCTGTGGATATCTGAGCGTGTCATGTCTCGTAGTCAGTGTCCCCCCATTCTACCTCCCTGAATCGCTGATGGAGTGGGGGATTGACTGTAATTTACTGAAGAAAAGTTGCCCCATCTCTATTCATAAAGTATATCTGTAAAGCATCCAGCTGCTCCATCGCCTAGCCTATATACAAGATCTCCTGCTGAGTGAATATGCAACAATGTTCCCCTTCCAAGGAGTATAGACTATCTCTAAGTCATAGTCTTGGAGGAACTTAAGCTAACATCGTTGTCTCAGGTTCAAGTCCTTATGAGATAAGATATACCTGAGACTCTTGTGATCAGAGTACACTGTAAAGAGCTCACCTATCAGATAGTTTCTCCACATCTTCAAGGCGAAGACCACTGCTGCTAACTCCAGGTCATGGGTAGTGTAGTTCTTCTCATGTTGTATTAGCTGTCAAGAACAATATGTGATCACTACTCAATCCTCAATTAGGACTCATTTGAGTCTGGTCCCTGATGCATCGTAGTAGACTACATACCCTACGCCCTCCTCTGGAAGCCTCAGGATGGGGAAACTAGTCAGCCTCTACCTCAGCTCTTGAAAACTCTACTGGAATCTCTCCAACCACACGAAGGGTTTCCCCTTCTTCATCAAGGCTAATAGTGGTGCTACAACTCTAGAGAAATCTGGTACAAATATCTGGTAGTATCTAGCCAAACCCAGGAAACTTTGTACCTCCTCCACACTCTTGGGTGGCTCTCAAGAAAGTAACGCCTCAATATTTGCAGGATCCACTACAACTATAGCCTCCAATATGACATATCTCAGAAATTGAACCTATCGGATCCAAAATGTGCACTTCAAGAGCTTACCATAAATCTGGTGCTCTCAAAGTGTGTCCAGTACTACCTGAAAATGATAGGCATGCTCCTCCTCAGTATCTGAGTAGATCAGAATGTCATCGATGAAGACTATTACAACGTGATCAAGGTATGGCTGAAAGATCTTGTTCATGAGTCCCATGAACACTGGTGGAGAATCAGTCACGTTGAATGTCATAACCAATAACTCTTAATGGCCATACCGACATCTGAAGTTCGTCTTCTGCATATCCTCATCTCGCACTCTGAGCTAGTGATAGCCTAATCTGAGGTCTATCTTTGAGAGCCATTGTGCTCCCTTCAGATGATCAAAGAGGTTTTCAATCCTTAGAAGTGGGTACTTATTCTTCACGGTCACCTGGTTTAGGCACCGATAGTCAACAAAAATCCTCAAGCTCTCATATGACTTCATGGCGAACAAAATCGGGGTTACCCCAGGAGAAACAATGGGTTAAATGAATCCATTCCCCTGCAAGTCCTCTAGCTGTACCCACAGCTCACGAAGCTCCGCAGGAGCCATCCGATATGCTAGTGTAGATATTGGTGTCATCCTGGGGTATAAGTCAACATAAAATTCCCCCTATCTGTGAGGAGGTATACCTGAAACATCATCAGGGAAGACATCCGCATACTGGTCCACCACTACAGGATAACTCGGACTCTCCACATCAACTGCTCCAAGGGTAAGGCTGGCCAATTGATGAGTGATCGGTTGCACTCTCCTCCGAGTAAGTCCATCCTACGCTGCAAAGGCTCCCTTCTCACCGGTGAAGGTAAACCCGATCCCATCCGTGCAGATAAACCGCACTTTACGCCTAATACAGTCTATCTGAGCATGGACTGTAGATAACCAATCTATACTCAAGATTACATCGTAAGGCCTTGACAGTGCTACTAGAAGATCCCATCCAAATCTCTCACCTCCTATAGTAAGCTCATACTCCTGAAACCACTGCATAATCATCGAATCCACTCCCGTAGAAATCTCTAGCTGTAAGGATCGAGCCAATGACTCTGTCAGAATATCCGAGCTCCGAACGATGGTAGTGGCAATAAACGATTGACTGGAACCTGTGTCTATAATTACTGCAGCTAAGATGTCATAGACATAGATCGTACCTCGTATCATCTCTGGAGTGCCATGATCGTAAGCCTCAACTACCTAGAGCTGAGCTCTCCCCTATCCACCTGCTCCCTACAGTTGGGGTGGACCTCCTAGTGGTGGTGGCGGTAACATCTCGAATTGTCACCCACCGCCAACTGCACAGCCAGTTCCTCTGCCACGTCTGCCTTATCCATGTGAATCTCCTCAGTCGAACCTATGTCTCTGTCTGGGTGGTCCTTCTACCATCTGCTGATCATCCGTATGACTGTTCGGACAGTCATGATCCATGTGACCTTGCCTGCCGCATGAGTAACACTGCATGATTTTTGCCTGACTGGTTCCGCCTCGGGTACCCCACACAACCGATCCTGAGTCATGCGGTCGTCCACCTATAGGTCTAGTCCTCTTGGACCTCTATGACATCTATTTACTGACAACTGCAGAAGATTCATCTACATGATGACTAGTGGTGGGTCTCACTGTCAGTGACTTCTCAGCAAGTAAACTCTCCACTAATAGGGCTCTCTCTAACACCCCCGCCTGCGTTGGGATGATGAGTGAGATCATTAAAGCCCTGATCTCCCGCCTGATCCCCTGCTCAAAGGTCCGGGCCCTGAATAATGGGTCTCTTCCATATCCATGGAGTAACATGAGAGGTTAGTGAACCTCACTGAGTACTGGGCTATAGTCATGCTACCCTGCTATAGATGAAGTATCACCTGTATGCGCACTGTGCGAAGAGTCGCTAAGATGAACTCTACCCAAAACAGGCTCTTGAAGTCTAACCAGAGAAGCGTCACCTCATCGTGAACCTGGAGCATCAAGCTCCACCATCTACCCGTTGCTGCCTGTAGAAGGCTGGTGGCAGGGATCACCATGAGATCAGATAGTGTCCCTACAAGTCAGAAGACTCTCACTACAACCTCCAACCAATACTCAGCTGTCTATGGGTTCATCTTTCCCCTGAACCTGGGTGGCCTCTAGTGCTGGAACTCATACAACGCGCTAAATCGGTGTTCACTCTTTGCTTCTGGGGCTGGTGGAATTAGTGTCCCAATGGGTAATGGTACCATTGGGGCCTCCACTGGTTCCTCTATTGGAAAAGGGCCCTACACTGAGGCCTCATTGCTCGGTGGGCTATCAGTGCGTACAACTCTCAGAACCCTAGCTGGCTGTCTTCATGGAGGCATCCTAAAAAGAAACTGGTGCTCCAAGGTCAATAATTTATTCCTGGTGATCTGATGTAAGATAAAACAAAGAAAACTCTTGGAAACACACATGCAATCAGTGTTTTCATGCACTGAGTCAAAAATCAGAAGTCAGGGTCTTGGTGTATGGATATGTCGACCGTTGCACCAACATTGGACTCCCTGAACTGAAAACTGCACTCATTACCCTTAACACTATTGCTTCATAGAAAAGATCAGAGTCCTAGTCATTCAGTAGAACCGACTCATCTAATACCAATTTTTCAAGACCCGTCCCCTGGGGCCCGTGTCGTGACTAACCCAAGCCCGCCTTCCATAAGCCAGGGGTTGGAAACTAGCACTGAAAGGCGTTTTCCCTAAAAATGGGAAGGCATTTCCTTTATAACCTGTAAACTCATGTAACCAAGAACACATCAAGATACGAACACAAGAAAACTATATAACCAAAACATTGCTTAAAGTAAAAGGGGGTTGCAATACAAGCCTAACAGTAAAGGTACAAGTACAACTAAAATACAATACAACTAAAGAAAGAGAAAAAGATAGTTAATGGATCATCCTTTGAGGTTCCTACCTGAATGGTAGGTACAGATCGCCTCCTCAGCACTCTACGTCCACCCGTATCCTCTGTGTATCGACACTCCATATAGTCCACCTCTGGGCACTGTCCTGTCCTGGTACTCCCAACCTCAGTTAGCATTTTCCGTCATCTGCATCTAACACAACAAGGTGCGAGCATAGCCCGTATAGGGATGAGTATAAAGATACTCAGTAGGGACCCCGAGACTCTCAAGGTCTTACAAAATCCACCAAGGATAAACCACAAAGTTTGAAATCAATAGATAACCCTACTTAGGTATATGCCCATACATATACCTAAGTTATCAAGTAATCCATCTCAATCATGAGGAAAACATAGAGATACTAACTCAGCTCACACCAGGATTTATTCTAGGTGTATTAACAAGTAACATCTCCAGTAACAGCATCAAACACCTCAGCTGATAGATATTCCCTCCTCTATCGAGTATAGTGGTCCTGCTGCGTCACACAGAGGTGATTCCCACTAATCTTGGACTGCTGAGGTACTCCTCCTATCGATTATTGTGGGTCTGCCACATCACACAGAGGCACTCCCCATCGTGGGTCTTCCGCATCACACAGAGGCGCTCCCCCTCATGACTTGCTGAGGTACTCCTCCTATCGAGTACCGTGGGTCTACCGTGTCACACAGAGGACCTCCCCACCGTGGCCTGCTAAGGTACCCCTATTGTCGAGTACCGTGGGTCTTCCACGTCACACAGAGGCGCTCCCCACCATGGGTCTGCTGCGTCACACAGAGGTTCTCCCCACTGGGCCTATCAAGTCACTCCGAGTCGAAAAGGTCAGCAGTCATCAAGTCTTAGCCAGCTACTGGGTTCTCGCACTATGTTCGCTCATCTCCAGGTGGATCCGCTCCATGAGCTACTGTTTGATACTCCAACTTACAAGAAGTCACATGAAGAAGCATCTCAAAGGTCTTCCATGTCATAGGGGTCTCAACGCAATAGACGGTGCGTCAATCGGACGCCCGGTCTGTGAGTTATTAGCATTTTAGTCCTAGGGGGGCAGTTGGATTCGTGCTCGATCCAACATGACTATTCTCTATCTTAATACAAAACTCTAGTGGGGTATACTCAAAGGGACCATCTCACTCAAATATTTCCAATGCCGCTGACGGTTTTTCAAACGAACGTCCGGTGCCAAATTTATGGCCAAAAGAAGTAAAGGGGTCGTAGTGGGCCCGGGTCCGATCCAAATCGGTTGGACCGACCCGACCCAAATCAACCTGGGCTGACCCGGTTCGGGTCGACCCGGCCCACAGTGCTGCCCGGCCCAGCCCTCTGGGTCCGGTAGGCCACGAGGGACTGCAGGGGTTTGGCAGTGGATGGCGTGAGGCCGTAGGGTGACTCAGCCGGGGCGGCTCGACCAGGAGGGCGTAGGCCGTGGGGCGGCTCTGATGGAGGGTCTTGCGGCCATAGGGTGGCTCGGCTGGAGTGACTTGGGGCCTTGGGTGATTCGGCCAGAGTGGCTCGGGTCCGCGGGTGGATCGTCCACAGCAGCTCAGCCACAGGTGGCTTAGTAGAAGCGGCGTGGAGGGCCGCGGGTGGCTCGGTTGAAGCGGCTCAGCCACGGGTGGCTCGGCCGGAGCGGCTCTACCACGGGCGGCCACTGGGTGGCGTGGCTTGGCCGTGAGGCTGTTCGGCCATGGAGCGGTGGGTCGATGGCTCGGTCGCAGGGTGCGGAGGTCGTGCGGCGGTGGGGGTTGTGGGGCGGCGCCGTTGCGTCATCGCCTTTCGTCGCGGTCGGCGGTGTTCCCGACCGCTGCTCTCATACCTCCTTAGTGTCCAAAATCTCACTCTGTTTTCTGTCACCAAGGTCATCTTCTTCCATCATGAAGGGTACACCATTCAAGAAGAACGACAGAGGGGTTGGGCCATGTTTGTTTGGCATGTGCCCTCCACGTTAGAGTGGTAGCAAGCGGCCATCTAGAACATGAACATTGAACGTCAAATCCTATCCTCCCGTAATGATTGTTCCCAACCTGCAAAAGAAATCATATGTGTTCTTTGTTATAAAAAGGGAAGAACGTGGGAATATAATCATACACAAATTAAACCCCTACCTTGGATTGTTCGTTGATGGAGATTGTGAGGGAGGAGACAATGTCATTGGGGAGGGAAAGACGATCGTCGATTGAAGATGTCCCACATTAGAGGATGTCCCAAGGAAGAAAGTCAAAGTCATGCGTCAACGTTCTTCATTGGAGAGCTTTCCCCCAATTCTCCAAAGCTCTCCCCTTTGCCAACCCTTTTCCCCAATTCCACCAAAATGAAAATATAGCCAAATTCTTAATTTAAGTTTTCAAATTAAATTATTTTGGAACAATTTCAAAATGGTTGAATTAATTAATTGATGGGTGGCATAATAAATTATGTGGAGGGTTGGCATAATTAAGTAGGGAGCTCAAGAGGTTTCTCCCCACTTCGTAGGGAGTTCAAGAGGTTTCAAACCTCGGGTGGTCTGCACCACCATAACCTCTCATGGGAGGTTAGTCTCGGTGGTCCCCACCTGTGAAATATCCACATGGGTGGTTACAACAAATAAAATAAAATGTGAGATTATTTTATTTTATTATTTCCACGAAAAACCCAAAAATTAACTTTCACCCTCAACCAACTGCCATCAAGGTAAAAGTCTTCTTAAGTGAATATCGGCGATGCGAGTTCAATGGTGCCCTCGAATTTCAATTCTGAGCACCGGTTCAAAAGTTAGAGAAACCCACTCGCACGTTTACTGAACATACCTGAACAAAAGTTTAGAAATTCATTCCAGGCACTCTGGGCCTCAGAATCATGCGCTGTCAATTTTCAAAGACTTGTAAAATTCCCATATATTTTAAAAAAAAATTACATGAATATTCTGAGTCTTTACAATGTCTCCTAACTATGTCTTTGAGGTATAGTTGAGAAAGATGATCTAAAGACATAATATATTAAATAGGGAAAAAATGTTCCTATTTTTTCAGTCAGTCAATAATAACCCAAATTGCATTATTACATATAGAATTATTTAGTATTCCCGAAAAAAATTCCATGGATATATTTCCCCATTTCCACTCTGGTAATAGAAAAGTCTGAATCACCCCCTTCGGTAGTTTTTACTCTACTTTAACCTATTTAAAACTCAGACATTTCATGGTAAAATCAATAATATATCTTTTTATTTCATCCCATCAGTAATACTTCTGATGATCTATGTACATCTTAGTGCTTCTAGGATGAAATTAATAAGGAGACCTATGTGATTCACTTAACAAATCTTTCTTCAACTAGGAATCACAAGTCACACATAATATGTTCCCAAATCTCATGACACAATATTCATCAATATTAAATTCAAGAAACATACACTTTTCACCAATTATACCTTTTTATATAACTCACAATCTTCCTTCTGTACTTTCTTAATCCTGTCTGAGAGTGACGAATGCACTGACACCTAAAAAATAGATAAATTTCCTGTACTAAAAAATTCCAAGAAAAAAATCATCAAATCATTAACCAAGGGGCCATGTTCCAAACATAACATGGTTAATGTAGAATGATGTTTTTGACTTAAGGCATATGTCACTTTGATTGCTTTTCCAGTATGGTAATTGATTGTGCAATCACAATCTATTATCAGTTATAACCATCTTCTCTGACTCGTGTTCAATTACTTCTGAGTAAATATATACTCCAAACTTTTATGGTCAGAATATATTTAACATTTGGATCCATATAAATGATTCCTCCAAATTTTTAAAGGAAAAAAACATCAAATAATTCAAATTCATGGATGGGATAATTTAAATCATGAGGTGTCAATTTTCTTAAAGCATATGAAATTACTTGATCATTTTACATCATAACACAACCATGTCCCTTCAATGAATTGTCATTATAGAAGAAAAAATCATCATTTCTGGAAGGTAGGGAAAAAACTGGATCATTCACCAATCTCCTCTTCAGTTACTGAAAAAAACCATCACATTCTTCTATCTAAATAAATTTATCCCATTTTCATGTTAACATAGTTATCGGGTGATATAACCATGAAAAGTTTTCAAAAAACCATCGGTAATATCCAACTAATCCAAGAAAAATACAAATCTTAGTAACATTTTTAGGTATGGTCCATTCATCAACCACTTTTGTTTTGGTGGGATCAACTATTATTCCATCCATATTTACAATGAGCCCAGGAAAAGAAATCTGTTACAACCAAAAATCACATTTTCTACCTGTAAAACTTATTTTCTTTAAGTGTTTTCAAAATAATCCTTATATGTTTCTCATGATCCTAAAACAAATTTTAAAACACTGTAATATCATCAATAAAAACAAAAACAAATTTATCTAAATATTCACAGAATGTTCTATTCATAAGATTAATAAATAAAATAGGGTAATTTTTCAAAAAAAAGGCATAATAAAAAACACATAATTCCCATATCTAGTTTAAAACACTATTTTCAAAATTTCATCCTCATTCACCTTTAACTGATGATGCTCGGATCTCAAGTCAATCTTGGAAAAATACTGAGCTCCTTAGAACTGATCAAGTAATTCATCGATATGGGGAAATGGATACTTATTCCTAATAGTAATGTTAATACAATCTCTATAATCAATGAAAATCCTCATGGAACCAGCTTTATTTTTAACAAAAAAATAGGATCACCCCATGGTGAAGTGATAGGTCGAATGAAACCTTTATCAAGAAAATCTTACAACTGCATTTTCAATTCTAAAAGTTCAACTTGAGCTATTCGATAAGGGGTTTTGAAATTGCCTTAGCATCAATAACTAAGTAAATGGTAAATTAAACTTCTCCATAAAGTATAAAACTGGGAAACTCATTAAGAAAAACATTTGGGTATTCATTTACCACTAGGAAATCATTAATCTAAACAGTTATTTTGTTTTCAATAATGTGTACAAGATAACTTTTATTTCCATATTTTAATAATTTCTCAGCTTTTTTATATGTTATCAATAGTATGGTTTCATTATTTTATACAAAATTAAACTCTTTGTTAAAAACAACATATTTAGCTCTAGAATCAATCTTGGCATGATAAATAGAAATACAATCCATACCCAGAATAAAATAAAACTCTACTGAGGGAAACACAATAAAATTTGTAGGTAATGTATATCCCCAGAAAATAAGAAGAAGATTCTCATAATGTATTTTTTTGAAATATTTCTCACTGGTGTTTTAACCATAAGATCTAGTTTAATTTCTTTAGGTGTAATTTCTAATTTATTAGAAAATTTCTTAGAAATAAAGGAATGTTTAGAACCCATATCAAAGAAAACATTAGAAAAATGTGAGTAAAAAAACAAAGTACCTAATGACACTTCTTTGGGTGACCCAACATTTTATAATGTAGTCGCAAAGGATTTCACTACACATCTATGATTATAATATGGATTCTTTTCATCATTCAGATCTTTCTTTGGGAAGGAATTTGTATAATTCCCTATCTCACCACTTTTAAAACACTTTATAGTTTTCCTATTAGAATTGAACATACCATCACCAAGTTCATTTTCATTAAAATCTTGATCTATATGTCCAAAATTACCACATAGTGAAAACTTCCCAAATTTTTTAAGGAATTCCACAAGGTGATTTTTATCACACTTTTTGAAAATTGGAAATTGTATTTTATTACGATCATATTTCTTTGGTTGATTTTTACCCATTATTTTACATCTAGACCTATTATTTTACTTGTTTTCAAAGTACACGTGATCATTATAAAACTTAATTTCTACCATCTCAGAACATCAAAAAAAATTATCTTAACTTTTGAATTCATGGGATGCTAAATCCCTTCAGTATCTTGACTTTAATCTTGATTAAAAATGATTTATTTTACTGTCAATCTCTTGAATAATATTTAGAGCATACCTTGACAATTAGGTAAAGTTTACTTCATACATGGCCACTAAATCATCCTACTTTTGTTTTAATTCAAGTAATTTTTGTTCAATCCTATGTAAAACCACCTTAGGAAAATATTTTTCAAGGAAAATATTCTTAAATTCATCCCATTTCAAGGCATCAATCTCTTCACAATCTCTAACATTATTGACCACTGACCACCACTGGGTCAGCTTCACCTTAAAAATGTTAAATATAAAGACTAAAATTTTGACTATATGAACACACCATGACCTAAAATATCTTTTAAAGGTCTTTAATCCACCCTTCAGCTGCCATTGGGTCAGAATATCCATTGAAATCAGGAGTGCATTGCCTCATAAAATGTCCCAATATTGTCATGTTATTTTGTGGTACCTTTTTCTATTCTCTTTCATGGATGTCTCCACCATTTATAACATGTTTCAACTAATCTATTACTATCAAAAACTTCTTGGTTCCAATTACCACCATTCCATGTTTTGGATTCAGAAAGATATTATCCTCTTAGTGCCTTCCTACTTCAGCTTCCCTATCTCTTATGTGGAAAACCATTCTAAACATACATATCTTGGATAAAGAAACATGGTGATCATAAAATTATATATCATTTAAAATAAACCATTTATTAAAAATCATTTATGGTATTCTATAAACATCATCCTAACCCCTAAATTTACCTAAACTATGCTCTGATACCAACTATAAGTACTTGGCATTAAACATTACATAATCTAGTTAATTCAAATAGAATAATATTATTACATTCCCAAATATATTTTTGGATTAGATTTTTAGATAATTAGTTCATAAAGAATAAATACTAACCCATAATCATACAAAATATATACTACTAAAATAGTATCCATTTCTTCCATAATATAAATTTTTTTAATAAAAAATGAATTCATTTCATGAAAAATATTTACAATATTCAACTTGGATTCTTATTTTCTCTTACCCAGACTTAAAACCTATGAAAAATTTTTTAAAAAATTGGTTCATCACAAAAATATCAATAAGGTACATAAAAAAAGAAACCATTAGTACATGAATATTTATAAACATATGAAATCATTTTTGCAAAGGCACACTTCTCATCCATAAAGTATCATATACTTACTCTGTGAAAACAAGAGATTTCCATAAAATATAGAAAACATAAATAATTCATTTAGGTAAATTAGGGAATTAATTTACTTAAGATTTTAACCCTCTCAACTACCATATGATTTATAACCTTCATGACTACCTTACAATGTAACCCTCACAGCTACCTTATGGTGTAATAATCACAGTTAAGCCTGGAGTAACCATTACGGTCGACCTCCAATATAAACATATCCAAATCATTGGAAGGAGATATATGTCATGACCTTAATCATAAATAATTCTCATTAACTATAAAATAAAAATAAAACATTAATACTTTAATCATAAAAACATTCCTTTTGAATTTTGTAAAAATAGAAATTTAAAAGAGGATTTTTAAGGAAAAATCCCTTACCTCATGTTTTCCTTACTTAAAAAATGTTAAAACCTCTTATATAATGGTTTAAATAGTGTTTTTAATATATTAAATAACCATATTCATATTTATAATTCATTATATTATTTTATTATAACATATTTCTACCCATTTATTAATAATATTTTCTTATTTTCATCGTTTTGAGTGTGTTCTTTTCATGGTTTCCATGATGGGTTCGTAATGGATTTTCATGTCGAATAGAAGAAAAACATAAAAAGTGTAAATAAATGGTATTAATATGTCACCATAATTTTAAATAATTCCAAATATCATTTTGTTTTCTTATATTAATATTAATCATTAGATAAAACATTAATGAAAATGATTTAGTTTATTTTGGCAGTTTTTACAGCCATCACAAACTTATATCATTATAATTAATATAATGTTCATATAATTGTTAAAGAACATTATATTAATTATAATAGGAATAATTAAATATTATTTAACCATAATAATGGTTTTATGACCATAATTTAATGTGGTAATGAAAAATGAAAACGCATCATCCATGATGGCGGTAAATCGACACATCACGGACAATGTTTTTATTTTTAAAATAAAAAAGAGAGGAGAAGAATTTTGATGCTTAATTTTTATATCAACATGATGAAATTAAATTATATATAATATACTGTAGTTTTCATTACAATTGTATAAGGGTAGGTTAAGAGAGAATAGGAAAAGAAAATAAATTAAAAGGAAAATAAAATAAAATGAAAGAGGATTTTACCTCTTGAATTTTCTACTTGATAACATCCTTAAGGAACTTGGTTTTGGCATTTTTGTGAGACCATAAGGTCTTGGGAGTAAATAAGAGGATTGGGAATTTAATTATGTAGAAATTAAACAAGATAAAATTATTTTAGGTGTGAGAATAATAGGTGGCGAGGGGTGGTATTTATAGTGGAGGAGAGGGGTGTTTTTTGATTTTTTTATTCGTTAGTTTATTATTTTGGATCAAGACTATGAATAGTTTGATAATTATCACTAAATATATTAAAATAATGTAGTATATTTTGATATTTTGGGCTTACATCATCCATACATCATCTATGACTTGATAATTCATGAATTTGTTAAATATCATAAATTATCGTATTTCACTATTGACCAAAAATTCAACTATTTTTGAATGATCCAAAAAAACACCCTAACCATTTTTCAATGTTTAGAATTAAAAAATAGACTAAATTTTCTGAAAATAATTTTATAAATATTAGTAATTTAATTTTTAATTAAAATCATTTTTTATTTTAAAAATACTGATTTTAAAATTAATATTAATTTTATGACACTTTGAAAAATCAATTAAGGTATCATAAAATTATCTTGAAATCATAAGACAACAAGAAAATTAATTTATGAGTCTATTTTATAAAGATAAATTTCATTTTAAATAATTATATTAATTATATAATTGTAAATATAAATTTAGGTGTCACAAAAATACTAACACTTAATTTATCATTTTCAAAATGTTTATTCACTTATTCCATGATATAAATACAGCATATTTTTACTTATAAGATACATACATTTAATTTATAATCTCATAAGTGAGTTTACTATTATATTAGTATAAATTCATTAATTTCTATAAATACCACTTATTTTATTATACAATTATAATGAATTTAATTCGAAAATTAAGACAAATTATTTTTTATGTACCTGGGTTGTTACAAGTATAATGGTGTTTTCATAACCATAATAAAACTTTTTAATATTTAGAATACAAAATTTATTATGTTATAGGAAATAATATATATTTATAGGTAAATAATAATAGAAAAGAAAGTGATTAGTAAGGGTGATTACCTCTTCTTTGGAACGACTCCTTTAGATCTTGTATAAACGGCTCTAGGGTTGGTCTTTTGGGAAGAAATAAAACATCTAGGATGTGGATAGATAATTTTATAAGTTAAATTGGAAGATTTTGGTTGATCTATAAGGCTAAAATTGGTTTAAATAAGTGATGAAGGAAGTGTCGTTTATAATTAAGGTGTCAGTCACTTTTTGAATTTCTCAAAAGATTAAATTATAATAAATTCATTATCAAGACATATGCCTCCAAATGGAGATGGATTGGAATATAAGGTAAGACAGTGTTGTAATTTAATCAACCAATATAATTTATACAAGTTTTGGTGTAATTTTAATCCTTATCATTTTGATTAACCCTTAGTTAACCTATTTTATATTTAATTATGGTGACAACTTTTTTAATATTAATGGTTGTAATTTTTACTTATAAGGTGAAAATTCGACCATAAATGAAAAATTAATGACATTTTAGAGCATATCCTAACCACCTTTTCTTATTAAAATATTTTTATTATTTTTAAATAATTTAATAAAATATTATTTTGATAAAGTAAAATTAATATCAATTTTGACACTATTATTTTAATTTGACTTAAAATACACAATTAAAAAGTTTTAATTTGAACATAATATTTTAACACAACACTAATATTTAATATTAACCTATTAAATTTGTGTAACACTCACTACCACAAATTGGGGTAAGGGAAGTGTTGACCTTTATCAACGCTAAGAAAAAATCACTGATAAAAGGGGGTCTTTATCAATGCTATTATTAGCACTGATAAAATTTTCTAATAAAGAATATTATTAATTTATATAAAATTATGATATGTATATTCAAAAATAATTTTTATTTATATACATTAAATAAAAAATTCATGATTATAATTCATATATATTTTTTAATAATTCAAATATATATATATATATATATATTGTTTTAAAAAAAGTATTTATAAGATTATAAATATATATTTAAATGATTATAAGATTATAATAAATTTAATTAAATAATAAATATATTTATTGTATTTATATTATATATTTATTATTATTATATAAATACTTTTAATATATATATATATGTGTGTGTGTGTGTGTGTTTCCAATGAATTATGTCAATAAATATATTGATGTGTGAGTATAATTGAAGTGAATATGTTATGTATTCATCATGAATTAATATTCATTTATACATTACACCCTTATTATTATTATCCATATTTTCCATATTTGGTGACTCGTTTTTTATTATCTATAGACTCTACTAGATTTATTATTCATTCATGTTATACCCATGAATCCATTCTCATAAATACTTATAAAATTACAATAAATATATTTAAATAATAAATATATTTATTATATTAATAATTATAAATTTTTAAGTATATTTATTTATATTTATAATTAGAACTATATATATATATAATTATAAAATCACAATATATACATTTATTATAATTTTATAAATATATATATATTTATAATTATAATTATATACAAATATTTATGAATATATTTACTTATTGTTCTAATTGTAAATATATATATATACATATAATTATAAAATTATAATAAATATATTTACCAAAAAAGTTTGGGGTCAAGAAAATTATTATTAAACCGAAAGAAAAAATAAACAAGCATGTGAAAGATGGATGGAGTCAAAAAAGGGCAAGCCCACATCCATTGGGAAAAATCAACTCAACAATCACTATAATCATGATCAGATTCATGACCAGAAACTTCAGCATCATCAGCAAACTCCCACTCTAACTGTGAATTCCTCTAATTAAAGAGCGAAATGTACTTCTCCTTAATCTTCACTTACTCTATAGTGAGATGATCCAATCTAGAAGATATACATCACCCACGCCCTCAAGTTTCATCATCTTGGCCACCTTGGCCTCGACCTTTTAGATGCCTACCTCGTCTCCATGTTTCTGATGCAGCATTGCATCATGTCCATCCTTTTCAGCATCAAGCATGTCTTTAGACAAATGATTGACATAGTCATTAAGATATTTAAGAGCCTCAAAACTTTTAACCTATGTAACATTCTTTGACATATCAAATTTTTGATTAGAAACTTTAGGTGACTTAGAATGAATACCAGTTTTTTTGGAACCATTTTAAAACCTTCATTATCCACATTTTTCTTACTTTTACTACTTCTTGAGTCCTTACCTTGCACAATCACTTCTTTTTCTATGAACTCCAATATGTATGACAAAGTATAAGAATCCATAATCTCACTAGTTTTTTTACCTTTAATGGTTAAGGAAACCATTTTCTGATGCATAATTTGATCATCACTCACAACTTACGCATCAATCTTTTTGCTTCCCTTCTCACCAAGGGACTAAGATATTTCCACCATTGCAAGATCATAAGGACCATCCACTTTCTGGTCAAGGAGGACTCCATCCAGTTTGTTCATCATTTCATTATGCCCATCATCATCATGAGTTTAAGGATCCACAGCAATGATATTCAACCAAAGCCTCTACTTACCAGATACCTGTACAGGAATATCATCCAACTACTGTATTCCCTTTGCATCTACTTTCTTAATAAAATTAGCCTGATGTCCTTCATATTGACCAACATCATGCCATGCATCAATATTAGAGATAACCTCCAACTGCCCAGTCTTTTGAGTATTAGAATGAACATCTGATTTCATACTCTTTTAGAAACATGAATTCATATCATGACCGTGAGTATGGAAAAACTCATTGAAAAGTGATCTCCTGTAATTTGTTAGATCATTCCCAATAATATTACATTCTATAAAGAATTTATGAGCCCTCTCATTAACAATTTTCAACTCAAACTCTTCACTGTCAGTGGACAAGAACACCCGATCAACAGGTGTTGAATTGAAATCCCTCTCAATCATAAATCGAGCTAAATGACCATACCTTGTGGTCTCAATTTCCATGTCCATCTTAATAGGAAGTCCAATCGACATGTATATGTCACGGAGAATTATTGGGTGCCACAGAATCTAGTGTAGTCCAAAAACCTTGACCCACACTTGCATAGAGGAGTTACTAGCATTCAACAAATCAAATTTCTGATTCCATTCTTTTATGTGAAGAACACTTGGTTTGAGGAACAAATATCCAAATCCCCACGCGTGCGACTTCAACTCCTTAGAAGAGAAAGAGAAAATGGAAGAAGCCACATCCCATAGAAATGAATCTCCTACTGGTAAATCCCCAAATCTCATATAATCGGTTAACCAATTCATCAGTCTTTATTCGAATGGAACCTTTCGGTAAGACAATATGAGCGATTATGGAATGATTACCCAATTCAAGTCTCTATGAAGTCGTGGTTTGATCTACTTTTATATGAGCAAACACTTCCCTTGTGACAAATTGAAATGGCAGCCGACCCTTTAAAAGAGAAGAAGGATTACTTATTTGTGCCTTCCTCGGCATCACGACACATATCCTTCTTCCCTGCCGAGGCTCTATGCTCACTGAATGCCTCAGTTCTGGTGTACTTAGGTCCATTCTGGTCAGTCTCGATTATAGGTAGACCCAAACCAATTCCCCATGTCCATGTCACTGGGAGTCGATGCACGCCGCTCACCTCCATCAACTTTGTGCTTCGCTGATCATCACTAGATCAAGCCATCAAAGAACGACGAGATCTGAAAATCCCAGATCTGGCACCCGCGTTGCCCCATCGATGACCACCATGGTCAATCATGTCTCTATTTAGTAGAACGGAGCCAAGAAAGTGCAGGATCTTCTAAATGATCGGAGCTGATGAACCCCCCATTGCTGGTAAGAAGCAAGAGCCAAAGATTTTCAGCCAAGAAAGTACGCCATCTCCCTCTAATAAATATATTTATTATACATATAAATTTATAAATATATATAATTAATTAAAAATATTAAAAATTATTTAAAATTATTTAAAAAAATACAAATAATTATAATTATAATTATAAATAAATATGGATACATTTAAATAATTATAAAATTATAAAAAATATATTAATTATATATATTTATAAAATTATAAACATAATAAATATATTTTTTATAATTTTATAATTATTTTAATATATATATATATATATAATTTTTATAATGTTAAAAATATATAATTAAATAAATATATTTATAAATATATAAAAATATTTATAAATAAATGCACATATTTATAATTACAATTCTAAATAACTAAAGATATATTTAAATAATTATTAAATTATAAGAAACATATTAATTATATATATTTATGAAATTATTAGTATAATAAATACAGTTCTTATAATTTTATAATTATATATATATATAATTATAACTATAAATAAATATCTACTTATTAATAAATATGTATTTATTTATAGTTATAATTTTAAAAATATATATTTACTTATTTAATTAATTATAAAATTATAAGAAATATATTTATTATACATATAATATTATAAATATATATAAATAATTTATTTCTTATGGTTTTAAAATTATTTAAATATGTTTATATTTATTTAGAATTATAATTATAAATATTTTTATTTATTTATAAATATTTGTATATATTAATAAATATTTGTATATATTTATTAATATTTTTATTTATTTATTAATATTTTTATTTATTTATAAATATTTGTATATATTTATAAAATTATTTATTTAATTATATATATTTTTAACATTATAAGAATTATAAATATATATATATATATTAAAATAATTATAAAATTATAATAAATATGTTTATTATATTTATAATTTTATAATTATAAATAAATATTTATTTATTTATAATATTTATTATTTTATAAATATATATAATTATATAAATATATTTATTTTATATATATATATATACATAAATAAACATTTATTTATTTATATTTATCAAGATAAATAAAATATATTTATTTATTTATTATATATATAATTTTATAAATATATATAAAAATATAAATAAATTATTAACATTATAGATTTATTATCGCTTTTTTAGCACTAATAAAGATACGCCTTTATCAACGCTAAAAAACACTGATAAAGAGATTTTTTTTCAGTGTTTTCTATTTTAGCGCTGATAAAACATACCTTTATTAGAGCTTTTTATATAGCGCTGATAAATGCTTTTACCGATTTGATAAATGAACCCTAACAGTCATCTTCTTCTCTCACACGCCTCAATCTATCACGGAAGCCGACCTCTGCCACGGCCTACCCCTCCTTTACTGCATCCAACCCCTCCTCTGTCGCTGCCAACCCCTCCCCTACCTCTAACCCCTCCTCTGCCCTGACCCCTCATATGCCACCGTGAATCCCTCCTTCGTCATCGTGAATCCCTCCTCTGCCATGAACCCCACCTCCATCACGAATCCCACCTCCACCACCTGCATAACCCCACCTCCATTGCAAACCCATCCTCCGTCGCGAACCCCACCTCCTCCAACAAACCCCACCTCCTCCATGAACCCCTCCTCTTCCACAAACCCACCTGCACCACGAACTCCACCTTCGCCATGAACCCCTTCGCGACCTCCACTACCATTGTCGCCACCACCGCTGGACCCTACTGCTTCCTTTGAACCTCTAAGTCTAAGTTAAGTTCTTATTTTTCATACAAGAGTAATTTTGTGGTTATTCAAGTCTTTTTATGGAGAATTCAGCATTTTTGTGCTTATTTTTTGGATGGTGGGTATGCATTAATTTTGAATTGGAACTATGAAATGAGAATCGAAACTAGTGTTCTCACATTTATGGCGGTGTTGTATATCTAAAACTACACTGATCATGTCATTGGACTTATAAGAATGTGTTTTGATAGGAAATTATAATATTTGAGGGTACCATATCTTAGATTTGGCTTCTTTAACTAGAACCTAGGGTGAGGAGCACCACAATCTGAATGATTAGTTGGACAAAAAACCTCAGGTGTCTTGGGATATATTGGTGTGGGTGACTATCTTGTCAGGGTTTTAATAATGTATTTGATATATGGATTGTGTTTTGGTAGTTTAATCACCATTAATTCAAATTTACTCTCTAGAAGCATGTCTACCATTCAAGGATGGAACATAGTCATTTGTCTTAGAATTAATAACAATATAATACCATTAGGTTTGGTTGGATGACCACAATGGATTCTTTAGGATGAGTAGTGCTATTTTAAGGAGGTTTTAAGAACCCATGTCTATACAGGTCTTAAATTTTACTTAAATTTTGAATTTTCATCTCTTTAGATGGTATAATTTTTAATTTTACTTCAAAATATGATTACAAAGGTGGGTAATGCTTAAAAAATTGTCAATAGACCTAGAAAAGATACATTGGATATTGGGAAGTCTTGAGAGGTCATTAGAGCGGGCCTAAGGTTCTTGGGATACTGATAGACAACAATCTGCAGCCACCAGATAGTTTTTGGCCATCCACTAAATAGTCAATGGGGTATTTAAAGGGTAAAATTACATTTTTACCCCCTCTAATTTTTATAGGGGGAATCCCATTTTATCCCCATTTTTCTACCTTTCTTATCTATGAGTTTCTTTCTGTTTCTTCTACACTTCAATCAAAGGGGGGTTTTATGTAGATTTTATTATTAATCAATGGAATGATTCAACCTCAATTAGTCTCTTTTATTCTCATCCTCCTTTCATTATAATTTTATTTCTCTTTAGTTAGGGTTTTTGAGATGATTCCATCCTAGAATGGTGGAATAATATTATTATCATGAGAATATTACTTATCTAAGATAGAATAAATACCAAGATGACATCTTCATGTCGTCACATACCATTTTAGGGAGATATGTCACTATAGTGATATTTCAAAGTTTTACAAAAAAAAAGATTCAATTTGAGATTATTTTTAATGTAATTGGTTATGGAATTGGAATGCAATAATACCAAAAGTGTGTAATAGACCTCCCGGGTGCATTTGTTCATGGTTTGAGTGCAGTGATAGGACCTAGTAAATAATTAGGAAATTATTTTAACGGGATTAAATTGGAATTTAATTCTGATTTGTTTAAATTTATTTTTGATTTACCTTTATTTTTTGGATCATGTGTAAACCTTTTATAGCTTTATATTTTATAAATTGTTAGTTATTTTTTATTCATGTATCTTTTATAAAGTATCTCTCTTGGAATTTATGTCTTTATAAAAATGCTTAAGTGGCTCTTTTAAAATTATTCAAGGGTTTTGAAATGTTTCTTAAAAAATTATATGTGTTCAACATACCCTTTTTTGGTTTTAAATAGCTTTAAAATGATTTAAACACTTGGCATGGACTTATTTTGGATGTCAGGTGTTTGTTAACTCTCTCGATTGGCTTTCATAAAGGGATTTAAATGTTTTGAAAGTTTATTTAATGCTGGTTTCATTTGAACAAGGGGTGTGTAAAGTTTTAAATGAAAATTTTTAAAATATAGAGGGTTGTTGCTCATTTTAAATGATTAATATTGTTGGGTCATAAAGTTTCCTTTAATTCTTTAAAAAAAGTAATTATGTTTTTGTGAAAGAGTGCTCAGAATTTATTGGTTTATTTTAAAAAGGGTGTGTTATTTTAAAGAAGAATTTGTGTAAATGGTTGGTTTTTTAATGGAATTTTAAGTGTGATTTTTATAAATAATTTTAAAAGGACATATGAAATGTAATTTTTCAATAATATTTTAAGTTTATATTTTTATAGAATTAGGAAAACCATTACATTATATAGGGAAGACAAGTAGATTGATAATAACATTGTGGAAAGGGAATGTCGCTAACTCTATCCAACCCACAGGATATTCATCATGACCTCACTCCCAAAAAAGGTGAATTAATGTTTAACCCCATTAAAAATACTAAACCTACTTTTCATCCAATATCACCTGCATGGTTTAAATTAGAGGAGTCCTCTATAATTATATCTTCTTTATGGTTTGGTGTTCACTTTTAAGGGGATGAGTCTTAGGAAAAAAATGAAATAATAACTATTATTCAAATGTTGAGTTCCCTTTATTTGAAATGACCCTTTTGTGTATTTATTTCATTAAATATTAATATTACCTAATCAAATAAGATAGATATGAATAAATAATGGATGAATGCCAATTATCTTACAAAAGAGTATGAAGATGTAGTGAAAGAGTTCATCATGTTTGTAAAAAATCATGCATATGACCCTTTTCAAATCATTTTTCTGTGTTTACGTTATTTTTATTCAAGACTAATTAGTCCAGAGGATTTGGAATAACACTTGATCTTTCATAGAATAGATCTAATTTATAAATGTTTGAATAAACATGGGGAAAATCAAATGTAGCTAGTGGCTAGGATAGAACTGCATTTTATGGATCATCTGATATGATTACAAGTGTGAAAAATGAATAAGATTATATCAAGGATGTGATTATAGATGTGAATGATGATGAATATCATATTGAGGAAATAAAAAGGATATTTTAATATAAACTATGTGATTTCCCAAAATTGTTTGAGAAGTTAAAGAGTTGTACAAAGATTTCATTCTTGTTGGTTGCACTAAATATAAAGCATTATCAGTCATAATAAAACTATATAATTTGAAATAAATCAATTGATATAGTGATTCCATTTTTAAGGAACTAATTTTATGTCATAGGAGACCACAAAAAAGAGATTTTGATAGTCGATAAAGAGGTCAAATCCCTTTAGCCTTTAAAAAAAGAGAGAGTTCAATAATCAGGTTATATATTTTTTAATATACATTGTGTTGCCTCATGTTATTATCTATTCACTACTGAATTTGTGTACTATAAATTAAATACTAAACCACTTCTATAGATATTGACTTCTAAATTTGCTGGTGCTCCCAATCTTGAGGAACAACAAGTCTCTAAACCTACTGTTGCTCACAGTGTAAAGAAACAACGACCATCTGTATGTGTCAGTGCTCCCAATCCTAAGGAATAATGGGTTTTTCAACCTATTGTTGCACCCAGTGTAGAGGTACAACCATCTACACATTTCTATTCTACTACTCTAGAGTAACTTATTGATGATGTTGAATATGAAGAAATGGTAGGTGGTAAAGGATCGACAATGTATAAAAAAATAGGAGTGTATTAGTTTGACAGTGTTGGAAAAAATCATTAAGGAAAAAATGGAATTAAATACAAGGTCATATGGTATTCATGGGGTCAGCATGTTAACCCCCAATAAGGTAATGTTCAATAGTTACATTGGAATCGTCACTTGGAAATACATGATGATTGATGCAGATTCATGGAACCATGTTGTGGTTGGGCTTAAGACACTAATGTGGGAAGAGATTATGGTAAAATTATGATATCATTTCTTTATTTTACTAACAAATAAAATAATTAAACATTGACTTACTCTTCATCATCCCTTTCAAATTGCATTTATAGTAGATTAATCTCACAAGAAATATGTATTAATTCTTGCTAAAAGTATTCATATAGGATTTCACACAATTATAACGAGACATCATCTTAAAGATGTTGAAGGGAAAGTAAACCCACACCCACCACTTATCTATGAACACCTAAAAACATAGTAAGAATGGGATGTGTTTATTAGACATCATGTGGATGTGTCTTTTTAGGTGCATTGTGGCTAGTAATACATTGTTTGATGATACGTGGATTCATCACTTTGATTGATTTTTTTTTATTTATGAAATAGTAAATGAGTACGGAAAATATGGAATTGGAAAAAAGCTGATGTACCCCTACCACAAAGTAAGGATGGGGTATGTTTCACTTGAAAAAAAAATGGTATGTATTTTAAATCAACTGTAATACTTTTATGTGACATAAAACAATAACATAATTATATTCCTCTGTTTATATACAGATTGATGACTCCAAATCCAAAGCCACTTCCATCCCATTAAATTTAATCTGGAAGGAGGCACGTGTAAATAAATATGGGATAATAATAGATAAAAACACGCAAAAAGTTTGGGAAACATGTGTAAGTATGATATAATAAAAATTTATTTTGCTTTAAATTGTTATTACATAACAATGATTACTTATTTTCCTATATTTTCTATCTGACATAGTCACATGAATCAACAACACCTATACCTGATGAATATATACTATTTGTGGCCTTGAAGCATCTAGAAAAGTATGGTCATGTCATTGGTTTGGGTTTTGGGGTGACACTGTGAACATATTTTTGAGAAAAAAAACAAGAGGAGGATCAAGGTGAAGAAATTAAATGGATAGAAAGACTACATACCCTTGAAGAACAATTCCAATGGTAGAGATAGATACTAAAAACATTAATGGGGGAATCAAAGAGAAGAAACAACTCGAGAACAACCATTTCCTGATGATCCCCCCACCACACCAGTTTTGAGGTGATCTATTTCCCTCAAAGAGTGATCTTGGTTGAGGTGATCAATGTTCTAATAATTGTTTATGTGAAATGTGAATCAGACATACACTAATACTTATCCTCTACTAATATTCTATAGGGTTATAATGAATGTGATTTATATCTATCAACACCCACCCATCACCTTGTATCAAGGGCTACAATGTTCAATATCAAAGAAGATTGTCTACACAATAGACCACTTCCAATAGGTCATGTGAGAGTGTCAATTGGTGTAGCACATGAGCCGAGAACTGAGCTACTTGTTCCAATTGATGAGGAAGATATTCATAAGGTCAAACAAGATATTGGAACATTCATCACATGGTCATCACATATTATAAAAAACATGTCGATAAGGAGGTATTCATTTCCAATTTATTTTTCAATCTAAACCTTTAACAATTAATGAAAAAATTTATGAACCAATGAATTTTATTACAGACGGAGAAAGGGGAGGGGTGAAATAAAAGAATATCTCAAAATCATCTAAATAATTGACCATCTGATTGAAAATATTTACCAAAATCACATTTACCCTGCTCTTTCTATATCTGCATTTATTATCATTAAAGGTTCTTGTGGATACAAAGTTAAAAAATGGTCGTACTCACATAGTTGATTTTGAATAAAATATGTACAAAGAGGAATTTCAAGACTTCATTGGTGTTGAGAAGGTAACACTGCAATAAAATAAGGCTATAGTTACAATTTTTAACTGTGTCTATAGACCCAAAAACCATGACTATAGGTAATATCCACTGTTAGAAGGGCCGTGGATCCTATTGGCTTGAAAATAGTGAAAACCTATAGCCATAGTTTGAAACCATTGATATAGCCCTATATTCACAGTTTAGATACACGATCTTAAATCATGGCTATATGCCTATAGCCACGGTTTGAAACCCTGGAAATAGACCTATAGTCATGGTTTAAACTGTGGAAATGGGTCTACAACCACGGTTTAAAACCACGGCTATAGTCTGTAGATTCCATAAAAAACACCACGATGTAGCCTCATATATTCCCACAGCAGCTACAATAAAAAACATACAAGTTCTTGAATAAGTGAACCCAAAACAGTCTTATATAATATATAAAAAACAAGTCCACACCTAGATACCACCAAAACAAATGAAGAGTAACCAATGAAATTTTGATCCGGAAATAAAAAAATAGAATTTAGTGAAGAAAGTAATAAATGAACACCATAATTTACATTTTTCAGTCAAATTGAAAAATGTAGGAGCATTAGGGTTCCACTATACAAGTAAAAAAAGGAAAATTATAAGTAAAAACAAGATCAAACCAAAGACCGTGAAACAAACCTAACTTGTTATAAGATAAAATTAGAAGTACAATGCTAAGTACTAATTACCAATAATTTAGATCAAAGCCCCCAAAATTATGAGTAACTGAAGCTGATTACCGTTGGTGTTTAGGTTTGCAATCCATAAGATAGTTATATCCTCTATCACACCTTCAATGCTCAAGGATCAATCCAGCATTAACCATCACCTCGAAAATGAGAAACCCTAGTTTAACTCTCTATCAAACAATGGATGGATGTGATCAATATGAAAGAGACAAGGAATAATTGGTTAGGACTCGTGGCTGGTGAAGATTAGCAGCGAATAGAAACAACGAATCTAAGGGAAAACCTCTAAAAACATAAAATGAAAATAATAATCAAAGGAAACCATAGGATTGAAATATGTAATGGGTAACACTAAAACTAGGAAGTGAATACTATGAATAGAATCATGGGATAAATAAAAAATACAAAAATATATTTTTACCACTATAGTACCTTCACAAATGATTTGAAACTATAAAAATCCCTAAAAAGTAAAAAACCGGTCAAAATAGTGGGCAATTAAATACGTACCACTGAGTAAACACACATCGATGAACTTGAATCATAAGAAACCACATGTGAGGAAATAATGGGAAAATAAGTGAGATATAAAAACTTCTTATATATATGTGATTAGTGTGTCAATTGTACATGAGAAATGAAACATTAATCAATAACAAACAATGAACAAAGAATGTTCAGATTGATATGTACAATTGGTTTAGTTTGTGAACATTTTATGACGTGCTTATTGAAGGTTCAAAGAATAAAAAAATATTTACATAAATACATTCATAGACTAAATATTAGATAAAATATCACATCAAGGGTAGTCAATACAACTTTACAAGTATGGAAACAAGGATTAACAAGCACTTGAGTAGGGCTGGCTTCATGTGAGGTAAGAATTGGGAGGGGGATTCTAGTATTATGGTTGGAGAGGGGTGGAGAGGGCTTAAGGTAGTGGTGGATTCTATAGAAGATTAGTGTTCAGATGATCTATACACAATAGGTTGAGTATTATGGTTGGTTGTGTGGACCATGGTCAATCAAGTAATTATGATCACTTCGCATAGTATGTTGAATACTTTCAGTTGGTTGATTCAGATATGTCTGGTTGAATACATGTTTTTTATTGATGCATGTTTATGTTTTGTTGGTTTAGAGGTATCTCTACATAGAGGATCTAATCTATCTAGTTTCAACCTAGATATGTGGGTTCAAGGGCATGGATCTAGTTCAAGCTACCATGGGTTCCAATTAGAGGGAAATGTGTACCCTTTGATGGTGCTTCAAAGTAGATTGGTATAGGGGATTGGATGATTGGACATCATTACTCATAGTTATACATCCCTTATAAATAGGAAATTATCCTTACATGGAATGGAAAACCTATTATTTAAAACACAAAGTGTTGAAATTTCCCATGGCCCTCATATTCAAAATATCAATTAAGTTAATAAGATCATAATATTTCACCAAAATGAACCTAAATTCTAAATACACAACAAATACACATATTATGTGAAATAAAGTGGGATATAATCAATGAATTATACTTTAAAATTTTGAAAAAACTGATGTAAAATAACTCCCACACACTTTTTTTATTGCACTCTTGTGCAATTATCAATGATGAACATCAAAAACACAATCAAGAGTACAAATTTTTCACTTCCTAAACTAAGTTCAATTTCAAGAAATTCAATTTTTCAACTAATCAAAATAATTATCAATAGGAAGTTCCTATTTTAGAAATTTAAATTAAGACTAATGCTATGAATTTAATAAATTGACATTCTAAAAATATGTGTAAATTGATGACAACCTCAATCATGTACACTCAAAATATTCCCAGAAAATAGTGAAATTGTTTCACTTAAACATGCATATTTTCTTGAAATAGCTATATTAAAAGAATATTTTCAAAATTAAAACTTCAAGCACGTCAGAAAAAAATCGTTTTAGTCCAATATAGAATATTTGAAATCCCCATGCATCAATTAAAAAACTTATAGAATTTCATAAAGGTTCACAGACTGCATAGCTTATAATCCTCTGAATCAGATGTCATATATCTTATAACCCTATGACACTATGATTTGTTGGTTATTGCAAATATCAAAGAAGATGTTATCATGGATTACTCTCCAAATGACACACCGTGTATTTCAGTGACCCAACTGAGGAAGCTCATTTAGTACATTCTCATCTCATATATAGGGTATACACATAGGGTAGAGAAATTAAATATCTTTTATTTTGGTTATATGACATGAAGTTCCATGTTAATACACACCTTATTAGTCTACAGGTCTAATGGAGATTTCTTAAGGGTTGTGTATGTGAGTGTATGATTAGTTATCATGTTTTGATGGGTTTTAAAACCACTAAAGGCATGATTATCTAGGTAATTAGGATAGAAAGATTATTATTGAAGGGTTATGATTCGAGGGTGTTTTATATGTTGGTATAACATAGTATCGGTATGGTGAATGTATAATGGGTTTTTTTGGATGGTAATGGGAAATTTTGAGTGTGAAATTTATATAATAAGAAAAAATCATTTCATGAGGAAAAATCATTGATTGATGCAAGTGACCCATTGATACTATATGTTGAAATAGTATGTTTATTTGGGTTTCTTGAATATCGACGTAAAGAAACCTTATTTTCAAGGTAGGTTTCATAATTATATCTTTATCAAGAGAATAGATTAGCTGCTATTAGTGAAATGAAGGTCTTGGCAATGACTACAGAAACATATCATGCTCAAGGTAGAGCTTCCCTTTTCAAGATTCCCTTCTTAATATAAGTGTGATGCATAGGGTTTGTTTGAAAGAAATCAATAAAATTTCTAGGTTTCATTTGAAAATTATTATTTTAAATTTCTTATATCTCTCACCACTTATGATAACCATTTCCATGAAAGTCTTTCTAGACTGCAAGTGTTTTTTTAGAAATAATATTAACACTAATTCCTTCAAAATACTTATCATTAGAAATAAGTGCTATTATAAGTTTTCATAAATTGATGTCAAACTAAAATTCGTAGCACTTATCAATTATCATTTATGATATGGGAAAGTGTTTTTTTAGAAATATAACTAATGCCACTTATTTTTTGAAACACAGTACTAGCTAAAAATTCTTGGTTCAGTTCGTAAATCACAACAAAACAAATATTGATGTGAAAGTTTTTTTTAGTAATAAAACTAACTCATTTTTTTCAAGTTTCTTATCAAGTTATAAGATCTATAAGACGTTTTCAATATGTTTTATATAATGGACCCTTAATTTCAATGTTTTTTTCTATGATTTCAGAATTAAACCAAGTCTTTTTAGTTAGTATTATGCATGATCTCTAACTTGTTATTATTTTAGTATCCATTATTTCATGTAATTTCCATTATTTCATTTTGAGAGGGAATTTATCTTCCTAGAGAAAATGTATTAAATGAAAAATATCATAAATTTTTATATTATTATATTTTAAATTTAAAAAATATTATTATTTTTTAAACTAAAATGATCAATTTTATTATATTTCATGAGCAATCATATTAAAAAATAATTTTTTTAATATATTTTATTATTGCTAAAAATTAATACTAGTTATTTTATTTCTTCATATGATTTGTTTGGATCATAGTTGGGAATTGGTTATTTTGGTGGGATTTGGATTATTATATATATTAATTGGTGTTATGTGACCAATGATTAACCTAAAAATGGTGGGACTACGGTTTAATTAGATGTGAGGTTCATGTGAAAGGTTTTATAAGTGAGTTGCACATGTAATTTCAAGGTAATTGTGATATTAACATGGTTCATAGTAGGAAAACAATTCCTAAAATATGTGGATGATTAACCTTGATACCTTCTGTTGTGTTTTTTTTTATGTTATGATTAGTTAGATAATTATCCTGGTGGTTTTGATAAATTTTTTATATGATATTAGACCAATGGAATGGATAATATACCTATAGTTTTATTTGACTTAGGTCTTCATGAGGTTGAGAGTTTGGACCTCTTTGATGTGGGATACATAAAAAATAGATTTTAGTACCATGGTATGACCAATATAAACTTGGTCCCTGATACATGTTCCTATTGATTAAACGATCATGGCTTGAGAGGAGAGATGAAGATGTGATGAAGTAACTCATTGGGAGTGACTTGTTAAGGATCCCAACCTAGAAGTGGTTATGGTTTTTTAGTGCTTGGATGTGAGTGACTAGGTTACTTATGGAAAATTTAATGCAAATAGATATGGGTGCTGGCTGATGAGATTCATGAGATAAAACATCAATAAATAATTTAAAATAGGATCACTATAAATCACTAACTAAACATAAATATAAAGTGAATGACATATCTTTGAATGATTTTTTAATGTAGAATTAAATGATAGATAAAATAAATTATATTACATTCTTTTAGTGACAATTTTCACTCTTGCAAGAAGATACTCGTTCTTACACTTGTGAATGGAACCAATTCATCCTCAAACATATACTAAAATCAAGAAAAATATACATATAAAGTAAAATAGGACTATTTTATATGAATTAAAATTGTATTATGAAATATATACCAACCTCAATTTTAAAATTTAATATTAATATGACTATTGTTCCTCTATCTACACCTTCCCCTACCTCTAAAATAGAAAAAAAGCAAAACACATATAAATATTTCATCAATGAGCCTTGACAAAAAAAAGATTTCATCAACAAACATATAGTAGTTATTTAGTTTTATAAATTGACTCAAACTTCACTTACATAAATTCTTCATAGAAGATAGAAGGGGGAAATCTTAAACACCAAGAACCTAAATTCATCATTTTATGAAAGTATCATGATGGAAGAGATCACTAAACTTGTCTATTTGAAGAGAACAATCTATTTTGTGAATTTTAACCTTCTGGTCAACATTAATATTTTATAGTTGTAGATAAAAAACAATAATAGTCAATAAAAATAAAAAATATCACTACTGATATCATTAGATATAGAAAGAAACAACATATGTTGGACACAAAACTGAAAATAATAACCAGTGTAGAGATAACAGAGGCACAGAACATAATTTAAGTTGTTTGATACTTGAAAATAAACTAAGAACTAGAAAAAAACATGAATAAAATATGAAAAAATTAAAACAAAATAGAACATAGGATTAATCATATAATTGTTTAACAAAAATGAGGACGCTGTAATAGAAGCATGTGGATGAAGGAAAAAATATTGACTGCGAGCAGGAGGAGTATGGTTCGTAGAAAGGGTAGGGGTCAGCTCATGCGGGTCCCATTCGTGGAAGGTCTCGGCTATAGAACTTGTGTGTGGTACACTCACATAATTAAAATGAGCAATATTTTATAGTGAAAAAATTTTACATATCCAGTTTAGAAAAATTAGGGGAAAACTAGATCAAAACTTTATTAACACATATTGTTAGAGGCACACTAGATGAGGTAGGGAGGCTGCCTTGGAACAGCATCAGTGGGAAGGTGTGGTGGTTTCATTATATGAAGATACAATTTAACATAATAATAATAAAAATTAACTACTTGAAAATTATACAAACACCATAATACAATAATTCAATATATATAGAAACAAACCAACACCCTAGAATACAATTCAATATAAAAATAATAAAACTTAACTACATAATGAAATTAAACATATAAACAAACCAAAAATACATTTTACATAAAAATTGAGCCTCAATCTTAGTATCATATGAACCATGATAACCTTAATCCACACCTCCTATAAAAACAATATCACCACCAATCACACTATTAGCATCATCATCAGTATCGACATCGACACTGGAATTGACACCGGTATGAGTAGAGGAATCAACATAAATAGAATTAATCGATATTAAACAGGTATCAACAATTGTAGCGGATTTTGGTGGAATTGTAGAAGAAAGAGTAGCCATATCTTTCATCATATTTTAATTTATCATCTTTATATGTTGAGTCCCTTCTAATTTTTGAGCTGCTACTTGAGCTGCTTTTTTAGATTCTTCTTGATATGGTTCTTGAGCTACTTTTTGAACTAATTTTTTGATTATGGCATTCATTTGTTCCAATGTAACCATAATTAAAGAAACATTTTCATAATATCAGTATCTATATGGTATAATCTTCTTTCCATGTCAAAAATGCACTCTTCCATGATTCTCATCTCATAATACCTAATGGAGATGATCGTTCGGGCCCAAATTGTTGGGTTATTTTTTTAAATGCCTCTAAAAAATATGTTAGAGTGATATATAACATGAATTAAAATTATAAAATAATAGAATTAAATTAAATTCAGTCAAAATAAAAAAAATTAAAATATACTTATAATCATCCCTTGGGTGTCACTATTTATCATAGTACCATCTCTCTTTTTCCTGCTTATAAAAAACAAGGTAGAGTGAGGAATGTGACCCTAGATATTCAATGCCTTTTTTTGAAAAAAAATAAAGAAACATTTTAATATAATTAAAACTTAATAGATCTCTAAGGACTAATAGTTCTTTGGGATTCTTTTATATTGTTGTTTGGTGGTTCATCAAAAATATGGTCATAGATGTCATCCAGGATTGACTCAAAGAGTTTATTTCTTTCTTTCAGTGGTAGGGTCACCCACATTTTTGGTCTCTAAACACCCATACTTATAAATGTACATTCCTAATAAATTTTTTCAGAATATGGCTGGAATCATTAATGTATTCCTATGTTACATTCACTAATAACAATGAAATTTTCTCATATTTATTTATTTTACTTATTAAATGCTTCATACCAATTTTGAGGGAGAGAAATAATTCCTAAAAATAAAAGGAAAAGATTATTGGTGAGGGTAGAATAAAATAGATTACCTATGCTTTCTCATGATCTGGGAGTGATGTGTATCCAAGAGTATGAATGTGTTTTATTTCAATCTTATTTATTTTATTTCTGTGTAAATTATCCTATAAACAAGAAATTATATAATTCTATTAGCATAAATAAAATAAGTAATTTATACTTTAACAGTCATTTTCAAATAAATAAATGATTATATATATATATAGCTAATACCTTAAACTCTGGGATCTTCCAATATCTGATCATCTCTTTATGTTGTGATATTGGGAAATCATGAATGATCAGTATTTCTTCAAGCTTTGTATCAACTCTATCTTTACAACCAACATACAATTCATGCTTGTATGCTCTCTACATATCATCTAATTCCATTAAACTTATGGCCTTGGAATTTTTCCCATCATGAAAATTATATAAAATCTACATTTGAAAAAATATTTGTTAACAAAATATTATATATTAATAAATATAAAATTTAATGAGCATTACTTACCCAAATCTATACCCATGCATTATTCTTTATTTGTTCTCCAGCTTCTCTCCTACTTATTAGTTGAACCCGAATGATATTTTTGTGTTTAGTTATCATTAACATAAAAAAAATTCATTCCTTACCATGTTTTTAAATTATAGAATTGTCCTCATTGTATTCAACCATGATCTACATGTGTCTATTCCAGACCTCTCATATTTTTGTGCAAACTCATCATCTGGTAGAGGATATAGATAATCATGAAAAATAAATATTAAATAAAAATAATGTATATGAATTTATCATTAATCACTATCAGTAATGTTTAAACACATACTAGTAGATGGGGGGTCTGTTGACCCCTTAAGTGATGCATATAGAGGAGGGGTGGCTTCTATAGTAGGTGGGATATCTACAGTAGGAATAATATGTATAGTCGATGATGGTAAGTGTACTGATGGAGGGATAAAACCTGATGAATATCCCTGTATATATGAGGGTGGATATAGATATAGATATGACGATGGGATAAATGGGGGAGCAGTGCCCTGTATAGTGGATGGTGGAAATGGGTAATAAGGAGGGATGGGATCCTGATAACTACCATACTGGGAGGACATGGGTAGAAAGGGATATGGAAAAGGTGGGTATGGAAAATATGTAGATGGAGTAATTAGAGCATGACTTTCTGGTGACTAAATCGGCATAGTAATAGGCTAAACTATAGAATCAGTTGTACTAGTATCCCCTGCCATACTATCAGCCTCTACAGTAAAATCCAACCATCTCCTTGATGATGTATCCTAAAATAAAATGGATGATAAAATAAAATTAATGATAAAAAAGATAAATAATATTAAAGAACATAATATTCAAGAATAAATTGTACTTATAGTGGTGAAAATATAAGACATGCCCAAATCTCTATTACGTTGTTTATTTCTCTGTATTCTTCTTCTTCTATTATAATCAGAAATTTTGACCTAAAATTTTAAAATAAAAATCTAAGATAAATAGAGGAATATTTTAAAAAAATTTGGGTTCACACTTTCAAAACAAGGAATATCAAATCAAATAGAAAATTTCAAATTTTCAAAATCAATTTTTTTCAATTTGATGTTTTCATCCTCAAATCTCCCAACTTCAAGCTCTTGATATTTGAAGGAAATATGAACAATTAACAGTGTAATAATTAAAAGTAAGAAAATATGTGAGTGTATGAGAAACTAATAGTGTTATAAACCAAGTTAGGGAGATGGAAGAGTAATAATGTGACTTCTTTAATGAAGCTAGGGAATAAAATATTGATGCAGCCTGTTTAAAGGTGTACTTCATTCTCTAAAAAATTCATTATGAAAAACTGAACTAGAACTTATAATGAAGAAAAATTATTAATATTTCCTCTTTCAATTGAAGGAGACTCTCCTCGATCCTCTCGCTAGTGATTTCCCTATAGCATTGTATGATGAACAATGATTCAATGTTAATCATTTATGTAAGGATACCATAAATCTGAAAATTTCATGCTTTAATTTTAATGATACAGATTGATAATTTACCTTCTCTAATATTGATATAGAAAGACAAAAATATATTTCATTAACATTAGGGGATGAATTTTTGGAGTTTGAATATGAGTTTATGGTTGAACATGCCCTTTTTGGTGTAATCACAAGTAATATTTTAGGGGAAATGAGTACTAGTTTTTTTCAATAGTTAGGGAAATTATTGATGAAAACTATAACATAAAAAACCCATATTCTAAAAAAATAAATTTGAACAAAGGGAAATTCATCCCTATTCATCATTGAATTCCTCAGTTTTTTTGGGGCTAAATTTTACTTAGGAGATAAGATTTTCCTAAAATAGGATTCATGTATGGTCACTAATGATTAAAAAACTATTTTAAGTCTCTTTCATAATTTAATTTTCAAAATCAACCATTTTCACATTTTCCTTTGTTAGCTTAGAGGTCTCAAATGAGAAATATTTTTTTGAGGATAATGCATTATCCCTAGAATCACCCCACCTTTCATTTCATTTTTTCTTCTTGAAGGAAACGTAAAATGTGTTGATTATGACATTGTTCTTGAAGTGGATGGAAAACTATTCACAACCATTAAGGGGTGTATTCAAGGGATTTTATCAACTTTGAGGGGATTGTGGTGCACTATAGCAAACACCAGTGGATTCGATCTTTATTAAAACATCTTTATCACTCTTAAATTTTTTATTTTTCTTGAACTTAACTAATTGAATTTGGTGCATTGCAGTAAACACCAGTAGTCACTTAAATGATAAATCAAGTTTAGTGAAAATCATTAATAGGAGGATGGATGGCTCATCTAATAGAAGAGGACAATACCCATGTGACAAGGAAGTGCTTTCTTTATTTTATTTTTTACTTATATAGAACTTTAATTTATGATGATACTTGTTGGAACCCCTTTATATACTAGAGTATATTAGGGTGTTATGATTGATATTTTCTTTTCCTATTATAATAAATACTATACATGCGGATGTTCATTACACTAAATTTTTATATGATGATTATTACTAAAAAACTGCTATGTTTCTTAAAAACATACTAAGTGGATGTCGGTGTTACAAATTTATGCATTAAAAGATATTTATTTAATTGATTTTTTTATCAAGTGTTTGGGTATAGTTTGTGATAAATATATATTAGAATAGGGGCTAGTTTGGCAGGATCAAAACATGGATTATTATAGGAAGATTCATTGAAATAAATGGGTTTTCCACTCAGAACAGCTTGGTTTTCAATAGGAACAATAATATTTCTTTTAAAAATAGCAATTTTTTCATGTTTTTCCTAGTTCAGTGTTTGGAGGCCTAGGAATACAAGTTCGGTAGTGTTTAATTGAAATTCATCCTCTAATAGACCACAAAAAAGTAGATTTCAACAATCAAATTGTATAAACAGATTTATACCATAATAAATAGAATCAGCAAACATAATATTATAGTTATTCAACAGAAAAGTATTAAAACTATATTTTTAATCCCAAAAACTATCATGATTAGATAAATAGAAATTATAGTTATCAATGATAGAAAATTAATATATACAAGCACTAGTAAACAAATATAGAAACATAGATTTTTAACAGAAGAAAATAGTGTTCAATAGTAGTTTAAAGCAGGTTTCAAATATATTTTTTGTACCATAATTTTAAAATTTCTAATAGATATCTAGGTAAAACATAAATTTTCACATAGAAACTAATTTTTATATGGATTTTTAGTAAGCAACAGAATATTACAACAATTAATTCCACATAGATTTTTAAATTTATGTTGCATTTTTATATTTTTTAATATTTTTATTTATAGAAACCTCTTTATCATCGTCACTAATTAAAGGGAGGTTTTTTACCCATTTTGAACTGATTTAAAATTTTATACCTTGGGTACTGCTTTCAAAAAGAATATTATGGGAGCATAAAAAATCATTATTTCATTTCAAAAAGTATTGTGTATAGTTTAATATTTTTTATTTTTTATTCATAATCAAAAAATTATTTAAAAAACACATCAGAACTCATGAAATTCCATGGGTAAATATTATTTAATTTGATATCATGTAAGAAATTTTTTTTAAAAATCACATACAATATTAAAATAATACTAAGTAAATACTTACAAATTTGTTAACACTATGTGTTCTCTATGAAAATTTCTAGTTCACAATTTGTTCTAACAATTGAATAATCTATTTCATAAAATGAAACATTCAAATAAATACCAATAGCTTCATCTATAAAATCATTATTATCTATACCTTAATCAAAAATATTTCTAGGAATGACATCAACAATAACACTAAATTGTTGTTTTAATGGGTCAGTTACATAAAACACCTATCTAGCTTATGATGTGTAAGGTCCCATATTTTATTAAAGTGTTTTTTGTTTATGTTTTGTCTTGGGCCTCTTATTTTTTTCTAGATAATTTTTTACCAAGTCCTTTAGAAGGATTGGGGGTTTTTTGGGGGTTCGGGACATGGAAAAGGGGGAGAAAGGGGCTTTTTGGGATATCTTCACAGTTTGCACACAGTTTGACAAACCGTGTGAGGGGAGACCATGAAGGTAGTAGAAATCTACATGGTTTGTGCATGGCCTAGAAAACCATTCAAGATAAGGGCAGTTGGGTAGTATCCTCTGCATAGTTTTCGCACGGTTTGGAAAACCGTGTGGGTAAACCATGCAGCCTAGAAACTTTGAGAAAATTACAAAATTGCCAATCTGGGATTTTAAACCCCAACTTAGGATTTTCCTCCATTCCTCCCCTCTCAATCCTAGTGAAAAACCAAGACCCTAAAGAGCTACCATGGATCAATATCCCTTATTTCTAGGCCATTTTATACATCGTTGGTTGCGGATCGAAGTTCCAGGTAAGTCCAATCCTCTCCTTCCTTCTCTTTTTTGGATTAGGGTTTGTGGTTTCTTCCATCTTCTTCTGAAACCCTAAAACCCTCTTTTCCATTGAAACTAAGGTTGGGGCTTCAAGGGGTGCTTGAATCCTGATTTTAGTCCTTGAATAAGAGTGTTTTAATCAATGGATTCAAGGTAGGTATTCTACAAGTTATATCCCATAGTTTTGTTATAGATTTGTGCATGTGTGTTGGGATTTTACCTATCTCTTATTGTGTATTGGTTTAATTGAGTATGATTGGGTAAATTGGGTGTCTAAATTATTTCTTTGAAACCCTCACAATCCATGTGGGTTGCATGGAGGATGAATTGACCATTTCAGGGCCTCCCATGGGGTGCACCGGAATTTCCGGACCTAGAGGGTGGTAAGGGTTAAGTGAATGATCACCAAATAATAATGTAGAACCCATGTAGAACATGTTTTAATGGTTTATTAAGTTGTAAATGGAATGATGATAAATATTCCAAGGGAGATAATGCCATAAGATGTTTTTGAAATGACATGAAAATGGGTAATTGGGTTAAAAGATATTATGTCGATTGTTTCGTGAATTTTGGTTAGAAATGCCTAAGGGGATTAGTGAATATTAAATACTGAACTTGTAATTGGGTAATGGAATAGGAAATGGGGAATATGTTAATGGGATGTAATAAGGGAATGGATGAATTTGTGGAATGGGTTAATACATGATAATTAGGTAGTACACCTAAATGATTGAATGTAATAAAATGGGTTGTGTTATGTGATATGAGAATTGTACTTGAAATGAATAAGTGGGTAAATGCTTGTGAAATGATAAATGGGATCAATAGGTAAATGTATGGTCAATGATGAAATTCGATAAGGCATAGGGGTTTTTGAATACACCTAATGGGTTAATTCATGGGAATGGAAATTTTGCTAGATGTCTATGAATTGTAATTGGTAAATGTGTTAATGGTTTATGGAACAATATTAACTCCCATGTTGTTGTCATGTATTGTAAATTATAATGGAATTGAATATGATTGGTTGTGTTACGTTATGGTTGTGATGACTTGTTAAATAATCATGTTTGCATGGATTGGAAGAGTGAGGTTTTGACTTGAGGTTCTACGCCCAAGGGTCGAGTTAGACTGAGGCTCTAAACTCCACCCCAAAATGCATGTGTTAGGGAAGGGGATGGAGGCTCTATTCCCCCTAATGGTTTCATTCCACCTGGACTGAGGCTTTGAGGTGATGATAATGTGTTGATGTGATATGTGTGTCCCTAGTGAGATTGGGACTTGATTTATTTACCATATGCATTGTGGTTTATTGCCTTAGACCCATGTATAGATGATTTATAGGCCTAACCCAAAGAGAATGTGTTGAAAATGGTATGAGAAATGGAATTGGGATAAATACTAGTCATGAATTAAATCAACCTTGTTAACTAATGGTAGCTGAACTGTCCCTTGTTTACTTGACTTTAATTTTGTGCTTACATGTACTATCTATTAGACTGGATATTTTTAGACACCATTAGTGGTGGCCTACTGAGTTTTTTACTCACACCCTACTCGGACCATCGTTGGGTACCCGAGAAGATATCTTGGTTGCAGTTCAGGACGCGGGCAAGGGCCCTACTCTAGGATGTTGAGTTGGGATTGGGATGTACATGGGGAAGGTTCCGGACCTAGAGTCGGGACCCATTTGGTGATTTGGTCATTTTTTTGGGATGTATTCACCTTGAACCACTAGTATGGAATGGCATGGTTGTATTTGATTTATGGTCTATACCCTATTAGTAAATGTTTGGTTATAAATGTTTATTGGTTTTTTAATATTGTTTCAGCTATTTATATTGTGTTTTGCTATGGATTTCTATAATAAAGATGAAATTGTCTCCCCACATGACTTATTATACCCTCTCCACTAGTCTGCAACCTCTGACGTATGGGGAGGCATTCTTGAGGTCATGTGATGACCCAGCTCAGAGCACCAGTTTAGTGGATTCCATGTTGGGAATGTTACAAAGTGGTATTAGAGAACTTATTTTCTCTTATTACTATTTGGTGGGTGGTAGATAGGATATTAGGATATGTCGAGCCTTTGTAATGAGCTTGTTCTTACAATTAGCTAACCCATGTATGAGGGAAAACCCAAGTCACCCTAGGTGGGAATTGTTGTTCTTGATGTGTGTTATTATAGTTGAATTATATTTCACTATTGGGTGATGCACATATTGTGTAATTTGACTGATTTATGATATTTTTTTCATGGTCATAACGAAATGATTTTGTGCATTCATGTATCATTTTAGTCACCTAAGGATATAGGTGACATGAATCATTATAGGCACACACACGGGATGGGTGTGTGGGGCATAGAGGGTAGAATGCATTTTAATTATTTGGTAAATATGAATTAAATGATGTCTAATAATGGTAATGAAAGTAGTTGAATGAAAATAATGAAAATTAATGGTTAAGGAATATCATGTATAAAGAAATATTGTGACCGGGGTTAAAATTTTGGGTTGTGATAAATTGTAAAAGTTTAAATCAGTGTCTAATGGAGAAAGATTGCACAATGATGGTAAAATTTTTAATGAATTTTCCCAATGAAGGTGTAAATGAGTTAAGATGATGATTTTAACATGTTATGAAATGGTAAATGTTCCTAATAGGAAGGTATCATGTTGTAAAAGAATATTTGGTTGGAGATGTGTTGACAAGAGACTTGTGATTAAATAAATCGGTCACCCCATGTTGACCATGACCTGTAGTAGGTATGTTAGAGGGTAGTGTTCTAAGTGTGATAATGACTGTTAGGATAGAGTATGAATAATGGGTTAATTAAGGTTGCTATCGTGAGACCTTTTCCGTCTGTGGTTAAATCTTGTCGGTCATTATTCATAGCGTCAAGTGAATGATAAGTTTAAAAATTAGAATGTTTGAGTTCAATAGTGGGTATCCTCTTTATTATCAATTGGACCCTTGTATGTGTGGGTTGGGGCAGTGAGAGTACTCGAGTTTGAGACTTTGTATTTGGATTGTGAGGCCTTTCCAGTTATGATATGGCCTAGTTGGTGTGTTTAGGGAACCCTTGGTCAGGTTGTGGCCTTTGGGTTGTGAGGAGTTTTTTGGTAATGTGAATGAGGAAACTCTCATGGTTCGTGACCGTACGTAGTGCATGATGGAACCTAAGGATGGTGCCTAGGTCTTGGTGAACTTGTGAGTAGAGACCTTAAGAGTTGTGTTTTGAATCCTATAGGGGATTTTTGGCTCATAGTGTTGATGAATATGTACACATTTTGTGTGGAACCTAGAGTATATGGTTGTTTGTGTGCTAGGCATAGTGTGCACCAGAATGGGAGTGAGAGTACCATTCACGAGCATTGATTTGTTCGTTTCATGATAAGTATGGTTTGGAGAGAGGACAAATGGCTTCTACTGGTTGTGACTCCAGACTAGGGAGTTGAAATCATTCAACCTTGAAGGTGACCTATGAGAGATGTCAAATAGGGTTTCTAGTGATTTTGGGTGCGTGACTCACATGTAGATGTTTTGGACTTTGATAGTGGGACTCAAAGTGTAGTACAGTGTGGGTTAGGCCTAAAGGGATCAGTGGGAAGGTTGATGGTTGGTGGTGCTACTCGAGTTGTGGTTACATGATGATAGTTTTGGAAAAATCAAGGGTGATATCATGGTAGGTTAGCCCAATGGTTTAATTACCTTGGAATATGAATCATGTGAGATGCTTCGGAGGTGGTGTCAATGCATACTAAGTACCACCAAGTTTTTGGTAAATGGTATAGTTGTGCATGGTTCTTTCATGAGGGCACCCTAGTGTTTCTGATTGGAGGTAAGGTATGTTTCAAAGGGTTGTATCTCATGGATTCTTGACTCACCTGTTTGGATGATGATTAATGGAGGTATCTAAATTGTTTTTGAGCAAAAGAGACAAGGGTGACTGAAGGGTGGTTATATTCTTTCGCTCGATGGTGACACCCGAGGTGAGGGTGGTTTCATGGATGAGCTTGTTTGTATGAATGGTTTGGTTTTTGGGTGAGATGAAGAGGACACCTTAGGGCTGATGAGATTGACTAACCAATATAAATGGTTAGATAATTAACTAGGCGATGAGACATAACTGAGTTAAGGTTGATTTGTGAGAGATAATTGGTTTAATTTGAGTGGTAGACCATTGTGCTTTGGTTATTAACTATCAAGGGATCATTCAAAGAACTTGATCTATGTGGTGGGATTAGTTCCACACAAAGCATTGGTTCACGGATGCTTGGTGATTTGGTCATGGATCGATGGTTAAACTTGGTGGGAAATCACACCTGAATGGTGGTGGTTGAGTGTTGATGAGTTGCGTTCGACATGGGATCCTGAGATCCTTTCCAGGTCATGGTGTCCCATATCTTGACATCATAAATAGATAATTTGGTGTTTGTGTTCTTCAAAAACATCTTAGCATACCTCATCTAGTGATGATCTTGCCCAATATCTTGACATCATTTTAGGTACATTGAGAATCTCTCGCTCATGCTAAGAGACTTGAAGGTGTTTGTTTGGATGAGGGACGTCATGGAGTTTACACTCATGGAAAAGGTATATTTGGATCTTGATGGTGGGATGTAAACCCTTTATTTCTTGGGAATAGGTCCTTGGGATGGACTGAATAATGACAAATATCATGGGTGTCATTCACGGAAGCCGAGAACAGAAACTGGGTGATGTTCGTTTTCTTGTTTTTGAAAAAATATAGATATCCATGTATAAGTTTGGGGTTTGGTTTTTGATTAGATATAATATGAGGGGGTTTTAATCCCTCATAGTGAGTAATGGTAACAACACTCCTAAGTTGGGGAGTGATAATTCGGTCCTGGATATGGAGAGAAGAACATTGAGTTGTTGTAATGACATCGGGATGCAAATAAGGAACCTGTGAGGTGTATGTTAGGTTCCTAATATAGGAAATGTGGGACTTGTATGTGGTGTTGGATGATCCAAGTGTTGTATTGAGGTCAGGGTCGATCCAAGTGAATCTTGTGATGTTTGTGCTGAGTCGTTGAAGGGTGTGGTTGGATAAGACAATAGGTCATGGAAAGAGAGGATGGGTTCTATAACTCCAGTGAAGATTGGGGTTAGGGTCAAGAATTCACTCCTTTTGTGGTTTTAGAACATCATTAAGTTGAGTAAACCTTGGACATGTGATGTGGTTTCATTCCAAGGGTGAATCCAATGATGGTATGGAGGGCGGTAATACCGCAATGGTGGTATTCTACTAGAATTCAGAAAACAGCCTTAGTAGGTGTGTGGGATGAAAATGATAGGCTTAAATTTAATAAGAACCTTGGGAAAGTGAGAAAATAGTAGCATAACATCAGTGGACGGTGGGTGTTCTGGGAAAATACAATCAGGTATGGCCCAACCAAGATGGTAATCTTGTATGGGTGTGGTGAGAGTGACCCACCTCGGGTTCATGTTGTGGCGGCAAGTTCCTTTTTGGAATGAAGTTTTACCTGGAGTAAGTCGGGTTGATCTTATTCCTTGAATGAATAGTGTAGGAACGTCCTCCTGGATGGTTTCGATGGTGATGTTGGATGCCAATGTAGGGTAATTCCCTATATATGCTTGGGTGTGGTGATTTGGAACATGTGAGGCGATGGGAAAGTTGGGTTGAGGATTAAGTAGTATTTTGACGAAAGTGGAGGTGCCAAGTAACCAAAAATGGTGGAGATAGCCATACCGTATAAATGGTTTGTTAATGAAGTGACCAGAGTTTTGGGTTGAAAGGACTAAAGTAGTCATTGTTCGGATGAGTTATCCCTGGTAGAGAACCTTGTAATGAGTTTAGTTGGTCGAGTACCTAAGATTTTTGGGTGGTGCTTGGTTTTATAGTTATGGAGTGAAATATTCAAGAAATGTGGTTGGGAGGATTATGTGTTTTTCCTTCAGGTGATGTTGGGTTTGGTCACTGTTAGAGTTGGGTAAGCAATAAAATGATGCTAAGTGATTTCGGTCATGAGTTGTGCAGATGATTGGGTTAATGAGGTTCCAATTGTTTCCCCCATGACGATGTGATTTTATGTGTAAGTTTTCATGTGTTGTGATTTAGGTGTTGTCACCTAATTTTTTCCTATGAAGTTCTCGTGGTGATAATGGTTTAAGTTGATGAATCCTTGAGGAGTTTTTCAGATCGTGTTGTGGTTGTAGTGAGAAAGTCTTGTGGGAAAAGTTAGTGCCCTTGTTTCATATTTGGTGGGAATTATGAAGTGAAACCAAAAACATGGAGGATGGGAATGGATAGGTAGGCATAGTGGAATGACCTCTAGTTCTAGAACCTTAGTGGTGCTTGGAAGAGCGGCTCGAGGATGAATCGTTATAAGGTGTGGAGGTTGTAAGGTCCTAGAATTTATTAAAGTATGTTTTGTTTAATTTTTGGCTTGTGCCTATTATTTTTGTCTAGATAAGTGTTTCATAAGTCCTTGATAAGGCTTGGGGGTATTTCGGGAGTTCAGGACATGGGAAAAGGGGGGAAAGGGGCTTTCTAGGATATGAACGTGGTTTGCGCAGGGTTTGGAAAACCGTGTGAGGGGAGACCATGTAGGCAATAGCAATATGAATGCTTTACACATGGTCTAGAAAATTGTGTGAGAGAATGGTGTGTGGTAAGTAGCCTCTGCATGGTTTGCGCACGGTTTTGAAAACCGTATGGGTAATACGTGCGGCTTGGAAACTTTGAGAAAATTAAAAAGTTTCCACTCTGTGATTTTAAAACCTAACTTAATATTTTCCATTATTCCTTATCTCTCAACCTTAGTGATGAAAAAAGACCCTCAAGAGATTCCATGGATCAATATACCTTGTTTCTATGCCGTTTTGGATGCCTTTGGTTGAGGATTGAAGCTCCGAGTAAGTCTAATCCTCTTCTTCCTTCTCTTTTTTGGATTAGGGTTTATGGTTTCTTCCATATTCTTCTGAAACCCTAAAACCCTCTTTTTCAAGTGAAAAAATATTTGGGGCTTCAAGGGGTTCTCGAATCCGGATCTAATTCTATGATTAATAGTGTTTTCATCAACAGATTCGATTTAGGTGGTCTACAAGTTATATCCCATAGTTTTGTTATATATTTGTACATGTGTGTTGGGATTTTGCCTATATCTTATTATGTATTGGTTTCTTTGAGTGTGATTGGTTAAATTGTGTGTCTAAATGATTTCCATGAAACCCTCACGATCCCCGTGGGATGCATAGGGGATGATTTGACCATTTTAGGTCCACCCATGGGGTGTGTCGGCATTTCCGGACCTAGAGGGTGGTAAGGGTTAAGTGAATGATCACCGAATAATAATGTGAAACCCATGTAGAACATGTTTTAATGGTTGATTAAGTTGTAAATGGAATGATGATAAATATTCCTAGGGTGATAAGGAAATAAGATGTTGTTGGAATGACATGAAAATGGGTAATTGGGTTGAAAGAGATTATGTCGATTGTTTCATGAATTTTGGTTAGAAATGACTAAGGGGATTGGTGAATATTAAATGGTGAACTTGTAAATGGGTATTGGAATAGGAAATGGGAAATATGTTAATGGGATATAATAAGGGAATAGATGAATTTTTGGAATGGTTTAATACATTATAATTAGGTGGTATAACTAAATGATTGAATATAATAAAAGGGATTGTGTTATGTGATATGAGAATCGTACTTGAAATGCATAAGTGGGTAAATGATTGTGAAATGATAAATGGCCTCAATGGATAAATGAATGGTCAATGATGAATTTGGATAATTCATAGGGGTTATTAAATACACCTAATGGGTTAAGGAATTGGAATGGGAATTTTGTTATATTGTTATCAATTGTAATTAGTAAATGTGTTAATGGATTATGGAATGATATTAATTCCCATGTTGTTGTCAGGTATTTTGAATTCTAATGGCATTGAATATGATTGGTTGTGTTATGGTATGGTTGTGGTGACTTGATAAATAAGCATGTGCATATGGCTTGGAAGATTGGGGGTATTTACTTGAGGTTCTACACCCAAGGGTCGAGTTAGACTGAGACTCTAAACTCCACCCCAAAATGCACGGGTTATGGAAGCGGACAGAGGCTCTATTCCCCTAATAGTTTCATTCCACCCAGACTAAGGCTTCTAGGTGAGGATAATGTGTTGATGTGATATGTGTTTCCCTAGTGAGATATGTACTTGATTTATTTCTCCTATACATTGTGGTTGATTACCTTATACCCATGTATAGATGATGTATAGGCATAACCCAATGAGAATGTGTTGAAAATGGTATAAGAAATGAAATTGATATAAATACTAGTCATGAATTAAATAAACCTTGTAAACTAATGGAACCTGAACTGTCCCTTGTTTACTTACCTTTCATTTTGTGATTGCATGTACTATCTATTAGATTGGATATTTGTAGACAATATTGGTGGTGGCCTACTGAGATTTTTACTCACACCCTGCTTAGGTCGTTGTTGGGTACCTGAGAAGATCTCTTGGTTGTAGGTCAGGACGAGAGCAAGGTCCCTAATCTAAGATGTTGAGTTGGGCTCATGATGTACATGGATAAGGATCTGGACTTAGAGTCGAGACCCATTTGGTGATTGGGACATTTGTTTTATTTTGGGATTTATTCACCTTACACCACTAGTATGGCATGGAATGGTTGTATTTGATTTGTGGTTTGTACCCTATTGGGAAACATTTAGTTATGTATGTTTATTGGTTATTTCATATTTTTTCACTATTTATATTGTGTTTTGTTGCGTCTTGCTCTGATAAAGAGGGTATAGTCTCCCCACATTAATTATTAGACCCTCACTACTAGTCAGTAACCTCTAGTGTGCGGGGAGGTGCGCTTGAATTCATGTGATGACCTGGCTCAGATAACCATTTTAGTGGCTTCCAGGTCAAGGACATTACATGATGCAATAATATAATGTTCATTAGTATGAAGATGGTGATTCATATCAATCACTCTAAATCCACATTTATCTATATACATTCCTTGTCATTTCATTTAATCAAACCACTTTCATTTCATTATTGTAACACAACCATGTGCATAGTAATCTAGTAAAATGATTCTTTCAACAACCCCATAATATGATATATTTTATTATTGAGGTTTCTTTTCTGATGCACTCACATAACAATCTATTGTAGTGCTTATTTTGAAACTTTCATGTTGTATTGTCATTTTTGTTACACAACTATTTATAATGAATTTAAATCCATTGACAACAATTTCCCTGCAATCACATACCACATTTTTTGGACCAAAGGAAAGTGCTCTTATTTCATCTGATACATCATTAATTGGTAAAGTTAAAACCTAAAAGATACCAACATCGAATATTAAACAGTTACCTATGATTATTTCGTGAGAAAAAAAAGAAATATATTACCATTGACGTTAACCAAGTAGTAAATTATTTATTGTGAAATTGTTCCTTTCTCTTAATAGATAGATAATGATGTCTCCTTTTTATAATTTCTAAATGATCTATACAAATATAAAATTTTTAAAATGTTAGAAGATATAAAGAAATCACATAATGAAAAAATTCATATTTATTAGTTTACTTACTTTATGTAATCATCAAGAACACCACAGTTGAATAATACTGTATGATGATCCATTTTCCACTCTTCCCTACTTAAAGTACACAACGAGTAAGATCTAGATATCCCCTCTATTTGAGGTAGTGAATTAAATTCAGGATGAATGGGATCATATTTCTCATCTTCAGTTATCATTAGTCGATTAGATCTTGTAGTGATGTTAGCCAAGTATTATGAATATAAATCCATGCATTCTTGTGTAAAATATACTTTCACAATAGATCCTCTAGGATGATATTTATTTATCACATAATATTTCAATGTAAATATAATTATTTATATCGGATACATGCACTAACTCGAAACATGGCCACCAAAAATAACTTCTAAAGGAATATTCATAGTCATATGTAATATACATGTGAAAAGTTAAGTTTGTAAAATTTTCTCCAAGTCACAAAGAATAATTGGTGCATCTCTATACAATTTGTAAACAACACTTTTTCTTAGTCTTTTGTCACAAAGGTCTTGATAAAAATGACATAAATTAATTATGAAAACTCTAAAATTATGTGAAATTAAATGTCAAATGGAAATGGGAATCAAATCATCTAACAAAACATGGTAATCATGCATTTTAATATATTTTAGTTTCACATCTTGTGTATTAACCCTTTTATAAATATTACTTTAATAACAATCTAGAACCTTTAAACTTTCCAAAACCTTAAGAAATTGTTTTTCTCTATATTTTTCATTGAATAATAGGAAAAAGGGACTTCCCAATTATTTGACCAATTAACTTAAGATGAAGTCTTTATCTTATACCCCAATCTATCAAATCATGATGTGACCACAAACCATCTTTTGTTTTCCTTTTACATTTAAAAGAGTAGTAGGTATCATTGTTACATTAGGAAATATGACATGGAATGGGTTTCACTCATCGTGTTATCATTTTCACTTTTCCTTTAAACTCCATATGGTTCCCTTATCCTTAGGTGGGTACATACCTACTTTATAAAGGATGAAAATTGCCTTGGTTTTCAGGCCCAACAACTCTTAGGGACCTTCATTAGTTGAGAGGATGGGAGGTCAGGCTCATCGATCTCTTTTGGGGGGAATTTTCTCCTACTAAAATACTCTCTTATAGGTTTAATATATGTTTGTGAATCTCTTCCTAATCCCGATACGGGACCTGTTACCCTAAAAAAATTAATTTAGGTCAGTTCTCTTTTATTATGAAAAAGACTGGGATATTTTTGGTGAGTCAATATGTGTGTATCTGAAATTATTCATCATTATATGGTAATAGGATGTTTCTTATATATTGAAACCATATAACCAAGTGCTTCAGAACATGATCCCATATGAGGAGGAGATTAATATTCTGAGGATGGGATTGAACTATTATGAGGCATCCTATATATCCTGGTTATTGTAGGAATCAAAACCCACATAGTTTTTTTAACCCATGCATTTTTACGTCATGCATAAGGACTTATATGGGTTCTCTAGTACACCTTTAATCTCAGGTCCCATAGGTACATCCTATATATCTCAAATATATAGAGAATTAGAGTTTTCTTAGTTCATTCTTTCAGGACATATATATTAGGGTCACCTATGTCATTATAGAGACTCACGGTGTATATGACATGATTACTGAAACTCCCTAACCTCACATGATCCATGATCAGTGTGAGAAACAATGGATAGCATGTAACCATTGTTATTTCTTTGGATAAGGGACTCATATGTTTTTTCCTCCATGTATGATCAATATGGAATTCAAACCTCAAGGAGAGGTGGCCTATGTATCTTGAATATGGCAGGAATTAGATTCATCATAGTTACCATTATGTTTGGGATTATACACTAAGGTTTACCAATACTATTGTAGGGGTTTATAAGGGGAATGATATGACCATTAAAACCCCCTAAGACCACGTGATCCATGCTCGTTTGTGAGAAAAAAATGGATAGTAAGTAATCAATGTCATTTCTTTGGAAAAGGGAATCATATATTGGTCCCTCCATGGATGATCAATATGAAGCTCGGACCTCAAGGGGAGGTTGCATATGTATCCTAAATATGGTAGGAATCAGAGTCTTTGTAGTACCCTTTATTTTGGGGATTACATAGTGAGGATTTGTTATACCATTGTGAGGGTTTATAAGGTAGATGATGTGACCATTGAAACTCCCCAAGCCCACATGAGACAAGCTTGTTTGTGAGAAATAAGGGATATAAAGTAATTGATGTCATTGGTTTGGAAAAGGTAATCATATACTGGTCCCTACATGGATGATCAATATGGAGCTCAGACCTCAGGGGGAGGTGTCCTAGATATCTTGAAAATGGCAGGAATCAGTTTCTGTAGTTCCCTTTATGTTGGGGCTTATACACTGAGGTTTCCCTATTGATCGGGGCTTACATGCCAAGAACATATAGCATTGTCAAATCCTGGGATGCCTGGGGATCTATCCTTCTTGTCTAAAAGATTCTACAAGTACTATTTGGAACATACTGGTGGTTATAGCATGACCTAGCTTGACACATATGGATGGTGTCATGGGAGCCAGTGTGGAACAGTCTAAGAGGTTTCATGTGTCTCGGTTGATACCTCTGTGAGACACTATGAGACCTGGCCGACATGTCTGTAGGGCATTGTGAATCTCAACTGATATGAGAAGAGGGTGTCATGGGGGCATGGTTTTCATGTATAGATGCTTTCATGATAGTTATCTAACATGAGAAGATGTCGTTATATGATTCATGTGATTCTTTCGGAGGATGTCGCAAGTTCTGGGTGACAGACCTAGAGGGTTCAAAAGATTGAAGTGGCACCCATGTGGGAACTTTATGATATTCCCTAACATGTCTAGAGTACTTTATGTGTCCTAGATGACATACCTAATGGGTGTCACGAAATATGGGAAACATGCCCTAGTGTTATCTCATGTCTTCAGATGACACACACGATGTGCATGAGGGGTAGTGAGCATGTCTTTCACTTAATCCTTCTGCCTCTAATCTTGGTTCTAAACCTTGCCTTGTGAATGCCTTGGTTTCATTTAGTGTTAGTTTCTTTGATTCTCACATGATTTGGAGGACATACAATATGTTCTTTGCATTTTCTTCCAGAATTCCTTTGTGTGGTCTATGAGTGATCACACAGAGGACTTTATGTATAGTGATTGAATACTTTGGATACTCTCTGGTATATTACCTGACAGAAAGTTTTTCGGTCATGTGATCGGTTTCCCCAAGAAGTTCTCAAAAGTCAAGAGTCGAATTCTATAGAGCATGGGAATCTAGTTGATCAAAAATAAAACCCTTTATTCATGTTGGGGTGCGTAATTTATAGGAATTTACACCCCTGATACTTTCCAGTTTGTGAGGCATATCTGGAGCAAGTCCAAGATGGAGTCGGCTAAAGGGCCTGGCACCACACAGTTTCATGAGTCTCTACCATGGACTATTTCAAGCACGTTGTATAATTTTTAGTGATCATGAGTCTCCTTCATCAACACATCCTTTATCACATTATTGTTGATTATCGTAGAGTTGTTCAATCATTCAGTTGTGTTTAAGGACCTCTATGTTTTTATACTGACATGTTTTAGGGTCTTCACAAGATTAAAATACCTATGGGAAGACACTCGCGAGACCTTGGGTAACTTGTACTAGAGTCTATTGGGATATCTTTGTGGGTGCACTGGGCGCGTCGCATACCTTTCAGCAACCCTGAGTACCTCTCATCTCCTCTCTTTTAATCCCCTTTATTAGATGTAAAAAAAGGTTGGGATTCATGTGATATTTCATGTATGATGTCAATGTTATTTATTCTATTTTTTAGATATGTGTTTCATGACTAATATGGGTCATATAGGGGGTGCGCAAGTATTCCATTGGAGAATCTTTCAGTTTTCCTTAAGCACTGAGGACTTTTTTGGGGTGCTTCTCATAGTGAGGGTGACAAGCCAAATGGATTTCACAAGGCAAGGAGGTCATGTCACTAAGGACTCATGGTGCCTTGTAGGTCATTAGGGTCACACATCTCATGTCCTTCAGTGACTATGAACCCCTCTATCCTCCTCCTTTTTTAGACCTGTTGTTTTATTTTACAATGTTCAGGGATCATGCGAGTTGTCATGAGTAGTGACCATTATTTTTAATTGATTTTTTGATGGAATATCACCTTAAAAAAATGGGTCATATTGAGAGTGTGAAAACATTTATTGGAAAGGTATATCTGTATATCTTTAGAGTACCATGGAGTTGTCTGGTAAATCCTGAGGACTTTTATGTGGAAAGGCAGACAAGCTAGAGGGATCCCACACGCTGAGGCAAACATGACTCCAAGGTCCCATGGTGCATCGCGGGTCTCTAGGGGAGCATGTTGCATGTATTTTAGTGAACGTGAACCCCTCCCACATCTTATCATTTATCTCCTTCATTTTATATGGTGAATTATAGAAGTTCATGCAAGATTTCTTAGATATCACCACGGGATTTTATTCTTCCTAATGATGACCTAGCACATGATCTTCATGACCACTGGGGGTATATTTCTTTATAATTTCATCCCTATTTTTTCTTGAAGGATTTTGGATGGTTTTTTAGGAACATTACAATGATAAACCATGCATCCTAGGGGTGCTCATTAGGTTTTCTAGGGGGGGCCTTCTCAAGAGTAGGTAGATTTGTTGAAGAGGGATCTGTGGGACTAGTCGTGAGTGATGCGCCATGTGTGGGGCCTTCATGTGACCTTGAAATGGTCACACAATCATAATTCTCTCATAGTCTTCATGAATCTTTGACCATCCCCTTCTTCCTTGATTTAATGGGGAAAATAATACCCATATTCAGGTATTTCTTCCCTTGTGATTTTTCTGATTCTTATTTAGCGGGTGTCAACAAATACCCCCCCCCCAGGAGTGATGTCCAAGGGGATAAGGACACAGCTCTAAGGAAAACTAATGCTTTACAAAACCTTTGATAATGTTGAAAAATATTGCATTGGGTGAGTTTTGGTTTACTATGTGACATTTGGTATTCCACGAATTTCCTATATATAGGGGGTGGAGGACAATTCATCCCATCAGCCACCTATTTTCAAAGCACTCTCATTGTTGTTCCTGTCATGAGACCCTTCTTCATACCCTGAGTGTGAACCTTGTCCTCAAGTCCATATCAAAAACCCATCCTACCAAATCTCTTGTGCAAGGCTGCTTTCTTTTCAGGTGCTCGTCTACCTCAATCATGAACTAGATTTTCAGTAATTCCTCATACTTTGGCTATGAGGGCCATGGTTGTATCAAGTGGTTTTGCGAGACTCATTGACCAAATCATTCAAGAATTTTTTAATTGCATGACTCCCTATAGGTATTATACACCCTAAAATTCCTCTAGAGGTTAGGCGATTCTCAAACTCTTGATGTGGTTTGCAAATCCCTTACTGAGTCATGCGATGTGCATGATGTCATTGTCTTGTGTAATATATTATTTTTGTCATGAATTTGTGTTTTCTTTGTCTAAAAAATTCCAATAACTTATTTTCATATGGATTCTAGTTCCTACCAAGGTTCCTCAGCTACGGCTAACTAGAGGGCCATGATTTCCAAGAATCACAATGCAGATACCTGTTAACATGTGCATACTAATAATGAGGTCCTGTAGAGGTTCCTTTTATCCAGAATTCATAATTATCCCTTATTTGATTGACTTCCACTATATGAGTTTGGATTTATAGATGATTCCTTTATACCTCCCCTATATTTTAACCTGCCATTTAGTTGGGTATCTAACTCCCTAGACTGTGTTCAGGCAATAATTATTGAGGATGGTAAACTAGATACAACCCAATCTCGGGGCTTGTCTTATCTATTGGCCAGTTCTCCCTTGATTCTGTATGGTCATGAACTTTCTCAAAAACCTATTTCCTATAGTTACTCAATCATATTAACCTCTTCTCTGGACGCATTTGATGGTAGATGTTTCTCAAAATAATATCTTTATCCTGGTGGAAATTTCTCCAATGAATGGGCATGTCCATTCTAGGTGAGGCAGAGATGTTCAGAATTTGATGATGATACATATAGTGTTCATCTCCCTAATTCCATGTGGATATCTCAATTCATCATTTACCACCAACCATACCTCCTTCATGAAATGATTATCCGCTGGTATCTGAACACCAACATGTTCCATCTTCCTCACGGTGAGGTGGGTATCATTTTATGGGATATCCATAAATTGGGAAAAATCCCTCCTCTCGAAGAGATATATGATGAATTTATTCCTTCTACAGATTTCTATGAGGATCCTCTATATACTCCAATTCTAGTGAAGGATATTCTCATTACTATGAATAGAAATCTAGGGAGAGAGTTGACAGTGCACTCGTTTATTTCTTTCACTGGGTGGATCAATATTTTTTCATGTGGAAATGTGGCAAGACCCAATGTTATCTGCCCCCGTTGATTCCCTTACCAGCAAGTTTGCAATAGTGTTGGCTTGTATTGGTCCATTATGGAAGTTGGGGACTATACCTCATGGGGATATCGAGTGAACCTAGAGGTTTCTTTAAACCTTAGGTTGGTATGTTTTCTTACTATGTTCCTAAATGGGTGGCTCTTCCTGAATAGGGATACATGCTTGATAATTCATGTCAGCATGTTGGTAATGGCGGTGTATCTTTTAGAAGGGAGGTGGATTAACCTAGTGGTACTATTTCTTACACTCCTCTACCAAATGTTGGGTCATATCTAATAAGGAAAAACTCCTTACTAGATTGGTGGTCCTATCCAGTTCTTATTTGGATGGATAGGGGAGTAATTCAATTGTTATGAGTACTAAAATATATCTATGATCCTATACCCTATATCCATCCCAAGATTGATAAACATATCTGGGGTTGGACCTATGTCTTTATCCCCTACAAAAGTCAAAGGTGAACTATGCTGATCTGATATCTTCTACTTTGCTACCTTCCATGCACTGGGCAGTCTGATTATTGATGATGGCAGTGGCTCTATTGATGAGAGGTATTATATGATTTCTCTTTGAGATGGTATTCTTAAAGTCAGGGTGGATGAGCTTATTATCTAGTGATTCAAACACATCGTACCAATTTTCTTAATAGTTTGGATGCATTCTTGGATTTTCCCCATTACTTTGGCCAGTATCCGAGGGGAGCGACACCTTGGCTTCATCTGCCAATTTTGGAAGATACTACCCTGTGAAGATACCGGATCTGTAATCATATTTCCTCCAACTGACGTTCCCTCTTTCGTCACCTAGTATTATTTCCAATATTGGGTGACAGCTTATCCCAATGGGGTGTTACGCCAAGTGGCCCGACATGTGGATAGGCCCCTTACATCACCAATTCCCTTGTCTATATAACTAATGGAATTGATTAATGATTTAGGTGATTCATCAAGTAATATACCTATCTTTGATGAAATTTATTTAGATGGTAAGTCAAGTTATTTTGAGGAGACCAGTCCTCTGATACAGGCTACAGATGATGTGCCTATTGAGAGAGAGGCGTATGTGACTTCTTCTCTGATTTCGACATTGATTCAGGTAGTTGGATATCCATATTCTATAACATCTTTGGTGGCTATCGAGATTCAATCACATTGTAATATAATCTGGAAGTGTATCCATGTCTTGATTACTGAGACCCCTCTGGAGACATTCTACCATCAAGGGGGCAGTTTCTCTAGTTATTTCATGATCTAGGGGAAGATAGTTTTGATCAGCATCCTTTGTAATAAATTATGTAGTGGATCATCCTAACCCAGAGATACTTGACTGTGTAGGAAAGGGGTTTTCAGTATCTCGTGGATTAGGCCTCCCTTTGAAGACAAATGATGGAGGTAGTGGAGGCACTATAGAAGTTTCATTGGTTTTTATTTGAATAACAATCCCAAATGGATGATTGGACGGTGTAGATATGGAGGCATGAAGAGATTATTATTCATCTAGAGTCCAATATTTCAACATAATTGACCTAATTGGCCACTGCTCATAGGAGGGTTGAATAATTGACTAATCTAGTCTAAGTTCTTTACCTTGATGTAGAGGTGGAAGATCCAGGGAAGGCAATACTCCAACACTCAATTGACTCCTCCCTCTAGACTCTTACCGACCTAGCTATCACTGTCGACCATATTTTTTTATGACCCAAATTTTTTGTATTACACCCCATACTATTTCACTACACGCTGTTTTTTTCTATGTTTCAAAGAGACTCCAAAATGAAGAGATTCCTCCCTCTTTTTCATACTACGAATGGATGATTTTTTTCTAATATTACTATCCAATTTTCTTCCTTGTATAATATCTCGATATTTTTTATCTTTGTTTTTGACACTCATCCCTTACTTTCCATAAAATGATCATGAATTCTTGACCTATAGAGGGATCACCTTGGTAGAAGATATTTCCTAAAGAATGGGTTCTTTTCATATTCACAGAAAGTATCTTGACCATAATAAGGCCATGTACTAGACCTCGTGATAATTTCCTTTTGATTTAGTTTAATGTATTTTATCTCAGAACATATATTTCTTTAGTTTAATTCCTTTTAGCTTAGACCATCTATTGATTTAATTTAAGGTATTTTAGCTCAGACCATTTATTGCTTTAGTTTAAGGTCTTTTAGATCAGACCATCTATTTATTTAGTTTAAGGACTTTTAGCTCGGACCATCTATTTCTTTAGTTTAAGGTCTTTTAGCTCAGTCCATCTATTAATTTATTTTAAGGTATTTTATCTCGAACCATCTATTTCTTTAGTTTAAGGTCTTCTAGCTCAGACCATCTATTTATTTAGTTTAAGGTATTTTATCTCGGACCATCTATTGATTTATTTTAAGGTCTTTTAGATCGGGAAATATATTTCTTTATTTTTAATTAATTTTATCTTGGACCATATATTACTTTATTTTAAGGACTTTATCTCACACTATCTGTTTCTTTAGTTTAAGGTCTTTTAGCCCTGGATATATGTTTCTTTAGTTTAAGGTATTTTATCTTGGACCATCTATTTGAGCATGGGATACAGTGCAGACATTCCAGGATTGACCTAAAACACTCTGAGGTGTTCGATCCTACCCTAGTGTTACTGAGTCTCATGAGGATTCAAATTTCCTTTTGTAGAGTGACATTCTTGGTTAATGGTTGTAGGCGCATATGCAAGATCTATGGGAATGTATGAATAGTCAAGCTAAGGGGTCCCTTGAATCCGAGTATATTTTCCAAGGGATATGTAAAGAAGTAATATTGATGAAGTTTTAACACTAGGGGTAAAAAACATACCTGGGTAGTTGGGGTATGGATGACATAAATCATAACTTGGGAGTTCGATTCTATGAATATGAGATGGTGCAGACATTACGGGTATATCCCTTGACATTCTAAAATTCCAGGTTCTAACGCGGTGTTGCAAAGGCTCACAAGGATCAAAGCTCCTTTTTGGAAAGGAGAATATGAATTTAGTTGATAGGTAAAGGCCCTTATACATTGGTAGCATGCCAAGAAAAAGACAATCCCCACTTAATTTTGATGGCTATGGGATATTTTTGAAGACTAAAATGTCTAGATGATGACGTTGGATATGTGAAGAAAGTTATCCATGGAAGGATTTTGGAACCATAGGAAAGTTAGCTCTTAAAAAGAAGCTCAAGCTCTACATCATGTGGTTTCAAATCATGATATGAGGGGAATCAAGTTTAGGAAATGAACAGCTGTAGTACATCTTTAAGAAAGGGTGTGAAACATGGTGATGTAATGTCGAGGATATTGAATCTTCTTGGATAGTTTGGTACAGGGATTTTAAATCATGATCTGAAGTGATCTAATATATATAATGGTATAGGAAAGTCATACAGGAAGTATATTCAAATAAACTGTGGTGTTAAGTGATGTTGTGGTTATGTTAGGGCTCACGAGAATGGAATGTCCTTTTTTAGAGTAACGTATTTGGTTGAAGGTCATAGGAACATATGCAAGATCCATGGGAATGAATGCATAGTCAACAAAGGGTCCTTGAATACATATATCCTTTATAAGGCCCATGGAAGGTTATGATGATTTGAGGCACCCCAACTCACAAAGTGTGGTTTGCGAAAGATGTAAAATCCAAGGAGGGTTTGAATTCCCTAAAGGTTGTGTCACCACCTAGAGAACATATTCTCATAGTGAGGAGGTGTGACAAATATTACCCTAAATTTTTCCTAGAATATTGGGTCCATCGATCATATCATATATTTTAATAGGGTTATAGACCCTACGAGCTTTGTCCCTTTTATGTTTGTGCCCTAATTTTTTCCTAAACTCTGAGGATGAAGATTTTAGTGGGTGGAGACTCAACTTTTTATCAGGTCTCCATTTGAGGGTTTTCAGCTTGAAATGTTTTTTATCTCTTTTGTTAGTAGTTTAAGGTCTTGCAATTTGGACCATTATATGCTAGATTTTAAGGTCATATATCTTTGAAAAAAGTATAGAGAGTTTAGGTTCATGACTTTTATGGACCTAACATGGAGGATGTGACATAAGAGGCTAATTCAGATACCTAGGGTTAAGAGTGCTCCAACATCTTCTCAAGCATGGAAGGGAAATGATGTAAATCATGGATTGAGTTTCTCAGGTCATGAGTAATGATGTGGGGTAGTCTTATAAGGAGTGGTTCAAACACACTAGGGTGTTGAGTGCTACCATGATGATGTTAGGGCTCACGAGAATTGAAATTTCCTTTTTCAGAGTGACGTATTTGGTTGACATCCATAGGCGCATATGTAGGATCCATGGGCATGCATGCATAGTCAAGAAAAGGGTCCTTGAATTTTTTTATCCTTTCTAAGGTCCATGAAAGGTCGATAGTGGTCTGATAAACTCAATACATGAAGTGTGGTATATTTATTTGAGATGTTCTTAAAGGATTGTAGAAGCACCCCATACTCTAGTTGATCAAGTTAAGTCTCTTATGATCCTTTGATGAGGAGTGAAAATGGTAGATGGTCTACACAATTTATTTTCATGTAGTGAGGATGTGTTTGTATCTGTGTAGTTTAATGTCATGTGGTAAGGACATGCTTCCGTGTAGTTTAATATCATGCGGTAAGGACATAGGAATTGTCGTGAAGTGTGGTAATGTTGCTGTTAGGCCCAAATAAGGGAACTTTGGAGTCACTAAATATCCTAGGAAAATGTGAATCAAGCTATACGTAGTTCTGGATGGTCATGTAGTTTAATGTCTTGTGATAATGAAACACTATGTACTGTTTAACATCATGTGGTCAGGATTAAATATTCTGTGTAGTTTAATGTCATGCGGAAAGTATGATGCCGCACAGTTTAATGTCATGTTGTAGGGAAATGTGAGGATAGTTTAGGGTCATGTGGACTATACTTTAAGATGGAGTTCCTAATGTGGGGGTGTGTATCATGGTTCCATGAAGTAATCTGATGTGAATGAGGACCAAAGAAGTCTCAATCGTAGGAAGACTCTGACCAAAGCTCCAAAAAGGTTCATGGCTATGGCTGGGCCCGAAGATGAAATTTCTTGGTATCACTATGTATCTCATGAAGATGAGAATCAAGCCACATGTAGTTCTTGAATTTCCATGCATTTTAACATCATGCAGTGACGATGAAGGTGGATTGATGTGTATTGGTGGGGACATCACGGTTGGGCCTAAGGATGAAATCATGGACGTCACTACGTATCTCATGGGGATGATAATAAAACTACACGTAGTTCTTGGAGGACCATATAGTTTAATGTCATGTGTAAAGGACATCAACCATGAAATTTAACATCTTGTAGTGAGGACTCGTGGTATACCTTTTATGGTCTTACACTCAAGACTGTAATGGACCTATTGTGTACCTCTATGCCTTTCTTGTGAGGGTAAGTACATACCACAATTCATAAACTCACGTGATCTATACTCAGTGTGAGAAACAAGGAGAAACATAGATTCTCCTATAATTTAGAGATAAGAGAGGCGTATAACAAGGGCATTTTATATGATGCAGTTACTAGACCATGATGTAGAATCAAGGTGTCCTTAGGTATCTCAAGGTGATGAGAATAAATCCATACATAGTTCTTAGGAAACCATGTAGTTTAATATCATGTGGTAAGGATGATGTATTACCTGATGTGAAGGGTAAGGGGAGTTGTGGATTTGTGTAGTTTTATGTCATGTGGTAAGTACATTGACTATACAATTTAATGTCTTTCGGTAAGGACGAATTCTGTATAGTTTAACATCATGGGGTTAGGAAGAACTCTATACAGTTTAATGTCATGTGGTTAGGACAAAATGTTCTATATAGTTTAACATCATGCATTAAGGATGAATGACAGGGATTACTCTGATGTGGATGCATATTTTCTTAATAGCTTATGAAAAGTATTTCTTGAAAATATTGCATTGGTGGGTGGTATGTAATACTCCCCATCCATGGTGTCCAATGAATAGGATCCATTATGATAGAACTTATATATGATGTAAGGTTCTCCCCACTTGGTATCAAATTTTAGGGGCTTCTTCCTCAATATCATTGGGGTTCTGAGAGCCAAAACCAATTCTCCTAGAGGGAATGAGTGGAGTTGAACCTTTTTATTAAAATATTGTGCAATCCTATTTTGGTGGACTTTGAGATTGTTCAACATGTGAAAACTTTTCTTATCTAATCATTCCAATTCATCTATCCATTTTTGCAACTGTTCATCATCTGAGATCTTTCTAAAAATGGCTATTCAAAGTGAGGGAAGATGAACTTCTATGGGAAATACTACCTCAGTCATGTACACCAGTGATTATGGAGTTTCTTGTGTAGTAGTACGCATGGTGGTACAGTAGGCCCACAAAGCTTGGAGAATTTTATCTGTCCAAGAATTCTTATCATTGTTCACCATCTTCTATAGTATGTTAGATAAGGTCTTATTTAATGCCTCTATCTATCCATTTTCTACATCATGATAGTGGGATGAGTGATTGGACTCAATGTTGTACTCCTGGTAAAGCTTCTTCAACTCTGTGGAGTGGAAGTTGGTGTCATTATTCTTAAATATTGTGTGATGGGCTCCAAACTTAGTGATGATATGGGACATCAAAAAGTTGATGATATTCTTCATTTTTAATTCTTTGAGGGGTATCACCTCATCCCATTTGAAAAAGAAGTCAGTGGCAGTAAGGATATACTTGAACTACTTAGTAGTGGCTGGAGGATATGGCCCCACAACATCCATCCCCCAAAAATAAAATGGCTGGGAATATTTAGTGGTATGTAATAATTATATGGGATTATGGATGAATTTTTCATGGATCTAGCATGCATGACATTTCTTGGTGAATTTCACATAGTCCAGTATCATGGTTTTCCAGCAATATCCCAACCTCTTAATTTCGTGGGTGAGCCAAGTTTTAGATTGATGGGTGTCGTAAGAGTCTGCATGGACTTTCTTCATGATGGTGATAAATTCCTCTTCTACTATTCACCTGAGCATAATTCCATAAAATCCATGATTATAGAGTGTTTTGTCTCATTTGATCCATCCTATAGAGTGAAATTCTCTTCCTGGCGCCAAATCTATTCCCTTCCAGCACGATCTACTGGGAGAGTCCCATCTCGAAGATAATCAATTATGGGCTTCATCCATCCAGGGGTGGTCATTGGTTCATCATGATCTTGGGTGGTGTTGACCTGATTGATATGTTCCATGTCGCATACTATGACTGATGACACCATTCTTCAATGTATAATACATAATGTTGGTTCCTCTGAATCATGGTCAGCCATGACAGTGGCTACATTGGACAGTGTGTTGGAAAGAGCATTCTATGATTGGGGAAAATAATGTAAGGTGGGATCGAAGGGGAATTTTTTCATCAATCTCCTGAAATAGCATGTGAGGGGGGCTAGCTCTTCCTTATTAATGGAATATTCACCATCTATCTACTTTATCACTAGTTATGAGTCTCTTTTGATGTTTAGGTAGTCAATGTGTAGCTATAGGGATAATTCCAAGCTAGTGATGAGGGATTGTTATTCTGCCTCATTATTTGTGCAGCCTCCAGATAGTGATAAAGAGTAGGGAAAAACTCTTTGTCAAGAAAGACAAATAAAATCCCTAGGCAAACTTGATTGAGATTTAGGTTCTCTATTCTGGTACCAAAAGGACTCTAGGAGGTGCCATCAAAATACATCTCTGATGTTCAGGGAGTGTTATGATCATAAAATACCTCTTCATTGGGGAGCATGATGTCTTCCAGTGTATTTTCTGGGGTAGGGTGTGTTGTGAGGAAATTAGCCATGGATTTCCATTTCACTAACTTTTGAGATATGAACTGAATTTCATATTACTATATAATGACCTACCATCGAGCCAAGAACCTATTCAACATGGGGTGACCAAGGATTTACTTGAGAGGATCAATACAAGATACCAGGTGGACATCATGGTGCTACAAGTAGTGCCTCAACTTTTTCACTGTGAAGATGAGTGCGAGGAAGTTCTTCTCGACATCATAGTATTGAGTCTCATTACCTAGCATGGTCCAACTAAGGTAGTAGATACTATTCTTACTTCATGCATCATTCATCTATGTGATAAGGGAATCTAATGAGCACTCCATAGCGGCCACATATTTGGTGAGTGTACTCCCTTCCACCAGATGCATTAAAACTAGAGGGTATAGAAAGTGATGATTGAGAATTTTGAAAGCTTACTGATATTTATCATCCCATTGGTAGGTAACTCCCTTCTTCATTAACCTCATGAAAAGGATATATTTTCTAACCAAGTTGACTATGAATCACCGAATTTAGGTGAGGTTACCTTGGAGTCCCCTAAGTTCTTTTAGGTTCATGGGGGTGACATTTCAAAAATAGAATCAGCCTTCTCTAGGTCAACCTCTATGCCACAGCAGTCTACCACAAAGCCTAGTAACTTTCTTGATGTTACCCTGAAGGAACATTTTAGCAAATTCATCTTTAGACTATACCATCTCATCTTATCTAATATTGCTCAGAGATCCATGAAGTGATCACATCGCTGTCAGGATTTAATGACCAGGTCATCGACATAACATTCTACTACCCTTCCCAGTAATAGATTAAATATGTGATACATGATGCACTAATATGGGGCACATGTATTCTTTAATCCAAAGGGCATCAACTGATAGAAAAATATCCCTTAAGGTGATCTGAGGGTATTGGATTATTCAGCTTTGGGGACCATCTTGATTTGATTATACCCCGAGTAACCATTTATGAAGAAAATGTCTTGGAATCCATCAATTTCATTGATCAAGAGTTTTGTGATCGTTAATGGAAAATCACCCTTTTGGAAATGCTAATTGATGTCTCTAAAGTCAATGCATACCCTAATCTTCCCATTCTTCTTCTTTATGGGGATGATGTTAGAAATCCATCTTGGGTTTTCCACTTCTCAGATAAAGTTGGATTTGATAAACTTGTCTAATTTTGCCTCTAAATTGGTGTCATGAGAGGGGTGCATCCTCCTTGCTACTTTCTTGAAGCCCCGATGCTCATTGGGCAGTCTGAGATGATGCGTAGCCACATCTGGACTTAACCTGGGCATTTCTGTGTATTTTTAGGAAAACACATATTGGCGTTGCTTCAAAAATGAAATGTACATCTCTTTCTCTTCAAGAGGCATGGAAGCACTAATCAAGGTAGGTCATGGGTCTTATTTTAACAACATATTTATCTGCCTAATCTTATCTATGGTAGTGGAGACGCCTTCCTAAAATGTTGGAGGGGAATTTCTGAGATCATCATCATCCATTTATGAGTCTATGGAGACATATTCAGGAGAAGATGGTAGTCTGGGATCCTCTCTGTTAGTATAAGGGTGAAAGAGGCCATCAGAATATATGTTTACCCTATACTATCTAGGTTTTTATAGTGAGATGTTTTAGATGATTTTCACTGAGGATAAAACAGGTTTAGACCAATGGGGTCAGATCTGCTACTTTGAACATGTTTATGGGGAGCACATAATCATCATCGAGAATAATCTAGGGATTCACAAGGGTGGTCCCTAATCCATTGGTGGATGCAACTTGTACATCATCATCCTCCATTGGTTACTCACCTCCAGCCTTATAAAAATATGCTTTGGAATATGTGGCTCCACAAGTCTCTAAGGGGTTATTGTCACCATGTAGTATGATAACCTTTCCATTGATAGAATACTTCATATAGTGATGGAATTTTTATGGTACTACAGAGTGTCTATGTATCCAAGGCCTTCAAAGAAGGACATTATATGTAGTTTATTGTTGGATAACCATTAACTCAACATTAGATGTGAGATCCCCAAATTGGGCTTCAAGTTTGATTTTCCCTAAGGGTCTCTAATCATGCTTTTCATATCCCCGAATAGTCATCTTTGGAGGGGATAATTTCCCTTCACTATACCCTAGTTGTCAGAGGGTCTGTACTAGGATAAGATTGATCCCTGATCCATTATCAATCAGTACCCTTTGGACATTGACATTATTGAGTCTTCCCAAAACATATAAGGTTATGATGTGCCCCTAGATGGCCTCCTCCTCATCTTTATCAGTGAATGAGATAGTGAAATGATAGTTCATAGTCTTCACTCAATATACCTCAGTGGAAGTGACTTCTACCTCAAATTCTCATGGGTTGTGGAGGGATTTGATTATTTCCCCCTGAGTTATTTTGACATATGGAGTGCATCCAGGATAGAGAGCTTGGTTGGGACTATGGATAACTATTTCAAAACATCATATTTTTATGTTATAGGTTGTTGCTTCCTAATATGGGGCTGCTTCTAGGTATTTGGTTTAGGAGCTAGAGAATCCAAGGCAAATGGACTTGGTGCTCATGTTGAGGTTGAGGGAATATCCACTACCAGTGGTGAAGGTTGCGCCGACATTCCCTGTTGTCTGGTTTAATTGGATTGGACCCCTAATAGGTGTTCATGTAAGACAATCGGATGTGTTCAACTATTGGAGGGCTTTGAGGCACCTCCTCGCCTTCTTTGAGCCTACTGGAGTGTCTTCCCACGATTCTTGGTTGCATATATGTCCTCTATGAGGACATGAATAGAATATTGAGTCTGGACACATCCGCAGTGTCCTCTATATCCTCAGATTCAGTGCATGTGTCCTCCCTCCCCTCAGTTATATGTGGGAAAACCATATTTGGGGGGATAATCTTCATCATATAAGGGGTATGTCAAGTGTATTGTGTTGATAAAACCAAATATGAGCTCCTCATCTGGTGAAGATTCCATTTGGTGGGGAATTTATCATGATGCTAATGTCATAGGGAAAAAATCTATGAGGTTTAATGTCTGATTTGGAGGATAATATGACACTTCCTCTTCTACTTTATTCCACCGCTAGTGGTCACACCCACCTTTGGGAGGTGCATTTGATGCCTCTTTCTTAGGTGGTGGAGACGCTTCTAGCCTATGAAAATATGATCTTAGAGTGGAATGGGATTGATAAACTATCTTTTTAACCATCCAATTATATAATTTTCACACACGTCTAGTCAGGACCTCCTATTAATCATCCTCTTCTTTTGTTTGGACCATGGTTATGCAAGACACTTTCTCAAGAGAATTATCTAGCACTACTTTTCCAAAATTGATCATGACTTTAATAACGTCTTTAAAGATGAAACAATTTTGGATATTATGACTTATCCTTCTATAGAAAGGGTGGTAATTGGTATGGTTGGTGAGGTTGAAATCATCAGGCTTCCTGGGTTGCAGAAGTGTGAGCAGGTTATTGTCCATGGATGCTAAGAAATAACCAGGGACATGTTAATTATGTAAGGATTACACCTTATTCATTGGTTCTTCAAATCCTAAATGACCCTGGTTTATCTGTGGTTCTGGATGAGGTAGATTCTATGATTTTCATCTCTTTATAGGAGGTTCTAGGTGGTTTGGGGCCTTCCTGGGCATCTGGATAGGTGCCACTACTAGCTTGAAAGTGATAGTTGCAGCTTTCATTATGGCTATAATTTTTCCCTATGTTGTGGGAATGAGTTGAGGTTTGGATCGGGTCTGCTAAATGGTCTCCTCCAAATGTTGGTCTGTTTTAGAAAATTCTTGGAATCCACCTGGATATTTCATTAGAATTAGGGGTGTCTGAAACTCACCTCCAATATTTTTGGCATAGATTCCTAGTAGCTACTCTTGTGAGAGAGGGATGCTGAGTGAGTAGTTCTAAGACTTCTACCTTGCTATGAAATTAGATGCCCTCTCAATTTTAAATTGTTTTCATTTTTTCAAGTTGATTATTTTTTTCTTCCTCGGTGTAAAATTTAATTGATAATGTAATTGATGATGGAGGTCTTCCCATCCTGACATAGATCCTTCTAGCAGACTGCTATACGAAATGAAGGATGGCCCTGTCTGATTCTATACAAAACACCTCAGCTGGGTTGCCTCCTGTTGATCTTCAGGTCCCATCATCATCCCACATCGGGACACGGAGTGTGTGAGATACTGCTTAAGTTCACCAACACCATGAAATGTGGAGAAGGTAGGATTACCAAAGTTGGGTATAGGTGGGGTGTCATTGACCCATTCGGGATACAGCTTCCTTTTTTTCTGTATAGGCATGCACCATCCTTCCATGGATTCTATTCAAGTATCCAGATACTTGATGACGTTAAGGATATTTGGAGGCACTACTTCCTAGATTGTCTTCTGCTCATTGGGAGTCAGCGGGGGTTGATGAGGTGGCCCCATTTTTATCTCCTACTAATTTTCAATTCATACCAAGACTAAATGGTTATCATGTATGGGGAGAGGATGTTGCCACAATGGAGGTAATTTATGATCATTTTCGACTTCCTCATGCATGTGGGATGGTTTCCTAGACCCAGATCCAATATAATATTCAAAATATTCCCTTGATTAGGTTTTAGCTATAGGTGGGAGAACATTTGTCTTTTCTTGGAGACTATACCTTGTGGGAATATTTCCCTTAAGTAACTTATCATTAAGTTGTTGAAGATCTTTTATTTCACTCTCATATTGTGACAATCAGGCCCTATAGGTAAGAAACCTCAATCATCCTGGGAGGTGATTGGGATGTGGTTTTACCTTTCCCCTTGGCATCATTCTATGAGGGAGGTGACAACTTGATATTTGGAATTTCCATGTTTTGGATTCGTCTTTAGTTCCTAGTTTGCACATCCTCATTCGGTGCATTCAAGTCACCATCCTCCTGAGGCATGTTTTTTGTGTTGTGACCCTCTTTATTTGTGTCATGGTAAATATATTCCTTTTTGAAAAAGATAAAATTCATGGAGGCATATCAGGCAATGGTTATTGTTCCATTTCTTTTGACACAAAAGGATGATTATGTACAACATCCATCAGGATCATTATTTGAACCCTTGGCCTTATTGGGATAATTTGGATTGTGAATATGGAAGGGCTTAACTATCCTATCTATTAATTCCACCCTCTTTAGTATATTAATAGTAAACCTAAGAGAGTTTCTCATCAAGGTTTCCAAATGGTCCCAAACCAGCTGAGGTGTGCCTCATGGTAGGTGGGATGTCATCCATCGATTCATTTATACCAATCTGAAGAATATTGATTCCCTCTATGGTGGTGGTGATGATGATGAAAATTCCCCCAGTCCTATAGGGTGGGGGTCATTCAGTGTTGTAGTTGGCACTGATTAGTTCAATTATTGAGGATCCAATGGCTCTGGTTGGGGATTTGACGACTCCTGGGATAGACATAAAGATATAAATGCCCCCATCCCAGTGTGGAAGGGTTGTTCTAATATCACCAATGATGTATCCAGGGTCCTCTCATGGGATGATGAACCTGAGGATGGTGATTGAGATATAAATTCCTCTAGCCCAGTGGGTTGGGGTTTGCTTGCTGATATTGCTGATGCATCCCAAATTCTCTAAGGAATTGATGATCTAAGAGGTGGAGATAGTGTAAGATATTCTCCTTGACTAATGGATTGGGTATGATCCTGGATATTTGATATTGTATATGCAATAGTGGCCTACTTAATGTGGCATAATTTTTCTTGCGTAGGAGCTGGGTGAAATACAGACTCGTGATGAGAGTCATTTATCATGGGAAGTAGTCCAGGTGGTCGCAACTTCAGCCTCTATGTTTGAAATGTCTTCGTATTTTTTTTAGGGTCCCAGTTTGAATTTTTATTGGCTATCCTCCCTCTCTATCTGTAATGTATAGGCATTATTGGAGCAGATTCATTCTATTTTAGTGAGCAACTGGCATGATTGTTTCCCAGTCCATTGATCTCACTAGAGGCTATAACATTGCAGGATTCCATGTCTAAAGGGATCTATTGTTCCAAGGGAGAGATGAATTATAATGCTCTATATTATCCCCATCCTTGAATGAAGATGTATGAAGTAGATTTTAAGATCATATACCAAATAATCATGATGAAATAGCAGAAAGTGTGTTGTAGGTTTGCGTTGTACTTTTCTGGTTTTGGATCTCGGGCCATGGAGATAGTAGCTAGGTCAATCTAGAAACAAAGTATCCTAATTTTCTGAAGGTGACACTCATATCCAGGATAATTTAGATATCGTTTCTTCTATTTTTGATGTGTATCCCACATATTCTAGCATAGATAAAGAATGAAATACTTTTCAAGTTCATCAAGGATATCATAACTGGAAGTAATAAGGGGCCAAAGCATGATGGGAAGGTTGTTTCTGGATAACTCTCTTAATATTTCAATTTCTGACTCCTTCTCATTAGAATTACATGCCTCCACCCAGTCAGACCATAAAATATGGCTCTAATGGTAACCTACTGATAGGACTGGAGTGTTTTTAGAATTTTATGGGGAACCATATACGGTTTACCCCGGTGTTTTGAGAACCTCTCTGTATGATGTTTTCAGGGTTTGGTTCACCTCTCGATATGGAGGTGTCTAGAAAAAGTGAGTATTACCTTTCCCATGGGAGATATCATTGTGGGTAGGTTGACCATGGTGGATGTTAGGAGTAGAGTCCTTGTGATCCATCTCCACAATACTACAAGGAGTACTATCATGGTAATGAACATCTCTTCCTTCCGCTTTGATAGAAGAGTATACAGACCCTCATGGTGTTGATAATGTGTCTCGAACGATCCCAAAGATACTAGAATTGAGAAAATTAGGGGTATGGGCCATGTTCTGCATCATGGTCAGAATATGATGGCTAGCCTTTTCTAATTTTGAAGGGATATGAGCCTACTTTGTGGTGGTTGCTGAAAATTGTATATAATTGTCAGGTGTCATGAGAGTATGAGCCCACTAATGAGAATCTATTGGAATATGCCGATAATATATCTCATTATTGATAGGGATATGATCCCATCCTAAGGCATGTGTCATTCTTACTTGGTGAGCCTCAGTTAATATTAGAGTATGATCCCAATCTTAAGCCTATGGGATGTGCTGCTGGTCTTTCTTGTAAGAAGTATGAGCCTACCCCAAGGCATGTGTCGCTCTCACTTGGTTGGCCCCAGTTGGATCATGAATATGAGTCTGGTCTGAATATTCATTCCCCATCAGAATATGCTGAAGGACCTCTGAAATGGGAGAAGGAATATGAGCCTTACTCTATGTTTCCATGTAATGATATTGGCGTAGTCATTTATCGTAGGAAGTAAGAACATGTGCATGACTTTGATGATCTTTCAGGATATGCTAGATGGATCCATTAATAGGAATATGAGCCTACCTTGAAGCTTGTGACATTCTCACCTGGTTAGTCTTAGAAAAACAAGGATATATGCCTAATCCTAGGCCTTTAGAGTATGCCTCCGGATTTCTTCGTCATGAATGTGCCCTTGTCCTAAGGTGTGTGCTACTATCACCTGGTTGACCCTAGTCAGAATGAGGATATGATCCTGATTCGATTCCTTTCCCTTCATCAAAATATGTCAATAATCCTCCTGGGTGGGGGAAAGAGTGTGCGCTTTCTCTGGTATAACCAATTTTTCTTGATGATCAGAGTGTTGTGTTATCCTAGCTATAGGGAGAGTATGCGCATATCCCCTTATCTACAAAAGTTCCAGAATATGTACTACTACAAAACAGCCTTTAATAGCACTAGAATGGGACTTTATGAGTGCTAAAAAAGTTTTGATAATTTGAGAACGGTTAAAGTCCTGAATCTTTTATTAGTACTAAAAACACTATTAAATTCCCCCTTTAACAGCTCTAAAAAAGAACTATTAAAAGGGTCATTTAATATCTCTTTTTTAGCGCTATTAAAGGCCCCTTTTATCAGTGTTTTCTTAATATTGATAAAGGGTATGTAAAAAAATCCACACCCCACCCACCCCCCATAATTAGAACTTCCCCCACCCCCACCCCTTTATTAGTGCTTCCACTACCCCTTTATCAGCGCTTTAGATAATCCCACCATCCCGCGTGCACCCCTACCTTCAGCGAGTTTCGAACCTTAGACCTATATCATATACATCAAAGCCTTTTCCACTCCCCTATACTGTTTTGTTTCACATTTTATGATATATCTATATATTTATATATATTTCATAAAAAAATTTAATCTATATATTTATATATATATGTTTATATATTAATAAATATATTTTATATGTAAATATGTTTAATTATTTATTTTTAAAATTAAATTTTTGTGTGTGAATATATAAATATGTATATATTGTTATATATTTGATTATAAATAATAGTAAATTATGAAAAATGATAAAATTTTAAAACCATAATATCTATATTAATGTAAGACTGGGGAATAAATTTATTCCCCACCAAAAAAGGCAATAAGACCCTCATAAATGAGCTTGAAAATCCATCAAATGTTAAAAAATCAAGGTACGCCGGCTAAAAACTCAATTTTAGAGGCCTTTTGGGCCTTTTTGGCCTAAAATGTAAAATATGTTTATCTTTTTCACCAAGGGAATAGATCTCATCATAGGCTTTACTTTGATATGTGGCAGAGCTCAAACGGACACCCGGATCAAAATTCATGGCTATTTGAAGTTTGAGTAAAATTTTCAACTTATTTTAGATCTTTTATTGATTTTTTTATTTGTTGGTCTTTAAATTTTTATTAAATGATTATTAATAGAAAATAATTAGAAAATTATTAACTAAAAATAGTTTTTAATTATTTTATAAGTTATTTACACTAAATATCTTTTATATTAAGTGTGATTACCAACTTAACTTATCTAAAACATATTTTAAAAAATATATATTATATTTATATCAATATAAATATATTTAAATATTAATATATTATTTTAATGAAATATTTTTTTTGAAGTATAATTTTATCATTGCTTGAAAAAATCGTTGATAAAGGCCCCCTTTAACAGTGCTTTTTTAGCACTGAAAAAGGGGGTCTTTAACTGAATTTTTAGCAAGCATTGTTAAATCCCGAGTGATGGATAAACCTAGTTTTTTATTAGTGATGCTGGTGAAGTTCTTCAGCTGTTTCTAACATGTATTGGAATTTTAGCAAAGTGTGTGTAGGGATTTGAGCCTATACATTTTCTATCTCCATGATGAGCTGTAAGATATATTCTATTGAAGTGGGGATATGTTCCCACTTATGTCCTCCTTGTTTCATCGGCATATGCTAATGGTATTCTTATAAAGGGGTAAGAATATGAGCCTCCCCCATGCTTGATAGAGGAATATGTCCATAGACTTATTCAGAGCGAGTAGGGATATGAGCCTACTTGTCGGTACCTGCCTGAGTATGTAGGCAGTCATCATCTGTGGGAGTGGGGATATGTGACCTCTCCTAGATATCCAACACCTTTATCCTCTGATGAGTTTTTCTTGCAGCTCATGCATGGGCGTTAGAAGGTACTATGTATCAAATGGTACCCTCAGCAGGCGACTGAGGGGTTTCGGTGGGATGGTGTTGGAGATGGTGGTTAGCAAGAGACCTCCTGGGCGGCTCCTAAACTAAAAGGGAGATGTGTCTAGTTTCCTTGTCCACCTTCCTCAGATATGGAAGGTGGCAATTATCGCACTCCAGTGATAATCTCCTGATGCTATATATTGTGGTGATGAGAGCCCTAGGTTCAGGGTCAGCCTTTCCTGGGAAATGCAGACTCACAGGCTATCACATTTGGAGGACTTCATGAGTAGCCTCTATGGTCATGATAGTACAATATTGGTGTTACTCTTAAACCATCATATTTTCTACCTGTTTTTATAGTTTTCATGCAGGTGAGACTATTTTATGAGCTGCGGAAGTTGCAATTGTGGGTGATTTTCCAGAACAGATGTGGGATGATAATGACATCATCTCAAATCGGACTGCCAAAGTAGTATCTACAATTATACAAATGATAAAGAACAAGGTTACTGATTAGTGCAGTATCATAGACATAATATGCTCAATTATATATTCATGGTTAAATCATTTTTTCTTTTATTCCCAATTTGATCATTCCACTCATTTGGACCTGTCAAAATGAGGATGGAATTATGAGAACCCTAGATATAGAGGATCATTGTTAGATTATTCTGGTCTTATTGATGTTTTGTATAGGTTATAAAAAAAATTTCCTAACGCATTATAACCCAATTGTTTTTTCATTAGAGACATTCACATCGGTTTCAATATTTTTGTTTCATTAGGAAATATGGTGTGGAATGGGTTTTTCTCATCACATTACCATTTTCACTTTTACCTAAAAATCCCAATGGTTCCCATATCCATAGTTAGATATAGACCTTCTTTCCAAAGGTCAGTAGTCATATGAGTTTTTAGTCCTAGCGACTCTTAGGGACTTGCATTGGTCGAGAGGATGGGAGGTCAGGCTCATCACGAACTTTTGGGGAAAATTTTTGCCTACTCTGAGACTCTCTTATATATTTAATATATGTTCATAAATCTCTTCCTAATACTGATATGGGACCGGTTACCCTAAAAAATGACTTTAGGTCAATTATATTTTATTATTCAAAATATTGGGATCTCTTGGATGAGTCTATCTGTATATATCTGAGGTTCTTCATCATTATCTAGTAACAGAAGGTTTCTTATATGTTGAAACCATATAACCAAGTGCTCAGAAACATGATCCCATATGAGGAGGTGATTAATATTATAAGGATGGTATTGAAACATTATGATGCATCTTACATATCCTAGTTATTGTAGGAATCAAAACACATATAGTTAGTTTAACCAGTGCAGTTTTACATCATGGGGAAGGAATTATATGGGTTCTCTAGGAAACCTTCAATATCATGTTTTGAAGGGGCATCCTATGTATCCCAAATATATAAAGAAACATATTTTTAATAGTTCATTCTTTCAGGACTTATATATTGGGGTTGCATGTGTCATTATAGAGACTCTCGGTGTAGATGACATGATTACTGCAACTCCCTAAGATCACATGATCCATGATCTGTGTGATAAACAAGGGATAGAAAGTAAACAATGTTATTGATTTGGACAAGGGATTCATATGCTGGTCCCTCCATAGATGATCAATATGGAGCTCGATCCTCAGGGGGAGGTGGCCGACGTGTCCTGAATATAGCAGGAATCAGAGTCTTTGTAGTACCCTTTATGTTGGGGATAACAATGTAAAGACCTAGATTTTCCATGTAATTTTTTTTAATTATATGGGATTATTATGAGTTTTCAAAAATTGATGACGTATGATTCCGAGACTTGGTGTTCCCAGAATGAATTTTTGAACTTTTTTTAAGGTATGTTCAGTAAATGCACGAGAAACATTTTCTAACTTTTGAACTGGTGCTCGGATTAAAAATTTGAGGGAATCATTGAATTCATAGTGTTGGGATTATCTTAAGAGAGAATTCACTTATACTATAGTAGGTATGGAGAAAAGGTTATATTTTGGGAATTTTTAAAAGAATAAATAAAATAACTTTGTTATTTTACTTTATTTCTTTTTCCTCCAACAGACAAGCGACAATGTGGGACCAAAAATGTTTCAATCCAATAAATGATTTGAACTTTCAATCATAAGTAATAGAAAAATTGGGTAATTAGGAAGGTTCCTAATTAATGATCCCCCATTAATTCCATGAATGTTGCTCGCCCTCCCCCTCTCTTATTTATATGGATCTTGGAGAGAGGTATTGGCACAACTTCACCAAGCAACGAACTGATGATAAAGTGTCGCAATACCAAACCCTTGGAGGACAGATCTAGTTCCAACGAGTGGTGATGAGCGACACTGAAACCCCGAACCAAAGATCGATGATAGAGCAACATCATTGGAGGCTAGTTACGGGGGATGGAGAACACCGACCCACTTCCTCAACCACAGGCATTTATCTATCATTCTTGAGGTAGGGTTTAATCTTGATTTGTTTTTCAAGAGTTATTTGAATCCCTCTTACCCTCTTTCTATCGACCTAACATGGAGGGTGAAGGATAAACGAACAAGCCTGGTCCCTCCACCTTTTTGTTGAAATTTGGTGCGTTCTTTGCTAGTGTTTCCTTCGGGTTGGATGAGACTCAGGGCAACAAAATGATTATTACGGCTCGCACCAGCCAGCCGCAAAGGAGTTGTGGCGCATTGTCGCGTGCTGCCAGTGAGCAAGGGGTCGTGGCTGAAGCCGTAGTGGTCGGAGGAGGCGGCTGACACATTGACCGGCCGTGGAAGAGGAGGGCAGCGCAACCAGCACACTGCTGAAGGATGTGGGCCATGGATCGTCAGTTGCGACGGACCGAGGGAGGGGGCCAACACACCGTATGGCCGCGGGTGGTGGATCATCGTGTCGTCATGTGTCGCTGGAGATGGTGGCTGGTGCCGGTTGTCCATGATGAGAGGCAGGACCCACTCTAGAGGGTCCCGCACACCACCTGGTAGCGCCACCGCTGCGGATAAGACTGAATGGTCCTTGCGGATGTTTGGGAAGACCGGGGGTCTCACTCCTCATGTCGGCTAGGGTGGGCCCCGCTCTAGCCGGGTCGCACCACCTGAGGGTCGTGCTCCACCTCGAGTCGGGTCGTGCTCCACCTCATCCCGGTCCGCGCTCCACCACGGGTCAGGCCATGTGAGCCCAGTGGGTCGCCCCCCTTGCGGGTTGTACCGCGCCCCATTGTGTGTCAGGTCGGACCGCGTCCCAGCGGGCCGAGCCCACCGTGGCCCATCCTAACCGGGTTAGACCCAGACCAGGTCAATTCAACCCGATCCAGGTCAGGTCGGCCCAGACCGGGTCAGGCCGGGTCGGTCCGACCGGGTCGAACCGGACCCAGGCCCAATCGGACCCAGAAACACTTAAAGGACCATAACATGAGAACCGGGTGTTCATTTGACGAACCACCTATGGAGATGAGACCCTTAGAGTGATAATGTCCTTTTGGTATACTCCACTAGAGTTTTGGATATAGTTGGAGTATTGCTGGGTTGTATTGTACCCAAATCCAACCGGGGCCTCAGAACTAAAATGCTTATAACTCACAGACTGGGCATTCGATCGACGCATCGTCTATCATGTTGGAACCCTTACAACATGGTGATCCTTTGGGTCAATCATTTGTGGAGCTTAGTGTAATTAGAGGTACAATCGATATCTCGAGGGGTAGATTCTACTAAACTCAAGCGCATTGGGTGCAAGGAGTCTTGTGGCGGGCTGTAACGTGAAGAAAGAACATTGATCCTATGTGGGTCAGCATCTATCGATCTTATATGGGCCAGCTTATATCAGATCCTATGTGGGTTAGTGCTCAGCGATCCTGTGTAGGTCAGTGCATACTGATCCTGTGTGGGTTATCAGGGGTTAGTACATATCGATCATGTGTGGGTTAGTAGTAGTTCCTCTTAACAGAATAAAATGATCTAGCTTACGACTAATCATCTATACTTATATACTTAAGTTATACCTAATTGTGAGATGAGTCTTTTATCTTCATAGTGATACATGTGTGGTACTTCTACCTTCATGGTGTAACCTGTGTGGTAATTCTACCTTTGTGGTGTTGTCTTCATGGTGTTACATGTGTGGTACTTCTATCTTCGTGGTGATACTTGTGTGGTACTTCTACCTCTATGGTGTTACCTATGTGGTACTTCTAACTTTGTGATTTTGTCTTCATGGTGTTATCTATGTGGCAATTCTATCTTCATGGTGTTATTTGTGTGGTAATTCTACATTTGTGGTGTTACCTTTGTGATATTCTTCCCTCATGTGTGAGATGAGTATATCTTGATAAGTTTGGTATATGTATGGTCATATTCCTAAGTTGTTTTGATGTCTATTAGTTTGTGCTTTGAGATTGGGTTCTTGCATTGTGGTATTTCTTTTGTGGAACTCTGGGAGACCTATGGGGGTATTGGGGTCCCTACTAAGTATCTTTATACTCAGCCCTGCACAGGCTTCACCTGCACCTTGTTGTGTCTTGTGCAGATGACGGACAGTAGTGATTGGGGCTAAGGGAGCTAGGAATAGACGGTTCTCAGAGGTGGACCATTTGGTGTGAAATAATTCAAGGACTACTGATCGTGAGCTATACCTACACTTTAGGTAAGATCCTTAGTGGACAATCCAGGAGTTGTATTGTACTTTTCAGTTGTACTTGTACTTTTTTAGTTGGGAATGTATTTCGGCCCCTTTAATTTGAAAACACTTTTTACTACAGTGGTTTACTTATTGGTTGCTTCTTGTTGTTTTCTTATATTGTGTGTTTGTATAAGTTTAAAGGAAATTCCTTCCTGTTATAGAGATACGCATTTTCAGTGCTAGTCACCAGCCCCTGGCCTATGGAAGGCGGGCTTGGGGTAGTCACGGCACCGGCCCCGGGGGACGGGTCATGACAAAGTGGTATTAGAGGAGTCGTTTCTACCGAATAACTAGGACTCTTATCTTTCCTATGTAGCAATAGTGTTAAGTGTTATGAGTGTGGTTTTTAGTTTGGGGAATCCAGTGTTGGTGCGGCAACTGACGTATCCATACACTAGGATCCTGAATTCTGGTTTCCAACTTAGTGCACAAAAACACTGATTACATGTGTTTTTGAAAAAAAAAATCTTGTGATATTTTGAGTTAGCTCACCAGGTATGACTAATTGATCATGGAACACCTATTTTCTTTCAGGATGTCACCATGTAGACAACCATCCAGGATTCCTGAGAGAGTATACGATGACAGTCCACTGAGTGATGAGGCCTCAGTGAAGGGCCCTCTTATGGTGTTAGCACCTTCAGGTGGTGTACCAGCAGCACCACTACCCATTGGGTAGTCGTTTACACTAGCCCCACTAGATGAGGGTGTATTCCAACTGAGTGGATTGCACAAGTTTCAGCGGTAGAGGCCTCCGAGGTTCTGAAGCGAGACAGACCCACAGGAGGTTGAGGACTGGTTGGAGGCTATGGCCAGAGTTTTCACTTAGTTGGGACACCAGCGGATCTGATAGTGATCCTAGATACCAGTCTCTTTCAGGTAGTAGTTGGAAGATGGTGGAGTCTGACACTCTATATAAACGATGAGGTGACCCTCATCTGGGCGGACTTCGAGATCCTTTTCAGGGCATAGTTCATCCCAGCGACTCTACGCTCAGTGCGTATACAGGAGCTGCTGCACTTACAGCAGGGCAGCATGATTGTGGCCCAGTACTCGATGTGGTTCACTGATCTCTCCTGATACTCCACCGAAATGGTATGGGACCCTTTCTTTAGGGCCTAGACCTTTGATCAGGGTCTCCAATGGGAGATCATAGCATCAATGATATCTCTCAGCATTAAGACACAGGCTGGGGTGCTAGACCGATCCATTTTGGTGGATAAATTCCTAGCTGAGCAGGCATTGACAATGAGAGACACCATCGAACGTCAGGTAGCAGGGTCATCTATAGCAGGTAGTAGGAAGATGACACAGGGGTCCAAGTGAGCTAGGCCTTCTAGTGGACCACCCTAGGATATAGGGTCAGTGGTGCGAGGCTCACGGGACAAAGGAGGAAATTTAAAGAGAAGGTAGTGTTACTCATACGGTGGGTAGGGTCACATGGCTCGCGAGTGCATGACTTGTTGTACAGAAAACCATCAGACTATTGAGGGACCTCTGAGGTAGAGGAAGAGATTCAATATGGGAGGTCCGCAGGCAGTAGGAGGATGTGGCAGAGGAGTTGGCCATGCAATAGGTGGTGGGCAGAAATTCGAGGTTCTACCGCCACCCCCACCAGGTGGTCCACCCCGACCATAGGGAGTAGGTGGACAGGGACGAGCTCAGATCTAGGCAGCTGCGCCCTACAACCACAGCACTCCGGAGATGATTAGAGGTATGATCTATGTCTACTATAACTTAGTTTCAGTACTTATAGACACAGGTTCTAGTCATTCTTTTATGTCCACTGCTATAATTAAAATCTCAGAGATTATGGTGGAGTCGTTTCCTCAATCCTTACGGATAGAGACTCCTTTGGGAGAGGATTCAATGATTACACACTGGTGCCGGTAGTGTGAGATTACTCTAGGAGGCAAGAGATTTAGCTAGGATCTTCTAGTAGTGGCGTCGAGGCCTTATGACATCATCTTGGGTATGGACTGGTTATCCACATTCTATGCTCAGATCGACTGTATTAGGCACAAGGTGTGGTGTGCCCATGAGGATGGGACCAGGTTTTCCTTCACTGGTGACAAGGGAACCTTTTCATCGTAGGATGGACTTACCCGAAGGAGGGTGCAGCCGATCACACATCATTTGGCTAGCCTTACCCTTAGGGCAGTTGATGTTGAGAGTCTGAACTATCCTGTAGTGATGGACCAATATGCCGATGTCTTTTCTGATGATGTTTCAGTACTACCTCCATGTAGAGAGGTATACTTTTACATCCACATGTAACTCAGGACGACACTGATATCTACACCAGCATATCGGATAGCTTCTGTGGAGCTTCGTGAGTTACGGGTACAGTTGGAGGACTTGTAGAGAAAGGGGTTCATAAGGCCTAGTGTTTCTCCATGGGAAGCCCCAATTTTGTTCGCCAAGAAGGAAGATGGAAGTTTGAGACTCTGTGTGGACTATCGGTTCATGAACCAGGTGACCATGAAGAACAAGTATCCACTTCCAAGGATTTATGATCTTTTCGATCAGCTGAAGGGAGCTCGTTGGTTTTCGAAGATAGACCTTATATCAGGCTATCATCAGCTTAGGGTACGAGATGAGGATGTGCAGAAGACGGCCTTCAGATGTCGGTATAGCCACTACGAGTTCTTGGTTATGCCATTCAGAGTTACCAATTCCCCAGTAGTGTTCATGGGACTCATAAATAGGATCTTTAAGACATACCACGATCGCTTTGTGGTGGTCTTTATCGATGGCATCTTGATATACTCAGTGTAGGAGGTGGAGCATGCCTATCATCTGCAGATAGTTCTGGATACACTCTGAGAGCAATATATTTATGCTAATCTCTCGAAGTTCTAGTTCTAGATATGAGAGGTCCACTTTCTGGGACACGTTATCTCGAAGGCTAGAGTTGTAGTGGATCTAGAAAAGATAGAGGTTGTACTTGCTTGGGATTTACCCAGGAGTGTGACCGAGGTGTGGAGTTTCCTAGAGTTGGTTGGATACTACCGGAGACTCATGCCCGACTTCTCCAGAGTTGAGGAACCCTTGTTAGCATTGATGAATAAGGGATGACCCTTCATATGGATAGAGATATTCTAGTATATTTTTCAGGAGCTGAGGTAGAGACTGATGAGTGCCCCCATCTTGAGGCTACCAGAAGAGGGCATTCGGTATGAAGTCTAATACGGCGCATTAGGGATTGGACTTGGGTGTGTCTTGATACAGAAGTGAATAGTTATTGCATATGGCTCAAAATAGCTGAGGAAACATGAGTAGAACTACGCTACCCATGACATGGATTTAGAAGTAGTGGTCTTCGCCTTGAAGATGTGGTGGCATTACTTCATGGGTGAACATTTTACAGTCTACTTTGATCACAAGAGTCTCAGGTATATCTTCTCTCAGAAGGACCTAAACCTGAGACATTGGTGATGGCTAGAGTTCATCCAGAACTATGAATTTGAGATAGTATATACTCTTGGGAAGGGGAATATGGTAGTAGATGCACTCAGCAGGAGGTCTGGTATGCAGTTGATGAGTGAGGCGATAGAGCATCTAGCCGCGTTGTAGATATCCTTCATGGATAGAGATGAAGTAGCATACCTCTAGTCTATGACAGTCACTCCCCCACTCCTTTAGTGAGTTAGGGAGGCATAGGTAGGGTATATTGACTACGAGGATCGATGTGCTTAGATATCCTTGGGACAGGCACCTGATGGATTTTTTGAAGTTGGGGAGCATGTCATCCTCTTCAGAGAACATACCATGGTACCAGTGGCGCTACTAGAGGAGTTTTTGAGGTAGTTTCATATGTCCCCTCTGGCGGTACATCTTGGTGTGGCGAAGATGTACCAGGACCTCCAATATCAACACTGGTGGATAGGGATGAAGAAAGCAGTGGCAGAGTTTGTTTCTCGATGCCTCACTTGTCAGTAAGTGAAGGTCGAGCATCAGGTTCCAGCAGGCTTAGCACAACCACTAGAGGTTCCAGAGTGGAAGTGGGATAGAATCTCCATGGACTTTGTGACAGGGCTTCCACGTACGTCCAGGGGACATGATTATATCTGGGTGATCGTTGACCGACTCACCAAGGTGGCCCACTTCCTACCCATCCAAGGGCATGGATCAGTAGAGGGCTTGGGATGCCTCTATATACAGGATATTGTGCAACTTCATGGGGTTCCATTGAAAATAGTCTCTGACCGTGATGCATGTTTTACTTACCAGTTGTGGAAGGGATTGTAGGAGGCGTTTGGGACTCATCTACATTTGAGCACCGCCTTTCATCCTCAAATGGATGTTCAGACAGAGCAGTCCATTCAAATGCTAGAGGATATGCTCCATGCATGCATCCTAGATTTTGGCTGTAGTTGGGAGGATCACTTTCCCTTGGTGGAGTTTGCAGATAATAACAGTTATCACTCCACAGTCGGTATTGCATCATTTGAGGCTTTGTACGATCAACCATGAAGATCACCTCTATGCTAGACAGACCCAAGGGAGTCGGGACTTATGGGTCTAGAGTTGGTACGGGCTACCACTGAGAAGGTGTAGATCATCTAGGAGCGGATGAAGACTGCACAGAGTAGACAGAAGTCTTATGCTGACAGGAGGAAAAGACTTTTAAAGTTTGAAAAGGGAGGCCATGTCTTCTTACGGGTCTCACCTCCATGAGGTTTACGAATATTTTTCTGAGGCGGAAAACTCTCCCTGAGGTTTATCAGACCATTTCTGATACTTAGGAGGATTATTGATGTGGAATATTGCTTGGAACTTCCACCGCAGTTGGATAAGGTGCATGACATCTTCCACGTATACCAGCTGAGGAGATGCGTGCATGAACCTTCTCATATCATCGACCATGATGAGCTATACTTTGATGATAGGGCGACGTTTATGGAGTTTATAGTTGAGATTGAGGATCTATGGGAGCGATTCCTTCATGGGTGGTCGATACCACTCGTGCATGTATGTTGCAATCACGGGAACCTCCAGGAGAGAACTTGGGAGTGGGAGGCTTATATTTGTTCTCAGTACCCCCATTTGTTTTCTTAGTCTATGTTGTGGCTTTCGAGAACAAAAATCCCTAAGGTGGGGAGAATGTAAAGAATTGTATTTTCCATGTAAATTTTTATAAATTAAATGGGATTATTACGAGTTTGCAAAAATTGACGGCATCTGATTCCGAGGCCCGATGTGCCCAGAATGAATTTCTAAAAAAAAAATTAATGTACATTCAGTAAATGCATGAGTGAAATTTTATAACTTTTGAACCGGTGCTCGGATTAAAAATATGAGGGCACCGTTGAATTCGGAGCACTGGGATTCTCTTAAGGGGGGATTTACTTCGGTCATAGTAGTTCTAGAGAAAAAGTTATATTTTTGGACTTTTTAAAAGAATAAATAAAATAAAATTGTTATTTTACTTTCTTTCTTTGACTCCAACGGAAAAGTGGTAACATGGGACCAGTGACGTTTCAAGCCAAGAAATGGATTGAACTTTAAATCCTAAGTAACAACAACGTTGTGGAATTAGGAAGGCTCTTAATTAATGATCCCCCATTAATTCCATGAATGTTGCTCACCCTCCCCCTCTTCTATTTATATGGAGATTGGGGAGAGGTATTGGAATAGCTTCACCAAGAAACAAAGTGCTGATAAAGTACTATGACCCCAAACCCTTGGAGCATGGAGCCGGTTCCGGTGATCAATGACGAGTGACACTGAAACTCTAAACCGAAGATCGATGATCGAGTGATGTCATTGGAGGCTAGTTGTGGGGGACGAAGAACACTGACCCACTTCCTCAACTGCAGGTGTTTCTCCATCATTCTTGAGGTAGGGTTTAATATTGATTTGTTTTTTAAGGGTTATTTGAATCCTTCCTACCATCTTTCTATCAACCTAACATAGAGGGCGTGGGCCAAATGAACAAGGCATGGTCCCTCCGCCCTTTTGTTGAAAGTTGGTGTATTCTTCGCTAGCTTTGCCTTCAGGTTGGACGAGACCTGGGGTGAAAAATGATGGCGGTGGACAGCACCGGTCGGCCATAGAGGAGGTTCAGTGCACCGTCATGCACCACCGGTGAGAAAGGGGTCGCGGACGAAGCTGCGACGGTCGGAGGAGGCGGTCGGCACACCGGCTGGCCGCAAAAGAGGAGGGTGACACGACCAGCGCACCGTCGGAGGATGTGGGCCACGTCTCATCAGCTGCGGCGGACCGAGGGAGGCAGCCATCACACTGGATGGTCGTGGGCGGTAGAGCGGTGTGCCATCGCATGTCACTGGAGACGACATCCATCACCGACCAGCCGCGACGGGAGGCAGGACTCGCTCAAGTGGGTCCTGCACGCCACCTGGTGGCGCCACGTGGAGTCGCCATTGTGGAGAAGACTAAACATCCCTCAAGGCCATTCAAGAAGACCAGGTGTCTCACCCCCCTTGTCTTCTAGGGAGGGCACCACTCTAGCCGGGCTATGCCACCTATGGTCCGCGCTCCACCATGAGTCAGGCTGCGCTCTACCGCGAGTTGGGTCGCGCTCCACCTCGGGTCGGGCCACACTCCACCACGGGCCGGGCCGCGCCTTTTTGCGGGCCAAACCCACCATGGCCCAACCCTGCTAGGTCAGACCCGGAATGGGTCGAGTCGACCCTAGCCATGTCGGGTCGGCCCAGACTGGGTCAGGCTGGGTCGGACCGGACTCGGGCCCAATCGGACCCATAAACACTTAAAGGTCCATAACTTGAGAACTAGACATCTGTTTGAAAAACCATCTATGGTGATAATACCCTTAGATTAAGATGTTCCTTTTGGTATACTTAACTTGATTTTTATAGATAGTTGGAGTACGGCCGGGTTAGATCAAACCCGAATCCAACTGAGCCCTCGGAACTAAAACACTTATAACTCACAGACCGGGCGTTCGATTGATGCACCGTCAGTCGTGTTGGAACCCTTATGACATGGCGGTCCTTTGGGTTACTCCTTTTTGGGGATTAGTGGAGGTTGAGGTACAACAAATATCTCAAAGGGAATATTCTATGAAACTCGAGCGCACTGGGTGCGAGGAATCCTGTGGTAGGCTGTAACATGAATAAAGAAAAACGATCTTGTGTGGGTCATCATCTATCGATCCTTTGTGGGTAATCTTATATCAGATAATGTGTGGGTCAGCACTCAGCGATCTTGTCTGGGTCATTGAAAATGATCCTGTGTGGGTCAGATCCTATGTGGGTCATCGAGGGTTAGTACCTATCGATCCTGCATGGGTTAACAACATTACCTCTTAACAGAATAAGATGATCTAACTTACGAATAATCATTTGTACTTCTGTAATTATGTTATACATGATTGTGAGTTGAGTATTTTATCTTCATGGTGATACATGTGTGGTACTTCTACCTTCGTGGTGATACCTATGTGGTACTTCTACCTTCGTGGTGTTGTCTTCATGGTGTTACCTTTGTGGTACTTCTATCTTCATGGTGATACCTGTGTGGTACTTCTACCTTCGTAGTGTTACCTTTGTGGTACTTATATCTTTGCGATTTTTTCTTCATGGTGTTACATGTGTGGTACTTCTATCTCTTTGGTGTTAATTGTGTGGTACTTCTACCTCTGTGGTGTTACCTTTGTGGTATTCTTCCCTCATGTGTGAGATGAGTATGTCTTGATAGCTTTGGTATATGTATGGGAATATACCTAAGTAGAGTTGATGTCTATTGCTTCATGATTTGAGATTGAGGTATTTCTTTGTGTAATTTCATTTTTGGAACTCTGGAGGACCTATGGGAGTCTCAGGGTCCCTACTGAGTATCATTATACTCACCTCTGCATGGGTTTCGCCCGCACCTTGTTGTGTCTTGTGTAGACGATGGACAGCAGTGATCGAGGATAAGGGATCCATGACTGGATGGTGCTTAGAGGTGGACCATTTTGCATGACATGAAGCAAGGACTACTGATCATGAGTTGTACCTACCCTTCAGGTAGGATCCTTGGTGGAAGATCTAGGAGCTATTTTTTTTACTTTTCAGTTGTACTTGTACTAATTAAATTGGGCTTGTATTCCAAAACCTTTACTTTCAGCACACTTTTTACTATAGCAGTTTACTTCATCGTTACTTCTTTTCATATTCTTGGATTGTGTGTTCGTACAAGTTTAAAGTCAATGCCTTCCCGTTATAAGGATACACCTTTCCAGTTCTAGTTTCCAGCCCCTAGCCTATGGAAGGTGGGCATGGGGTAGTCACGGCAGGGGCCCCAGGGGATGGATCATGACAAACAAACTGAGGTTTCCCTATACCATTTTAAGGGTTTATAAGGTAGATGATATGACCATTTAAACTCCCTAAGATCATGTGATCCACTCTCATTTTTGATAAATAAGGTGTAGAAGGTGACCTACGTATCCTGAATATGGTAGGAATCAGATTCATTTTCATTCCATTTATGTTGGGGCTTACACACTAAGGTTTCCCTATACCATTGTGTGGGTTTATAAGGTATATGATATGACCATTGCAACTCCCTAATACCATTTGAGCTATACTCATTTGTGAGAAATAAGGGATAACAATTAATCAATGTCATTACTTTGGATAAGGGACTCATATGTTGGTCCCTCCATGGATGATCAATATAGAGCTCGGACCTCAGGGGGAGGTGGCCTATATATCTTGAATATGAAAGAAATCAGATTCTCTATAGTTACCTTTATGTTGGGGTATACACAATGAGGTTTCACTATTGATTGGGGCTTACATTCCGGGGAAAGACTGCATTTTCAAATCCTGGGATGCCCTGGTAATCTAGCCTTATTATCTGGAATACATCACAAGTCCCATTTGTCACATCCTGGGGGTTATGGAATGACTTTTCTTGACACATATGGATAGTGTCGCGAGAGCCAGTGTGGAATAGTCTAAGAGGTGTCACATGTCTCATATGACACCTATGGGAGACACCGCGAGACCTGGATGACATGTCTGGAGGGAATCGCAAATCTCAACTGATGTGAGAAGAGGGTGTCGTAGTGGATTGGTTTTCATGCCCATATGCTTTCATGAGACTCAGATGATATGAAAAGGTATCATTATATGAGTTAGGTGATGTGTCTAGAGGATGTCTCAAGTCCTGGGTGACAGACCCAGAGGGTTCACAAGATCGAAGTGGCACCCACAGGGGCACTGTATGATGTTCCCTAACATGTCTGGAGGACTTCATGTGTCCCAAATGACATTCCAAAGGGGTGTCATGAAATCTGATCAATGTTCCCTGGTGCTATCGTATATCTTTGGATGACACACGCTAAGTGTATGAGGAGTAGGGAGCATGTCTTTCACTTAATCCTTCTACCTCTAATCTTGGTTCTAACCCTTGTATTGTGAATACCTTGGTTTCTTTTAGTATTAGTTTCTTTGAGTCTTGCATGATTTGGAGGACATGTGGTATGTTATTCACATGTCCTTTTGTAAGTCCTTCAAAAAATGTATGAGTGATCACACAAATCACTTTATGTCTAGCGCATGACTACTCTAGCTACTCACTAGTATATTACCTGATGGAAAGCTAGTTGTTTGCATGATCGTTTACCATGATAAGTCCTCTAAAGTCAAGAGATGAATCATGTTGAGCTTGGGCATCCGTCCGATTGAAAATCCAACCCTTTCTTCATGTTAGGGTGGAAAATTTATAGGCATCTCTACCCCTGATACTCTCTAGTTTGTGTGTCATATATGGTGAAAGTCCAATCTGGAGTCGATGAAGGGTTCTATCACCATTTCATTTTGCAAGTCTCTATTGTGGATTTATTCAAGTATGTCACATGATTTTTAGTGATCACGGGTCTCCTTTTTCAATGTGTCCTTTATCAGATTATTTCCAATTATCAAAGACTTTCTCGATCATACAGTTGTGTCGAAGGACCTCTATGGTTTTATGCTGACATGTCCTAGGGCCTTCTCAAGATTCAAATACCCATGGGAAGACACTCATGGTACCTTGGGTGACTTGTCCTGGAGTCTCATAGAATAGCGGTACGGGTGTGTTGGGCACATCATGTGCCTTTCAACGACCATGAGTACCTCTCGCCTCCTCCATTTTAATCCCCTTTATTCGATGTAATAAAGGTTGGGAGTCATTTGAGATTTCATGTATATTGTCAAGGGTATTTCTTCTATTTTTTGAAGATGCATCATGTGACTAATATTGGTTGCATAGGGGGTGCGTGATCATTCCATGGATGAATCTGTCTATTTTTTATTAATCATTGAGGAGTTGTATAGGTCACTTTAAATAGAGAGGATAAAAAGACAAAGGTATTTCATGAGGTAAGGTGTGTATGTCATCGAGGACTCGTGGTACCTTTAAGGTCATCATGGGGTGCGTCGCATGTCCTTCAGCGACCGTTAACCCCTCTCATATCCTCCCTTTTTATTGTTTTATTTTACAGAGGTCATGGATCATGAAATTTGGCATGACTAGTGCCCATTATTTTTACTTAATTTTCCGATGGAATCTCGGCTAACCAATATGGGTTATATGGAGAGTGTGCAAGAATGTAGTGGACAGGTCTATCCATTTGTCTTCAGAGCACTGTAGATTTGTTTGGTCACTCCCAAGTACTTTGTGTAGTGAGGATGACAAGATATAGGGATCCATAACACTGAGGTGTACATGACGTCGAGGTCCCGAGGTGCTTCGTGGGTCACTAGGGGCACGCATTGTATGTATTTTAGGGACCGTGAACCACTTTCTCCTATTATTTATCTCTTTTTATATAGTGAAGGCTTAGAGGTCATGTGATATTTCTTAGATATAACCAAGGTATTAAATTCATCCTAATTATGAACTAGTGCATGAGATTCATGACCATTGGGGTTATCTTTCTTTATAATGTCATCCCTCTTTATTCTTGAAGTATTTTGGATGGATTCTCAAGAACTTTACAATGAAAAACTATGTGGCCTGGGGGCACTCATTCAGTTGTCTGGGGGGGCCTTCGTAAGAGCAGGAAGATTTGTTGAAGAGGACTTCACTAGAATCTCCATGGGAGATGTTCCATGCATGGGGCCTTTGCATGATCTTGAAATGGTCATGCAATCACAAGTCTCTTAGAGGCTTTACAAATATTTGACCATCCCCTTCTTCCTTGATTTTGTGGGGAAAATAATACCGATATTTAGGTATTTCTTCCCCTATGATTTTTATGATGATTATTTGGAGAGCGTCAACAAACATATCATAATTTTTTTTCTCAATATGCATTACATCCAAACAATAAAGCAATAAATTTGATGACTAATATGGAAACACAAATAATATACTTTTCTCTCTTTAATTGCTATTGGAATTTGAATTAACATGATTTATCTTTTTTATATTTGATTGAATTTTTCCAAGAACATAATTCAAACCATCAAGTTATTTAATAATATCATTCTTTGACATTTGTTGAGGTGTTTCATCTGTCTTGACAAAATTATCAAATTGTCTCGGATTTTTCCTGTATGGATAATCCATTAATAGATATCGTCGATTACCTATGAATCTAAAAGTTTTTCAAAACTCTTATCTCTGGGAATGTGTATTTTTTATACAAATAGGTCAAGATATTTTCTCTTTTTTAATCCAACTAGAAATCATTATATAAGAAGAGAAATCATTTATCATCCATAATAAAGATGCACAAAATATAATGTACTTCTTCCTAAATGCATCATACACTTGAGCACCAATAATACAAATATCCTTTAACTAATATATTAATGGCTACAAGTATATTTCAATATCATTTCTAGGATCGTTGGTTCTAGATATTAATATAATCATGATAGTAAACGGCTTATTCATACACATCCATGAAGGAAAGTTATAAATGTGAATGAAAACAGGCCAAGTACTGTGTGCAGTATGCATTAGGTGAAATGGGTTGAAACCATCACATGATAATACCAATCTAACATTCTATGGGTCAGCTTCAAAATCAGTATGTAACCTATCAAATTTATTCCAAGCTAACCTGACTTTAGGATGTACTATTTCATCATTATCTTTATTTCTTTCATCTTCATGCCATCTCATATTCCTTTCCATTTGTTCTAATTTAAATTTTTTTAAAGTCTGGGAATTAAAGGGAAGTGTCATATCACTTTCTATGGTATAAAAGGTTGAGTTATATCTTTGTTATTTTTTCATCTTGATGTACCACATAATTTTCACTAACTCAACTCTACATTTTCCTTCCATAACAAACAATAATATTTGGGGAAAGAATAATTCTTAGTAGATGAAAATCGACATTTGTCAACCAAATTTCATTCCATGTAATAATTTTCTAGAATACATGTATCATCAGGTAGTAAATCCTTAATAAATTTAAGGATATAGTCGACTATAATATTAATAAATCCGTAAATTGATTTCTCATGATATAATCGCATTAAAAACTCAAGTTTACTCATTTTTTTACATGCATGATATACTAGGGTATTCGCATCTTCCATATTCTTTCTAACACTCTCAACATCATCATTCTGATAAATAGATGAAAACTATGTTTTATTATTCATTTTTTCATGCACTTATCTACATGAGGAGATGGATTCAGAAAAAAATGGAAATCGATTGAAAATAAAAAAATATATATACCAATCCTTTCTGTATATCAATTTCATTCTCCACTTGATCTTTTTATCCATTGTGATACCACACATGGTATTTTTTTTGAAACCATGTTTAGTGATATAGTAACTCACTTCCTCACAATTTAACCATAGTCTTCCAGTATAATCAAAACACAAGCATCAAATTAATCTTCCATCTGAATCATAATTGAGTGAAAAGTCCAAAAAATATTGTAACCCCTTCCGAAACTCATCAATGATCCTATCAATCTTGTAAATAGAACTTTTATCCATCCTAATAAAAATATCATGTTTATAAAAATATTGTAACAAATATCTTAAATGGAAAGTAAAATAATATATGTACACACTCTTAGGAGATATCAAATGTTGTTGAGTTCTATCTATATTTCATATACATTACATAATGTATATGTTTCTCTAATGAAATAATTATAGTTCTTGAATTATGAACCTATTTGCATAGTTATTTATGTTGCATAGGGAACAATGGTTACAAATTCCTCTGATGAAAAAGATCACGAATGGCACACAGCATGTGGAAAATATTCACTTGCAGTGCATAGAGGGATTATAAGCACATTTAAATAATAACAAATAACAAGTTAGATGATAGGCTTATTGGTTGTGCTTGGTTGTGGCACCCGATAAATGCATCGCATAGAGTCGGGGGATGAAGGAGGTGCATCAATTGACTTACAACATGGTTTTTTAATAAAGTATTTTAATATAGGTGGGTTAGCCAGTTCAAAAAGGTGAAAAAAAACAAAAAAAAATATGACAGCACAATGGCGCAAACAATGCCACACCACACCATGGTGCAACATAGTGCACACCTTGATATGCCACATAAACTAGAAAATTATGAAAGAATTGTGTGGTGAAATGGTACCTGGTGTTCCATGGAACATTCCATTAATAACTATACATGTTAGGGAGATTTTATTTATCATTCGAATATTTTGGTGATTATTTTCTGCATAGATGACTTCATAGTTGTTGAATACGCGTGGCGTAGTAAGACATAGAGGCCGATTGAGGATGTGGTCTGAGGTGTGTGCCTCTCAAATAAACTCCTATATCCTATTAAATTATTCTTATTTATTTCTATCAAACTCTATTTCATATATTCTGATACACTAATTTTTTTCATATTCATATTCTCTAATTTATTACATTAAAAAATTACATGCTTTGATATCTTTATACTCTAATACCCTGATAATCATATCCTATAAACTTACAAATTATATTATACATGCCTAAAAACTACCATGGTGAAGAATGGATGGTATCACTTGAGGGAGAGAAACTAAATAAGTCTAATCTTCTAAAAAATATTCATTTTATAAGAATCTATAATTCTAGATAGATTTTATGGAATTGAAAAAAAAAATTATACACTTTCATGAAAATATAATTGGAAAACCCCATGAGAAAGAAAATAAAAAGTAATATTACATGGTGGTTTATTTATAGAAAAAAAATTTTTTTAAATTTTTCATATTTTTTATCTACACCAGGCTTGCCCAAGTACACAGAGTTTTCTAGTTGATGGTACATTGTAAGGAAAATTGTGATGCCTCCCTTCTCACATGGTAATAATTAAAAACATGGAAAGTGGATGAATTAATTGGAAGAATATGAGTTTCTTAAAATTAGAAGATATTGATATGAGAATTCCATACATTATAATATTTTTTTCATAATTATGGGTATGAAGTGAATTTCAAGGCTTCTCTAAAATTCTAAAAATGGGGGAGACCAAATTTCCATCATTTTCATTTATTTTCAATTAGGTACAAAATTATTAGATTGCATCTTAAGAAAATTTAAAATTTATAACTACTTTAAAGTGGTAGATGTTCCCTTAGATGTGTAAAGATTATTTTTTATTTATTATCACTTAGTGAGCATCAATGTGTGTTGGAAATTTATATTGTAAGATTCAATTGAAGCTGAAAAATAGAAAGTGGATTAAGATAAAAAAAGGTAAGTAAAGAGACTACCCATAGAATATGGGTAATGAAGCTAGTTGGTGGGTTAGAAACCAATTACATGTTATGATTTTTGAACTATTCTTAATGTTAAATAAAATTACCCAAGATTAATAACTATTATATACATAATTTAAAAATTTGATGAGTGCAAGATGTTTTTTACAATGTGTGAGATGTTATTAAAAAATGTTTAATCCAGTTTGAATTTGATATTAAAACGATATATCTATTGAGAAACCATCTAATATATATAACTCATTAAGGATTCTAAATATAAGTTTTTAATAACATTTGGATTAATTTATGAGAATAGTGGAGATGGATTGAAGTTATTTGTTGTATCTCTACATTAATTTGAAGAAAAATAGAATTTTGAAGCTAAGGCTGAAAGATGGTTATGATTCCATTTTTCAACACCACCATTCCTGCATGAAAATACTAATGTAATGGATGAACACATATTATATTTATAATATTATTATGATTATAAAATTTCAAATTATTATTTACCTTATTTCCCTCTCATTCATTGAGAAATGGAAACATTAATCGTGCATATATACAAACTATCATCTCCATGAGCAATGAATTTCATTTGTCATCACCACCCATAATGGTTAGATTAAAAAATATATTTAATATATTAATATTATTTCTATATAACTATTATGAATTTGGATATTATGAAACTATTTTATAATGATTTCTGCTATGGTTAACAGATATAAGGATTTATAATTGATCAAATAACCTCAAGTAATTAACATGGGAAAGAAAACTATATAAAAAATAAATATAATATAAAAATAAATTGTTCATATTAAATTAAATAAATAATAATAAGGTTAATAATAAGGTATATAGTGTACTTAAATTTATTATTAAATAATTTAAGAATATGCATAGAATGAACCTGGAACAAGGTAAGGGTTTTTATCTCAATTTCCCTTCAATGTGACAAGTGTTTTATTTATGCACCAATTTTAATTTTCAAGGTTTGTATACTACCAATTAGAATAATTATATAATGAATACATTTTATTTAATTATATATAAATATAAATTTCATGTTTTAACTCTCAAATATTTCTGATCTAAAAGTTACCATAGGGGTAAGGGTTTTTTTCTCAAATTACTCTCTTTGAGATATATTTGATATTATACCCATAATTCCATTTTTGGTGTATATAATCTTTATTTGAGATATAATATCATGAATTATCTTTTAATAATTTTATTTTTAGTTCAATTACAATCCCTCTCTTTTAAGGGGTTATGATTAAAGTGTTACTCAAGCTACAAGTGTTTCCACGGTCTCAATTATGATTCTTTGAGACATCTATCATTTTGTACACCATGTTTCCTTTATATGGTGAATTAAATTATCATGGGTATATTTTTATCATAATATTGGTATTTTTGGGATTTACTTTCCAAATATTTTACCTTATTCAAGTATCTATTGATACATTTGTTTCCTCGGTATTAAGGATTTTTGGTAACTCAAATCTCATTTTTTGAGTTTTAAGGTGTTATCTTGAACATTATTCTTCTACACACGGGTTATCACACCCTAATATTTTATCATATGGTATTTATGATTTAATTTGGTAAAATTGATTTTTAATACAAATATTTTTTTATTACTCTTTTTACAATGTGGGTTTTTAATAAAGGTATTTTCAAGTATTAAAAATGTCCCACTCATAATCAATTATTTTGGAACCACATTTTGAAAAGAAAAAGATAATTCATTTTCAAGGCTCTATTATTGGATATTATTTTAAAATTAAAGGTTTTAAATGAGTTTTTACTTCACCTTTTGAAAATCAATTATGTATATGACTCATCACTTCCACTTTTACGACAATGTTAAAAATGTTTTCAAAAATATCTTTAAAGTTTTCACTTATATTTCCTTTTCCATCTTGAATGGCCTCAAGGCCTTCATTTTTTATTCATTTTTTGATAATCCCCCTTTTAAGGGTTCAAGGAGATCCCATACATGGCTCGTAGGCTTCGTAACATTATAAGACCTGAAGGTCTTAAAGGAATTCATCCCATATAATGACTACTTGAAACTACCCCTCACAACATCTACATCATGATCAAAACTCCACCTTCGCATGACTGGTTGTCTAGTTGTCCTATAAAGGGATTCCCAGGCCTAGTATCAATGGAAAATCCATACCCTCTCATTCTTACAAGTCCAATTATCTCTACTCTTATGAATGTTCCTACTTTTAATTCTCATCTAGGGTCTTATTCCTTGAAATTCAGTCTAGTATATCTACAATTCATGTATCCTAAATGCCTTGAGGTGGCCCGAAGGCCTTGAGGTGACCTGAAAGTCTTACTGGACCAAATTCCTTGAGTGGAACGAAGGCATTGAAGGACCCAAGGACCAAACTAGTGGCATAAAGGCCTAAACTGGTGGATAATTCTGGCTACTGCAGAATCTAATAGTACCTGCTAAAGTACCTCGGAAAAAATGCCACCTCCTGGATTTGATCTTGGGTCTCTTGGATTCACTTAAGGAGTCCCTGCCAACCTAAAAGAGGCTCATGTTCCTATTTCCCTTTTCATTTTGAAAAAAAATTATCCCAATAAGGTTTATGTTTCATGATTTTTTCTCTAATATATATATTTTATCATTTTGATGAAATGAACTCATGATACCAAAAAATAAAATTCATGATCCCTTCTTTGGTGGAATCATTCAATCATTCTTTTGCAAGGATGTTTTTTATCTATGTAAATATCCTTCTATATTTACTTTTTTACACTAGGGGTATGTTCTTTTGAAACTATCTAATTACTTTCCATGGATGAATTATGATCATATCTTTTAAGTATTGACTTAGCTGTATACTCATTTCTCTATATATTTTGGACATAAAATTTTATATATTTTTGATTGGATGACATTTTATTGGAAATAATGTTATTATATTAATATGGGGAAAATTATGGGAATTTTTTATGTTTTTATTCCTATACATATTATTATTGGAATGTTGACTATGTATTTTTTGACCATCAACCTTATTTCTATGGATGGGTTGTGATAATGTTATCACTTTTATTGACATGGGGAAAATTATTTGAATTCTTGGTTATTATTGACTGCTAACATAAGTAAATCATGTATTGATATTATATATTATTTATTATATAGATATAAATGTTTTATTTAGTAAGAGTTTCCTCATGAAATAGTATGAAAGGTCTTAATGAATCTTATAGTGAATGAATTGGACATAATAAGGTGGCAGGTGGAGCCCAGAATTATATATCTCCATAGTGTATTTATAGGTATCAAGAAACAAAGCATGTTGTGTTTTGTTGTATTCATATTCCCATAACATGATAGTGTCTTATTATAAGTCATTGAAAATATGATTTCTTGAATGTTGTGTCAATGATACGTAAAGTGTCTTAGAATAAGGCCTTGACAGTAGGTTTTGATGTCAGACATCATACATTCCATCAGTATGAGATCAATATTATTGATATCCAAGTTTACATTTATTGTCATGGATATAACATGATTTTAGTTTCAATTTAATTATGGAATCATTTTTTTAATATATTCCTTCCATAATGTTTATTCCATGTTTATTCCATGATTTATTTAATTATATGTTTCCCTTACTAAGTGTTTGATCTCACCCCTTATTATGTTTCCATTTCCCTAGTTTATGGAGAAAACTAATACATGTGACATGTTTATAAGGATAACATGTGTGAAATAATTTTTGGGAGATATTCAAGACTTTTCATGAATTAAATAGTTTCATATATAGTGGTAAAATTGTCTATTTGATACAAAGAACATGGGATTTATCATTTTATGTTCTATTCTAATTCATTAAATCTATAAACTATAAAATATTCTTCAGATGTAAGATATAGAATAATCATTTTGATTGTGTAATTAAGGTTAGTTATATCCAGTATTTTAAAATTGGTATCAAATAAAGTATGTAAAGTGTGAGTCAATAAGCCCTAGATCTGGGAGAATGGGTCTGGGGAATCACACATCAAGCAACAAACTATCGAGGAAAAAGGAATATTCCATTTAAAATAATAGAGAAATGTAATGTTATTTATAAGGATATATTAGCAATTATATGTTTTAGATGTGAGGAATTTGGGTACTATACAAACTATTGCACTAATATAAGGGATTAAGATGAGAATCAACATCAAAAACCTCTTAGATCATGGTAATAAGTAAAATATAATGAAAATAATACCATTTAAGTGGATCGTGATAATTAACTAGTGTTAGGTGTTCTTCACTCTAGATTTGTGGATGTTTTATGTCATGTAAGTTTTACTAAGTATTAGTTATATAATTATAAATAAGTAAATCCACATGGTATTATTATTATATCCAAGGTATATGAATATATTTCAAGGATTGTAAGATTATTATCTATGAATGTCTTATTATCCTTTCTTTATATTAATTTGATGTGATTTTATAAATATATTGGTTATCTCCACATATAATTAATATTAATCAATGAAATAGGGATATCAAATTTCATATCTCAAAACAACCTATGATCATATATCAGTGTAAGGATGACAATGGGATCTCTTGGAAAACTAATTCTATTATAGGAGTCATGAGAACCTATAAAGAGGGTTATTTATCTCAAATGATTTGAGAAAAACTCAATACCAAGAATAAGCTTATTCTCAGGAAAATGATATATTCCCTAAGTTTGTAAAGTTCATATTTCTCTTGAAATTATACATTTATTCATGACTATAATTTAGATACCCTTATAAATTTTCACTATTAAGTGATAATTATAATTTTTAGGATATAATTTATTTAAGTGGGGAGAGTGTAACACCCTGAGATTTTTGGGATATATTTTTTCTAAATTAATACTATGTTCGATATATTGCTCTACATTCAATCCCAAACTAAAATGATCCATGAAATATTAGATAAATAGTATTATGAAATTTTAATAATAATAAAATATCTAGTGAATAAAAATATCTTAATCACTTATAAATTCATATAAAATAGGATTATGATCACTTAAAGTTATAAAAAGGATTTTTTTTCAATAAAATAAGTTTTTAGTTTTATATTCTATTTTAGTTTAAGATATAAATTTATAAAATTTATAATTTTAATTTTTTTAAATATAATTAATTTTTAAATTCAAAATGTAAAAATTAATATATGGTGAATTTGATATTTTTATAAAATAATTAATATAGGGGTGAATAGAAAAAAATACATTTTTTAATAATACTATGATTTTTATAACTTTATCATGGAGTAATTATTACCTAAAAACTTTAAAAAAAATTATATTATACAAATAATATATTTAAGTATTAAAATTATTCAATAAAAAATACTATGTTGTATTCATAAACCTATGTCTAACATTTTGGAAAATTAATTAATATTTCACCATTAATATTTTTAATTTTCTTATATTAAAATTTAGTCTTCATCACATAAAAAAATTAAATATAAAAAATGGATTTAATTTTTTAGATTAACATGTTCATATTTTTAAATAATTTCAATTTCATTTTTAGTCATAAAAGTATGATTACCATGATTAAATTTAATGACCATGATAATGGTGAAAGATTCATTTTATAAGAATTGTTTTATTAATGTTGTGTAATTTTTATCTAATAAATAAAATTTATTTATTTTATTAAATTAACATTAAATTAAATTTAAAATTGTATAAAAATATATTATAACTCTTTTAATTGGTAATTATGTTATATAATATTATGAACACTAAATGGGAAGAGCATCATTTTTTATACATAATAGTTTTTCTATATATTAAATTGTTTAATTTAAAATTTTATTTTATTTTATTTATAAATTCAATTAGATTATAAAGATCTAAAATTTATGTTTATAAAATCAGAATTTTGTAAGAGGGGTTACCCTATATTTTTAATAAAATATAAATCTCTTGGGTAAAAACTAGTTACCATGGAAAAAACAAAAAATTGTAAAATGTAATAATATAGTGGTAAAAGACATGAAAGATGTTTAAAAAACGGTTAAAAATTAATTTTATAGGATTTATTGACCTTATATCACCCTAAAAATTATTATTTACTTATTTTGGGGCCACTAAACAATGAATAGTGACATGCCATCATTGAAAAAGTAATGGAAATTTAACGAAATGCAATTTTCTTCACTTATATAATGATATCGCTTACACAAAATTTATATTCTCATTCCAAAGACATAGCTCAATAAAAACTCTAACACAGTATCTACAAAAATCTATCCCCATGTCTTGGAATCTTGTGTCTTACAAAATACCAATCTAAGGAGCCTTAGGGTGTTATCAAGGGAGAACATCCAAAGAGAGAGGTAGTGTTCTCCTCCTAGATCTCTTAATTTTTTTTCTAATTATGACCTCATAAATATTTTATATACATGAATGTATGATAATATCAATATCATTATTATATTGTAATTTTATTATAGTAATGGAATATCTATTTTCTACCTTTATCCACAACCATTCAAAAAATTGAAGATATTATCACGTGTATGTGCAGAATACCACCTCCATGAACAATGTGTTCTATTTTTCACAACTACCTTACATAACTAGTAAAAAAGAGTTATTTATTGAAAATATATAATAATTATAACATGATTCTGATTCCAAAAATTATAATTATTTTATTTTTATACCCCTTCCATTCTATAGAAAATGAAAGTTCCATCATTGTGTATGTTTGAACTACCCCATCCATGGAACATAGTATTTCATTTTCCATTATAGACTAATATGGATGGCATAAAAATTTATTTAATATTTAAAAATGAAATTTTTAACTCTATTAATATTTTTTAATGATAATATTTTACATAATACATGTAATATTAATAATAAAAAGTTATAGTAAACTAAACCATGAAAAAATGAACATATCAATAAACCATTCTTAATTTTAGATAATTTTGGAAAATATATGGTACTTTATAAATTTAGTGTTAATGTAATAATAAAATACATAAACCAATACAATTATTTAGATCATGAATATATTTTACAACACCTTTGACTATGGTTAACATGCCACAATAGATATTGAGAAATTGACCGGATAACCTCAAATAACCCCCATAAGTGAAAACTATTTAATAAATAAATAACATATGATAATAAAAATACCTTATAAAAAATATAGATGGAGTAGGTTAATAAAAAAATTAATAATATTTATTTTATTTTTTAGTAAGATTTTCATACGCGCAAAGTGAATCAAGACATAAGGTAAGAGTTTTTGCATCTCAATTTTTCTTTATTGAGATATGATTCATATTCACCAAATGTTCCCCTTTAGTGGTGTATATATTAGCCATGGATTTATTTTATAATATTTTTTCATTAAATGTAATTAACTTACAAATATATCTCATTTTTTACCCTTCATGGGTTTTCAATTCAAAAGATAATAATGATGTAAGGGTTTATTTTCCTCAATTATCAAATCCATTAAACATGTTTGATATTACAAACCATGTTTTATTTTATAAAGTGTATTCACTGCCCTATTTAATTCATGTATTATTAATATCTTTAACTTAATGATATTTTAATTTCTATTTCATGATCTCCCTTTAATTTTATTTTGATTATTACTTTACCAAAGTCGTAAGGGATTTTGATAACTCAAATATTGTTTCTTGACTTATAATGCCACTTCATGAACTTATTTATTCTATCCTTGGTTTCTTCAACCCTGTTATTTTATATCTTAGTAATTTCTATTCCTCTCTAGGGTAAAATAAATTTTAATTCAAAGATATTTCATTCATGAATTCATTTCCTAAAAAGTATAACATTGTTGAAAATAATTCATATCCTATTTAACATTGGTTTCTCCTCCATGTTAAAATTTTACCCTTCCCATAAATGTTCTAATTTATATTTGGAAACCCAATTATATAACATCTCACATTACCTTTGAATTTATCTTTTATCTTCTAAAAAGGAAGTTTTTTATCCATTTTTACAATGTAGGTTTCAATAGTTTTTTTAAAATTATTACAATGGTTTCCCTTCAATGATTATTTGTTTTATCTTCCACTCAATATTTCCTTGAAATAACCATTATGTGTTTTAAATGATCAATTATTGAGGGGTTTTTTTAAATTAAAATCTTCTAAAAGTTTTCACTTTACTATTTTAAAAATGACTCATAACTTATTATTTTACAACAATGTTAAAAAAAATTCTAAAAACTCTTTTACAATATCACTTTTATTTTCCTCTTCGTCTCAAAAAAATATTTAATTGTAAATTATTTCTCAAAAAATACCCTATAAATTATATTATAATATTTTTAGATATTAAAATCATGTAAATCTATTAATTATTTTATCTCAACTAATCATTTTATGTTTATAAACATGGTTTTCTTCCAATTCATTTCCTTTGTGAACACTCATTATTTACTTCCTTTGATTGAAGGGGATTCACCTAGATACCATATATCATTTTTTTTGGAAAAATAATTGACTAAACCATATACCTTTTATCTATATGATTTAAATACCATATACCTCATCATCTTAATAGAAAGATATTGACCTATAAAGTTACTAAATATCTTTAGATATCCATTTATTTTCTATGGGATAATCATTTTTATATTATTAATTAAATTATGAATGATTTTCTTATGTGAATCCTTATTAAAAGGTTATGAAACCCATTTTATTTCCATGTATTCTTTATATTATGGTGAATGATTTATTTCAAGTGGATCATGTAAGTATTGATGAATTATGGGTGGGGTATAATATCTCAATCCAATGCATTGGTTAAAATTTTAAATCTCATGAGATTTGTATACGTAAGCATGATTAAGTTGTCTCATATGTAAAGGTTTAAGTGTGTGACTCATGAAAGTGATGTATAAAGGGGTATAATTAAGTTTCCTTATAAGCATGGATGAAAGTGTGTAACTCAAAAATCTGATGTTTATCTATAATAATATTTGTGCCACATTTCTATAGCTTCCTGATGTTACACTCTCAGGGATCATGTTTATTGACTAGTGTTTCAATAATATTTTAATTTTTGTTTTATGTTGTTCTAATCCTTATTCCATAACTCATGATTTGTGATTTATGATTTTTTGGGTTTTATTTTCTTATGTTATGTTCATGAACCTTGGTTATACACATATGATCATTTTATTCTCATTTAAGATCTTTAATTGTTATTGATTATGTTTACCCGTACCGATTGTTTAATCTCACCCCTTTTCTTATATTTCAATTTCACCAAATTAGGAATAATAATGATGTTTATAAGAAGTTGTAAAGGTAATCTATTATGGATTTATTAAAGAGTAATGTTCACATGTATCATAAAATAAGTTTCTTAAGTAGCTAATCCTCAATGAAACAAATTCTTGGGATTTTGTGGTTATTTGTGAGATTTATTGTTTATCTTAAGTAAATTATGTAAAATAAAGATATATTTATATTCATTCATATCACTTGGTATCAAATCCAGTGTTTAAAGAATGTGTTTTTTGAACCAGACCAAGGAGTGTAAGTCTAGGGTGACTCAAATGGTGATAACATACCTTTTCTCTATTGATCAAAATTATCAAGTATTATTCACATGATTTTTATAGGGATCACATATAAGTATCCAATATAATCCTACCACCTAGGGTATCCAATAGAATCCTACCACCTAGGGTATCCAAAAGATGTTTAAATCTTCCAATTCTTGGGAATTATTTCCTTTAAGTCATTTTCTTTTATAACCTTAGGATAAAAAATTATAAAAACAAGATTGAGAGAGTATCATTTTGAGATTTTTTATAGTATGGATCTTATATTCTCATTACACACTTTATTTAAGGATTTAACCAACTTATATGGATTCTAAGGATCTAAAATTCTTTTAAAAAATCATCCAATTAATGAAATATTTTTTAAAAGTTTGAAATATTATAACTCTTTATAACACTTTTTTTAATTCCACTTATTGATTTTTAAATTTTTATTCAATTATTTAGTTATTAGAACTCCTCTAAATAGAATAAAATAATATTTTAAAAAAAATAATAGCTTAAGTTGAAGATACAAAAAATTGGAGCATTATCTCATAATGTATACATTTTCATGCACTAAACAACATCATAGTGACCATCACTGCATCATTATCTACAAAAGAAAAAACCACACCATAGTTTATACTACCATATCATGGTTTGATATTTAGTTCATATTTCTATCAATATCTTAATTCCACTAAAGAATCTTAAACATGGTTCATTTTTACTTTGTTTCATTTTATGTAAAAATTTATAAAACCATATTCAAAAGTCATTTCATAAAATTTATAATTAATTTTTACTACATGTTACATCATATGTAACAACTAATGAAAATACATCCAAAATTTATTTTGGATATCTACAAAATCACTTTTGTGGTAGCCCTCAATTTTTTATACAAAATCATTGTATAAAAATATAATATCATTCTCAAAAACATGTGGTTTGACTCCACATGCCATTATAGCATTGAAAATTTCAGGAATTATATAATCCAAAATTATAAGAAAACAACAGCCCTTAATAGATAATTGGTGATACTCAAGGTATAAATAGATCTAGTTTGATCTATATCAAACACATTTATCTCCACATATGATTTTACTAATTATATCATATTAATGTATGCATAATATTATAACACGTATATCCAAGTCATCAATTACCATGAAACATAGATCACTTCAATCTCATATAACTTACCCATAAATTATCAATTCTTCTAGTATATATTGACCACATGAAAGAACACGTCACTTTCACTCATCCAAATGGATGATCACGTCACATACCCTTACCCAAATAGATAAGAATTTCACATGTTACTTATTTAGATACAAACACATAGTAACAAAATATATACCAATTATGGGCCTAGATGTCATAATTTTCATATGAGAGGATAAATATCCTCTTTGGTACACCATAATAGATGAAATGATTATATAACTATCCAATCAACCCTAATTATATTATCCTCAATGTTTCCATTGGAAATATATTAGAGTGTGAATTTATCATTCTCGATATCTTATAAACCTAGTGTATAGAGATTCAATATGAAACATGCACCCCAAAATTATAAAGATATTATATATTAATATATATAGCCAATATAAAAGAATATTAGTGTAAATACTACCTTTTTTATAACATGAAACATCTCAAATTCTTAAGCACCTTTAATAATTAATTCAAAACCATATGTAAGCATCCATCAAATCATATCTCATATGAAAAATTACCAGAAAATAACTTATATTTATACACTTTAAGTGTTTTTTAACTCAATTTATCTATATATATTTCCTTCCACGTCTCTATTATACCATCTTATAAAACCTCCCAATAAAATCCTCTAATGGGTAATAACCATGTGGAAGTATTAATTCAATAATGGTGAGATTAAGATTCATAATCATTATATTTATCTCTATGAATATAATATTCAAAAATTATTACTTTGAAACATAAAATATTTTTATATAAATAATTTCTATTTTCTACTTAGTGATATTTTTTTATCATCATTATCCTATAAATTTTCCATAAAAACATTTCTTTAAATTATTTTTGAAAAAAATGTAAATAATTATATTAATATCATTCTTTAATGACATACCCTAAACTATTTTGGGATATAAAAGTAGATTTCATTTTGAGTTAGATTGGTACAATACATTATTTGATAAACTTTAAACTTTTAAAGGTTCACGCATGCTCTCTGTCACCACTCCAAAACTATATTTTTTCCAAAATAAATTTTAAAGATGTAAAATAATTTTTGTTAGGAAATAAAACTTATCTTATTTTTAGAATATTCAAAAAATATACTCTTGAATCTAACATATTATATTTTATAATATAAGTTAGGAGAAATAATCTGAAACTAAGATTATATTCATCAAAATATGACATTATTGTGTGATGGGAACCATGTCCTTCATATTTTAATAAATAACATGGGAAATTTTTTATATCTTAGATAAAAAAATTTATCCATATACTATTTTTATATATGTTATAATGAATAATAAACCATGGATATCATATATCATCATCTCATTTATTTATAAAAACTATTATTTTTAATAATTCCACTGATCACCTAAAAGTAAAACAAGATAAAAAAAATACACCCTTTATAATGTATAAATCCACTCGAGTGTTGAAGTAATATAATTAATCTACCATCTCAAATTTTAAATCATTCCATTTTTTCATGTGAATGTATATTACAAGCTCTAAATATAAAAATTTCATCATTTTTAAACTATTATAAATATTTGAAACATTTTTATAATATAAAAATGGTATCATATATCATTTAATGTATAAGGATTGATTTATATAAAATAAATACCTAAAAGTTGATTTTAGGTGAATTTTATTACACCCATTCAAGTATTAAAGAAAATTAATCCTCCAATTTTATGTTTTGTTATAGTGGAAACAGTAACTTTCCTTAAAATCTATTTTATTAGTTTAATAGATATTTATGTGGAATTGACATGAGATATATTATTATACTGCAAGAATAAAAATTAATTACTCTTTTCTTTACCATTTTTATGGATTTTAAACTTGAACCACTCATTGTATGCTCAGAAATACACGGTATATTAAGAAGATCAAGTAAATTTATTTAAAATCATTTATGTTATAATTCACAATATACTATACAAACCATTCCAAAAGTGATTTTAGAATTAATTTTATTTAAAAATAGATCCTGAGTGGTGACCCAAGTCCCTAAAATTAATTTATATACCAAATAATTTTAATTACATGAGTTGAGATAGAAGTACCCTCATCTATCTTACACCAAAATAGTACTTTTGAAACTTTATATCTCTCAAATCTTGCATTTTCTTATCATTATAGAAGAATAAATATTCTCATGTTTCTTCAAAAGGTTTAGATCTGTATAAATAAGAATCAAATAATACACTTCAATATAGTCCTCAGTATTTTTCACTATAATCAACTTTTACTTATTAAATATATTCATCCATTGAAGTTTTCTCAAAAATATTTTCCTTCAACTTATTGAATTTTCCTTCTTTTCTATGAAAAATTCTTAAATTTCTATACCAATATATGAAACTGATTTCATTTTTATTTTATTTTTATATAATTTAAATAAATGAAAATTTTAATGATAATGATTCTATTTTATCAATAACATAATTTTTTCAGTCAAGCATTGTTTTTTATAATAATTTAATAAGTAAATTTATTAAATTATCTATCACTCAAATGATAAATCCTTTTAAATTTTACATTATATCAATTAATAATAAAATATTCATATATCTAGATTCTTTGAGTCTAATTTATTATTCCTCTCAAAAAAATATTTAGATAAAATTGTATAAAATTCATGTCATATATTACTCTTAGAAAGTAGAGTGGACAACCCTTTTCCCAAATCCATCATATATATTATCCCAACTCTATTCTTATGGAATCCTAACTCTTAGGGTTTCCATGTTAAGTATGACACAAAAGCATTGAAATACTTTTCCACCTTGATCTCAGGTTCAACTACTTCCACCATACCATACAAAAAATAGTTCTTAGGAACCCAAATTTAGTATAAACCAACTTAGATGGGTGATTGAGGTCTTAAAAAGTGTTCACTTTAGAAGGAATCTAAAAAATTATATTTTTAATGGTTTTTAAATATCATTATCTTATCTCGTGTATTCTCTATACGTATGCATGATTCTATTTTTTTAGTTTTTATCACATGCATTCATCTAATAAAATATGTTCAAAACATATTAATGAATAACACATTATAAAACTCATGATGTGTGTTGATTACCCAAAAAAATATTTAAAATTATATCCCCAAATATCATAATACATCCCATGTATAAGCTATATTAAACTCTTTTATAAATGAATAGAATCATATGATTCTAAAATATATACACGAGCATGCATGGTGAAACATGTAGTTAACCCTCACTTTCCTAGACTGGTTTAAAGATAAAACAGTGAACAACCCTTCCCAAAGTACAACAGTCCATAGATCAATAATCATAAGAGACCTCAATTAAAATATAATTCTAACAAAAAATATCTATAAAATTTAACAAAAATTTACTTTTATTCTCATAACCCATGAAAAAATCATATTGATGGTTGAACAAAATGAATTTTTTTGTCATGCCTAGAATGTTACTCTTTATATGCATGACGGAAAATTTATAATAAGTAGTTTAACACATTAAACTAAAGTATACATCCTTTTATATTATAACACTTATATTAAGTAATAATGAATTTTGGAATAAAATATACAAATGAATATTTGATAAATTTATATATGAGATAAACGTAATTAATATTTCATTAATAAAGTAATTATATACATTTTAAAATTTAGAAATGTTTTATAGACACTCTAAAGCATTAATAAACATGAAAACTTCATATTTATCACAATATAAATACTTTAATTTAAATTTAATTTAAAGTAAATTTCTTCATATTAAAATATATGATATTTATAAAAAAACTACAATAGTTTAAACATTTCATATTTTTGTAAACACATTAAATAAACAAAATATCATATATTTTATTTTATATACACATTTTTCAAAACCACCAATATTCTTTTTGTAAATGTTTAAATAAATTCCTAAATAAGAATATTAATATAAATATAAATATTATTATTTATGAATATTTCAAAAATCAATATAAACACTTTCATGTTTTTCTATATTTTCATTTTTTAAATAATTTATAAATTAATTTACAATATAAATAAACTTTAATTATATATCACATGTACTTAAACACTTAGGATTGGTTAAAATCCACAATCATATTCAGTGTGATCTTGGATGGCCCAAGCCGATGAATGTTTCTGGGAATTTGAAAAAATATTTTAGTTTAATTAAAATTAAAAAAATAAGTCATTTTTCTTGTAAATTGAGATGTCATGAGCTAAACATGTATATATTATACCTCATTTCCATAATTTTAACATTATATTTCACAATAATCACACAATCCTAGAACTTATAGGTTTGTTTTATTTTAATATTAGATATATAAATATATTAATACACACTATTTCTTTAACATCACTCAAAAACATCTCTATATTAAAATTTATTCTATAAATGGTCTTTCATATAATTTTCAGGGAACTAGAGATCAAAATAAAGAGAGAGCTCAAATGCATTATAAGTAAAAATTTATCAATGAGTTATAAATGGTTAGATCATAGGAATGTAATATAACATGAGTGTGGGAGAAATATATAATTATAAATAATGTGTAATCATTATAATTTTTCATAAGTCATGATAGAAGTACATATGGCCCTAAAAATTGTTCCAATACATAAAAAGTCAAAATAAAGAGGAGACATGAGAAAATAATCATTTCCATAGATCATAAAATTATCATGTGACATAACATAAAACTTTTACATAAATTGGAAATGTTGAAAAAACCATAATCATGATAAATAATATCATATAAAAAGGTTAGCTACCAATAGAATCCTAACATAGTGGATATAGAATAACTTCTTGTTTCTCATATCATATTGGATCATGCATCACTTCCCATTTCCCATTGGGGATCAAGCATGAAAACTAATTTCCAATAATTATCTCATGAGATATAAATATTTAACCAATGAATTATAGGGTTATATATAACCCCACCTATCACATAATGATAAACCATACATATTTGTCCCACATGAAATCAATTATACATATCATCATAAAGAACCCATGGAAAAAATGGGTTTCATATCATTTCCAAATATTGTGAAATAACATGAAATAAAGAGTAGATTAGTTGATACCTAAAATTAAATCTATATAAAGTAATATATAATAATTTAGAGAATTATAATGAACATTTATCTATAAGAGGTAGATAATTTGAATTTAGATAGGATAATGTGAGTAAAATAATTTTCATAATGCTTTTGTAACACAGTTGTAAAAAAAATTCAAGTTGCTTCAAAAAGATCTATTTAAGGGGATAAAAAATAGAACATTGAAAAAATTAATTTTAAAATAATTTCAAATATTTGACCCTTGAATAAAACTAGAAATGTGTATTTAGAGATAAAAATATACATAAGTGTAATGAAATACCTTTATTTATTAATCTAAAATAATAATAATTTTTAAATGAATAATTCACAAAAAAATTAGAATGTATATTAATTTTGAAAACCATAAAAAAAATTAAGTGGAAGTTAAAATATGTATAATGGTTATAAAAATGAGAAAATTATCTATTGTGGTAAATGTCAAAAAATAGATTATTTTCACACTTTTATAAAGAAAATAAAAAATGACCTGTGCAGAAATCCATTAAAAGTTTCATCTTAAATAATTTTATATAAAGTATAAGATATTGTAAAATGAACTTAAATATCATTGAATAAAAGAAATTTTTTGAAATAATATAAATAATAAGGACATGGAAGAAAAAGAATCATTAGAAGGGATGGGAATTATTCTTAAAAACATCATATTGTTATAGAGAATGAAATTCATCAAAGAATATGATTTTGGTGAAAAGATTTAATTTCCCCAAAAATAAATAGAAAATACCATATTTAATAGAGAAATATTTGAATAAAATAAACATATAATATCATATTTATGGAATAAGATTTTTTACCTAATAAAAATATAATTGAGTCAAAAAAACTCTTACCTTAGATTACTTCTTGGATTGATACACTAAAAAATATTCTATAATAATCATAGAATTATTAACCATTTATTTGAAAACATTATTAATATTTATTACCTTTTATAATAATCTTATGTATTCATTTTTTATATAATTATTTCTTACTTTTAATTAATATTGATCATCGATGTTAGTAGTTCTAACCACTCCTTATCTATTTTGGTATAATGGTTCGGGTTATCATTCTATGTTCATGATTTCATCATCAACAGAATATTAAATGTTATATAATAGATATATTAAAATGATTTATTAAGTTATAAGTTTAATCCAAAGGAGTTTTGAGTATAATTATCTAAGATGAAATCCATAATGTGCTTGTTTAGGTAAATTTTAACAAATCAAAGGTGGTATATTAATAATCAGATAAATCATAATATTACAATTACATAATAAAAAATAATAAAAAATATTTATTAATATCATATCATACTATTAATTATGTTTCCATAACCATCCATGATAAATTTATAGAATCATTCATGTAAGTTTTTAATCTAAACAAAACAAGGACATGGTATAATCAATGTATAAGTATGATTATGAAGTTATTTTGTTATAATATCATCATTACATAAGCATAATATTATTATTTATATTTTATTAAATAGATAAATTATAATTTAGAATATTTTGGTGATGAAGATAAATGAAAATAATGATGTGATGTTATTATTTACAAAGAAGAAATTATATCTCCTCTTAGAAACCTTCATGATTTTGAAGGAATTTGGGAAAAATATTGGGACCAAAATCTTACCAACATGGGAGAGGATTATTAGGTAATGAAATTAGGTAGAGTAAAGGGTGGAATTATAATTTATGGTGTTGATTTTAATGGGTGGTTGAGGGGTACTTTTATAAGTGGGATGCGTGACATTTTTTTAAATACTAATTACTTATTATAAAAATGAAAGTCATTTTGAAAGAAAGTAGATCCATTTTTAACCAAAAATAAATATAGGATAAGGGGAGGTCTATAGATACCTCATAATATCACTTAAATATATTTTTTATGATATTTTAGGTTTTTACCCCTTGACTTATCACCTTTACCTTATTTTAGTGTTTACCGTGGTGCTAACTTTTACCTTAGTAAATTATTTTCATGACTCAAAGAATAAAATTAAAATTATTTCTTAATTTTGAAATGAAGGCTTAAAATATTGAATTTGTTTTGTTTGATTCAAGTTATATAATTTATTAAAAATAATTTTAATATAAAAATGCATAAAATGGAAAAAATAATTCTGGGGAAAATGTATTTTTTTAGCATAAAATGAATTTATTATTATTAATTGCCCAATAAAAAACAATAAATGGACTTTGTTTTATTTTTTATATATATTACCAATAATTTTCATTAAATTCATTGTTAAATAATGAAAAATTAAATTTATTATTATAAAAATACATAATATAAAAAATATATTTTTTGAAAAAATAAATCTTCTTAACATTAAATTATTTTATTAAAAATTATTTATGATTAATTAAATTAAATAAATTAAATAAATAATTTTTTTTTAAAAAAAACGTTTATTATTTAATTAAATTTAGTCTTTAAATTTTAATTTTATGGAAATTCCAGCTATATAATGTATAAATTTTATTAATAATTAAATGTTTATATCATCCTAATTTCTACTTACAGATCCCCTTAAGACCTTCACAAAATACTTAAGGTTTATATAAGAAATTTTGTACATCGTAGGTGGTCATTTAGCTAGGATAGCTCAAATAGTTATTTTTATGATCTTAACTTCTCCTGTATATGATTTCACTCAAGCCACACTTGTTGAAGTTTAGATTGGGATTGGTCTAGGGAAAACCCTAGTGACTCTATCTCTTTTGTAATATTGGAAAAATGAGAATATTATGGATGAATCTCACTACTTTCTACTATTGATTCTATTTTATAAAAAAAAATATAATGTGGTTAAATTTATTTATATTAATTAATTCAATGGCTATATTATAATGGTCACATTTAATAATTTTATCTCATTAACATATCGTGGTTTATCTTAGTTCATTGTTACAAGTGAATATATCTATTGACAACACAAAATTTATTTAAAAGTAAATATATATTAAAATCATGATTTGTTTTATTATACCCCCTTAAAAATCATTTATCCCTTAAAAATCCATTATATGTCTAAAAACAAGTAGCAATAATTTTATCTCCTTACATTTGTAGGTTACCATGTAGCTTCCTAAAAATTATAATTTCACCATAGAACATTAACTAATTAGTTGGTATTTTTCTATTTTACTTTATCTCTTCTATCCTAGATATTCCCTGGTTGTTTCTCATAAGAGTGATCATTTTCCAATTTCACAACTTACGAGTTCAATATATGTAATGGATTTGTATTTACTTCCTTGAAAGAGATACATGGAGTACATTATATACCAAATAATGGTATGGTGGTAATGTTAATTGAAATGATATAGTATTTATATTATTAAAAATATTTATGGGACTGATGTATCTAAGAAATAACTTTCCCTTCTTCTTAAATCCCATAACCCTCTTCCAGGGTGATATTCATAAGAATACCTTTTCCCCAAATTTAATTTCTAGATCTCAATAATGATTATTGATATTGATCTTCTGTAGACTTTGTATTTATTTCATCTATCATTGGATGGTTTAAACCTTCTCAATAATTTCATGGACAAGATTTGGTCCTAACAGCTTCTCCTCTTGGACTTATTCCTAGTATGTTAGTGTCCTGCATCTCTTCCCATATAAAGCCCCATATAGTTCCATTTTAAAGAAAGAGTGGAAACTATTATTATATGAGAACTCTACCCTGGTAATATTTTGTTCCTAACTTCCTTTTAAATCTATTGAGAAGGATCTTATCATATATTCCATTTTCTAAGTGGTTCTTTCATATTTACCATCTGTTTTAGGATGGTAAGCCGTGATAATACTAATCTCTAATCTCATATTTATTGAATACTCAACTTTAATTTTAACATGATCCTTAGATATGGATCTAATAAAATTGAAATTTTTATTCCATGAAACCTTAAAAGTTCCTTTATATATAACTTAGAAAGTTGATCGAGTGAGATATCCTCTTGAATAGAAATGACGTGTGTCAGCTTATTAAGTTGATCCACTACTACCCAGAAGGAATTATTTGCTTTCAAAGTGTTTGGATGGCCGATGACAAAATCCATGATGAATTTATCTCATTTAAATATGTTTATAGGTAATGGTTCCATTGTCCCCTTATATTTATGATGTCCCATATTTACTTTTTAGCATAGTAATCATCAAGATACATAATATTTAATCCCTATCTTTATGTTTCCCCAATAGAAGTTTTTTAAAGATTTATGTACATCATTGGTATTCATATATTAATAGAGGATAATGATATATGTGCATCATATAATATATCCTTCAATTTTTTAAATTAACACATATTCATTTTTCAAATCTTATAAATTCGCTATTATCAATGTTGATCTCTAGAATAATTCCTACCTTCTTTTATATATCCATATCATCTTTAAGGACCTACTTAATATTTAAATAGATGGAAGGTTGAGAAATAATTAGGAAATTTAGGATGTTATCCCTCCTTTTATGATTTCTATATCCATCCTTTGAATATCCACAAATATTGGGTCTGTTTAAATACTCATCAAAAATAGGGTATCTTGATCCTTTTAACTTAGAGCATTCACAACATTTCTTCCTTCCCTATATAATAATGTATTGATTAATAATAATCACTGATTAATTCTAACCAACTAATTTGGCACATGTACAACAACTTATTTTTGAATATATACTTTAAGAATATGTGATCGATGTATATATATATATATATCACACCTTCCAAAATAGAGATAATTCTTCCATATTTTTAATGAAAAAAATTAATTATTCCATCTCTAAACCATTTTTCAAGTAATTTTTGTCAATTTTTTTCAATTGATGTGATGTATAATAAATTATGATGTCATTTTATATAATGACACATCCTAATCCCTTCTTTAAAATATCATTGTATATGACAAACCCATATTTATTTTAGGGTAATGTGAGTACAAGTGAAGTAACCAACCCTTCTTTAAAGCACCTTGAAGATTTTTTCACATCCTTCAGTCTATAGGAACTTCACTCCCATATATGTTATCTTAGTTAGTGGATTTTAAAATTGTTAAAAATTTATCACAAATCATTGATAATATCTAGTAGAACCAAGAAAAATATAGATCACTATAATAGTGGTTTTTTGTTCTATTCTTTAATCAACTCTATCCTTGAATGATACAAAAAATATACCCTCTCTTTTGATTATATTACCTTATAAGGATACTTTTTATAAAAAAATTCATACTTTCTAAACTTAGTATACAATTTATCCTTTTGTAAGGTCTTTAAAACAATCCTTATATTCTCTTCATGTTCTTTATTGCTCTTAGAATATATGATAATGTCATAAATAAAGACTACCACAAATTTTTCAAAGGTAATATTTAAATACTTCATTAAATAGATCTGTGAAGATTTTATGGTCATTTATAAGTCTGAAAGGTATTGATATAAATTCATAGTGTTCATATCTTGTGTGTAAATCTGTTATTGGTATATGATCTCTCTTCACCCTTAATCGATGGTAACTAGATATAAGATATTACTTTGAGAATTATTAATCCCCTCTAAGTTGATCAAATAGATCATCAATAAATGGTAAAGGATATTTATTCTTGATCGTGATTTTTTTTATTTTATGATAATCAATGAAAAGGTGCATTGATATATACTTCTTCATGATAGAGGACTGGTGAACCCCATTCTGAAGAACTTGGACATATAATACCCTTTTTCATATTATCTTGAAGTTTCATTATCAATTCATCTAATTTAATGGGACCCATTCTATAAAGACACCTTTATATGGGCATAAAACCCAATGGGAGTTCAATTAAAAACTTAACCTCACACTCTTGGGGAAGACTAGGGATATCTTTAGTAAATAAATCAATATACTCTTGTATAATAGGTGTTTCTTTAATGTTTAGTCCCTCCCCAACTATTTTAGTAATTTATCAACTATTATGGGGTATCATAATCTATGTTAAGGAATTTATTTCCAATATAAGTTCAAAATAATCCTTGCATTGATCTTCTATAATAAAATTATTTGGGATATAAAATGATATTTCATTTTCTTGATAATTGATAAGATATATATGTAGGTAAATCCAATCCATTCCCAATATCACATCATATTATTACAAGGGAATAAATTTTAGATATAGAGGAAGTATAATCCCATAAGACATAATTATAGAATGGTTTTATACATTGGAGTAAAACACTACACTCCCAGGTGTTTTCACCAATAATTCAAGATCTGAGTTTTGAGGTGGTGAACCAACATTCTTAGAAAACCTTTATGATATAATGGAATATGATGAACCGAAATCAAATAATACATTTACAGATATGAAGTGGAAAATAATTGTATATTTAACCACTTCATTATCATGGTCCATCTTATTATTAATGATTACATTATATTTTCTCTATTACCTTAGTCTTAGATTTTATTGATGATTATCTTCATAATTATCCCTTGAATTAGAGCATTGATTTCTATAATATACAAACTATCTCAATTTGAATCATTGAATTTTTATATGTACATTAGTTGGGACCTAATTATCTTATATTGTATTGAATGACCTATTTATGTCTCTTTAAAACTCATGTGTTGAATGGAAATCTCTACCAAATTTAAAACATATTATTTTCCCATTTAGGAATTTTATTGGGTTCTTACTCCCACATTTTTGGCATGTAAGTAGTTGAAATTTATTTCCTCTATGTTATTTATCTTCAATAGGACATAATGATCCTTTAATTTTCTATAGATCAATGGGAATAATCAGATTCCTAATTTAAATATTTACCATATGTGAACATCAAACAAATTACTCATATCTAAAAAATTCTCTTATAGATAATGATTTTGAAGACTTGGTTTTAGACCACTAAATAAATGATTGATCTTTATTTTTAGGACAATTAATAAAACCAAATTCATACCTTGAAAGTTTCATATAGTTCACATCATATACACCAATAGATTCATCCTCCTTTTGTTTCAACTCCATTAATTCTCTCTCAAATTTCATGTGAATAGTTTGAGTAAAATATTTGGTGAAGAATATTTTCATAATCTCCACTAATTCTATGCAGTCTATTTCTTCCTTTTGTAGTTATAGTCTGGTTAAATTCCCTAAGACCTTCGGGTCATGTAATGTATCTTAAGCCTATAGGCCATGTAATCACTAAGTTTATGGACCTTTTAAGGGTTCCCCCTCATCCCTTGAAAGGGGGGTTATCAAAAATCAATAAAAATAAAGGTCTTCGGGCCATTCAGGCTATTTATTTATTTTGTGTTGTATTCATAATGAGATTCCACCATTGGTAAGATTCAACTTCCAAGAGATAAAAAACTAAAACCATTGTTCCATTATATGATAACTATAGTGTGGGAAATATATTTTCTATATTTTTAATGCATTTCTCAATGATTAGTGGATTGAAAGATCCATTAAAGAAGGGAAAACGTTTCCATATAAGGACTCGATTTGATGTTTCCTTTTCCATGTCATGTCCAAAAAACTAGATATGATTTATGCTATTATTCATAACATGAGGGAGAAATTATAATAAGTTTTGTAATCCGTATTCATTCTTGTTAGGTTTCTCATTTGAACACCACCACATGGTCCTTCACACAAATTTTTAACTTGATTAATCTTAATTCAATAAATTTACCAAAATGAAAAATGGTTAACATGAAAATAAACAATAATATCTTAAGAAAATAATAGTAAACAACTATATGAGTTTGAAAATTCAATCTTATGGTTTCCTTCTCTATGGAACCACTATTTTATAATATGAAAATTTTAGTTCAAACTACATTGTATTATATTAGGTTCTCTTATAATTCTTAACAAAATCCATAAAAATAATTAAATCCCACTCAGATTCCAACTAATTTTAACCCAAGAAAAACATACATGTAGTTTAACTCATTACCATAATTTAAACATTACATCCCAAAATAATCAGACAATATCAAAACCTAATGATTTATTATATCTAGAGATTAGATATATAAATAAATTATTACACAAAATTACTTCAACATCTCCCATAAACATATCTACATAAAAATTACTTCTATACATAGTCTTGTATATAATCTCCTAGGGAAGAGTGAAATAATAGATGAAGTGAGACCAAATGATCAGTAAAGTAAAACTTATCAATGATTCATAAAGGTTTACTTAATAGGCAAATGAAAAACATTATTATAGGATAAATATCATATTTAAAATAAATTGGAACTAATAGAGTTTTATATAATTCATGATGGAAGGATACATGACCATCAAATAATTTTTCAAAGATATACCTTAACCTATGAAATAGGATACTTGAGACAATAATCATGTTACATAGAGCATAATATATGAATTTAACATAACATAAAAATTTTACATAACATAGAAATGTGGAACAAAAATAATCCTATGAAATCATAACATATATCAAAATAATCTTATAAGACCATGATAACATAGTGGATCAGAAATCACTACCTATTTATCATATTATAATAGATTAGGTATTACTATCTCTTTCACCTAGTTAATCAAGAATCACATACTATTTCTCTTAATTTTTACAAGAGATGTAAATTTTTAAACAATGCATTGGAGGGATATATAAGACTCCACCAATCATATAATGATAAAACATACATATGTCAACCACATGAAATAAATCATATATATCATCATGAAGAACCTATGGAAGAAAAATTGCTTTCAAATTAGTTCTTAATTATATCACATAACATGACATCAATAGTAGATCAGTTGATACCCAAAATTAAATCTTCAAAAATGAGTATATAAGCATTTAGATAATTATCATTAAAATTTATCCCTAATATGTAGGTCCTTTGATGGTGGAGAGGATAATTAATGTGAGTGAATTTTTATAAATCTTTTATGACACGGTTATGAAAACAAACTTATAAGTAACTTCAAAAAATAAATTTTAAGGGGATGAAAATAGAACATTAAAAACCTTAATTTTAAAAGAATTTAAAAAAATAGACCCTTTAAAATAAATAAAGTAAAAGTTAATAAATGTGGACTGGAAGATAAAAATATATATAAGTGGAATAAAATCCCATTATTTATTCTTATAAAATATTAGTGTTTATTTTTAAAATAAAAAAATTACAATAAAATTAGATTAGAGTTTACTTAGGAAAACCATGAAAATTTAAAAATAAAGTTTCATTAAGAATAATGGTTATAAAAGAAAAAAAAGGTGTTCATGTGGTAAATGTTAAAAAAATTGTTTTGTGGACACTTTTATAATGAGATTCAAATAGGACTTGTATAGAAAATGTTAAGAAGATTACTTTTAAAAAATAATGGAAGTAAAAGATATCATAAATTTTCCTCAAATAATCATTAATGATAAGAACATTTTTTGAATGTTATAAATAATATGTACATGGAATAAAAAGAATCATTATAAATGATGATAATTATTATTTACAATGTAAAAAGAATAAAATCCATCAAATAAGAATATTTTGATGCAAATATATAATTTCTCAAGAAAAAAAGTGAAAATACCATGTAGAATAAAGAAATGTTAAAATAAATGTAACTCCATATGATTTTTAAATGTATATTTTTCTTTAAAATGTAAAGTTTTCAATATATTGTTTCACACACAACATCAAAACAAAACAAATCACGAAATGTTATATGAACATTAAAATGTACCTGGTGAACTAGTGGGTAAATATAGAGATTAAAAAATACTAAATATATATATATATATATATATAAATGTATTTTTATTACACTAATTCATTGATAAAATTCAATTAATAAATCAAAATAACAAATAAAATCATATTAGGTGTAAAAATATATCTTTGAAAAAATTTCCTTTTCATATGATATAAAGTTTATTATATTATGTTTAAGTAATGGTTAAATGGAATAAATTGATAACATATATAATAAAATAATTTAACTTCTATCTAATAGTTATTACTAAGAAAATAATACATTTATTTTATTCTTAGAAGATACATGTTTCTTAAAATGGTTTTTTTTCATTATGCACACTTATATTAAAATTGATTTTTATCACTTTTTGAAATTGAATCATATAAAATGATTTTAATATTTTTAATAATAATTTTAAAATTATTACTTGGGGTTAACTTCATTTGTATGCATAAAATTAAGTTATCATGGTAAATATTAGTTACCAAGTTAAATTTTTATCTTTCAAGGAATGATACCATTTTAAATATTATTAATTTAAATTAAATTGATATATTTTAAAATAAAGACTCTAATATTATGTTTATTCATATATAAAAATAAATTAACAATTATTAAATTGATAATAAATGTTAAATAAGATTAATAACACTTAATGATTAAACCAAAAAATTTCTATTAAAATCATTTTTCAATACATAATATGTTTAATTTAAAAATTAATATTATCATATTTAGAAATTGAATAGGATTAAATTAAGTCCAAATTTGTTTTCATCATGACCAAATTTCATAATAAGGGACATTTTATATTTTTAGAAATAAAATAATTACCATGGTCAAATATTAATGAGGATTAATAACTATTAAAATGGGTAATCTAATGCGTCTTGAAATTTACTAAATTAATTTTACACTTAGACATTCTAGAATAAAAATTTTAGATTTTAAGTTAATTACTAAATTTCTCAAAAACATCTCTCCACCTAAACCACCTAATTCTAATTAAATTCTATTCTTACATCATATAAAACATTCTTTTCCAATGATTTGTCCCTATTTTTCACCTATAAAAGGAATCTCACATACACCAATTTCAATACACAACCATAGTTAAAAATTCCTATGAAAATCTACCCAATTTTATTCTTATATATCCTATATAAACGTTTTTTATCCTCTAGCCTCAAAAAATTTTCTTAATTCCTTCATTTCCAAAGGATACTTCAAGAGAAGATCAAAATTATCAATGTAAGTATTACTTACCATTTAACTTCCTTTCAATTTCCTTCCAATACATCCTTATCCTAACTCATTTTAACTATAAATATATTATAAAATAATAATAAATAATATACTAAAATTTTATTATATCAATGTTATAACTATTATATATTCCCCTTCCATTAAAATGAAAAAATGAGAACATTGCTCATGCATGTGTGCGGACTACAACCTCCATAAATGTCACATTTCATTTTTTCATCACCAAATTTAAAGGATTGTTTTATAAGTGGTTTTATTTAATATATAAATTATTTATGTAATGATTTATATTCTTGAAATTTATCTTTTTCATTCAATACATAATATTATCAAAAAAGTGATCATTATAAAACTAACTGCCTCAAACGAACATACCAAGTGGGAAAATGATTTTTTTATAAGTGAAAAAATATTTTTCATTTAAATTGTTCAAATAAATATTACCAATTATGATTTTTAACCTTAATAACATCTAAATAATTACATTATTATTCAATTTTAATGATATTATAACAAAATAATATCTTCTGTATCCATACTCACACATAGATTGTAACATGTTCTTGTTGGTTCAGTTTAACTACCAACATGAAAAATGCTATAAATTTATATCAAGGATGGATTTGGAAAAAAAATATTGGATATTAATAATTAAATAATTATTTTTTAGGTTCTATAATGGTAATATAAACCTTTAACTCATTATTTAAGGAAACACCGTTTATTCATTATAAATTTCCATAAAAACCATCATTACTAACTTCACTATCATGAATAATAACTAAACTACTTATGAATTGAAATTATAAAATTATAAATAATTATAAAACATCAATTATTATACCTTTTATGATTGGTTAATTACAAAATTTTAGAAAAAAATGAAAAAAACACTGCCATCAAGAAACTTGTTTATAACGATCAAGATTACTCAAACCTAATATTGAAAATATATGATAACTAACTAATATTTTGGAAGATAATTAATAAAAATTATGTTTATAAAATTATTAATATATTGAAATTTTTATAAAATAGTTTAATAAGATAATTAGTTTTTTATATAAGAGATTCAATCACTTTAGTGGTAGCAAAGAATTACAGTAATGGGTTCTTTGTCTCAGATTTAATTTCATGGGACATATTTCATATTTTCCACAATTATATCCTTGATATAGTTTCAATAATACCTAATAAAATTATTTTAATATGTAATTAATTGGATATAAAAAAACAAAATTATTTCCTTACTTTATTCAACTTCTAATTTCAAGTGTTACTAAATCCATAATGAATCATGAGAACTCAAAATCTCATTTCTTTAAGTTTTAATGCCTCTTATTGAACCTTTTCATTATATTCTTGGTTTCTTACACCCAAGTATATTATTTCATAGTAATTTATCCTCTAATTTAGGGATAATAAATTTTTAATTCAATGATTTTACATTAAAAAAATTCTTTCTCAAAAATTATATCATTGTTAATAATAATTATCATCCTCTTCAATGACGGTTTCTTATCCTTGTCTATAATTTACTTTGCTTCAAATTATAACATAACACCCTTATTCACTCTATAATAGTAACTATAATAGTTTACCATAATACTTTAGGTGTTCCTCCCCATAATACATAGGCTTCCAACTAGCAAAGGGGGTCTAGGGTAGTACCATGGGGATACTATACCCCCTAATCAATGTGTGGAAATTTAATAAAATAACCAATTATCATATAAAAATACTAATCATCAGAGTATGAATGAATAAATAAATATAAAAATCTTAAAATAAGTTGTAAATGAAAGAAGATAAATATAAACATGACCCAATAACTAAGTAAATGTAGTAAAGGCCTGAATAATCATGTCATCTATATAACTGACCACCCATCGGGTCAGTTATATAAATATACAAAAATAAAATACCAATGTAAAGATATTGACTACATATTTAAGAAGAATATCATACATTATCCTGATACCACTTGATATATCAAGACTGATCATACAAAACTCAACTTAGGACTCATCCCAAACCTATACCTATAATAAACATGTGATATCTTCTTGGTTACCTATGTGGGGGGTGGACCAAGCTAGGTGTGAGTACAACTCAATAGTCCACCAAAAACATTGTATAAAGAAATAACCAGTTAGAGAAATATTCTATGTAGATATATAATGTAAAAAATAAACAATACATAAATAAAGGTTCATTTTTAAACAACCATTATTTTTATTTTACCTACTAGACCTTGGGTTCTAAAGTGACACTCGAGCCAACACATCCCACATCAATTGAATCCAGTTTTATGAGTCATAAAACATAGTTAAATACTTAATTTAAATAAAAAATGTGTTTTTTATTTATTATTTAATTTTTGGATACATGAAACATCAGTCCAATATATCCATATCATGTCTCTATACTGTCAGATCCCAGTGTGTCGGTCTAAAATTTAAACCATGTTTCAATATTAATTATACCTAGAGCATCAATACAATATCTAAACTATGTAAAATGTTATCAATGTTGATGTAGAGTATCATGTCTAACATCCAAAACCAACGGGTGTTGAGAACCATGTCAAATATTCAAAACCAATGGGTGTTGAGCACAATGTCCAAAATTCTAAAATATGGATATATAGCCTCATTTCTGACATCCTAAACCATACATGTGGAGCATCATCTCTAGATTCCTAGCCCAAACATGTAAATAATCATGTCCAACATCCAAAACCACATAAAATACCACCAGTTCCTAGATTCTCATTCTAACATCTAAACCATTCCATGATTTACCAATTTCTCATGCTCAACACATTGAGGTTTCAAAAAATTTACAAAACCATGATGGAACTATTCAAAAATTCATTATTTACCAAGGTCCCTATGAGACTTCAACATGATGATAGGGATCAAGATTCCAATCCCCTTCACATATCAAAAACGCCATTTTAAACACTCTTCATAAAACTATGGATATCACACATCCATTTTAAAAAAATCCAAGACACCCCTAAAACATGGGTATTCATCTTTAACATCTAAAACAAGGCCAAATCCTTATTTTCCATCAATACCTTTACAAATTCAATTAAGAAATTTTCATGAATAATCAACCATGAACCCATTTCAAATCAACATTTTACATTCATTTAAAACCCCATTTTTAAATCACTTAGAGGTCAACACCTCATTTTAAAATGAAATCCACTTTAAAACATGGTTTTAACACATTGAAACCAAAAAAATGGATCAAAATCCAATGAAAATCATCAAAATCATTTCAAAAATCCTCATAGAAATTTCAAAAAATTATAACACATAAAAAACAGTTTACCCTCTTAACATTTTATAACACACCTATTCTGAGGTTATAATAAGAAGCCTTATAACCATGCTAATAAGACAACTACGTTCCTAACCGAGTTAATATTGTAGCCCATATATTTCACCATTTTAAATCCCACTTTACCACTTTTAGGATTTGGCACTCCCCATGGGTTTTCATACAATCTCATATTCACCAATAGATCCTATAGGATTTGTGGAAGGTCAAGGTCACCAATTAAAATCCCAAAAACTATTTTCTTAACCAAGGGAGAAACCACACAACACGTTGGAAAAATATAGAATACCATATTAACATTAAAATAAGTTAACAATATTGTGGGTAATTTATCTTAGACCACCATCTATATACTAAAATTTACCAAAAATTCCCAAATCTTGATAGATTTACCAATGTAAAGTCCCAGATTATTTGTTCAAATATATAAAGGATTGTTTATTTATTTTCCTTTGGGTTATTAAGTTAATCCATGTTTAGGGTAATGTATTTTGATATTTGGTAATCCTATGGTAGATTAAAAGATTTCTTGGTGATACTTCTAGATAAAAATTGTGAATCCATGCCATAGTGGAGGGGGGGACACCATAATGGTGTTATGGAGTTAAGATCACACCGCAGGAGAATGGGTTGTGCCATGGGGATGTTGTCCCTATGTGTTTTCACCATAACATTTTATATGGAGATATATTCATGGAGGCTACACTATGGTGAGTTATACCATGCCATGAAGACTTCTCTATGTCAGTTATATATAGTGAGACTATAACAGCCTAGGGCACGCACTCCTGAATCTTGTGCTGAAATCATAAAATTTACATTTAGAGATTTTATGTCGATAACTGTGACCCAATTTTTTTGATCCAAAATTACAACACCAAAAGGAAAATTTGGATCACTTACACACTTGAGGACCTTTTATGATTGTATTTTTAGAGAAGTAGGAAAAACTCCAACATAAAAATTCCACGTGACTTTAAATAATAATTTCTCCCACTTAACTCATATTTTCCTTTTCACAGTAAGACAACATCATCATACATATGAAATCCCTTCTAGACATAACCCATTAAACATCATTCTTTAAACCTGGGGAAAAGTAAACATAAAAAGGGTGAGCTCAAATGATCAATAAGGGTAAACATAAGAATTATCAATTTAATTTCATCAATGAGCATAAAAAGTGCATAATGGTATGATGACATAATCATAGTGCATGAGAAAATCATAAAACAACTGATACCCATCAATACCCTGATCATAAAAAATGAAAAAATGGAAAAGGAAAGAGTCATTAGAATTAATAATCATGATTCATGTGATGTCAATCTTGATTATGAGGAATATTATAAACCCATAACAAGAAATTAAAACCATTTTTGATAAATTTAAGCATCACTTTCATAAAACGTTTTAAAAAATAATTTAATTGTAATAACCATACTACTGAATTCCAATGTAATCATTACCCAATTCATTGGAGTTCTATCTAGTTGCACACATCATATAAGTTGTAATGGGCTCAATTGGTGCTATCTGGTCTACCCCATGTAGAAGCTATAATGGGCTCACCCAATACAATCTAGGTCACCCCATGTATAAGCTATAACGGGCTCACCTGGTGTTATCTAGGCCACCCCATGTATAAGATATAACAGGCTCACCCAGTGCTATCTAGGACACCCCATGTATAAGCTTTAACAGGTTCACCCGGTACTATCTGGGGAACCCAATGTATATAATGTCGAATAACCATAACATGAATAAAGTATATAGATATTTCATCATAAAACTCATAGAAATAATAATTATTCCTTTTATAACATGATTAAACCACGGCTAAGAAATGGGTATCTTGTCCCTCTCTTTGAAACATGATTAAACCATGGAAAATAAATGGGTTCTATAATAATCTATTTTGAAATATGGTTATCCCATGGAAAATAAATTTGTTCTATAATAATCTCATTAAAATAATCTTAATCCATCCAAAGAAAGAATGGGGATGGTATCATTAAAAAATATCCCCATTTGAGCATAAGTCACAATGAGGATTATTAATTATTATTAATTAAAATACCATTAAAATATCATTAAAAACATTTTTAGTAAAGTACCTTTTTCCTTTTAAAAATAACTTTTTAAATCATAAAACATTTTAAAAACCTTTTTCCTTGAAAATAACCTTGAAATTTTATAAAGAAAGATTTAAAATAATTTAAAACTATTTTTAAGACATAAAACATTTTAATAATACTTTCCCTTAAAAATGAGCTTAAAATATTATTTAAAAATATTTTTAGAAAACATTTTTTTGAAAGAACACGGATTTCTGAACAAAGAGAGGGATGAAGTCATATTTTATTAAAAACACTTTCTCAAAAAATTTAGGTACCAAAGAGTGGAAAAATTTTATAATTACTTTAAAATATAATGAATAACCATATGAGAATATAATTAATTATAATTATAAGATTTTAACATTATAAACTTAATCATACACAATCCTGATAAACAATGAGATTGTAACAAAAGACTTACCACTATTTTAACTTCGAATCATAATCTCTATGAAATAGTAACATTAAATGAAACTTATAATATCATTAAAATAATTATATTTATTATATAACATGTAAAATGGGAATTATATACACCTCATAAATGAATATAGGTTTAAAACATAAAAAACATATCAAAGAAGGAAAATTGAGACAAAAATCTCTTACCGCTTTGGTAACTTTGAAACCATAAACCCCATGAAAAGGAGATCCTAAAATGGATATGTAGATAACCATAAAAATATATATAATAATAATAAATAAATTCATGGGAATTATATGCACCACACAACAAAAATAAGTGGTGAATATAGCATGTTTCTCATAGAAATTAAAGTGTGACGAGAAAAACCCTTACCTTGAGTCTGATTCAACATGCTTATTATTTATCTTCCAAAATAATAAACTTATGTTAATTATTTACTTTATTTATATCCTTTTAAAAGTTTATTAATAATTTTATTTCACTTATAAATAATTTTTATATAATTAATTAATCAATTAATTTTAAGTTGGATGTTTTGACCATATTCACCTTATGTATCAAAAATGATTTTGGTAGGTTGAATATGGTAAAAACGGTCATTACACAAACATCTCAAAAATAATAATCATGAAATTATTATAATTTTTATACATAAATTATACTTTTAAAACCAATCATGAAATATGGTTATGAAAAATGAACTAATGTTGTGATAATGGAGATGGTAGGTCGTACGTACTCATGAGTAATATTTTCATTTTTCAATGATCATTATAAAAAGAAGGTAAGTAATATTTTATCTTTATAGAAAGATAATTATATAATAAATACCATGGTATTTAATTATATATACTTACATATAACATTTTTATGATGAAAAAGGAATCACATTGCTTCGAGGAGGTGGTAGTCCACACATCTATGAACAATATTATCACTTTTTCAGTGTGTGAAAAGTTAACAAATAAAATGATATATTATATATAAATAAATATAATTATGTCATTAATATTATAATTATGTAATTTATATCATATATATTCATTATATTTACCCTTTTTATCTTCTATGTAACACATTAGTGAAAAACACTTCACATCACTTCGCAAGGTGGTAGTCCACCGTACACACAAGCGACGTTATCATATCCCCTACATAATGAAATTTAAAATGGGGGTATATGATATAATGAATCCATAGATATAATTATGTTATAAATATCATAAATAAATATATAAATATTATTTCCATCATTATTCCCAACCATGAGAGGTGGTGGTAAAAAAACAAACGACATCATTTCACGAGGCGGTAGTCCACCGTACACACGAATGATGATTTCATAACCCATTTGATGGAATTGTTTGTATTGTTAGGTATTACAATTAACTTAACAACATATAATTATATTGAGGATACTAAGTTTATTATATAATCATGGTATAAGAATAATTTATGGGGTTGGAGAAATAAATAAAACAAAAATGCTCGTTGATGAATGTTGCCTCTTCTTCAAGTAACTCCTTTTGGTTTGAACTAAAGTCCTTACATGATATTATTTATATCAAAATTGATACTTATACTATGAGATTTGGTAATTTGGGAATTTATTTAGTCATATTTTTTACAATCCAAATGTCTTGATAGGTGTGAAAAAAGTGAGGGGAGTGAGTGACCTTTTATAGTTGAGGAGGAGTTATATTCTTGTAAATACTCAAAAGTATTCACTATTGGGAGTTCCAAATTACCTAAATTGGATCAAAAATTGATAATTAAAGTTGGGTATGGATTAAATAGTTGATAAAAACCCCCAACACACAATTAAACACATTTTTTAACCATTTTTGTTCTTAACTCCTAAGTTTCCTTATTTTTTCATTTTGGTTTTTCATTAAGTTAACTTGTTTTCAAACCTAATTAATTTATCCATTATGACTAAATTAAAGTAAAAATTATTATAAAATTTATACCCACTAATTATAAAAATTAAATATAAATTATAAAATAAAAAACCTTTGTGTTTTGTAAATTATTTTTAATATAAGTGCATGTAACGCGCAAAAACATTGCTCTAACTCTAGTCATGTCAACAATGTTTTTACTATTTAGGGGTTAATATGTTCATTATAAAAGAAAAATTGGTACATGAATAGACCATATTTGATATTTATTAACATTTAAAAATTACTTTCCAGAATATAGGATTTTTAGTAATTTTAAATCATTTAATAAAATATCATTCATTATAAAATAATATTAATGTCAATTTTAACATTATTTATTTAATTAAAATTTAAAAAATGTCAAGAAAAAAATGGAATTGAGTATATTAAGTTTAAACCTATTTAAAATGATATATTCATCTAAAAAATAATGTAATATAATAATTCATTCAATTAACTTCACTTTTTATATTTTTATTATGATTTATTTTAGCTAATTATTAACTAAATAATTACTACATTGGCATTTCTTAAGCATTTTAAGTAATTATTTCATATATAAAAATTTTAAAAAAATATGTCATGATAGAAAAAAATAATTTATATTTAAAAATAATATTTATAACCTAACCTATATTTATTTTTCCATATCCCAAAGTTTTATATAAATTAAAAGGAAAAAAGTTCCTTTTTGTTTTTTTCTTTAATTGACTTATTATATGGTCACTTTCATGAAAAAGTGTCCTAAAAACTCATAAAATATTATAAGGTCATACGGATATAACTATGACTAGAAAATTAGTTTTGGATAAGTTTATAGGCCATTTTCCCCCTTAATTTTAATTTTTAATCCCTCGATAAGCTCATTTTTCTCTTAATCGCTATAATTAATTTTAATTTTTTTCACTAATTACTTGGGTAAAAAATTAATTTGACCATATTATACAATATAAATTATTATTATTAGAAATATTTAATCTATTTTTCCAAATTCAATTCACATTAGTTCCTAAAATTAATTTAAAATAGATCCTACGGACAAGATGAGAAAGTAGTTAAAGTGAAAATGTTCAAAAGTTTACTAAGTTTTTATATCTAAATTCAATATAAAAATGATTATAGTGACATATATTATATTAATATATGTATAATTGATATAATTTTACTTTAAACCCAATTTAAAATATTGTTTAACATTATAAATTATTTAGACGAAAAGTCATTTTTCAATTAAAATTTAGTATTTTTCACTATTTATCAAAAAATAAAACTTCTCAAAAAAATTGCATAATTTCAAACTGAGATAATTTTTACATTATTATTTTAAAAATGAAGTTTATTTTTTAAAATAAACTTTATAAAATTTTCAAATTTTAGTTCCAAAACAAGTGCGTCATTAAAAGGCAGTAAAACTGTCATTAGAAAAATATAGTTTTTTATGCGTAAAATTAGATTTATTCTTATACTATGTATATAAAATATATTGTATGAATTTCAGAAAATTTAATTAAATATATAATATATAAATTTTATTAATATAATCTAATAAGAGTAATTTTTTTAAACTTGGTGTTGTGTGTAACACAAGACAAACTTGATATTTCATGTAATGCAATTCACACTTGGTGTTGAGTGTCATTTAGGATGCTGAATATAATTTTATTGTTTTAAAAACTTGGGGTGTTAAATACTCCCCAAATTTAATAAATTTCATCCTTTCAATTTTAAATTTATCTCAAAAATTAAAGGTTGGACATTTGAAAATACTTTTATTGTAAACCCACATCCTAAAAGGGGTTGATAAAACATCCTCTTAATAAGAGATAAAGGGAAGGATGAGGATCATCTAGAATAACACATACCCAATTTACAAATAGGATAACATGGGTGTGAAGTGAATATTTAGACATTAAATAAAAACTTAAATCCCAAATATGGATATAGAGTGACAAAGATCACTGATTACTACAATGTGAATTATCATGAGAAAGTTAACAATCAAAAAATCACTAAGCATAGAGGTTTGAAAAAGGTCATTGATATCGTCATAGATGATGGTAATAGGATAAAATTTTAATTTCAAGATCCTTTTCCTAGATTTGAGTAATTATTTTACCATATATACTAAGATAATATGAAAATATACTTACTTGATGAGTATAATTTCATCCTTTAATCAATTTCCACCACCATCTCGTATTTTTCTCCAAACAATGAGTATTCAAGATGAATTTTTCATACTTGTAGCACTAAAATTCAAATTTTAAAGGATCATATAACCACAAAAAAAGATAACAACTTATTCCACATATCTTTTTACATTAACCAAAACCAAAATGGTTAGGACATGGTAAGATAATTCCCAAAATGAGTAAACCTTCAATATGATATATTAATCTTCAAAATTCAATAGTAATATCAAAAGTCCAACTAAATAATTCCAAAATAACCTCAAAATCAAATAGTGTTTTAATCTCAAATTTTATCTCATATCTTTCAGCTTATATGCCCAAAAATATCATGATATATCTTTTTTTAAAATATCATTAATCACTTATTCACTAAATCCCTTTTGAATTATGTGGTTATATATACAATAAAACATGTCTTCCTATAATTACCTAAATATCCAAGATCATATAAACCCTAAAGGTTATCAATAAATTAAAATTTGTGTCTATAAAAAGTAAATTAATACTTCAAAATAAACCAAAGCATTATATATACTTCAACCTACTAAAGTGTCTCCTAAAAAGTCATTAATCCCTTTAAGATCTCATTATTTAAAACCTAAAATGGGTGTATGTGACTTTAAAATTATGATAAAACTTAATCATTTATACATAATATGGTATTAATAACTCTTAATATAACCTCACATGAATATATCCTAATCTCTAAATTTATCTAAATCTTTCCTTTGATACCAACTATAACATCCCAAGACCTGCACTCGTGGATCTTTTACCGAAATCATAAAATTTTCATTTTCAGCTTTGATGCTGATAATTGTGACCCAATTTTTTCCATCTAATCCTTACAAAATAAAAAGTAAAAAATTTATAACTTATAAACTTGAGGACCTTTTAGGTTTAAAGTTTTAGATAATTAGGAAAAACTCCTACGTAAACAATTTATATAACTTTAAATGAGCATTTCTCCCACTTAACCCAGCTTTTCTTTTTCACATTAAGACAACATCATCATCCATATGAAATACCTTCTATACATAACTCATTTAATATCATTATTTATAACTAGCGTAAAAGGAAAAATAATAAGGGTAAGATTAAATTCTCAATAAGGGTAAATATAAGGATTAGAAATTTAATGTCATCAATGAGCATAAGAAGTGCATAAGGGTATAGTTACATAATCAGAGTGCATAAGCAAATCATAAAAGAACTCATACCCATCAATAACTAGATCATCAAAAATGAAAACATAGAAAATAAAAGAGTCATTAGAATCAATAATAATGATCCATGTGATATCAATCTTGATCATGATGAACATTATAAACCCATAACAAGTAATTAAAACCCATTACGATAACTTGAAGCATCGCTTTCATAAACCCCATTCAAAACTCTTTTAATGATAATAATAATACGGATGAATTCCAATATAATCATTACCCAATGAATTGGATCGCTATATGGGTTCATAGATCATATAAGTTGTAACGGGATCACCTTGTACTATCTAGGACTCCCCATATATAAGCTATAATGGGATCACCCTGTGTTATATGGGCTACCCCATGTATAAGATGTAACGATCTCACATGGATATATTTGGGCCAACCCATCTATAATATATAATGGGATCCCCCAGAACTATCTAGGTCACCCCATGTATAAGTTGTAACGAGCTCACCCAATGCTATATGAGCCACCCCATGTATATAGTGTCCAATAACTACAACATGAATAAAGTACATAGATCTTTCATCATAAAACTCATAGAAATAATCATTATTACTTTCATAGCATGATTAAACCAAATAAAATAAATGGGTTTAATTTCACTCTCTTTGAAACATGATTAACCTAGGGAAGAGAAACAGGTTCAATAACAATCTCTTTGAAACATAGTTATCCTATATAAAAGAAACAGATTTTATAACAATCTCATTAAAATAATCTTAATCCATCCAGAAAAAGAATTAGTATGGTATCGTTAAAAAATAACCCCATTGGATCATAAGTAACAAAAAGGGTTATTGATGTTGATGAATGTAAATACCATTAAAATATCACTAAAAATATTTTTATTAAAATACCCTTTTCCTTTTAAAAATCTCTTTTTAAATCATAAAACATTTTGAAAAACTTTTTCCTTGAAAATAACCTTGATAACTTATAAATGAAGCTTTGAAAAACATTTAATATTATTTTTAATACATAAAAAATTTAAAATAATTTACCTTGAAAATGAGATCAAAATATATTTTAAAAACATTTTCAGAAAACATTATTTTAAAAGAACACATATTTCTGACCAAAGAGGGTGATGAAGTTATATTTTCTTAAAAAAACTTTATAAAACATTTTAAGTGCAAAAAAATTTAAAAATGGTATGATTACTTGAAAATATTATGAATAAACATAGGATAATATAGGTTTTTATAATTATATGATTTCAACATTAGATACTTAATCATACACAATCTTGATAAACAATGAGATTATAACAAAAGACTATTACCACTTTTGTGACTTTGAATCATAATCCCCATGAAATAATAACATTAAATGAAAATTATAATATCATGAAAATAATTATTTTCATGATATAACATGTAAAATGGGTAGTATATACACCTCAAAAAATAATATAGGTATATAATATAACAAACATCTCAAAGAAGAAAAATTGGGAAAAAATATCTTACCGCTTTGGTAACTTTGAAATTGTAAACCCCGTGAAATAAACATAATCAAATGGATATTTATATCCCCATAAATTTATGTATAATAATAAAAAAAATAAATTAATGGGAATTATATACACCACACAATAAAAATAAGTGGTGAATATGACATATATCTCACAGAAATAAAAGTAAAATGAGAAAAAACCCTTACCTTGAGTCCAATTCATCATGATTTCTCTTTATCTTCATAAATAATAAACTTATGTTAATTATTTACTTGATTAATAACGTTTTAAATTTTTATTATTACTTTTATTTCACTTATAAACCAGTTATATATAATTACTTAATCAATTAAGTATAAGTCATATGTTTTGACCATATTTGGATTGTGTGTCGAAAATAACTTTGGTAGGTTGACTATGGTAAAAAAAATCATTATATAAAAATATCCAGGATAATAATCATGAAATAATTATCATTTTTATATATAAATTATACTTTTAAAACTAGTTATGAAATATATTTATGAAAAAGGAACTAACGTTACGATCATGGAGACGGTAGGTCGTACGTATACATGAGTAAAATTTTCATTTATCAATGAGCATTATGGAAAGAAGGTAAGTAATATTTTATATTTAAATAATGATAATTTTATAATAAATACCATTATAATTAATTTTATTTACTTATATATAACATTATTGTGATGTAAAAATAATCACATCACTTTGAGGAGGCAGTAGCCCACACGTCCACAAATGATGTTATAATTTTTTTAGTGTGTGAAAAGGTAATAAATAAAATGATAGATTATATTTCCAGAAATATAATTATGTCATTAATATCACAATTATTCCATTTGTATCATATATATTAATTATAGTTACCCTTATTACCTTCCATATAACACATTATTGAAAAATGATTTACATCACTTTGTGATGTTGTAGTCTGTCATACACACGAGCGACATTATCGTATCCCCTACGGTATGAAATGTAAAAATGGGCATATGATATAATGAATCTAGAGGTATAATTTTGTTTTAAATATCATAAATATTATATATAAATATTATTTTCATCATTATTCCCAACCATGAGAGGTGGTGATATAAAAACGAATGGTACCATTTCATCAAGTGGTATTTTGTTGTAAAAACGAATGATAATTTCATAACCCATTTGATGAAATTATGTTTTTTTTAGGTAATAACCTTAATTTAACAACATATAAGTATATTTAAGATATTTATGTTATTATATAATCATAGTATAAGGATAATTTAATGGGGTGGAGAAATAAAGAAAACAAAAATGATCATTGATGAACGTTACATATTCTTCGGGTAACACATTTTGGTTTGAACCAAAGGCCTTACTTGGTGTGATTTATGCCAAAATTTAGGATTATAAGATAATATTAGGGAATTTTTTAAGTTATTTTTTTAGATTTTTTATGATCTAAATGGCTTCAGATGTGTGAATAAGTGATGTGAGTGAGTTCCCTTTTATAGTTGAGGAGTGTCATTCTTGTGAATACTCAAAAGTATTCAAAATTAGAATATAAAATTTACCTAATGTGGATCCAAAATTGATAATTAAATGTTTTTAGGTATCAAATGGTATATAAAAATCACCACCACACAATGAATCACATCTTTTAAACATTTTTTCCTTTAACTTCTAAGTTTCTTATTTTTTCATTTTGGTTTTTCATTAAGTTAACTAGTTTTCTAACATAAGTAATTTATCCATTAAGAATAAATTAAAGTGAGAATTATTAGACAATTTATACCCACTAAATATAAATAAAATCAAAATTATAAAATAAAACTCCCATGTGTGTTGGAAATTAATTTTAACAGAAGTACATGTAACGTGTAAAAACATCTCTTTAACTCCAACTGTGACAACAATGTTTTTAATATTTAGGGGTAAATATGTTAATTATAAAAGATAAATTGGTACATTAATGGACCATATTTTATATTTTTTAAAATATAAAAAACAATTATTAGAATATAGGATTTTTAGTAATTTTAAATCATTTAATAAAATATCATTTATTATAAAATAATATTAAGATCAATTTTGAAATTATTTATTTAATTTAAATTTAAAAAATATCAAGACAAATATGGAATTTTAATCTATTAATTTCAAACCATTGTAACATAATATATTCATCTAAAAATTTAATGGAAGACAATAATTCATTCAATTTACTTTACTTTTAATATTTTTAGTATCATTTATTTTAGCTATTTATTCACTAAATAATTACTATGTAGGAATTTTTTCAGCATTTTAAGTAATTATTTGATCTATAAAAATTAAAGATAAATTATCATTATAGAATAAAATAATTTATATTTCAAAATATTATTTATAACCCATAATATATTGGTTTTATCTCTATCCCAAAGCTTTATAAAAATTAAAAGAAAAAAGTTCCTTTTTATATATTTCTTTAATTAACTTATTATATAAGTCAATTTCATTAAAAAAGTATCCCAAAAACTCATAAAAATAGATCCTAAGGTAATAAGGGTCAAAATATGGTAATAAAATGGGTTTTTTACAAGTTTCTAGGTCATTTTTCCTTTTACTTTTAATGTTTAATGCCTCAGTAAAGTCATTTTTCTCTTAATCGTTATTATTAATTTTAACTATTTTCACTAATTACTTTGATAAAAAATTAATTTTACCATATTATACATTATGAATTATTCTTATTTCAAATTTACAAATTTAATTCATATAACACTTCTACAAAACTAGGCTTTAGCAATGTAGTAATTTAGTAGTGCTAGAAAAATGTATCGAGAAATTCCATCTTTATCATCATAAAAATAAGCGCTGATAAAGGGGGACCATTATCAGTGATAAATGAAAGCACTGATAAAGGATACCCTTTATCACTGCCTTTTGTTTAGTACTGATAAAATGGCTCCTATATCAGTGATTTATTTTTGAATTGATAAATAATACCCTTTATTAGTGATTTATTTTTAGCACTGATAAATATGTTTTTTATTAGTGATTTCAGAGCACTGATAAAGATCACTTTTATCATTACTTATCAATTTAATGCTGATAAAAGGAATCTTAATCAGCACTTTTATAGAAGCATTGTTAAAAGTTTCCAGGATCTATTTTAAAAAACCTTAACCCATATTCAGTCATTATGATTATGAAGCTCTCGTGGAGATCATCTGCTGCCGGTGTGACTCCACTATGATCCATCGGACGAATAAAGAATAGAATCCAAGGTATGTTTTTTCCTATATTTTTGTTTGATCTTTTGGGTTCTGCATTTTATATTTTTGTGATGTTACAAACCATAGATCTCATCTCCTCACCACTGCTGGTGCGAATCCTCTAGAGGAATATCAGATGCCCCAACATACCTTTTAAGGTAATTTATCATATCTTCCCCAAAAGTGTTCATGCCTCAAAAATTAACTTGTTTCTAGTAATCCTCTCTATGTTCCATGTATCCTATATGTTACCATAGATTAATATCAAACAATTCTTCCCATTTTATTTCCTTATTAGGTAGAAAAACCCTGGTTCATTTTATATCAACATTACTGTGAACATCTACAATAGGAATTTTGCAACACAAACTGCTAACCTCATGTTCAGTTAAAAATGAATTCCTGTAAGAATGATAAAAAAATTGATTGTATGAAATATAAAGTTTTAGATAATTGTTTAGGGTGTTACCTACAATATCAGTATACTTGAAGCCCTTATGATTAGAAACCCTCACCACAGATGACTTCCAACTCGAGAGTAGCTTCTTTTGAGAACAACAAGAAATGGCCTCTTGTGTTGCCTGGGGTAAAGAAAAATGTTTTAAAACATACTTTAATTCTTGATTCCAATTAACTATCCATGAAATTTTAGATGGAAATTTAGCCACACATAGATATATTTCACCCCCTTCCCTGAGTAGCTTCATTTATTGTGCAAAGTGAAACTTTAAAATTAATATCTACATACTTTATCAATGGTACATTCCACATACCGGTATTCTTAAATTTAAAACTCCAATTTACCTCAATAAAGGATAGAAGATCTGAATAAATACTTTCATACAATCTATGTGGAAGGTTTGAACTTATGATGCACTTAGCATACCACTCACCACTAAAAAATTGAATGTCTAAATAATTAATCACACTATAAAATTCATTTTTATAAAAAGAGGATTCTATAATTTTAATTCCATCTGATGAAAGACTAGGCATATATATTCCATGCCTATGATATTTTATCAGGATATTCCACAAAATAGGCATCAATCTACCTAGTTTATAAGGGTTATGGAAAATCCTTTAATCCCTGTATGGTTGACAGAGAATAACATCTTCCTTATACAGTATATCTTTAGTCGACCCAGTGAAGAACCAAATTTCATATATTCAGTTTCAATATTTTTTTCTAGTAAAAAATTCAGTTTCACATGAAATAGAATTAGTAGTCAAAGTACTATTGGCCCTTGGGTCATCCTTTTCCTCCCTAACTGATAATCGGTTTATCTTTGAGAGAAAGATAAGGACCTCAGAATGAATATATGATAGTTGGTTATTCATTGGGTCAACTATCTCAGGTTTAAAAGGGATAACCAATGATGTTGTAGGAAGGGTATATGAAGAGCCATAAACAACATGAAAGTTTGATGAAATAAAAGTATCTTCAATACATTCAAGAACAATATACCCAATATTGTAGTGAGGGAATGTCTCCTCGATGAATTGTATCTAATAACCATTACTAAAAATTTAAGGCATTGATGAGATGAGGAATATACTTTTGAAACCAATTCCTAAAGAGGGGAAAATCTAAAAATGAATAAAAAACAGCCTTGAGATCAACTTATCTAAGATCCAAATAAGAAAATACATAAAGAACAAATAAAATAGATCTTAACACCTTTATTTCCAATGTTAAAATGTTTTATGTTTCCTTTATTAGTGGAACCACCAATTTTTTATATTAGATCAATGTTTTTTGGAGAAAACCCCTTCTCATTGTTAAAAATGAGAAGAGTGGAGTAAGTTCATGTGCCTGTTATGTCTCGAGATGTCACCACAAACTCAAGGGATGGGAAAACACCTTATGGGTACTCGTTATCTTCTAGGTTCTATAAAAAACACACATACCCTGTAAATAAGTAAGTGAAGATAATTGGAATTTAGTTCTACTGAAAAAATCTTAACTGACTGATGAAGATCATTCCTCAACGGATTCAATGCCTTTGCCCCGATAGAAAAAATTCATTTCCATATCTTCTGAATATAGTTCCTCATTAATATTTCTCTACCAACACCACACATTATTGATGCCTCCATTACTACCAATTCCTTCCAGATCAATACTCCACACAACTAGAGAAATGCTTGACTGAATGAGATATTGAAGGGAAAAAAAGATTCAAAATACGCAACTATAGTGCATCTCGGGGCGTCATCTTATTCATGTTTAATTTCAACTAATGAGTGTATGTTACTAAAATTAATTTATTTGAATTGAATTTTCTATAGAGGTAATGATTAATTAATTTAATATTTATCCTCAAATTTATTCATAAATATTTGAACAAAACTTTATGAAAATAATTGGTTGATGCTTTTTTTATAATGTTTTTTTGGGATAAAATTTGGTTTTTTTAATAGATTTTATTTTATTACAAAAATAGGGTATATTTTTATTAAAAAGTTTTATTTAAATAATAATATAGTTTTTATGGTGTTTTTGTTATAAATTTTATTTCATTTAAATTCTATATTAGGACTTGTTTTTATGGATATCTAGTGTTTTTCTGGTGTGTATTTGGTCTGTTTCTGATGTATTTATCCTGTTTTAATATAATAATGATTAAAATTACATAAATTGAATTAATAGATATATAATTTATCTAATTTTAATTTAAAACCAATTTAAAATATAATTTAACTTTATAAATTATTTATATGAAAAGTCGGTTTTTAATTAAAATTCAGTATTTTTCATTATTTATCAAAAAAAGAAACTTCTCATAAAAATACCAAATTTGACCCTAATATAATTTTTTCATTTATATTTTAAAAATTAATTTTCTTTAATAAAATAAATTTTATAAAAGTGTCAAAATTTATTTTTAAAACAATTGCGCCATTAAAAGGTGGAAAAACTTCCTTTAGAAAAATACACCATTTTATGCATAAAATTAGATTTTTTTTCTTATCTTATGCCTATAAAATATATTGGATGAATTTAAATAAATTTTATTGAATATATAATATATAAATTTTATTAATATAATCCAATGAGATTCATTTTTTAAAACTTATTATTGCGTGTAATGCAAGATCTACTGGATATTGTGTATAATGGAAGTCAAACATAGTGTTGGGTGTCGCTTATGCTATCGAGTATAATTTTATTATTTTAAAAAATAATGTTGTTATAGAGAAATAGCAAGTCCATCTATCAGTCTTCGGATTTTATACCTTCTTTAATGGATGTTATAGAATTAAATCGGGGAATCTATTTTGGAAATTATGAGGGTGTGTTATGAGGGATTCAATGTGGATTAAACCCCTATAAATACCATTTTCCCTCAACATTATATCATAATTAGGGGGTTTCGAAGGGCTATAAAGATTAATCCATGACACGTAGATCTCTTTATGTTGCAGCAGTTGGATATTCTATGTGGTTCTATGCTGCATCCCCCTATTTTGTTTTATGGAGGTCAACTTATGATACACTTCATGCCGCATTACTCTATTCTGCATAATGGTGGTTCACTAATATTACTCCCACATTGTATCCATTCACCCTACATTGTGGTTATTTTTCTATCAAACCTCCATGTTGCATTCCCCTGCTTTCACTATGGTGTCTTCTTGTTGGAAAGTTTTGTTCCCTCATCTTCTGGGAGAGATGTTCTCATTCTTTCAACTGAACTCATAGAATTTCGTTGTTGATGATCTACTTTGGATAATAATCGGTTACGCCCTTTGTCTTGTTTTTCTTTTCTGTTCTATAGAACCCATTTTATGTAATATTGGAACAGATTCTAAGATTCTTTGACATGCAATTCATTTTGGTTGGTGTGCAAGGAAGATTCAATGGTGTCACCCTTATTGAACCTTGATGTTGATGTCAACAATGTTGAGGTAATAAGTTCCTTAGATTTTTGGGGCTCTCATTTACACATGTTTTGTTAAAATTTTTATGTTGGAATAATTAATGATTGTGTTGGATCGTTATGCATGTGTATAACCAATGATACCCATTGTGATATTTGTTTTCATGAGAATTTATACAGTATATTTTACCATGTTTGATATTGATTCAAATGTCATTATATGATGCTACTATATTTCTCAAGGTGTCATGATATATTAATTATTAATGTTATAACTTGTTGTGTATTATCTTTCATTTGGATGTTTGGTTCTTAGTACATATGATAGGTGACCATCATGGTATTTTTACCCCTTGAGTGGGAGTACACTTGACTTGTGATGATAACTATGGTGGGGTATGATAGCCTTGTGGCCAATACATGACTTGATTCCATGAGGATTTGGAGGAACATGTCAAAACTTGATTCCATGTGGATAATTAGTAACATGTTCACTTGATGCCTTGAGGATATAGAGTGACTTGTCGATATCCTTTCATCTAGTTCTGATCTTTATTGATATCTTGTTTATCCTTCCTGCATGGAGCCAAAATAGGTATGACTGAGGGTTTATAGAAGCAAGGTTAGCACAAAAATACTCAGTTTTAGATTGTATATTATTATTCTTGTTACACATTTATTATTATCATGGTATACAACTATTTTACATGATCAAACTTGTTTAAGGAAACATTTATGGTGTGTTACTGAGCCTTGTACTCACACCCTACTCGGGCATTTCGGTGTGCTTGTATATTTCATGAGTAGAGATCTAGAGAAGGGTAAGGTCCCTATAGTGGACATCTAAGTAAAGGATCATGTAGTTGGTAACATACCTAGAAAGATCTGATGGTCCCATGGTTTCTTTTATTAATTTACCTATACTTATTTATTGTGGTTTTCATTCCACTTTGGAGTCCTTTTTGTACTTGTGTGACATGTATTCCATCCTTTTAGTTTTCTCATGTACTTTGATTATTTATTATATTTTTAATTATTATTATTATTTTTTATATGACATGATACTTAGGGTATAGTCTCCCCACTAATGAATTTATACCCTCACTGCAAGTTGGAAGCCTCTTGTATATAGTGAGGTGTGTATGAGGTCATGTGTCACTCATGTTCATAACCATTGGTTTAGGTTGGGGTGTTACAAAATGGTATCATAGGACTAGGATGTACTAACTTGTTTCTTCTCCTTGACATGATTTGGTATAGGGCATAGAAGAGCTGGGATGTTTATAACTCAAGCAAGGTAACTATGATAGTGTCTGGATAACACAATAGAGTAGACCTTTGAGTTTTTGTAAAGTGGTGGAAATTATATTTTTCTCTTACCATTATTTAAATTTACCTAGGGTGATGCACATGATGTTGATATGTGATTTATGAGATTCTGGGTACATTCATGCATCCTGACTAGGCACATAAGTTCACATGGAATGTATATAATTGTTGGTGTGATACATATTAGTTCTTAAATTAAATGCCATGGTTTTTACTATCTGTTTAGGATAGTTTCTCTTTGTGTGATATATATGTGTTTCCATTTTATTATGATATATCTCTATTAGCATTAATTAGTTTAACTGAGTATGTTGTTGTGTTAGTATATGTATGATGAATGTGACTAATGTGCAAGGATAGAGATCGGGGTTAGTGCTAAGAGGGGTATACCTTGGGTCATGGGTAGACTCTTAGGAAAACCATGCATGATTTCATAAACTAGATAATATCTATTTATGTTCATAAAGTTACTTCTTAATTACAGAATATGTCACCTCATAGACGTTTGGTGGGACCACTAGCTAAGAAGGTGGGTTCTCTAGGGAACATTCCTGCACCTGGCCTAGTAATATGGGTAATGGTCCCATTGTAGCTGCCACCAAGATCCATGGTTGGCTATGATATGGATTTCTAGCTCCAATATCTTTCTATGTTTTAGGGAACTGGAAAGCCATAGGATGCTGAGGATTGTGTAGACATCATCGAGTATATATTCAACCTCATCGAGACGCGGATGGATAGGAACATGAATCTAGAAGCATTCAAGATTTTGGGACCCACCAGATGTTGGTGAGGAGTTATAGGTCGGGCTGGAAAATGTGAGTGAATCTCATGGGAGGCCTTCAAGGACCTGTTTTTGGGGGAGTTATTTCTTGATATGTATAAACTTGACCATGCATAGGAGTTCATAGAGTAATAGTTGGGCTCCATTATAGTGTCATCTTACTTGGATCATTTTACTAAGATTCTCTATTTTTCATCACATCGGACATGGAATGAGGCTCAGAAGGCTAGGAATTTCAAGATTGGACTTCTCTCTAACATAAGACAATAGGATCAAAGCATTAACCTAGATTTATACCTAGAGGTGATGTGGAAGGACTTAAAAATTAAAAATATCTTGGAGGAGGGTCGAGAAGTTGGTCTTCAACTACCCTTAACCACTTAGTCGGGTGGAACTCCTACAACTACCATGAGTAATTTTTTCAATTGTAGCAAGAGGAAGATTAGAGATATAAAGCAGAGCACTAGCACACAAGTGGGGTAGGGTTTGACTTTATTAACCCCTTTAGGAGGATTTCTAAATTATTTCAACTATGGAAAGGTGGGACACTATTGTAAGTTATGTATTTCACCTCAGAGAATGTGTCCTCAGGGAAGAAATACTGAGAATCTCCAATATTTTTGCTTTAAGACTTCAAGGTTGAGGTCCCATAGAGGTGGAGGGTAGGTTTGATATTTGACCCAGGGATCTGGTCAGGGTTCATAGTAGTAGAATCATAGTGTTCATGTACACCAAGGAAAGGGTCATAGAGATGAGGAATTTCATGTATACACTATGAATCAAACTCCATAGGATGGTAGAGAGGGGCCATATACTATTAAAGGTACATTTTTATCACCTTTTCTTTTTCTACTACTTTTTTCGATACTGGTTATTCCTATTCTTTCATATCTATATAACTAGTTGTTGTAATTGATATACCTATCAAGTTATCCTATGAGTTACTCACCCTTGATGCACTATTGGGAATGATAATAGACCATCTTCAGTAATTCCTTGAGTTTCCTTTATTTGTCACCAATTATGGACATCCATGGGAGTTCATTATTTTAGAGTTGAAAACCTTCGATGTGATTCTCATCATGGACTAGTTGACCAGCTTCCAAGCTCACATTAACTATAATCAGAGATAGGTATCATTTACTTCTCCAAAGAAATAGAAGTTATTCATGATCAGAGAGTGGTAATTGGGAGTATACATAGTTGTTCTAAACTTTAGTTGACTTGGGATGATCACAAAATAGATGGCCAGCTTGAATCTTTTAGTGAGATCAATGAGTTACCCCTTGAATATTTCTCCAGTCATGAATATCTATTAGAAGATATTTCTGGATGACTTCACAAGACTCCCTCATGATAGAGAAGTTTCCTTAAATATTGATATCATGTTAGGTGCACAACCCATTTCAATACCCCCATATCATATGGTGTCAGCCAAACTAAAATAGCTCAAGGTATATATTGATGACTTGGAGAATAAGGGATTCATCAGGACAAGTACTTAATCATGGGGTACAACTATCTTTTTATCCAAGAAAGCATATAGTATTCTTCGACATTGTGTTGATTACTAGAATTTGAACCATGTGATGGTAAAGAATAGATACCCATTTCCCAAGATCAATGATCATTTTAATTAGTTATGGGGATCTCTATGGTTCTATAAGATTGATCTTTGATCGGGATACTATCGGTTGTGATTTAGATTTGAGGATATTCCAAAGATATCATTTTGATGTAGGTGTGGGTTGTACAAGTACTTGGTGATGTTTTTTGGACTAACAAACACACTGATAATGTACATGGATCTGATGAAAACTATCTTCCACCCATACCTAGAATATTTCATCATAGTTTCTATCAATGAAATCCTCATATAATTTTAAATGTATAATTATCATGGTAGGAACATTGAGATAGTCCTGAGTATACTTTGAGTACATCGAATTTATTCCAAGTTGTCAAAGTGTGAATTCTTGATTTAATAGGTAAATTTCCTAGGATATGTAGTGTCTTAGAAGAGTATTTTAGTGGACCTAGAAAAAATTGAGGCATTTATGTCATGGATACATCCCTGAAACTAGTTCAAGATTAGGATATTTTGGGTTTAGTAGGATACTACCATCACTTCATTTAGTACTTCTCCTGATTATCATCACCCATGACTATATTGACGGAAAAGGGAGTGAAGTTTCAATGGTTTGATTGGTGTGAATATTCATTCCTTGAACTAAATAAGATATTTAATACATCTCATGTACTCATACTTCTTGATATTGGGATTGGATATGTAGTTTACTATGATATATCAAGCAATGTTCCAGGAGAAATATTGATATAGAGAGAGATAAGATAATAGCTTATAGTTCATGTCAACTATGAACCCATGAGAATAACTATACTAATATTTAATTAGATTTTGAATCTTTGGTCCACACTCTAAAGTGTTGGTGACACTATCTCTTTGATTATATGTATATTTTCTACAAAAACAACAAGATCCTTCACTACATATCAACATAGCAAGGCCTAGACCATTGATAGAGATGTTGGGTGGAGTATCTATAGATTTTCTACTGTGAGATATATTATTCACTAGGGAAGGATAATGTAATTTTTGATGGTCTAAGTCATAATATGTATTTTGATACAGATCTTGGTGAGTGGCCTTCAGAGGAGTAGTGGCACTTGATGAGCTTATTGGACAACTGGAGGATGGATGCTTCTAAGGTTCAAGGATATATAACTTATTCTACCTTAGTGTTCACATATTCTCTTATGGACTAGTTGAAGGTAAAATAGAATTCAAACCTAGAGTGTGATATGATTTGGGAATATCTAGTGGGAGGTGACCCGATACCTAGGTGGAATATGGATGATTATGATGTGATCCTTATTCATGGGAGAGTGGTATTACATGATTCTATTAGAGAGGATTTGATGATATGCTTCAATAAATTGATATAGTAAGTATATCTTGGTGCTATAAATATGTATCATGACTTCAAGATATAGTTTTGGTGGTTAAGAATGAAGAGGTACATTTATGGTTTTATCTCTCAATGTCTTACCTACTAGAGGGTAAAGGCTGGGCACCAGCGTCCTGGTGTTTTACTCCAGCCACTCCCAATGTCCATGTGGAAGTGGGAGGATATCATGATGGAATTTGTGATATAGTTACCTAGGAACCCAAGGAGTTGTGTTTCTATTGATGTGTGGGGATTTTTCATGGATCATATTTCAATATATTATTTACCTAATCAAGCAATATAGTGCCCATCTAGGGTTAATCTCAAGGAGGCAACTCACACAACACTAAATTTATATTGTCACTATTTATATTATAACTAATATAAAACTAAATAGTATAAAGTGGTGTGGTTTGAAATATGGAATGAAAACTAAATATATTAAATATAATAAATTAAACATGCAATGTAGAATACAGACATAATGAATGATGTTAGAAAGAAAGGAAATACTCCTAATTGAATAACCCATAGTAAACCTTCATTGTCATATTATTAGTTTCAAATTTAATTAATGATCAAAATCCATCGTATGTGTGAACATACTCTCCTACCCATGTTTTGAATATATGGTGCACTCAATGATCATCAAGTACACGACACACCACCTCATTGCTCAAGGGAAAATACTGTAGAAGATAAAGCTAAGCCCTAGGTATGGAGAGACAAATGAACCTTTCCCACTAAAATCCCCCTTGTCCTAACTCTAATAAAATAAGAAAAATTAAGCATGAATATTCTCATAATTAGGTTCAACACTAGATTTATCCCTCAGGAACTTCCTCAAGTTAGTTCCTCATGATCATGGGTATTAGAAATCACAGTGGAGAAGCATGGAGTGGAAATAAAATAGATAAAAATGATATAATGAGAGTAATATTAAGGGTAAAATATATTAAAATGTATAATACTATTACAAAAAAACTAAAAAACTAAAAAAAATTCCAACTAGGAATTAAAAACCTTTGAAAATGAGGTGAAGTAATTTTTTATAAGCAAAAGGGGTGAAAATTTTGGTTGCAAATTTTTTCACCAGAATTTTAAACAAGTTAAAACCATTTAATGACTGAATTTGGAAAATATTTCTTATTGAATTTTTTTAATATATCTCCTCTATCGAACCACAAAATTTCAACTCATTTTTTTTCAATGTTATATTCTAGATCTAAAATTTTGTCGATAAAGTTCATCCATTCCTCTACATCCTATGAGCCACCAGTACCCTAGAATACCATAGGATATTGGAGATGGAAATCCTGAGAATGGTTAGTCATGGTCTTTTTGAGTAGCTCCACCTTGGATAGGCATTAACCAAAAGAATCCTGACTGAATGGGCTCTACAACTTGGATCACATGTTCCAGTATAGGATTCTACTAGGGTAAATTTTTCTACACCATAGGTAATGATAAGGGAAAATCAAGGGCTTTCGCAACTAGCGGTCCTATAAAATGTCTCTAAGGAGGAATCTCTGAAACAAAGGTTAAATTATGAATATAAAAAGTATTATCTAGTCTATGGGATCACACAAAGGCTTATTGAGGAGTCTACCCTCAATATAGGGTATTACCCCCTTATACTAACCCTTAACTTTGTATCTTAATGTTAGTCACAGTCATCATATATATACTAACACAAAAATATGATTAGTTCAACTAATCAATTCCTAACAGGGATATATCACATAATAGTAGAGAAACTATCTTGTACAGGTAGCACAAATCCAATAAATTTAATTAAAGAACTTTTATGCAGTATAACAAGTATATATATTACATGTGAACCTACATTCCTAATCATGATTTATGAACACACTTGAATCTCATAAATCACATATCAATATCATGTACATCACCCAAGGTGAGTTTAATCAATATTAATAGAAAAACATAATTTCCCCACTTAATGGAAACTCAGAGGTCCACTATACAGTGTTGTCCAGGAACTATCATAGTTCCCCTTCCCATGTACCAATCATCCTATCTCTCATCTACCCTATCCAAAATTAAGAAAAACAGAAAATACAAGTTAGTGAATCTAATCCTATGATACCATTTTGTAAAATCCTGACCCTAACTACCAAGTCTGATCTGAAATGTGTTTCATGACCTCATATGTGCCTCCTTGTACATAAAAGTCCATTGACTAGCAGTGAGGGTCTGAACCTATCAATGGGAAGACTATACCCTCTGTATCATGTCATAAGATCAATAATAAATCATAAACAATATAAAAAAATCCAAATACATGAGGAAAATAAAAAAGGATGGTTTACATATCATATAATAAAACTGGATCCCAAATTGGAAATCCAAACTAGAGTATAAATTTAGATAAATAAATAAATAAATAATGTGGTTCATCCTAATTTACTACTAGCTCCATGCTCCTCTACTTAGCCATCCACCATAGGGCCCTTTCCCTTCACCGGATCTCTAGTCATGAAATTTGTAACTTCTTGGCTCGGATGCCACTAATATGATGACCCAATCTGGTTCTACATAAAGTTTCAAGCATGAATCCCCATATTACATAGGATTATAACTAGAATTGATGGTCTAAATGTGGTATAGTGGGGATACTATACCCTCATATCAGAGTAACAATAGTGGAAATAATCAGATATCTTCCATAGTAGTAATAAACATAGTTCAGAAGTAGTAAATAAACTGAAATAGAACATTATGAAATAATAAATGAAATTCAATAAAATACTGAACAATCATGTCATACATAAAACACTAGTCACCCATTTGTCTGACCATACATGCAGGAGTACATAAAGTAAACTAAAATAAAAGTATAGGTCTCTCCTAATAACTTTGACCCAAACTACATACCTGGTCTCCAAGAGACTACTAAGTTGCACCAGCCCGATCATAAGAATCTATACGAGTGGCTCTGCTCAATCATGAAAATCTTGGCCTCATCCCTATCCATCATGAAATCTATACTCAACTTGAAAATCATACATAAGGTTTGCACACATACCTAGGTGCATGTACAGGGGTGATAAATAATCTCAATAGGCCACCCCAATTATGAACCAATAAATCTACTATCATAAGTGTATTCTCATGAAATATGATCAGCCTATCTGATACACAACTAGAAATGGTAAATAAAATAAATAACACGAAACCACATTTTATCCCTTAATCTGTGATCCTGGTCAACTAGACAATGTGCCATCATGTATATATATATTTGTGTGTGTGTGTGTATTCCCATAAATATATATATATATACATAAATATTTATATACATGATTAAGGTGAAAAAATAACATAATCAACAACAGTCGATCCTTGGGTTTTTAATCTCGATCATTTGGAGATCTAGTGAAAAGGGTATTGATATAGATGTCGTACCACTCAAGTAATGTATAATTAAGTCAATACATGGGTCTATAATCATGATCAACAATACTTGCTTCATCTGGAATCATAAATTTCTCTTAGAAAACTATGTCACTATAGGGGAATACATGTTAAACCCAAGTTTCACCCGTACTCACCTCCAGTCACTATAAAGAGGATTATAGGTAAAAATTGGGCATCTTGTATATATGAAACTTCCAAAATACATATATAAAACTAATACCTAAGGTATTTAACCAAGGTGTTTTTAAATTAATGATAACAAGCATTAGTAATTTTATTTTCCATATGAGTTCATCCAAGGAATTCTTACATGGGAATCCAAGTATCACCCAAAGAATTTATGAGCCGTCCAGCCTATGATTCCATCCAAGGAATTACTACATGGGAACCCAAGTATCACTCAAGGCATAATGTAATACATGAAACCTATAAGCTCTTCCAAGGAATTCTGTATAAAGAACCCAAGTATCTCTCAAGGAATATATAAATCATCCTACCTATGAGCTTGTCCAAGGGATTCCTACATTGGAATCCAAGTATCACTCAAAGCATACATAATCTAACCTAGCCTATGAGTCTATACAAAGAATTCCTATATAGGAATCCAAGTATCACTCAAGGATTAATACAAACCCATTCCCCTACAGGCCCATCCCTTGAAGCCTACAAGGGAACCCAGGTATCATCGAAAAATGGTATGAAGAATAGCCTACTGAGTCTATCCAAGAAGTTCCACATAAGAAAACCCAAGTATCACTTGTGGAATAACACAATTAATATGGCCTCTAAGCCTATCAAAGTCATTTTGTAAAGAAGAGCCCAAGTATCCCTCAGGACATACATATAACCATTCTGGCCTATGATTTCATCAAAGGAATTTCTATATGGGAATCTAAGTATCACTCAAGGCGAGATTCCAGGAATTACATCTAAGCATCTCAAATAATATAACAATCAAAAAGGCACAAGATATGGACCCCATTAAGTATATATAGGTGTTCCAAATAATATTACATCATGTCATGCCCATTGGTCACAAACCAAGAAGAACCTATGGAAATCATACTTGCACCATGAGTAACAATGTAAACTATATATAAAGAGTGAGGGTGGCCAAACACCTAAACCCACCACTACTTCCATATCCCTGCAGAATAAAATGTTTGTCATGGGTTATAATTTTACACTCTCTACCATCTCTACCCAAACCCCTAATTCACTAGCTCAGGGTCAGTCAAATGTTGGGGCATCCATTGGTTCCCTTAGGTCAAAACACTGGAGAGGGAACCTCATGGTCTACACATAAGTGAAGGAATACTACTAGGGATCCTCAATAGAGAAGTTAAAGGGAGTAATACTACATGTAATATTTGAACAACAAGTGAACAGAGGAATCCTACATAAGATCCTTAGAATAGTACATAATAAGAGGCATCCTGCATGGGACCCTTAAGAAGAGAGTATGTAGGTATAGGCATCCTAAATGGGATCCTCGAAAAGAGTAAATGGGTAGAGGAATCCAACAAGGGATTCCTTGAGTCATCATGTAAGTGAAGGAATCCCACAGGGGACCCTAAGTAACAATAATAAGGTAGAGGCATCCTACATGGGATCTTTATGGTTGAAATGTAAGCACAATCATCCTATAGGGGATTATTAGAAAAAACTAATCTCATAGCCTCCTAGGATAGAATGGTACATCTCATAAGGGATACATACTCAAGGAAAGATCTATGAAAACATTTTTCAATAGACATAGATTATGTCACATCTCAACTCAAAGGGTCTCACTCTCAGGATATATCTATATTCAATTACCAGAGGAAAAACCTATCCATTTAGGAAAAATCCTAAAATGACTTTTTGGAGTTTCAAAATCACTTCAATTGTTTCATCATCATGGTATATGTATAAATATACTCAAAGTTTACTACTCATGTACCCAATTATGAATCTAGGGTGTAAAGATATGAAAACCCCTCAAAAGGGTATCTAGGGAGGATTAAAGGGTGTATATACCCTAGTACACAACATGTACCCTTGAAGCTCTACCTGAGCATGTACCTCAGCTAAACATGGCATGTAAAACCCAAGTACATGAAATGTAAGTCGGGTACACAATGTGTAACATACACAGGGTACTTACCAATGTATCTCACATGACCTAGCCATGTACTTTTTTTAGTTGTGTACCTCTACACGGTGTGTGACCCACACAGGGTCTAGTTGTAGAGACCCAAACATGAAGTACATGGACATTACATTAATTTTGAGAAATACTTAATACATAACAAAAACAAACATCCAAGGACCGTAATAGTTAAGTGTCTTTGGAAACTTGGAACACAATCTTCTAATCACGGTGAAAGATATTCAACATCTCCCATAAAGATCTTTCCCTTTTGTTTTCTTGCATAAAAACCTTTATTTATATCCTGGGGAAAAGAAAACATAAAAAGGGTGAGCTCAAATTCTCATTAAGGTTAAGCATGGAGAAAATAAAACAAACCATATAGGTTTGAACTTAAAAACATGAACATGGTGTTTAAACATTAAAATCTTGAGTTGTGAAATAAATCTTGGTAGTTCGTAAGGAATAGATCATAAAGGAACATCAATCATGATAAAATAGCATGGGAATAAAACATGTAATTGTGGAAAACCATTAAGAACATGATATGATTTCCATAGTAGCCAAGAAATTTCTGCCAAGACCATCATAGTGGAAAATATCCATTACTGAACTGGGTTTACTTGCCATTCCAACCCTGTATTACTGACCCGGATTTACTTTCCATTTCATCCATGTCAATATCATGAGATATAAATCTTTACCCAATGCATTTGAGAGAGATATAGGTCACACTCATATCATAATTAAATCATTCTTACGTGTGCCACAAAATAAACATAAATCATTCATCATAACCCAACGAATAAAATTGATTTTATGAACATCATCTCATCATAACATAATCCATATAAAATAAATGGACATCATTTCATCATAAACAACATCAAAACATGGACTTAAAACATACCCATATTAAATAATGTCATCTTAGATGGAAAATAGTTTTGATAAAACACTCGAAATGAATTCTTGAGGAAAATATATTTTCTTCTTCAAAGTCATCTTCTTTTATCAAAATATCATGCAATTTTAAAATAAAAGAATTTTGTTGAAAATAATCATGAAATCTTGTAGAGTAATCTTCATGGAAATAAGTTGTTATGAAATTTCAAAAATCCATTCCTTCCGTATAAGTTAAAAAAAACATTCTCCTTGTACTTTTGCCAGAAAGTCAAAAAGTACCACGTATGGTAAACAAAAGAGAGATTCCTTCCATAATACATAGTAATAGTCAAAAATGAGTAAAAATGACTTTAAACATACATGGAAGAATATTAAACACTTTATGAAAACATTTTTATAAAAACATACATGGATGATAAATATAACCCCAGTAAATACTTACGTATAAGCAATCTCAGATAAAAATGCGATTGAAAAATTATCCCTTACCTTATGTCCAATTTCTTTCGTATATGTCCTAGACTCTTGTATAGTAGGTTTAAACATATTATTAACTTGTAACAGAACCATAATAATATTTATGATATCATATATGATTCACTTATGACTTTATATTACCCATTATTTTTTCAATTCCATGTTAAAGCAACATTTTGGGTAAAATCGTTTCATTTATCGTACACGTTTGGACTTTTTGTTCTTCATATTATTACTTATAACCTGATTTAATTAATTCCAGAATATAAAACATGATTTATATATAATATATATTCATCATATAAATATATATGATAGATCAATAAATAGAATGAAATACACTGTTCATGGAGACGGTAGGACGTACGTACGCATGAACGTTGTTTTTGTTTCCTTATTAAATTTAACAAAACTAAGTAAATAACATATACATAAATCCAGAATCATTATTATGTAAAATTTTTCATGATTTTTTTATTATATATACTTTATATTCATTCTTGGATGTTTAACATAGAGAATGAATCTCATCGCGTCGTAGAGACAGTAATCCGTACGTACGCAAGAGCGATGATATCATTCTCATAATTATTGAATGGAATTGAAGTGGATGATAGAATATCTCAGAATTATTATCATGTTATAATAATAATATATAGTTATTATTTACACCATTATACCCATCCAAGTAAGGTGGTGGTGGAAAACGGGTTACACCACGGTGTGGAGATGGTATTCTGTATGTACATACGCGAGGTGATTTTGTTTTCCGTAGGATGGATAGAATGTGAAATAGGGTTGTTTCATATTTATAATAACATATCAGTATATGAGTGATACTGATGTTATTACTTTATAATTAAACAAATAAAGAATAGGAAGTAGAATAAGAAATAAATTTTAAAGAATCGGTAAAGGATATTACCTCTTCTTCGACGTGCCTCTTCTAAACCTCCTCTTAGGGCACTAAAGTTGGTCTTTGAAGAATACCAGTACCTCTAGTATGTTTCTAGGAAAGTGTAGAAGATTAATTGGTAGGGTTTTTCTGAGCTTGAAGGCTCAAAATGGTGTGAGTAGGAGAGGGAGGAGGTGCCTTTTTATAAGAGAGGAGAGGGGCACTTTTGGAAACCTCTAAAATATTAATTTATAATAAACTCAAACCCCACTTAAAAACCTCCAAAAATGACTCAAATCCGAATATTAGATGATATAGGGTTGTAATATCACTAACCAATAAGATTTATACATGTTGTTAATTTATTTTAAACCTTATCAACTTGATTTATCCTTATTTAATCTATTTAATTTTATTTATGGTAATAATATTCTAAATTTTAAATTGTTATAAATAATTACTTATGTGTTGTGAAATTTCCATAATTGGATACTTTATGAAATTTTAGACCATATAAATTTCAATTTATAATTTTTAAATATTTTTGTGATTTTTAAAAAAAATTATAATATGTTATTTTTATAAAATAACAAGTGTCAATTTTGACACTATTCATTTATTTGAATTTGAATAAAATCCAAAAAGAGGATATATTAGAACCAAAATATTTAATAGACTCCTAAAATGTCATATTAATCTAGAAAATTTGTGGAGAACATTAATTAGTTTATATAATATTTATTTTAATATTTTTAAAACCATTTATTTGATATTTCAATCAATAAAATAATTTCTACATCATTATTGTGTCATCATTAATGATAATTATTTAATCCTTAAAAATTATAAATAAGTTCTCATGATGTAGATAATTTTATTATCTTTCTGGAGACTATTTATATTTGAAGTTTTATGAGGTTTATCACTAAATTAAAATTATAACACTTATAAGATATAAGAGAGTGACATGTTGTCACTTTCTTTGGTTTTAATAATAATTATATCATTTTCATGGTCAAAAGTCCATGAGATGAATCTATTACGAAACTTAGGCGATATGGTTCTACTTTTATTCATCCAATAGAATTTTGGCAGGTGTTAGGGTAATTTTATAATCTTATTTTTACACTTAATTACCTGATTTACCTTTAACTGTAGTAAATAAAATTTACCGTAGTTACTATTCATAAAGTCTAAAAAATAAATGTAGCCTATTAGAATAATTTGGACCTACTGATTCCAAATATGGAATCCATTTTTCTAAATTACAAACACAGAAGTGGTAGTATTTAATTTAAAATTAATCCCGCTGTTGAGAAAACAGGTTTTAAAAGTTAAAATGTTGTAAAAGATTGAAATGTTTTTACCTATGAATTCAATGTAAAATTAATGCTAATGAATTAAATTATATTAAATGGAAAAAATATAAACTATTTATAATTTAAAACCATTAAATATTATAATTTAACCATATAAATTATCTCGATGAAAAAAGTTGTTTTTAATTAAAATTTAGCATATTTTTACTATTCATGAAAATATGAAAGTTAACTGAAAAATATTAAAAAATTATCCAAAGTTAATTTTTATATATTTATTGAAATGAATAAGTTTATTTCTTCAAATTTAACTTATAAACATGTTAGAAACTAGATTTAAAGTGGGTGTGCCATCAAAAGGCGGCAAAACTATATTTTTTTAAAAATACTTATTTTACCCGAAAAAAATTATTTTGTTCTCATACCATGTTCTATAAAATGTGTAAGATGAATTATAATTTCATAAAATTAAAAATTTAGTTACTACTATTCATAAAGGATAGTTCATAATAATATTATAACAATATATTGTTGTTTAGTGAAACTCAGTATTGCGTACAACACACGCTATCGAGAAAGGTCACTATTGAGTGTAATACAAGCCAAGTCAGGGTTGCGTGTAGTGAAAGCTTCCTTTAGTGTTGCGTATAACATAATAAAAATATATTTCATTTATACATTGATCAAAATCTATACTTGGTGTTTTGTATAGCGCAAGATAATTTTGGTGTAGCATACAACACAAGACATCAAAGAAATTAAAAAGATTATTTCTCATAAAATCTCAGGGTGTTACATTCTACCCCCCTTAAAATGAATTTCTCCCTCAAAATTCTTCGGGGTTATAAATCTTTTAATAATTGAAAGTTTCTTTAATAGAAACCTACATCATAAAAAGGAATACTAAAACTTAATTTTAAAATGGAAAGTTATAAACATAACGGTCACCCAAAGTAACTCAGTACTGGGTTTCCATATAGGAGAATATAGGTGAAAATATAGATATGGAAGAGAAGTATAACCATCATGTTTGGATGAAGAGTGGTAGAGAACATGGCTATAAAAAAGAAAACAATCATAAAGACATAAATTTGTGATGATCTAAGGTACCATCTGATTCATTAGATATGAGGGCACTAGGACAACATTTTTTTTTCAAGATCATTTCCCTAATGTTGAAGAATTTTTTAATTAAAAGAAATACTTACTTTATTTTGGTACAATATCGCTATTTTTTGTGCCTTGAACAATTTCCACTTCATCTCTTAAAGAAATAAAGTTGAATTTTTCTTCTGTGAAGTGTTAGCAGATCATGCGATAGAATGATAGGTCATTCCATCTGTCTCAAACATAAGGTTAGAAAAAGTTATATACATAAGTCCATATTATGGTAATATTAATCGTATATGGTTACAAAAATGAACTTATACATCATCTATCATACCACTTAGTAAAATAAAACTAGTTTCTAATAACCAGGGACTTCCTGTAGGCCAGTGGTAGGCGATAAAGGTCTGTCGCACTTTGGTTGTGGGTTTGATTCCCGCAACTTTGTTCGACGTGACGGGTTGTTGCTCATCCTACAGGTTATCCTTTTTCTAAAACTACATTATTATAACATTCCAGAAATAATATCAAAAAAATGTTTTATCCATAAACAATATTATCTTATGTCCAACATAATCCATTTCAAATCTTTAGGCTTATCCAAAATACTTCTATCTAAGCTCATAGTATAAATAAAATGATTACTAGAAATTTCATCAACCAAGCATGTGAATACCATCATTTATCCCCCGTAAAACATAAGATATATCTTGTTGGTTACATTCCAAACATATGAATTCCTTAATCATGTATTCTCTTGAAACATGAATTACCATATAATCTTTGTGAAAACATGAATGATATCAAATGTTAACTCTTTCCACATACCAAAATCCCAAAATTTCTATATACTCAAACCATGATATCACTTTTTCCTTAAATCAGTCATGAGTTCATTAATACTATCAAACATTTCATTATCTCCTTATCCCTTCATTATGCGCATATTAGGTGCTTTCCAAAAATATTTCAATCAATTTTCATGGTTACCGGTACCATATAATTATTGAAAACCACAACAAACCAATACATAGATATTCCAATATTCCACGATACTATAAATGAGATTCCACAACACTATTTTGGAATCTCATTACATAAACACTTAATTATTCCACCACTTTGTTTTCATATTCAACATCGCCAATAGTGATCACATGTGACTTCCCTTTGTCCTTTTCCTTAAGAGTTTGTTGATTTCAATCATCATTAACCCTTGGATTAGGGCATTGGTTAGCATAATTCCCCATTTCCCTACACTTGTAGCATTGAAGTGTTGGTGGTGTGTTCGCTGCAGTCTTTTCTCTATTCACATCATTAGCTACTTTTTTCCCATTACTTCGACACTAAACTACTCGATGACCTTCTTTTCTACACTTAAAACATTTTCCAGTCCCTTTAAGACAATCTCCACCATGCTTCTTTCCACACTTTTAGCATAACGAAACATTTATCTTCTTTTCACCATAGTTTTGAGATTTTTCCTTAAACTCCATCTTCTGTTTCTTTTCAAAACCATGAGATGGATATGTAACACCAACTTCCAGTTCTAACTTGATAGAACAATGCACAATCTCTTAATATCTACTAAAGTCTCTTATAGTTAATTTCTTTCTAAGACTTAGTTTTAAGCAACTGAAAAATCAATCAACTTTACTTTCAGGTTGGATGATAAATCCAGATGCATACCTTTCAAGCCTTGTAAAATTTGCTTCATATATACCAACAGATTCATCATCCTTTTGCTTAAGCTCAAGTAACTCCTTTTCCATCTTTGTTCAAAGAATACAAGGAAAGTAATTATTGAAAAATAAGTTCTTGAACTCATCTCATTCCATGGATTCAATTTCATCTTGGGGGCTCGTATTCTTAATTAGAGTCCACCACTGGTCTGCTTCACCTTCTAAATAGTAAATAGCTAGAATGAATTGTTAATGTTCCGAACAGTGAAGTATGGAAAATATATTTTCAATGGTACTAATCCATTGTTTAGAAAAAAGTGGATCAGAAGACCCATTGAAATAAGGTGGACGTTGTCTCATGAAGGACTCAATAGAATATTGTTCCCTTCTCTACTCATTTATAATTCCAGAATGATTCATAGCTTGTGTATGTATAGAAATAATATTTTTCACTCCATCTCCCCCACAACATTGGTTTTTTCAGGAGTACAATCATTGCATTTTCCATTACATTTATCAACACGGTTCCTTTGGGTTCCATCCATCATCTAAAACCAAAAAAGAATAGTGTGAGAAGCAAAAATCATGCTAGGAAAATAACATAATAAAGGGGGAGTACCTTCAATATCTAACATATTAGATTTAATTCTAAGATTGTAACCATAATTCTAGGACTATAAACTATAATTATACTTAACCTTAGGGACATCCCTAGACATACCTTTAAAATATCTCTAGGGATCTCACTAAAGTTTTCACATCCTAGTTTCCAAAGGTTAACTAAACCTTTCCTCTGATACCAACTGTAGAGACACAAACTTGACATACATGGACATTACATTAATTTTAAGGAATACTTAATACATAACAAAAACAGACATCCAAGGATCGTAATAGTTTAGTGTCTTTGGAAACTTGGAACACAATCTTCTAATCAAGGTGAAAGATCTTCAACATCTCCCATAAAGATCTTTACCTTTTGTTTTCTTACCTAAAAACCATTCTTTATATCCTGGGAAAAAGAAAACATAAAAAGGGTGAGCTCAAATTCTCAGTAAGGGTAAGCATGGAGAAAATAAAACAAACCATATATGTTTGAACTTAAAAACATGAACATAATGTTTAAACATTAAAATCTTGAGTTGTGAAATAAATCTTGGTAGTTCGTAAGGCATAGATCATAAAGGAACATCAATAATGATAAAATAGCATGGTAATAAAACATGTAATTATGGAAAACCATTAATCACATGATATGATTTCCATAGTAGCCAATGCATTTCTTCCAAGACCATCATAGTGGACAATGTCCATTACTGAATCGGGTTTAATTGTCGTTCCAGCCCTGTATTACTAAACTGGATTTACTTTTCATTCCAGAAATTTCTATCTCATGAGATACAAATCATTACCCAATGCATTAGATGGAGATATAGGTCCTGCCTATCTCATAATGAAATCATTCTTATGTGTGCCACAAAATAAACATAAATCATTCATCATAACCCAATGAATAAAATGGGTTTTATAAACATCATCCCATCATAACATGATCCATATAAAATAAATGGATATAATTTCATCATAAACAACATAAAAACATGTACTTGAAATATACCCATTTTAAATAATTTCATCTTAGATGGAAAATAGTTTTGATAAAACACTTGAAATGAATTCTTGAGGAAAATATATTTTCTTCTTCAAAGTCATCTTCTTTTCTCAAAATATCATGAAATTTTAAAATAAAAGAATTTAATTGAAAATAATCATGAAATATTATATATGAAGCTTTAAGGAAATAAGTAATTATGAAACTGTAAAAATCAATTCCTACTGTATAAGTTAAAAAAACATTCTCCTTGTACTTTTGCTAAAAAGTCAAAAAGTACCATGTATAATAAACAAAAGAAAGATTCCTTCCATAATACATAGTAAAAGTCAAAAAGGGGTAAAAATTACTTTAAACATATATGGAAGAATATTAAACACTTTATGAAAACATTTTTATAAAAACGGACATGGATGATAAATATAACCCCAGTAAATACTTATGTATAAGCAGTCTCGGATAAAAATGAGATTGCAAAATTATCCCTTACCTTATGTCCAATTTCTTATGTATGTATATAATAATCCTTTATAGTGGGTTTAAACATATTATTAACTTGTAACAGAACCATAATAATATTTATGATATCATATATTATTCACTTGTGACTTTATATTACCCGTTCTTTTGTCAATTCCATGTTAAAGCAACGTTTTGGGTAAAATTGTTTCATTTATCGTACGTGTTTGGACTTGTTGTTCATGATATTATTACTTATAACATGATTTAATTAATTCCATAATGTAAAAAAAGATTTATATATAATATATATTCAGCATATAAATATATATGATAGATAGATAAATGGAATGAAATACATTGTTCATGGAGACGATAGGTTGTACGTACGCATGAACGCTGTTTTCGTTTCCTTATTAAATTTAATGGAAGTAAGTAAATAACATATAAATAAATCCATTATCATTATTATGTCACGTTTTTAATGATTATTTATTATATATATTTTATATTCATTCTTGAATGGTTAACATAGAGAATGAATCGCATTGCGTCGTGGAGACGGTAATCTGTACGTACGCACGAGCGATGATATCATTCTCATAATTATTGAATGGAATTTAAGTGGATGATATAATATATAAAAATTATTATCATGTTATAATAATCATATATAGTTATTCTTTACACCATTATACCCATCCAAGTAAGGTGGTGGTGGAAAACAGATTACACCACAGCGTGGAGACGGTATTTCGTACGTACACATGCACGGTGATTTCGTTTTCCATAGGATGGATAGAAGGTGAAAAGGGGTTGTTTAATATTTATAATAAAATATCTTAATATGAGTAATACTGATGTTATTACTTTATAATGAAACAAATAAATAAGAGTAAGTAGAAGAAGAAATAAATTTGAAAGAATCAGTAAAGGATATTACCTCTTCTTCGACGCGCCTCTTCTAAACCCCATCTTAGGGCACTAAATTTTTTTATTTGAATAAGACCAGGACCTCTAGTATGTTTCTATGGAAGTGGAGAAGATAAATTGGTAGGTTTTGGCCAATCTTTAAGGCTCAAAATGGTGTGAGGAGGAGAGGGTGGAGGTGCCATTTTATAAGAGAGGAGATGGTCACTTTTGGAAACCTCTAAAATATTAATTTATAATAAACTCAACCCCCACTTAAAAACCTCCGAAAATGACTCAAATACAAATATTAGATGATATATGGTTTTAATATCATCAAAAAATAATATTTAGACATGTTGTTAATTTATTTTAAACCTTATCAACTTGATTTATCCTTATTTAATCTATTTAATTTTATTTGTGGTAATAATATTCTAAATTTTAAATTATTATAAATAATTACTTATGTGTTGTGAATTTTCCATAATTGGATACTTTATAACATTTTAGACAATATAAATTTAAATTTATAATTTTTAAATATTTTTGTGATTTTTAAAAAAATTTATAATATGTTATTTTTATAAAATAACAATGGTGTTAATTTTGAAACTATTCATTTATTTGAATTTAAATAAAATCCACACAGAGGATATATTAGAACCAAAATATTTAATAGACTAATAACATGTCATATTTATCTAGAAAATATTTGGAGAACATTAATTATGTCATATAATATTTATTTTAATATTTTTAAAACCATTTATTTGATATTTCAATCAATATAATAATTTCTACATCACTATTGTGTCATCATTAATGATAATTATTTAATCCCTAAAAATTATAAATAAATTATCATGATGTATATAATTTTATTATATTTCTGGAAACTATTTATATTTTAAGTTTTATGAGGTTTATCACTAAATTAAAATTATTAAACTTATAAAATATAAGAGAGTGACATGTTGTCACTTTCTTTGGTTTTAATAATAATTATATCATTTATATGGTAAAAAGTCCATGAAATTAATCTATTCCAACCCTTAGGTGATATTGGTTTACTTTTATTCATCAAATATAATTTTTGTAGGTGTCGGGGTAATTTTATAATCTTATTTTTACACTTAATTACCCAATTTACCTTTAACTGTAGTTAATAGAATTTACCGTAGTTACAATTCATAATGTCTAAAAAATAAAATTAGCCTATTATCATAATTTGGAAATATGGATTACAAATATGGAATCCATTTTTTCAAATTCAAAACACAGACGTGGAAGTGTTTAATTTAAAATTAATCCCGTTGTTGAGAAAACGGTTTTTAAAAGTTAAAACGTTACAAAAGATTGAAATGTTTTTACCTATGAATTCGGTGTAAAATTAATGCTAATGACTTAAATTATATTAAATGGTAAAAATATATTCTATTTATACTTTAAAACCATTCAATATTATAATTTTACCATATAAATTATCTTTATGAAAAAAGTTGTTTTTAATTAAAATTTAGCGTATTTTTACTATTCATCAAAATATGAAAGTTAATAGAAAAATATTAAAAATTTATCCAAAGTTAATTTTTATGTACTTATTGAAATGAATAAGTTTATTTCATCAAATTGAACTTATAAATGAGTCAAAAACTATATTTAAAGTTTGTGCGCCATCAAAAGGCGGCAAAACTGTATTTTTTGAAAAATACTTATTTTACCCAAAAAAATTATTTTGTTCTCATACCATGTTCTATAAAATGTGTAAGATGAATTATAATGTCATAAAAGTCAAAACTTAGTTACTAATATTAATAATGGATAGTTCATAATAATATTATAACAATATATCATTGTTTAGTGAAACTCAGTATTACGTACAACACACGTTGTCGAGGAAGGTCACTATTGAGTGTAATGCAAGCCAAGTCAGGGTTGCGTGTAGTGCAAACTTCCTTTGGTGTTACGTATAACATAATCAAAATATATTTCATTTATACATGGATCAAAATATATACTTGGTGTTGTGTGTTGAGAAAGATAATTTTGGTGTAGCGTACAACACAAGACATCAAAGAAATTAAAAAGATTATTTTTTATAAAATCTCGGGGTGTTACACTAGTCATGTACTCTACACGACCATGTGCCCCTACATGGGTTGTCTGGTCGAGTACTCAACTAAATTACAGAGTCCTAGTACATGACATATATACCCCATACATAGTGTGTACTTATAAAAAGCTCATATTCCCCAAATGGGAAGAACACATGGCATGTGTTCCTAAACTACACATTGTGTGATCAGGATTTTTGAAGTGAAAACCCCTCAAATCAGCATAAAACCCTTTTTTTCTCCTCAAAAGGTATAGATATACCTAAAAGGGGTATTAAGAAGTTATTAAAGGGCCTAAAAACTAGAAAATGGTAAATTTATGGTAATTTATGTAAAAACTTAAAGACATCCTACCTTTAGGTGGAATCTGCTGAAGCTTCACCCATTTTCATGATCCACAGTTATCACATGATGATATGGCTCCTCTTGATCTTTACAGTGGTACCTCCCTTTATCTCTCCCTATTTATCTCTCTCCATCTCCCTATCTTCTATTAGTAATAGTGAAGGAATTTAATAGGGAGTGTATGTGAGAATCCAAGGGAGAAATAATAAAAGGAAATGGGAAAAGAAAAGGAAGAAAAGAAAAGGAAAAAAGGGGCTCGGGCTCGGGCCCAATAACCAACAAGATTTTACAACCATCCTAGGAAAAATCCTCATTCCAAACTCATAAGTGGAGATATAATCTAAATATGACACTCTTTTAAATAGATATATTTTAACAAACATGTAAGAATAATTTAATATTTAATTGATTAAATATTAATTATTAATTATTCCATGAAAATTTGTACAGTTAAAAATTTCACCAAACTCCTATCCTTGGGTAAAAACCCTATTCCAGGACCAACATAGTGGTTATAAAAATTATCTAAGATCATATTTTATGTGAAAAGACCATTTTACCCCTTACAAGCATCCGATAGTAAAAAAATCAAATTTATGATCAAATTTTTAATCCATAAAAACATGGTTCATTACAAAATATACAAGCACACTGAAATTCACAAGTGGGGTGTGAGTACAAGACTCATTAGGACACCACCAATGATTCCTCAACCTAGTGTGCTCAATTAAAAAATCTTCCATAAATAACACTAAATTCATAAGAAACAACTATCCAAAACTGAGCGGACGTGTGATAAACAAGCCACCACGAGCCCTAGTTGTACCTACTTCAGCTCTATGCTAGAAGGAAAATCAAGATATTGCAAGTAAACAATGTTAAACAAAAGGATAGAAATCATTCCACCCAGCATCCTATGAGTATCAAGCGAGTCATTTCCTCGACATCCACTAGGCATCAAGTGATTTTTCTACTCGACATCCACTAGGCCTCGAGTGACATACCCCTTGGTATCCATTGGTAGTCATGTTTCTCGGCATCATGTTTACATAACACTTGGAATTCACTAGTAATTAAGTAATTATTACCCTCATCATCCACTAGGAATTGAGTATAATGATACTTTTTATTCGCTAAGTATCGAGTGACAAACTCCTTGGTATCTTCTAGGCCTCGAGTGTAACACATGTAATTCACATGGAATCATCATATCCCTACCCTATGCATTGATCCATTATCACCATCATCTCAAATTGTGTTCACTCTCCCTCTAAAGGATAAAAATTTCATGATGTTCTACCTGATTTGGAAACCAATAACAATACCTCCAAAAGCACACATAACATGGTAGATCATACAAGCAAGTATAACTTATCTTCATAAGAAAAGTAGCATCATACAATAATTGTAATTATCATCAAACATGAATAAAAAGATATGATCATACACAATTCATCAAGTAACACATAAGATTCTCATTTGATACACATACACACCCACATGTGATCATAATCAAGAATGGAAAGTGCAAGTGTTATAATGTAGTAACAAGTGTAAATGAGATCCTAAAAGGTAGAGAACCTCCTACCTCACATTTTTCAATATTAAATTCAAGGTTATTTGAAGGTGTCAACACCCAAACCACATTATCCCGCAAACTAGAAAACAATCATATGTCAAGGAACCTCAAAGGATATCATCAAGAAAAAAAAATATTCTAGACATTTGAGAGGATCTACAACGTAAGAAAGATATTACAGTGTGAAGGTGTACTAGAAAAGAGCCTCTATAGCATAGGGTGGAATACCATAGTGCAAGATTATGGCCTCCACAGTGACAATTGTGGTGTGGGTTCTATATCAGTGAACCACCATGGCGTAGGAAGATCGCCACAATTAATGCATGTGTTCGCTTGGAAGGGGGACCACTACAATGTAGGACTATGCTTGTGGTGAGGAATAATGTGAGAAACCTACTTCTATAGAATAAAAGGTAAGGATTGTGGAATGGAACTAGGATGATTCATGATATTCTATAGTGTAAATTGATGTACTATGGTGTGGAGTTTCTTCTACATCCCTTCATTGTTCCTAGAATTATTTCAAACAGATAGGGAGTGTGGGTATTTTTAGGATTGTTCCATGACGAAATAATTCATTTAATTCATCTTAAATTCCCTTCTTTAATTATGAAACTCCTTCCCCAATTTAATTCAAAAACAACCACTTAAATTCCAAAACTTCTGAAGACCATATGGCTAGATAGCTGACTGTAACTGACATAGAAAGAAGCATTATGTCATGGTCCAAGACACCATGGTGAAACCTTCCTCGAAAATACTCCCACGGAAAATTCTATGGCATAATAACTAAGGAATAGAACCACTTCGGTGCAGCCGATATCTTTGTGGTGTGGCCTCAACTCCATAGCACTTACTACAATGTAACCACCACACTATGATGTAGTGACCCCTGTTTGGGCAATAAACTTTCCAAAAATACACTTTAGCCTCCTTAAGTTCCTCAATAACCTCTTTCCTTTACCCAATCATGGATCAACACAAAACAAGGGGGAGGAGAGGAATAGGGATTCCATTAGAGAAAAAAATAAGGGCTTTACAAAAATGATTTAGATGGTATGTAAAATGTTTATAAATCATTATAAATTATGAATTATTTATAATTAACTATTTTAAATTATTAAAAATAAAAAAGGAGGCTTTATTTGGATACTATTTAATCCACATAAAAAGTTTTTTAATGATTGATATGATCAAGGTTTAAATAATGATTAACTATATGATATTTAGATTATTTAAAATGTTTGGATAATAGAAATTAGATTATAAATAGTTTATAATTAATATAATATCATATATTTAAAATATAAATTTCATATAATGATAAATATGAAAGTTTTCATATTGTAATAAATATAAAAATTTTATATTCATAATTATGGAATGTATATAATATTAAAGCTAATAATTAAAAATTTTATAATTAGCTATTATTTATGAATTGTTTATAAATATTTATTTCATGTTCAAATATTTGAATTTTTATTTTATTTAAAAGGATATTCCCTTTCATATTCATTATTTGTAAATTGTTTAAGAAATGTGAATATTGTATGCTTTTCTAAACTGTTTCTAGGATAGATCCATACATTACATTATAGCATTGAATCCATAATAAATTTAGTTTTACATCTACCTTGGTCATAGTTTTTAATTTATATTATGAACTTAAATTTAGTTTTTGAATATATTTTGTGCATATTAGGTGTTAGGGTTATGATGAATTGGGTTCTCTCTTGAGTAAAGTATCCCCAGTTAGATGGACTTGGGGTTGGACTACATACTTACCTAGAGTCTTGTGCCTTATCTAGAATGGTGAATGGGGTTAGATATTTATTGCTCCATGCTTACTCATGTGGAGATTTCCAATCTCATATAACTCTATCATTTTACATTAAGTGTTCATATACCTTATTCATATGATGCATTTGTATATGTATGAATATGTTTGACCTCTATTTTTGGGTGAGTAACACAAACCTATGGGTTTTGTAAAGAGTTATACATTAATATGGTTTGAACATATTGATTAAGGGGAGGGAATAGGATTCCAAACTAAATTACCAGAATCGTACATATATAAAGGATAATAACATGGGATAACATGGTGAGATTAAAATCCCCTTTAAATACTAATTGTTAGATTCCTTCCAAAGTGACACTTGTCAAGACTTCGATCATCCAACTGTGTAGTTTCATGCCAAGGCGAGGTGCCACTAGATTATCTTATATAAGGAAACAAAGTAATGAATGATAATAGATCATCCTTGTTTAGTTTCACACCAAAGCGGGGTATCCTTGGATTTTATTATGATTAGATCATTTTTTATGTTTTCTTTAGGTTACACTAGCTAGGAAACCATAAGGGTTGGAATACCAGAAGAACAGAGTTTGGTTTATCGATATGATGGATTGTAAAAAGAGTTTAATGTCCAGTTATCCAAGAGTCATATATTATATTATTGGGATGATTCCCTACCTAAATAAATAAGCAATAAATTTTACACCAAAGAGGGGTCATTTTCTTAGTGAAATACAGATCTTATCCCACTAATGGGTATGATGGATTTTCAAAATGGGGTCATCATTTTAGTGGTATCCCATTTAATAAAATTACTTATTAAATGGTTAATAATAGATGATACTCATATGATAAAATATTCTATTGTATATAATATCATTATCAACATCATAAAGATAAACTTTGTAATAAATCCTTGAAAAACTTAATATATGTAGCTCTTAATACTGGTAAATTAAGAAAAGTTATTAAGAAATATTGGTGATTTAAAAAAAGTTCTTAAGAAAAATTCTATGTTTCGGAACAATTCCTTCCTCAGTAACCAAGTGTTTAAATTTTTTTCAACAAGTTAATATAGATTCTAATGGAAGAATAAAGTGATTCATTTAAGGTTTCAAAGGAATTAGATGAAAATTGACCAAAGTAATCTTACTCTTCACTCATGTACTCAATATGATTGGGTACATTGATTTTAGTCTCATATACTCAATATGATTAGTTGTGTCGAATGATATTCAATATGATTTAATATATTTATGAATCAATGATATTAAAGGTTTCCTTAAATATTTATTGGTTATAGAAATTGATTATATTATTTTGATAGATATATGATATCGAATGTGTGATTTATAAGTGTTGTAAAAATATAGAAAGGTTATAAGATGTAAAGGAATTAAAGCTTGAATTTTTATTTCAAGTAATGGAGTAAAGTAGTTACTAAATTGATAACTTAGATGATTCAATATTAGATAAAATCATCATAATATGTATATTTTATCACATTTATCTTTTGAGAAGATCATTTATACAATAGTCGTTTAAATGAAATGAGATAATGTGTTTTTAATACACATAGTTATGATTTGTTTCATTATATAACATACTTTAAGGGAAGACTAAAAACAGTTGTTATTTTTAGGGAATTTTTCTTATTTTCATTTTTTGAAATGTTCCAAAAATATGATTAAATTCAAATAAATTTTATCTAATATTATCAAAGTGTTAGGAATATATATTAACTAGGGATAAGGTGTCTAGATTCTAGAGTAATGTATAGATAGTAAAAGTAGGTAAAAGTTCAAACCAAAAGAATAAAAGTTGGTTGAAAAGTTCACTAATGATTTTTTAAGAATCCAATCATGGTTATTGAAACCTATATTTTTCAGTAAGTAATAGTAATAATTCAATATGATTGTATTATCCAAGGTATATACCTGAAGGAGTTTAGGAAACTCCATAGAATTCCCATGTAAGGTATGGATGTTATAGAAATTAATTCTTTGATTTTGAAAGTTATGAAATACCAAATGTATATTTTAAAAATTATTGTAAATATATAGGAGTTCAAAATAAAAGGAAGAATTGATTGAGCTTGTAGTTTATATTCTTAAGATGAAGTAAATAGTTACTACAACGAGGATTTGAATGTAAATTATTTTATCAAGCTCAAATGAATCTAAGTAAAATATGTGAATCTTCATCTTATTTATTTTGCACGATATGAGAAGATGTTTGATAATAAAGAGTTTTTATAAACAAAATGAGATGATTAATTTTATACCCATGGTTTTTGATTCATCTGGTTATATAACTTGTTCATATAATAAGATATGGATAAAAACATTTTATCTAGGATAAAATTTTTATCCAAATATTTTTTTAAATATGAGGGAATGTGTTCCTACCACCCATCAGTGGTATATTATTATTTTTAAACAAAAATGTTGAAAACACATAGAATGGTGTGTATTATATAGAAATGATAGTTTATTTGTTAAATATTCCTACTTAAAAGGAAATAAATGTTATTTATTAACACAAAGGGTTTGTGTATCTTGGAAAGATATTCTGAAAATAATATAACATCTAAGAAACTAGTGGGAGTATAGTTGAACTTAGATAATTTCAAAATTAACAAATAAAGAATGACAGTAATCTTAAGTGATTTCTACTTAATATCATAAAGAGTTTTTCATTTTTATCCTAAAAGAGTTTAGGAGGATTGGTAAATAATAATGTAAATAGTTACATTATTTCAAGGAAAAAAATTTGATGGAATAAATTACAAGGATGATGTTGTTTAACTTAAAAAGGTTCTAAGTAGAAAACAAAATTTGAAATCATAACATTTGATGTTTTGAAGTTAAAATGTTTGAATATGTTCAAGAAGTTAAATAGTTGGGAAAATGATTCCTAAGTCTCGCCATTATTCAAACTATCTTACTTCATAGATTTTTCTCACTAGATATTTCAGTGGGATGGTTTTATCATATGGTTACATAGAGATGTGAAAAAAAATTGTATATGATGTAATGTGTTAACAAAAAACTAGAAAGTGTAGCAAATATAATGATGATTTGGAAGCTTATCATATATAATATGATAAACTAGTGCTTCTATTGGATTTGTTAAATATTCTTAAAGATTTTAAGAATATTAAAATGTATCATATTAAAGGAAACCTCTATATTATCATTTTCAAAATTGGATACATAAATTTATTTATGGATATACAATTCATTGAGTGAAATGATTATTGACCTTTCAAAGTATGAATCAGAGTTTATCCCTAATTGATGATCTTCATGGAGTATTATAGTTTTTGATGAAATTTTAATGTTATCGTGAGTGGGATTCCTATATAGAGATATAGAATATGATCATGAGGCACAAAATAGAGAATATTATTCTTTGTGTTCATTGGATAACCTACTAGGTATACCACATGGAGTGTCTTACGAATGTATTTGGTATACTAGGGGTGCATGGATCATATTTTAATCCCCACTACCTGAGGATGGTGATATAAATAGCATGAAAACCTTAATACTTTGATACCCTACTTACACAAGTCTACATATTGAATTAGCTAATACGAGGGTGGTTGGGTTTGTTGTTGATAATGTCGTCGATTGGAGCTTAACCAAGATGGGATTTATCCACTCGTATGATGAGTATGACATCTAGGCTCTAATTTGAGATAGATTGTGGGAATGTTTTCCTAAAACTAGATATTATATATCTATCCTTATAAGGTACATGTGATGTGCTTATCCATAAGGATGAATGACATTTGATGTATTCATCAACCATATTAGTCTACACTCTGAGAATTGAGAAAAAATGAGTTGGTTATATGGGATTGACATGTTCTCACTACCAAAAAACCGGGTTTCCATAGTGCCACCCTTTAATAGAACTAAAAAATCACTAATAAAGGGGTTGACTTTATCAACGCTAAAAAAAATCACTAATAAAGGGGGGGCTTTATCAGTGCTTTTTTTCCTAACACTGATAAAGTGTATATTTCAAAAAAAATCATAAAAAATAATATATTGATATATAAGTATATTTATATTGATATAATATAATATATATTTTTTAAATATGTTTTAGATCTATTTGATATGTGGTAGATACGAAACGGACACCCGGAGCAGAAGTTATGGCAAAACAGACACCCAGAGCAGAACTTATGACCGTTAGGAGGAATTATGGGCCTTTTTTGGCCTTAAAGAACATGAAAAGGGGTTCTAGTGGTCACCAAAGTGTAGATAGTTTTTCAATATTTGATTTGATATGTGGTAGAGAAAAACGGACATTCGAAGAAGAAGTTATGATTGTTTGAAATTGAGCAACCCTACTAGCGCCTAAAAACCTAAGAAACACATAACTCACTAAAACATCCATAACTTATGCTCTGAGTGTCCGTTTGAGCACCAAGACCAGTAAAATCTAAGATCATGAGATTAGTGAGGAAAAAGTCTAATTGAAACCCTGAGAATATCATAGAAATAGAAGATATATCAGTTATACCACTCTAAAAAAACTCAAACTTCAAACGGCCATAAGTTTTGCTCTGGGTGTCTGTTTGGGCTCTACCACATATTAAATCGAAGTCAACGAAGATATATACACAATATAATGACTATAAAAGATTTAAAATCATTTAAAAAACCCTAAAACTACAAAAAACTATCAGAAATCCCCCAAAACTCTATTTCTGTGTCTGGTGCCCTGTCAAATTTTTCTAAAAATGGTAATAATTCCTGATCTGTGTGTCTGTTTAGCCTCTACCACCTGTTATATCATACTTAATTCCATGATATTAGGTTTAACTAGTCCCAGAGCTGTAATGGACACTTGTATTAGAAGTTATTCTTGTTTCAATGACTTTTTGGTTTGTTAGTTTTTTAAAGCCCCCATTTCTAGCACTTTTTTTCATGACTGTTGATTTTTCAAACAGTTGTAACTTATGATTTGTCTATCCGTTCAACCTCCACCACCTATCATATCAAAGATCATTTGATGATATTTGATTTTACTGGTCATGGAGCTGGAATGGACTCCTGAATCATAATTTTTTGTCGTTATCCTGAGTTTAGGGTTTATTTGACTTTCTGACTGTATTTACGGGTTTTGAGGGTTTCTCCATTTTTTACCTATTTTTTAGGTTTTCAGGGATTGTTATCATTTTTTATAATGTACTATTATTTATAATCAAATATATAACAATATATACATATTTTTTATATATTCACACATAAAAAAATAATTTTATAAATAAATAATTAAACATATTTACATATAAAATATATTTCTCAATATATAAGCCTTATCTAAATAAAAAACTAATATCCATTTTATTTAAAATACAAATATATGAATATTTATATACTTATATAATTTGTATGTGTGTATATATATATATATGTGTCTGTATTGACAAACTGATATATATTATCTATATAGTCTAAACATATATATATACATATTAATATATAATATTTGTAAATATATATAAATATGTATAATTATACTTACAGATACACATATAATATGTGTGTGTGTGTTGTATATATGTATTTATTTATTTATAAACACACACAAAAAACATATTTTATAAATGTATTTAAAATTGATCTTATAAATATATATTAATATATAAATAAATATATTAATATATTAATATAGCTATATATATTAATATAAAGATATATATATATATTAATATAACTATATATATATATATATTAACATAACTATATATATATTAATATAAATATATATATGTTAATATAAATATATATTAATATATGAGTAAATATAACTAAATATATATAAAAATAAATAGATATATTAATAAATGAAGAGAAAAGAAATATGGTGGAGTGGTAAAGGCTCAGATGCACAGGCAACAGGTCTCGATTTTGAATCTAGGTAAAGGTAGGTTGCGTGCGTGGGTGGAATAAGGGCTAGCACTATTAAAGGCTAGTTGGGGGCATTGTTAAAGGTTGGGGGTGGCTAGGGCATGCAGGCTGGGGTGGGGGCTATTGAAGGGGGGTTCAAGTGCTGTTGAAGCCCCTCCCTGATTTTCATATTTTTTTTTACTTTTATCAGTACTTTTTTTAGCACTAATAAAAGGGTCCTTTATCAGCTCTTTTCTGAGAGCTGATAAAAAGTATCCCCCTATCTTTGTTGAGATTAACAGTGCTTTTTAGCACTGATAAAGGCCTTTTTCAGCACTGATAAAAGCCTGTTTTGTGGTAGTTTTTATGTCCCATGGTTACTCGATGTCTTGTAAAAAGGGAAAATATGAGAATGGATGTTTTAATATGATGTAGAAAAGTGAAGACAGGTATATGATGCATTTTTTTATGGAGATCATTCCATATACCATTATAGATTGAGTAGTATTGACACTTTTATAGAGGTCTCTCTTTACTTACATTTATAGATCTGAAGATTTGTATTTGTTGTCAATACTATAAAGGCCTATGGAGTCACACTTTGTGCTTGATTGGATGGGTATTGAGTTTAACTCAAATAGATACTCTAAAATTGTTTTATAGTTAATCCAAAAGTGTTTTGGATGGGTATTCACAAGGTATTACATATGATGTGATACAATGTGGAGTTAATGATATCTTTTCAAAAGTGTTTTGGAAGATATCCAAAAGTAGTTTTGGATATGATTTCACAAGTTATTATATATGATATGATATAAGGTGAAATGACATAAAGTCTATTAGGATTTAGTGTAAGTGGAAGATTTATGGGAATATGCCCTAAATCATTATAGGTATATATGATATTGATATATAAGCAATATCATATTTCAGGAAAATTATGATTTGCATGCCCATGAAATTTATGATTGTAGAAAAATGATAACTAGTTATAATTTATTAATTCTATCACAAAGAATTTCATTAAAGGAAATGTTACATAAGATGTAATGTATGGGATTTTATTCATGCAAGAGTTACATGAGTTGGATGAAACATTTACTCATTTTTTGAAATACATAAGTAAATGCAACTGCCTAGGAAGCATCCTTGTGGGTTTTATAAACACTATCATGCAATGGTAGTGTATGTGATAACTTCATTCTTATCCAAAACCTATTATACCTAAAACTATAATTCATATTCCTCCTTTTCATATATAGGAACTAGAATATTATAGATAAAAGGTGAATCCAATTTGAATGTTAGATGATTCAGTTTACCTATGGATACCTCCAGAGATGGGACATCTTTTGGTTTCCACTCTTTGATCTTTATCAAGAATATTTGAAGGATTTTAAAGGTTCTGAAGATGATATAGTAGATTCTTTAGTGTAAGGTACACTAATATAATAGTTCTTTATTTTGGTATTTTTTACACAGTTTCATATTTCTTACATTGGATATCCTCAAACAAGGGTTTTAATCACTTTATATTGATTTGATAATCTTTATTAGATTAATTTAAAATATAACACTAATTTTCCATGGAGTTTCATCCCAAAACTTGGAAATGTTTAGTTTTTTTCACTATACACTATTAGGGAACACAGTTTAGAGGAAACCATGTGGCTACCCCTACTCATATGGTTTTCTAGTTCTTTTTGTTCTATGTATGGATCATCAACATGGGTGGAATGCAATTAATTTCAAACCATACAGATCCTAGGAAAAATCAGGCAGGACCTTTGGTGAGTCTGGGTGGTGGCATACACCTTTCACATAGTTAGGTAAACCATGTGACAAGCATGTATATAATCTATTCATTTTTAAAGTTCCATTTGGCATGATTATAGAATGGTCTTTCCAACCATGTGGTGTCTCCAGGTAAACCATGTGAGTTTTTTGGGCTAGGTAGTGGCATGCGCACAGTTGATATATAATTTAGTGAACCATGCATCCAAACCATGAAGCCTTCCCAGATTTATTAAAAGGTAAAATTACACTTTTACCCTTGCTTTATTTTAAGTCCACAACCATCATTTCTCTCCTAACTCTTACTTTAACAAACCAAGTGCCTCCTAGGGGATCTCTCTCCCTTCATCTACTTCATATTTGTGGTCTTCTACCTTGGATTCAAGTGGTTTTCTACATGGTAAATTATTTTAAACCTCTACATCTCTTCTATTATTTATTTACCTTGATTTATAGTTCCTCCCATGAACCTTAATATCTATGTTGTCTTATTTTAGGGTTGGTGTTGGTTAGAATCATGGGGTGTTGCTCATGTAGGGGTTGTATAGGGAATTTTTTGGCTTGTAGAAGTGTTATCTATTGTATGAGAAAACTTCCAGCATAATCATTATTAAACTGAGGTAATTTTTCCTTTTATTAGATTTATATTAAATTACTTAAAATACTTGATGGTTTGAAAGTTGTTTTTCATTTAGATTATAATTATTTATATGACCCATGAGGAGATGAAGTGATTTAAATTGATTTTATCACTTGTCATGGAATGGGATTCCATGCCATGTGTTTTTGAAAATTCCTAAATGTTCTTTAAAGAATTATTTTGGTTTTAAATGTGGTTTTCATCATTATCTTGAGGTTTTTAAAATTATTCTCGTATTGAGTGAATTTCAAACCAAGTTTTTGGGTGTTTTGAAATCATTTAAAATATTTGGCATGGGTTGGGTGTTTTTAAAGGGGTGTGTTAACCTTTGTGTGTGGTATTTGAAACCTTCTTATAACCATGGGTGATTTCTAAATCAAAATTTTTGGGTGTTTAAATATTTTGGATAATCAAAATGGTTTATTTGGTTTCAAAGGAGAAGTTATCCCATGTGAATTGTATTTTTAAACTTTTTAGTAGCTTTGAATGTTTTCAAATGATATTTAAAGGGAAGAGTGAGTTCCCATTTGAGTTTTCAAAGGTGGTTTGATAAAAACAATTGTTTTCAAGAGTAAATTTAGATGAATTTTATAAATGTTAAATTGTATTGGCATTCCAATCATGTTCTGAAAATATAAGGTCCAGTTGGCACCTTATTTGATTCTTCCTATTTTTCTATCATTTACGCCCTAGTTGAGCCAATTATCACCTATTATTTATTCTTTTGATCATTTGTTTATGTTTATATGAATTATTATTCATGTTTATATGTTTGGGTTGGGGATGATTATCTAAGGGGGTGTTTTGAAGGTGATATGTTTATTTCATGGCTATGTGGTGTGCCTTAGGGAAGTTTTCTTGTTACATGATGGTGTTATCCTGATGTTAATAACCTATTTTTATCCATGACATGATGAAACTGGGCTACGTAGTGGGAATTTTAGGGATGTTCCCTTACTATTAGAGTGTGATACCCCTGCTAGAAACCCCTAGTTGTATGTAACACTTGGCCAGGGGATGTTTCTCTAATGAGTCTATGCGAGAGTGACTCAGGGGAAAAATTTTGTTACCATTAACCTATTGACAGTAGGTTTCACATTTTCACATTAAGAAAAACATTCATTGTTATTTCCTAGTTTTTTACCTCATGGTTTATAAGTTATGTTATGCTTATTTATCATTATTGGTGTTTGAGTTGTTTCTTCTGTTTTTGTGCTTACTTCGATGCTTTATGAGTGAGCGTCATGGGGATGAGACATGTTTTGTGTGCTTATTGTCATTTTTTAACTCTTAATTTATTTTCATTTTATTATTCTTTCTCTTATTATTTACCCATGTTGGGTGTTTGAGTTAAAATTTTAAAAATGGAAAAGAGATATTGTTTTAAATGTAAGCATTGAAAAGTGTTTCCTTTGAGAATATGATTTAAAACTATGAGTGGATTTTTGTTTCAAAGGTTAATATTTTAATAAAAATGAAAAAAAATGACCTAATTATTTTTGAAATGTAAGTGGTTTTTTAATCTCCTGTTGTGTGTGAGTTTTGAAAATAGAGGTTTAGGCCATTTTTCCTAGTTTTATAAAAATTTTGGTTTTCAAGGATGTTATGGTTGGAAATTTGAAACCTCTTTTAAGTTTTTAAATGTGTATTTTAGAAAGGGGTGTTTCCTAAAATTGTTTTAAAGTGATACTTTAAATAAATTTTTTGGGAAGGAGGTATTGTCTAGGGAAAAGTTGTTTTACAAGTGATTGTTTTTTTTAATTAATATTTTTGGAAAAATAGTTTTAACATAATTTTTATGTGTTGTTTTTTCTTTTGTAAACCCTTCTAAAAAATGTTTATTTTACTATTGTATTTAAAACTATAACTTTTAGAATGTAATATGAAAGTTACTATATAGATTCAGCAGTTTTTGGTGACCTACTAAGTCATTTAGCTCACGCCTATATTTTAAAGGTTTGGGTTCATTATATCAGGCTTTGTCTCTTTTGATCTTTAAGGGTTGATTTATGGTTGGATGGTGATTGTGGTTCATGAGGAGACTCATTAGAGCTAGTTTGAGTTTTTTTCTTCAGATTCCATTTTTACGTATTGGTTATGTTTCCCATTGTATTGTATTCTTTAGCTCATGTATATTCCTATTTCTATTAATCCTTTATTTATGTATTAGTTTTTTATCTTGTTTGGATGTTTAGTTATGTATATCTCTAGTTCGATGTTAATTCCTTTATTTCAACTTCTTATTTATTATCATTGTATGAGGGTGAAATAATTCCCAAGGTGATTATTATGATTCTCATGAACTAGTTTCTAACCCATGGGAATTGGGAACTCCCTTTGGTCCATATAGTAGACCAAGTCAGAGCCGAGTTAGAGGTCACCCTAGGTCAGTTTGTTACAAAGTGGTATTAGAGCCTAGGTTTTTAGTGATACCTAGGTTTTTTAATTCCATATTTTTATTTGGAGTGTTGGTAGTTTGGATATAAGGTTATTGAAACTTGGGAGTTAAGTGTTTGGAGAGTGTTCCAAGCACTTTCTCGCCCTGAGCCTCAAGTTTCCATAGGTAGTTGGGACTATTCCTATGATTTTGGTGTTCCATTTGATGGCATTGTTGGATTATGGTTTGATATCTATGTTATCAATTCTTTATCCTCAATGGAATGTCTTGAGTTTCCTTGGGGAGTTGTGTTTGGAATTTAGGATAGTGACATAAAAGGGAATTAAAGTGTAAGATTGTCTTGTAGGTCCTGAAAAACCATACATAAACCAAACGCTTAATTCTTGATATTTCTTAGGGACTAATGCATGATTAGAATGTTTTCGTCAAACATTTTTCCAAGTAGAACATAGTTCTTTATCCTGATTGATTGCACCTCTTGAACTATGGATTTCCTAGTGTGTTATGGTAATGAGAAAATAGTCACAATGGTTCTTGTGATATGTTGGAATATTTGGATTGAGTTTTTATTAAGGCTTATGTTATGCCTTTGTTCATGTAATTTTTTCAAGTGATGTGAAATTCAATTGTGGGGGTGAAAATGGATTTCATAAAAAAATGTTTTCAGTTTTTAAGAAAGGCCTTAGGGATTATTTGTTAAATGAGATTTTTTTCATGAAATTTTTTAAAATAGTTTATTTCATTTGAGATTTGGAAACAAAATTACCTTTGATTTATTTTTCTAATAAATCATACATTATGTATTAAAATATGGGTTTCTTATTTTAAGGTGAACTAGTGATTTCCAAATTGTATTTTGGGTGGTTTACTTGGACTTGTACCCTTGGTGTTTCTTAAAAAAGGGTGACTTGAAATGGTTTCAAACTTGAGTGTTTGTTTTATTTTGAAAATTAGAGTGGGTGTTTTGGTTTTAAAACTGGTTGATGTTGTTTTGAAATCATTTTTGGACACATTTTAAATTAACCAAGTCGAGAGAGGGCTTGGGGTTTGGATAGTAAAATGGGTTCTATTTGGTTTTTAGTGAATTAATCCCCAATTTTAATGGTTCCTTAGTTTCAAAATGGAATTTTGGGACACATTGTTATGGGTATATGGTTTTTCAAAAGGTGTATTTTGGAAAATCTATACTTATTTTGATAAAGATTGTGTTTTGTTTTTTCCCATTTGTTTTTTTGGGACATCTTGGTGTGTTTAGAGGAACATGATTGTGTAAGGGTACATATCTCAAGTTTTTTAATGAAAATATTTCTTGAAGGTCTATTGTGAAAATAGATTGTTTTTCTTGGGGTTTTATCCTCCTTTTGGTGTTAACACTACACAAGATCTTAATAGATTGGAATGTATTGTTTCCTTATTAGAATGGTGTGCCTTGAATTTATCTGGGTTAGTGTTTTTTTAATGGATATTTTGTAAATCATGAGGGTCAATCATTTTAGACATGTAATCTTGGTTTTGATGGGTATATCAATGGGGATTGGTCTTCTTGGAGTATCCTATGTAATCTATCCTTTGAGTATGTTGGTTTTATTGGGCTTGGAGATGTTTTAGGTCTGATGGATGAGTGATTATCACTCAGTGTAACCTTTTCATGTTTGTTTGTTTCCCTTTTTGGCTGAAAACCTATTTTGGGATTGAATCTTGTGATATTGAAGAAATTTTGGCTTAAGGGAATACTTCCCAATGTTTCTTTGATTTCTTATTATCAGTAGTGGTTTTATTTAGGGAACATAATGCCCTGTTACTTTATTCCCCTGGGATGGTACAAACCATGTTCCCTATTTTTCTTTTTTTTTTTGAGCATGGGGAGGACCTAAGGTACATACATAGATGTTTGGGGGTGTATCTTGTTTCTAGTTGGACCATGGATGCCACTATGATGTTTTTTTAGTCTTTGTGGGATAGTATTCTAAGCATTTGAATTTAAACACCTTCATGTGTTGAATGTGAACCTTAGTTTTGATCTGTTTCATTACTTCATGATGCATATTCTCAATTTTTGTGCTCCTTTGTTTATAGACACCTTGGGTTTGGTGATCGGGTTTTTTAATCCTTTAGGATGTTTCTTGGAGTAGTGCTCTCTTTGTGGTTCTAAAATGGTTGCTTTTGGATGGTTATGAATGGTGGAGTTTTGTGAATTTCCTTTATAGATTTTAGGGATACAATTTCTTCGTGAAACCCTCTTTCCTTGTGGAAGAGAGGATGTCAGTGGTTCCACTATTTTAGATTTATTATAAATGGTGGGGAGACCAATGCTCAGTCTCTATCTCTTTAGAGTCTTTCCTTGATAATTTTTTTCTCGGTTTTTCTAGAGGATTAATTTGGTTGTTTGAGGATTTATTATTCTCTTTGAGATTTGTTTTAGGATTCATATTTTCATATCTCTACTTGTACTTGAGATTTTCTAGGGGCAGAAAGTGTTATGGTGGGGAGATTTATGGCACCCAATGTGTCATTGTGGTTTTAATTTTATATTATTTTATGATTTTGATGTTTGTTCTAAGTTTCCATGAATTTTTTTTCTAAAACTTGTAAATTTAAGGTTTTTTCCTCTATGGATAGTTAGGGAACATAGTTTAGAGGAAACCATGTGAATACCCCTTCTCAGTTGGTTTTCTAGTTCTTTTTGTTCTATGCATTTATTGTTAGTACGGATGGTGCATAGTTAAGTTCAAACCATTTAGATTCTATTAAAAACTATGTTGGACCATTTTTGAGTTTGGGTGGTGGTGCACATCTTGTGCATAGTTAGGTAAACTATGCGACAAGCATGAAAATTACCTCTACATTTTTAAAGTCCCATTTGGTATGGTTAGATCATGGTTTTTTCCATTATTCAGTGTCTCTAGGTAAATTGTGAAAGTTTTTTTATGATATTAAGTGGTTTTTGAATGGTTGGCACATTATTTGGTAAACCATGCGTTCTGCCCAGATTTATTAAAAATTTGAAATTACACTTTTACCCTTGCTTGATTTTAAGTCTTCAACCCTCATTTCTCCCCCCCCCCACTTGCTCAAATGAACCAGGAACCTCCTAGGGGATCTCCCTCCATTCCTATTCTTCATTTTTTGGGTCTTCTACCTTGGATTCAAGTGGTTTTCTATACATTAAATACCTCTAAACATATCCCACTTTTATTTTATTTCTTTCCATTGATTTCTAGTTCCTCCCATGAACCCTAATCTCTATGTTGTCCAATGTTAGGGTTGGGGTTGATTTGAATGATGGGGAGTTTCTCATGTAGAGGTTTTATAGGGAATGTCTTGTCTTATGGTAGTGTTCATTTTCATAGGTGACAACTTTTAGTATGATCATTGTTGAAATGATGTAGGTGTTTCCTTTTCGGAACTTTCTATTCCATGCCTTTAAATGCTTGATGATTTGAAAGTGGTTTTTCATTTATATTATGATTATTTGTATGACCTATGAGGTTTTGAGGTGATTTAAAGTGATTTTATAAATTGGTGTGGAATAGGATTTCATTCCAAGTGTTTATGAAAATTCCTAAATGGATTTTAAATATTTTTTTAAATGTGTTGGAGAGCATCGACTTGCAGTTTTTAAAATTATTCTTGTATTATGTGAGTTTCAAACCAAGTATTTGGGTGTTTTGAAAGTTTTTAAAATATTTTGAATGGGTTTTTTGATTTTAAAGGGGTGTGTTAACCCTTGTGTATGGTATTTAAAACCTTCTTACAACCATGGGTGATTTCTAAATCAAAAGTTTTGGGTGTTTAAATATTTTGTGATAATCAAAATGGGTTATTTGGTTTTAAAGGGGGTGTTATCTAATATAAACTATATTTTGAAACTTTTTAGTGGATTTAAATGTTTTCAATGAGGATTTAAAGGGAATATTTTGAGTTTTCAAAGGTTTTTTTATAAAAAAATTAGACTAAAGATTAAATTGATATGACTTTTGAAAATGGTAAATTGGCTTGGAATTCTAAGCATGTTTTGAAAAGATAATCCTTGATTGGAACCTTATGTTATTCTCTTTTTTTGGTTATTTATTACATACTAGTTGATCTTGTTATCACCTATTTTTTATGCTTGTGAGCATGTGTTGATGTTTATATGAATTATGATTCATGTTTATATTTTTGGGTTGGGTCTCATTATCAAAGGGGGTGTACTGGAGTTTATATTTTTATTTGATAGCTATGTGTCATGAAATAGGGTAGTGTTCTTGTCACATAATGACATTATCTTAATGGTAATAACCTCTTTTAAGTTGTGACATAAGGACCCTAGTCTACTAAGTGGTAATTTTAAGGATTCTTCCTTTCTATTTGAGTGTGATACCATAGATAGTAACCCCTAGTTGTATGTAACACCTTCATGGGGGTTGTGTCTCTGTTGGGGCTATGTAAGAGTGATTTAGAAGAAAATTCGTGTTGTACTTAACCTATCAATGGTATTTTATACCTTTTCATGTTAATAAAAACTTGTTTCATTAGTTCCTAGTGTGTTACCACATGGTTTTTACTTTATGTTAGGCTTATTTATCATTGTTGGAATTTGAGTTACTTCTTTTTTTTATGTTATTACTTCTATGCTTTATGAGTGAGTATCATGGGGGTAAGACATAATTTGTATGGTTATTGTCATTTGTTTGTGATTTTTTATGCTTTTTCATTTTATTATTTTTTACCTTATTCTTTACCCATGTTAGGTTTGTGAGTTAAAGTTTTAAAAGGTAAAAGATATTTTGTTTTAAATGAAATCCTTGGAAAGTGTTTCCTTTTAAAATGTGATTAAAAATCATATGGGTTTTATTTCAAAGGATAGTGTTTTAATATAAAGGAAAAAAATTTGACCTACTTATTTTTCAAATGAAATTGGTTTTTTTAAGACTTGGTGTGTGTGAGTTTTGAAAATGGTTTTTTAGAAAGATGTACCTAGTTTTATGAAAAAATTGGTTTTTAAGGATGTTTTGGAATATCATTTAGAAATTTGAAACCTCTTTTTAATTTTTAAAATGTTTATTTTAGAAATGGGTATTTATTGAAGTGGTTTAAAGTGAGACTTTAAATTAGTGTTTTGGAAAAGAGGTATTGGCCGGAGGAAAATTATAATTTATTGTTTTCATTTAATGAAAAATTTTGGAAAAATATTTTTAACACACTTCTGATGTGTTGTTGTTTATTTTATAAATCCTTATGAAAAAATGATTATTTTTATATTGTATTTAAAGCTATAACTTTTAGGATATTAATATAAAAGTGACTATATAGATTTGGTGGGTTGTGTTGAACTACTAGGTTGTTTATATTATGCCTATATTTTACAAGTTTGGGTTCATTCCATAATGATTTGTCTCTTTTGATCTTTCAAGGGTGATGTATGGTTGGATGTTGACTGTGGTTCATGAGGAGGATTGTTGAAGTGGGTTTGGGGTTTTTTCTTCAATTTCCTATTTTCAGTATTGGTTATTTGTCCCATTGTATTGTATGATTTGGAACATATATATTATTGTTTCTACTAATACTTTATTTTTGTATTAGTTGATTATCTTATTTAGATGTTTAGTTATGAATATCTCTAGTTTGATGTTTACTAATTTATTTTCACTTTTTATTTATTAATATTGTATGAGGAAAAAATAATTCCCAAGTTCTTTTATGTGATTCTCATACACTAGTTTTTAGCCCATGGGGATCTAGAATGCCTTTAAGTCCATGTAGTGAACTGGGAAGAAGCTAGGTTAGATGGAACCCCAGGCTGGTTTATTATATATTTAGTAGTGCGAGAGAAATTGAAAATGAATAGTGCATCAATCCACTCCCATAAACACCACATTTGGTTAGTTACTATTAGTAAAGGGGTACTGATAGTCAGAGCTATGGGAAGAGGTGCATGATGGATGACAATGATCAAGCATCAATGGATGAAGTTCAGAGTAAAATTTATATCTTCTTTTCAGGGGCCCTTATACTAAATGGTATAGGAATGATATATTATTTCTTCATAATATGTTTAGGATATATAGATTCCAATGGAACCCTTATCCCGACCCTTTATCAGCTAGAAAATTCCCACAAATGGTGACCATCTTTCACTCATTCCTTATGATAAAGGGATTTTATCCTTAGTGGAGAAAGAGGCCTTTCATGAGATTCCTTTGTGCTAGATATGAGATCCACTGGTACCTATATTGATATAAATTGGGTGTTAGTTCTAGTACTTTTGGTAATGCATAGTTAAGTGATTGAGGTGTTTTCTACCCCCAATAGTGAGTGGGATCCTCCCAAGAGTGGGAAGCCAAGCCCACCCTTGGGGAGTTAAAGTAAGTTACCCATAATATGGTAAGCATTAATTCATGCAATATGCGTTTGGAAGATAGTAAAATTATTGTGATCATTGATACTTATTAAAGGTTACATATGGTTTTCCCATTACAGGAGAGAAATGCATGCATTGGTTTTCATTTCAGATATAGTGATCAAGTTTTTTTTTGGGTGCAGTAATGAACACCCTTGTGACATTTGGGGACCATATGGGATAAATCCTTCTTGGTTTTGGTTCAAGGAGGAGCCTATTTATCATTTTGAAAATGATTTCATCTCACCATAAGAGTGTAAAATATGTAGTAACCTCTCATAATATGATATCTATAAACATGAAGTAGTATTGTTCTTCATGGAATTGAAGTCATGTAGGTTGATGAAATATTATTGGAATAGCAACAACGTGGTATTTAATGCTTCTAGAAAAGGACTCTGTGTCCAAATGATGGAGTAGGAGCATGAGATGCTAGCTTTGGAGTAGTGATTATTGTATAGTTAGAGAGATATTTTTCACCTTTTACTGACAACGGTATCCCCACACTTCCCTTGTGTGAGAGAGTTCCATGGTGGTGGTGTCAAATTAGTTCTCTTGTGTGATTTATTTTTCTCAAGTGAAGAACATTAAGGGTTTCCTAGAAGGTGGGGAGCAAATCATTCACTTCCCATAGCAGATAGTGGTTTTATATTGGTGTTCTTCTATGTACTAGGATAGACATCCTGAGATGATACTTCCCTAGTAAAGTGTGGCCCTCAATGTGATATGTCTAGTGGATCTTTATGGGTGTGCCCATTGTGTGGAAACTATTTCTATGTGGTGGAGGAGGATATTTTCTATGGAAGTTTTGGTTCTTGGTCATTTTATTTTTGGTAGGTTTTATTTTGAAGTTTGGGGCCAAAAGAGCAGGGTCATCTGAATGGTCAAGGCCATTTACTTTGGATTGTGGTGGAATGGGAAACATAATAGGTAGTAGTGTGGTGTTATTACTAATGTTCTTGTCAGTATATTTCACAAAATATCGATGATAAAACAATAAGTATATCTTTGATAGTTATTGTGGATCTATTGGATATTGGGGATGCAGATAGAGGATTCTATTGGATGTTGACATATTGGTTGGTAAGGAAGACCAATGTTTCTCTTATTATATGAGTTATTGGCATTGGGCCTTGTGCCTAGAGAGTAGTGGATGATGTAGAAATTGAGTTAGGATCATGGGATAATAATTTCATGCAACACTCCTAGTGTTAGTGAAAAGTATTTATAAATATTCTGATTTAGTAGTGTGGTATGGATGAGTTGTTCTCATATAACAAATATATATAATTCTCTTTAAATATGGGGAGTGGAGTGCTCCCACAAAATGTAACCTTAGAAATGGACCTTTTTAAGATGGATTTCAATGGTAAGTTATAAAATCATGTTACTTTTTTTCAAGTACTCCTAAACCTCTCTTATGATCATGCTTTTGTTGGGTCTTATTTAGGGGTGCTTTGAGTAAAATTTTGGAAATTTTGAAAGTTTTTAGGTTGTGTATGGTTGGTGCACAGTTTGCCCAAATTGTGCACCCTCTCAGTGAAAACCGTGCAAACCCAAATAGTGTGGGTTTTCATGACTATCACATGGTTTGAAAAACCATGCACCCGCCTATTAGAAACTATGCACCTTGTAAAAAAGGGTTGCACGGATAGGGTGAACATTTTGTCTAACCATGTGTCCCTACCCATCTAACCATGCATACAGAATTTAATTAACCTGAAAATTAACTTTAAAATCATAAAACCCTTAGTTTAAGTGTCTGACAGGCCTATTATACCCTAATATGTTTTCTTCTTACTTGGAGGCTCCCAAGAGGTGATTTTATCCCTTATACACCCCTCTGTAAATGAATAGAAGTTAGTCCAACGATGTTTGATCCCTTCCTAGTAAGGTTTCTTTCTATTCTATTTATCACGCTCTCTCTTCTCTCCTCCCTAGGGTTTGTTGGATATTTATGTTGTTGGAGGATCTAATCCCCATTGTTTTTTATATTGAATCTATGTTTGATTCTTATATTTTCATTTCTGATGTTCTTCATTGGAGTTTCCCATTTAGGGATTTTGTGTTTTGTGATCCCATAATCCCAAGGTAGGTGGTTCCGTTTATGATGGCCAATTTTATTAACCCTAAATTTATTTATTTAAATTAAATTGTTTTATTTAAATTTAATTGGTTTCAATTGGTTTATTAGAAACTAAAATCCATTAAATTGGGGATTTGAATCGGATTTGGCATGAAATTGGCGAAAAAACCCAATTCCATTGAATTGGGGTGTGATTTGTATTTGATGAAAAATTGTGGAAATTGAATTGTGGAATTTAAATCATGGAATATAAATTGTTAAATTGAATTGTGAAATTAATTTCAAATTCATATTTGATAAAAATGGATTAACTAGTTTTGATAGAAACACTTTGGTTTTATCCTGGAAAAATGCATGATTTGATTAAAAACCTTTTTTGGTTTTTAAATGTAAATTGGATTATTGAAATGGAAAAAAAAGGGTTGAATTGTATTTTAAACAATTTTTGAAATAAATTTACCATTACTAATTTTTTTAGAGCACATTCAAGCCTAGATAGTTAGTGAGTTATTTAGGATAGAACTCTATTGATGCTTTACAACACTAACAATACATATACAACGGGTCACATCCCCGATGGAATGATGATGGGTTCCTATTTGACTACTGTCTGAGGGATGTGTGTACACATATTTCCATGATAACTATTTGAGTGTGATGGAATCCCATAACTTGGAACCATCGTACCTCTAGTTAGATGACTATGTTGCTCCCTTGTGATTGTTTTGATAGATATTTCATTGTTGTAAAATATTTTATACATGCCTTTGAATTTATATAAACTTTTTTATATAAAATTTTTATTAATCCATTTATTTAAAGTATTTCCATCATTTGAAATTTAAATCATGATTGGTTTGAAATATGCTTTTGAAATGTCATGTATGTTTATTTAAAATTGAAAGCTTTATATGGTTAATTAATTATTATATCTTATTATGGAATCCTTGATGAGACCCTACTGGGATTTTATCTCACACCATACCTGTTCCTTTGGGTGTTTGTAAATTTATCTATTTCCATGTTCGAGTAAGGGTAAAGTTCCACTTGGAGCTGTTTCTAATTGTTGATCCTTATACTTGGAGAGTTGTGTCTGTTGGGACTTAGGTTGTTATATTGTTTTCTAGTACTTTTTGTAGTAGTTTGGGTTGTTTTTTCCTATTTTATTTTTGGTATAGTTCTCCCTGTGAGTTTTTTCTTGTATGTATACTAACTTTTATCTCTTAATTTCATTGTGTTTGTGGAAAATTCATTCCCACTTTCATCTTGTATGATGCCAGGTGTTGGTCGTCAACCCTTGGGGATCAAGAACACCATTTGGTCCATGTCGGTGTTGGATATGGTATCAAGGTAGTAGGGTATCTAGTCTAGTTTGTGAAAAATTGGTATCAAAGGTGATGGTTAAGCATCTTTCCTTGATGTCAGTATGGAGTTTTGTAATCTTGTCGGGACTTAGGAGGTAGTTTTGATTGAGTTCCTGGACATATCTCACTGCAATGATCCTTAAGTCGCCAAGGGTGGTTTGGGAGAGACATCTTGAGGATTATTTATAGTTTTCTCCCTGATTTTGATTTGGATAGATTGAAATCCAAATCTTAGTTATCTATCTGTTGGTATTAATTTCCATTGTTTCTCTGTTTGAGTGTTAATGTGATTTCTTTAATTTTGTATGTTGATGTTGTGTAGCATCATTCCTCTGAGAATATATATGAATCATATCTATGAGGAATCTTCTGATGAACCATAGTGAGAAAATCTCCTCGTGGACCCAATTCTGGTTGAGGTTATTATGCATACTATCCAAGATCTTGGATAGGTACCACCACCAGTTCTCATTCAGGCTCCAAGTGTGGAACCTCATAGGTATGTCTTATAGAATCATTCTCAAGAGTTCCTTCTCTAGAATCCACCAGTGTTCAAAATATACAATGATCCTCAAGAGTTTGAGTAATGGTTGAGAAGTATTGAGAATTTTTTTGAGTTCTTGGAGACACCTGATGAGATCATAGTGAAGTATTTCGCCTTCATTCTAGAGAGACCAGGTAGGAGACTGTGGAACACGATGGTGATAGAAAAGAAGCATGAGGGGTTAGATTGGAAATACTTCAAGGTTATTTTCATGGACTAGTTCTATCCAGAGTTGATGATGTTTTCCAAGGCTATTGAGTTTTTCAAACTCGGGCAGGATGATAAGACCATGACAGAGTATGAAAATCATTTTGCTGAGCTAGTGTGGTTTTTACCTGTTATTGTATCGAATGAGAAGATGAATACTTGATAGTTTGAAATGGGAATTTGATCTGATATTCATTCTTAGGTTTTATTACTAAATCTTCCATCTTATATTGATGTGCTGGATAGATCATTGATGGTTGAAATGGGCATATCTGGTAAGTCAGGGTTATCAGGAGTTCCTTTTTCTCCATGTGGTAGTGTGAGATCCTTTAAAGGGGAGAGTAAGAATGATGATTTTCATAGTGGTTCTCAACAATATGGTTTTTCTATACCTACTTCGATTCCTGGAAAAGGCCCTTTGATTTGTTACCAGTTTGGAAAACTTGGGCACTCAAAATGGGTTTGAACTTAGAAACCTAAGATATGAGTCTCTTGTGGATGCTCAAGTCACTTACAAAAGTTCTTCAATGTATATTATACTCTGTGTGATGGAATGGGATCATCATCACCTACTAAAACTATAGTGCAATCAGGTGCTTCAAGGGAAAGGGGGTTCCAGTCATAGGTATTTAGAACAAATCTTCTTCACATAGTGGAAGAGTCTTCAGAGGAAGAAGATATGGGTCTAGCTACTATGATATGTACCATCACTATAGCTTCGTCATTAGTGATTGATTAATTTGATACCGGTAGATCTCATTCATTTATTTCAACCCGTATTGTGAATCTTATAAATATTCCTAATTGATATTTTATCTTATGTGATGGATATTACTATGCCACTCAGAATGAAGAGAGAACAGGGTCTTCGTAGTCCCACTTGTGTTTTCTATTTATTATATGTTGATCTTGCTTGTGATTTTTTAGTCTCCAACATGAAACCACTTGACATCATATTCAATATGGATTGGCTCATGTTCAATAAATCTCGAATTGAATATTATCTTTGATGAGTTTCCTTTACTACACCCAATGGGGTGTACCGTATCTTTCAAGGAGAATGGGACCTAAGGTTTAGTAGAGCTAAACCTTCTTATCCAAAGTTGGGGAAAGTAATATCAGTGTTGGATTTTGATCTAGACTGATAATCCTTGAGTGATGATCTCCCTCTAGATGTCATTGATTTTACCGACGTTTTTCTTCTTACTTATTTGGTTTTCCACAGGTAAGGGAGGTAGAGTTTTCTATTGATTTAGTTCCTAGTAATCAACCAATATCTATTCCTTATTATCACATGGAACAAGCTAAAATTAAAGAGATAAAGACTCAGTTGGATGACCTTTTAGACAAAGGCTTGATACGCTCGAGTTTGTCACATTGGGTGATGCCAGTTCTCTTTTCTAAGAAAGGTGATGGGTCACTCTGTCTTTGTTTGGATTACTGAAAACTCAATAGAGTCACAGTAAAGAACAAATATTTGTTGTCATATATTGATGATCTGTCTGACCAGATAAAGGGGGGAAAGTGTTTCTCAAAGATTGATCATCGATTTAGTTATCATCAATTGAGAATAAAAGAATATGACATTCAAAAAACTTCCTTTCAAATTAGGTATGGCCACTACGAGTACCTTGTTATTCCATTTGGTATAACCAATTCTCCTTAAGTTTTTATGGATTTAATGAACATGATCTTCCACAAATATATTAATACTTTTTTTGTTATCTTTTTTTATGACATCTTTGTTTACTCTAAGTTCGAGGAGGATCATGTGCGTCATCTAAGAGTAGTTCTGGATTTGTTGAAAAATCACCGACTTTATGTCAAGCTTTTAAAATGTGATTTATGGATTTGGGAAGTGAAGTTCTTGGTACATGTGGTGTCATAACATGGTGTTTCAGTTGATATTGAAAAGTTGAAAGATATTATGACATGGGAGAAACCACTAAATGTTTTCAAGATTCCAAGATTATTGGTTTTATATGGATATTATCATCAATTTTTAAAGGACTTATCAAAGTTGGATTCTATGATGACTGCTCTAACTCGAAAGGGAGTAAAGTTTTGTTGGGATGAGAAATGTCAGAATTATTTTGTTGAGATGAAACATATTTTGACTACTACATCAATTTTGACTCTTCCAAAGGTCGAGATGGGCTATGTGGTCTTCTATAATGTGTTGGGTTCAGGTTTGGGCTACGTTATTATGTAGGGTGATCATTTCATTGATTATGGCTCTCGTCAACTTAGGCCACACAAGAAGAATTACCTAACCCATAACCTTGAGATTTTTGTTTTGATGCACGCGCTTAATATTTGGTGATATTACCTTTTTGGAGAAAGGTTTACCATATATTCTAGCCACAAGATCTTGAGTTATATCTTCTTTCAAAAATATTTGAATCTTTGCCAAAGGCATTGGGTATAATACCTATAGTCTTTCGACTTTAAAATCTCTTATACCCTAGGGAAAGGGAATTTCGTCGCATATTCTTTGAGTAGGAAACTTCCAACCCAATCCATGAAAGAATCATTGGAAGAGTGGAACTTGGTGGCTCTTTTTTCACAGTTACATATTGGAGTTCAGGAATCAAGGGATGAGGTTTCTTTGGCTAGTGTTCAATTGAACTCCACTCTTCTCAAGATGATTCTTCAGGAATAGAATCTTGATGATGAATTTTTTAGCATTAGAGACTCTCTTTATAGTGGGGAGACTGTTGATGAGTGTTCATTCTATATGGATGGAATTCTGTGTTATTAGGGTCATTTAGTGGTATCGTTATCATTTAGAAAAGCTATGATGGGGGATTTACATAATTTATGGTGGGTAGTGCACCCAGGAACCATGAATATGTTTTATGACATGCGGCATTGATTCTGGTGGCCAGGTATGAGACAAGGCATTGCTGATTTTTTCTCTTGTTGTTATATGTGCCAGCAGGTTAAGGTCGAGAACCAAAGACCTTCAGGTTTTATTCACCCACTTCTAGTTCCAAATTGGAAGTGGGATGAGATCTATATGGACTTTATGGTTAGGTTTCCACATACCCATAGAAAGAATAATGTGATATGGGTTGTGATTGATAGGATAACTAAATTGGATCACTTCTTACCCATTCATGATGAAAGCAAAGTTAAATAGTTGGGAAATCTCTATGTGAAAGAGATTTTTCATTTTTATAGAGTTTTATATGTAATATTTTTTTATAGAGATCCCCAGTTCAATTATTATTTTTTGATAGGCCTTCGGAAGGCATTGGGATCTTAGGTCTGTTTGAGTACAACATATCATCTTCTATTGGATGGACAGATAGAAAGAGTTGTGCATATTCTTGATGATATGATTCATACATACTTTCTCAAATTTGGTAGATCTTGGGATGACCATCCAGTATTGGTTGAGTTTTCTTATAATAATAGTTACCAACCCATGATTAGAATGGTGCCTTTTGAGGCCTTGTGTGGTCGGCCTTATAAATCTCCATTGTGTTTGTCATAGATTGGTGAAAGTTTCTTAGTTAGACCAAGATTGGTTCAAAATACGATAGAAACGATTCAGTTTATTCTTTAGAGAATGTTTATGGAATAGAGATGGTATAATTCTTATGTATATCTTCATCACAAACTATTAGAATTTTCTATTGGTGACCATGTGTTCTTGAAATTTTCACCCCTTTTGGGTCATCGATGGCTTAGGAGGTAATTGAAACTTGCTTCTATTTTTTGTGGGACCTTTTGAGGTTATTGAGTAGGTGGTGAACGTTTATTAATATTTATCACTTCATCTGTAGTTGATATCAATACACAAAGTGTTCCATGTATCATAGCTATGAATGTATTTATCTGATCCATCTCATGTTCTGAGTTGAAGTGATCTTGATGGCAATCCTAGTTTATATATAATTAAACATACAGTCAAGATAATTGATTATGAAACCAAGGTTCTTTGTGAGAGTATGATACCTTTGGTTAGAGTGATATGGAAGAATGGTTCTGATGCTCATGATATGTGGGAGGGGGAGGCACTAATGAGAGAGTATTGGCCTTGTCTTTTTGACATGGAAGCTTCTTAATAGGATTTCTGGGGATAGAAAAATTTTATGATGGATAGGTTGTAACATCCTATTATTGATTTTAAGGTACTCCTCAACCCCTATTTTGATCATGCTTTGGTTGTTTCATGTTTAGGGGTGCTTCGGGTAAAATTTTGGAAATTTTGAAAGTTTATAGGCTATGCATGGTTGGCGCATGGTTTTCCCCAACCGTGCACCCTCTCAATGGAAACCATAAAAACCCAAATATTGGAGGTATGTATGGCTAGCACATGGTTTGATGAACTATGCTCCCACCTAGTAGAAACTGTACACCTTAGCAAAATGGGCTCATGGCTAGGGTGCATGGTTTTTTTAACTGTGCAGCCCTGCCTAGCTAACCATGCGTAAGGGATTTAATTAATCTAAAAATTAAATTTAAAATATTTAAACCCTTTTTTAAGTTATATACAGTCCTATTAAACCCTAATAAATTTTATTCTTCCTTAGAGGCTCCCAAGAGGTGATTTTATCCCTTATACACCCTTCTAGAAGTGAATCAAAGCTAGGAGAATGACATTTGATCCCTTCCCAGTAAGGCTTCTTCCCGTTCTCTTTCTCACACTCTCTCCTCTCTCCTCCCTAGGGTTTTTTGGATCTCTATTTTTTTGGAGGATATAATCCCAATTTTTTGGATCTTGAATATAGGTTTAATTCTCGAATCTTAATTTCCAACGTTCTTTTTTGGAGTTTCCTATTTGGGTCTTTGTGTTTTGTGATCTGTTGATACTGAGGTAGGTGGTTCTGTTTATGATGGACAATTTGATTAACCCTAAATTACTTGATTTAAATTAAATTTTTTTTATTTAAATGTAATTTATTTTAATTCGTTTATTAAAAACCCAATTCCATTGAATTGGAGATTTTAATCGGATTTGGCATGAAATTGGGAAAAAACCCCAATTCCATTGAATTGGGGTGTGATTTTTATTTGATAGAAATTGTGGAAATTGAATTGTGGGATTCAAATTGTGGAATTTAAATTGTGAAATTAATTTCAAATTTTTATTTGATAAAAATGGATTAAATGGTTTGGATAGAAACCATTTGGTTTTATCTTGGAAAAATACATGATTTGATTAAAACCCCGTTTTGGTTTTTAAATGGAAATTGGTATATTGAAATAGAAAAAATGGGTTGAATTATATTTTGAAAATTTTTAAAATAAATTTCCCATTAATGATTGTTGTTAGATCACATTCAATCCTAGGTAGTTAGTGAGTTATTTGAGATAACAATCTATTGATCTTTTACAAAACTAATAATACATATGTAGTAGATCAAAACACCAATGGGATGGTGATGGGTTTCTATTTGAATAGTGTCTCAGGGATGTGTGTACACATATTTATATGATAAATATTAGAGTGTGAGGGAATCCCATGACCTGAAACTATCATGCCTCTTGGAAGATGACCGTGTTGCTCCCTTGTAATTTTTTTGATATATATTCCATTGTTGTAAATTGTTTTACACATGCCTTTGAATTTATATAAACTGTTTTATATAAAAATTTTATTAAACCATTTGTTTAAAGTATTTACATCATTTTAAATGTAAATAATTATTGGTTTGAAATATGTTTTTGAAATGTCATTCCTGTTTATTTAAAATTGAAATATTTATTTGGTTAATTAATTGTGGCATCTTATTATGGAATCATTGGTGAGACCCTACTGGGATTTTACCTCACACCCTACCTGCGTCTTTAGGTGTTTGTAGATTATCTTCTTCCTAGTTCAAGTAAGGGTAAAGAACCACTTGGAGGTGGTTCTAGTTGTTGATCCTTGGACTTGGAGAGTTGCGTCCATTGGGGCTTGGGTTGTTTTCTTATTTTTTGGTACTTTGTGGTAGTACTTTGGGTTTTTTATGCCTGTTTGGCTTCTAGTATAGTTCTCCCTATGAATTTTTTCATGTATTCATACTAACTTGTATCTCTTACTTCTATAGTGTTTGTGGAAAATGTGTTCCCACTTCCATCTTATATGATGCTAAGTGCTAGTCACCAACTTGTGGGTATCGGGAATGCCCTTTGGGTCATGTCAGTATCGGCTTGAGTATCAGGTTACCAGGGTATCTGGGCTAATTCATGACATAAGTGGATTTATTTCATCCCATGTGGTAGTATAACCTTCATATGAGGAAAAGTTTTGGGTGCATATGATTTTCAAGAATTTCCTAAAGTGAAGGTATGTTTTCGAAGGTTGTATCTGGTATCTTTGTTTACATAAGAGGATACTTCCTTCCTATGAAGTGGTGTACCAAGTTTACTTAAATTTTGAATGTTCAAAAGTGAAGGGGGTGTGTGTGAAGGTGGGTTACTTTCCAAATGAGGTTATTTTGTGATATCCCTTGCTGAGGCGGTTTAATTGTTTCCTTTTCAGGGATAAAAAGGGTTAAAATTGGTGAGGATGTAGTGACTTGATTTTTTCTTGGTCAATACCTAACTCAATTATAGAGTTGAAGAGTTCTAGGAACTCTTAGGGGTAAAATGGTAAATTTACCCTCACAGACGACCTTGGAAAAAATTATAATGGTTCTTTTGATCCCAAGGTGTGGTGTTTACCCCCAGTATGAGCTGGTACTAAGTTACAGGCATTAAAAAGCCTCAATAATAATATATTAAGCATAATGTATTATTTTTAGCTCACACACACGTTTGTGGGAATAATTATTTTCCTTCAAAATAATTACTGGGATATGAAATATGAGACCATTGTTTCATTCAAGATGGGGATTTTATCTTAGGAGCAGTGTAAAGTCCATTTTCTTTGGGTCCCCAAGCTCCGGCCGTCATGGGTGGAATGAAACAATTAATTAAATTAAATTTTTTAATTTAATTAATTAATTAATTAATTGGTTTTTTAAATACCCTAATACCCTATATATTTAATCCCCTCTTATATCCTTTAATTGGGGATTTCCATAAACCCTAATTGAACATGGGGGATTTGGGAAATTTGGGAGCCATGAAGCATGATCGATGAGGAGGAATCACCAACGATGCCTGATGTAGACATGATCTTCGCCAATGAACAAACCAATCATGATATAGGATTCATTACTTTATTTTGGATCTATTATTCATGAGAAATTATATGTTGAGATTATGATTTATTCCTTGTTCATGAATTTTGATCATTATGGCATGGATATTAGGGTAGAATTTTACCCCTTGATTTTTGTTTGATTTTTTACAAAAATTTTATGGTGAAGCCATGGAGGATCAATGAGGGGTGGTTAGTTGGGGATATAGAAAATGAGTCACCCCCCCCCCATGGTTAATTCACATGCTTCCTTATCATGAATCAGAGCTTCTGACCTCATTCGGTGGTGCAACGATGGAGATTGAGGTGATGCTGGGTGGCCAGTGGAGCATGCGATGTGGTCTGACGGAGTGCATGAGGTGGTGGTGACATGGAGATGTGTGGGAAATGGAGGCGGTGTCGAAGGGAGGTGTCAGTAATGATGGTCATGAGGAGGGAGTTGTGACATGGTGGAGTGAATCCATAATAGTGGTCGTCATTATAGGGAGGCGGCAGCTGTGAGGGTAGTCACGACGCGTAACAGAGTAGCAAGGGGGCGCTAAGGTTCACCCCCAACCATCTAATCCCTTGGGTTTGGATGGATCCCTACCTATCATGTAGTGAGTTATGGGTCATCGAGCCTACCCCCCCCCCCTTCCTCATGGATTTGGTGACATGGATCAACCTATCATGGGGCCCAGGTTCTCTAGCCCAAGCGCAAAGCGGGTTGGGTAGGGTACCCGAGGTCGGGTTCACCCAACTTGAACCAGACAAAACATATTGAGGCGAGAATAGTCACACACTTCTCCCCACCCCTACCCCTAGTGCGCCACATGTCACACCCAAAGTCTACCATGTGGCCCACTCTTCACTTGTGTGATGTTTTTTCATGACTTCTTCACCAAGTGTCCATTTTGGATAAATAAATAGAATATCTTGTGTTTTTTTCATAGATCACAGTGGTGAAGTCCATTAATCCATCTGAGTTCATTTGTGTGGAAATATTAGTAGATTTTGAATTTGGATTTGTAGGACCGATGATAGGGATCGTGTGTGATGATTGGAGCATTCATGAGGCCAGGTATATCCCCCCATCTACTACCCACTGTTCAAAGAGGCACGGACCCCCTTATTACTAACTAAGTTAGATTCTCCTTTTCTTATATGATGTGTGCTACCCCCATCCATTATGTGCTTGTTGTGTGATACTTAGGGTGTGGGTCCTCTATTTAATAAGTCATGAGATGTCCCAGACCCGCACTCCTGGGTCAGGTGCTAAAAAAACATTACATACTAGCTTAGATATTGAGTTAGATGACTCATTCCAAACTTACATATATTTCGATGATTTAAACATTACATCTCACAATAACCATGTAATCCCAAGAACCTTAATGTTTAGTATATTTTGAGATTATCTACATAAAAAAATTATTTTATAACACTTGTGAACATTTCTCTATAATCAAATCTCGTAAGAATCTCTTCTAAACTTGTCAAAAGTTATACTCATTTTCATAACCTGGGGAATGGAAACATAAAAAAGGGGTGAGCCTAAATGCTCGGCAGGGGAAAAATAATTAACATGTCATCAAGAGTTAGATCATCATTTCATGATAACATGAGAACTGAAGAAATATCTTATTAAAAACATTAACTAATAAGATTTTTCCATCTAACAAAATGACATGCAATCTCAAATGATCAAACATATATCATAGCATAAGAGTGCAGAATCAGAAGAAAAATAATCACATGTCATGATAATAACAAAGGCATATAACATATAAACGTGTCAATAAGCATTAGCACAGTAAATCATAACATTGTGAACATATCTATACAAAAGTATGACCACACGCAGTCTTTGTGAGCATAGTTAACCACAATTACACACACACACATGCAGTCTTTTTTAGTATAACAAATTGAAATTACACTCAATCACAGTCTTTGTGAGAATAGCTAACGGAAATTACACTCACGTATAGTATTTGTGAGAATATATAATTGAAATCACACTCACGCATAGTCTTTGTGAGCATAGCTAACAACAATTACACCCACACACGGTCTTTGTGAGCATAGTTAACCACAATTACACCCACGTGCAAAGTCATTATCTCGTGAGATATAAATCTTTAACAAATTCATTAGAGGGATATATGGGACCCCACTCATCTCATAATGATAAACCATATGCATGTGTACCACAAAAAATCAATCATATATCATATCATGAAGAAAAAAATAGAAAAAGTGGGTATTTTTAACATTTCCAAATAGTATCACCTAAAATGACCTCAAGAGTTAGGTCGTTTGATACAAAAAAAGCAATCGCCCAAAAGGAGTACTTCACAAGGGAATTTATAGGTTGATTCATAGAAAATTACTCTGAATGGGTTATATATTTTGGAGATAAAGAGAAAATTGGAAGCAAAATCATGAAAAGAGATTTCATAAAATATTTTTAACCTTTTTGTAAAAAGATGAAGTTACAAGTCACCTTCAAAAATCATTTTCAGAAAAGTAACATGAAAACCTTTTTAAAATGACTCTTTGGAATAAATCCCAGTAATGGAGCCTTGAAAAATACATAAATATTTTATATAGTAAATGTGGAGTGGAAGATAAAATATTCGATCATGAAAAAAACCACTTTAGTATTTTAAAATACCTTTATTGAAACCCACATCATAAAAAGAGTGATAAATATTCCATTTGAAAAGTGGTAAAAAGAAATTTGAATATCACTAGAAATAAAACATATTTGGAATTAAAAATAATAAAAATAACATTTGTGGGAAGAGTGAATATGGATATGGAAGAAAAGTGCTTATTTGGAGAGGATGAGAATTATTCTTAACATCATCAAATTTTATGAAGAATGAAATCCATAAAAGAAGATGAATTTTATTTGAAAATGTAATTACCTAGAAATAAATGAGGAAAATCAATATAATATCATCATAGTATAGAAGAAAATATTTTTTTAGAACCATATTCAAAGAAGAATAATTACAACTCAAGAAAAGAAGTTGAGTCAAGAAAACCCCATACCATTTTACTATGACTTCCACAAAAGCTCTATAACCTCATATATAATAAACAAAATTATATTAATAACCTATTTTAGAACCTTATTCATATCTATTTCCCTATATAATATTCAATTACAATCATTTATTATACATTTATCAGTTAGTTATAGTTTATTTTCATCATCGAATGTTAGCGATTTTGATTGTTTTGTGCATGCTTTAAAGTGTTGATGTTGATCCTAGTTCATTGATACCAAGTTCAAAATTCCTAGATTATCCAAGTTACTATAATAGATACTTTATAATTATTTATAAACCTCTAATTTCATTCCATGATAATTTTATTCACAATCCATAAAGACGGAATCGATGACGATCTTGTTTCAGTAATTTTTTAAGAACAAAAGTTTATATGTTAATAGCATGTTATATATTAATATAAACCTTATAGAAACTTATTCATGTCATAAGAATCATTTTAATTCATTATATAAATCCTTAGAATCGTCCAGTTAGGGTGGTGATGAAAAAAGAAATATGTCGTTCCATGGGAGCGATAGTCCGCATGTACACATGGATGGTGTTTTCATTTTCCATAGAATGGAAAAAAGATATAAAATGGTTTATCTTTTCATAATCATAAACGTGTTATAAATATCATATTTATCCATTAAATTCCCTTTTAGAACCATCCATGTAATTCATTTACTAAAATTGAAATATGTTGTTTTGTGGAGGCAACAGTTCGCACGTACGCACGAATGACGTTCTCATTTTTCTAAGAGGGGAGAGCATATAATGGTTATACAATTAACATAATAAAATTTCAATATATTAATAATATTCATGTCATTATATTATAATTGGAAAATATATTTAGAATAGAAAGATAGATAAGGAAAAAAAGGTTAAGAAGTGATTAGTACTCATGTTGAGAGTTTAAACCTTCTCTTGGAGTTCAACTTAGAAATAGAGGATTTAGGGATTTTCCTTGGATCAAGGGGCTTCCAAACATGGGATAGGGATGTAAGGGAAATAAAAAATGGCAGAGGTTCAAGATGAATTCAAATGTTATAGTGTATGTAAAAGAGGTGGTAGAAGTCTCCTTTTATAACTGAGAAGGGTGGCTTTTTGTAATAATATAAAAGGACAAGTCACTATTTAAGAGAAGTGGCTCCAAAAGTGGAAAATAATAGAGGGGATGTGTATGGGTTAATCATCCTCTCAACTACTCATTTGGAGACAAGGTTTGAGTGGTTTTATGCATTTTCTTCTTAGTTTTACCTTATTACAAATTAACTTTTATCATGATAACTCGTTTTTTTTTAACCTTGGTAACTTATTTTTATAACTAAAAATAAAATTACCCTTTAGATAATTTAGATATAATAATTATAAATATGAAAACCATTTCATAATATTATGTTTTTAAAAGTGATAAAATTAATTTTAATAAAATAAATGTATAGCGCATAAAAACAATTTTAGAAAAAAATTACTTAAGTTTTAAAATGTCAAATATAGGTTTGTAAATTAAAATTAATATTTTTAAAGGTATATTTTTTTTATAAGATACATAATTGGTCATTAAAAATGTTTCATAAATGTTTAAGCCATGCTTATATCCTAATGAAGTTATAAAAGTCACAATATTTGTAAAAATGGTATTTTGTACTATTCATCAAAAAAACAACCTTTTAAGAAAAAACTCAAAAAATCATCTTAAGATAACATTGACATGTTGGTATATGCAATTTAATAGGAAATACATATATCAACGGTTTGGTCAAACCATTGCTATATGTATCTTATTAAAAAAATCATCGTTGAGTTATGATTTTAGGACCTCTAAGATGTATTCCAAACACTTAACCACTCTACAGCAACATCTTTTATATTTATATATAAGTAAATATGTATATGTATGTATAAAAAAATAATTTTTAATTATTTATTATTATTATTATTATTACACATATTTTAATATATAAGCATATTGATGTTGATATATATATATATATACAATATTTTCTTAAATATGATTTATATATTGCTAAATGTGTATTTACACTTGATATATTATAAATTTAAGGGAAATAATTTATCAAATTATTAAAAATTAATCTTAATTAATAATTTGCTAATTAGTGTCGAGTAATGGACATCTAATAACAATTTGGTGATAGAAAAAATTAATAAATTAATTAATACCTTATGAAAATTTGAAAATTAGGCTTGAACATCAAACGGTCATAAATTTTGATTCGGGTATCTATTTGGACTCCAAGAGTTTAAGAGAGTCGTCTTCTCTTTTTTCGATGGTAACTGGATTTATTTTCATGGCTTACATTCACATAGATTTTATAGTGTTGAAGTTTTATCGTTTTTCATAACGTAGTGTTATTATATTAGGTGTTTGGGAGTACAATTATATTTAAACACATATGTAACGTCCCGGATCCTTGTGTCACTCAACGGGTGCCCCGAACCCAGTTGGTCACATGACCTCAAGCGCATTTCCCCAAACGCCAGAGGCTGCTGACTAGCAGCGAGGGCCTAGGTCTGATAGTGGGGAAACTATGCCCTCATTTGTCAAAGTGTAACACAACGGAACAAAATACAAGCATACGAAAGTGGAAGCAGTAAACAATACCAGCTGAAATGGACAACAGTACTGAAATAAAGAAATGACAAACAGTCATATATAATGATGCAATATGTCCCTAAGTCTAGGAAAGCAGCCAAAACAGGATACTCTGCAATCTAGAATAATCCATTACAAAGTACAAGTACAACAAAGAAAAACAAAACAGTGCAGCAAGAACTCAGCAGCATCACAAGCCTAAACTCGGTCTCATGCTCTCCTACTCCTCTTCAACAATCAAGTACATGTATAGGGACTCTTGCCCTTATCAACACCTGCAGCAATATAATCTATTTGGGCCCAAGTCATGACCCAAACAGGGTGTGAGAAATAAATCTCAGTATGCAACCACCAAAGGCTCGTGCTCAACTGTCAGTGAAAATGTGCAACAGCAGTGTGCAATAATAAAATGCAGTAATCTAGGAAGTACTCAAAAGCAACTACTCCTACCAGTTCCATTTTCCTTTTAATTGTTATTTAACAATTCGATTTAATTGAATTACAAGTTCCCGAGACTCAGCCTCAGCAGACAATCTCCTATACAGTGCCGCAGCAAAACCACGACAAGTTAACTAACAAGTACAGGGTAAAACAATACCAAGCATGTACTTTAGCTTGGCAGATATAACATGTGAAATCACCACAGTGAATATACAAAGTAAACGTTGTCCGCAGACATGCAAAACCTTACCCTCAGGTAATCAGAATCGAAACCCGCAAGTGATTGCCCACAGTCATAACGAATATTGCCCTCAGGCGTACGAGGTGTCGCCCACAAGCACAGAAGCTACTGCCCATAGGTATGAGAAAAAATTGCCCTCGGGCTAAACGAAACACTGCCCACAGGCTAAACACAACATTGCCCTCAGGCTAAGCAAGAAACCGGGCCAAGCCCCACGCATAGCAAGCAATATATATAAGTTCCTCTTGAGAAAACTTAAAACATGATATAGTTATGGCATACCCTCGGGTATCCTGGCCAAACGGCTAAACAAGGGGAACGCACCCACGGGGTGGCCCTGGATCCAAGCAATGATCTCAAACAGCAGTTCATATTTAATCATTAGACTACCTAAGCAATTCTAGGTATCTAAACAAACAAAGCCTTAGTTATACAACACCCCGAACATGGGCCAGTGGCACAACGGTACACAAATTCTACTCGACAGTTGTAATAAAACGCAAGACCACCTATCTCGATCTTCACTAATCGATATACGTGAGCGACGACTCCTGAATCAACCGAGAACGGCGTAGATCCACGCGGTCTAAACGAGATCACCGGTGGAAGAATCGGATTCTTCGTGAGCGTTCGGGAGCCCCTCCAAGCCTCGGTCGTCTCTCCCAGTGCTCCTGGTTCATTCAAAGCTTCCTCCGTTGAAAGAGGAGGTTACTTCCCATTTTAAGTGAAAAAAACAAACTACACGGTGTGTACTCTCAAGTATACGGCGTGTACTTTTTATTTTTAACTGTTCCTCTGGCGGCCACTTTTCACCGCCTAACTGTTCATCTGTCGACATGAGTACACGGCATGTATTTCTGAATACACGGCGTGTACTGTCGCTCCGCTGGCGGCTACTTCCACTGCCTTACTGTTCACCTGTCAACTGATTACACGACGTGTATATACCAAGTACACGGCGTGTAGTCAGTTTTTACACCCTTCATCGCTGATAGGCCTACACGCCCTATGTACTCATCTCACACGGCCAAGGTACACGGCGTGTGGAAAAGTACACAGAGTGTACCTCCAAAATTTGGAATTTTTCCCCATTTTCCTTATTTTCTCAAAAACCTTAAAGGAAAAAAGGAAAAGAAGAAACTTGTACCTCAAGAATAAGAACCGGGTTCTTACAACATACACATCACACACAGAGGCCGAAAAGGCAGACCACAGCCCCCATAGGGGGATAGCCTATCCATCAAATCTTATTTATTTAGAACATAGCCCGTAGGCCTAGTGAACATAAATCTCATTACATGGCCCTGAAGGCCCAAAGTTTTTACCCGAAAGCCCTTCAGTGAATAGTGCTACTACAGTACCAGAGCTGCTACAATACTTGCTACAGTCTCGCCACCACTATAGTGCTGCTGGAGTACCACTACAGTTCTACTACAGTACTTTCCATGGGTTTTGAACCCCCAACCTCGATGTGGTATTACAAGGTGTTTTACCACTAAGTCAAACCCCAACTAAATATCGTAGTTTTATTTATAATAAAATATATACGTATAAATATACATATTTGTATATATTTATATATATTTATATATATTTACATATAAAAATTTAGTTGTATAAATAAATATTTTAATAAATTTACATATAAAATATCGTTTTAAATATATAAATCATATGAAAATTAAAAAAATATTAGCCATTTTATTTAAAATAAAAAATTATATATATATATATTAACAAAATTATATATTGCAAAATATATATATACATTATATAATGATAGGTGGCATATACCAACCTAATTAAATGTTTATTACTCGATACTAATTAGCAAATTATTAATTAATGTTATTTTAAAAAATTTATAAACCTTTTTTTCACAAATTATATTATATATTAAGTGTAAATTCATGGTTGAACCTTCCTGTGTGATGTATTTTTCTCATTTTCCCCCTTAATCCCCTCAATTGTACTTATTATTATTATTTAATATAATAATTATAAAGCTCAAATATAATTATAATTATGATGTAATTAAATATAGATATTAAATAATAAATTTGGTTTAGCAATAATAATAAAAGTATAATTTAAAATATAAAAACTATTAAATCTAATTACAAGCCAAATTATATTCATGTATTAAAAGTAATAATTACTTATTTTAAAAGTAATAAAAACCATTAAAATGCAATCACTTTTTTAAAATAGAATATGTGCTTTATCATCAACTATACCCATAGGAAAATACATTCTCATTATTATACATTAACAATGTGTATGAGCATCCAAAATCACCCCAACAAAATCACATTTCGAATTCAAAATCAAAATTAGTATGCTCGAGCAATGGCCGGAGCTGAAGAAGTTTCGGTATGACAAAACCGTTCCGAACCGAACAGACCAACGGATTATCCCATTGCAGGAGTGATCCAACGAGATTCGCTCGAACCGTGATAGGAAAAACTCTGGACCATCTTTCCTTCCCATAAGATTCAAATGCATCTTCCAAGGCCGATGCATCTCCCCGCCGCATCGCCATGCCAACCTTCTTCGCCAAAATCACTGCATCCTCGAGTGCACAGCAGCCGCCCTGCCCGAGATTCGGAGTCATCGGGTGCCACGCATCACCCACAAGGACCACGGTCCCGGTCCATGCAGCTGGGCTAATGCCCGGCCACAGCCACCGATCCACCAATGGAGTCAAGCTCACCGTCTCACCCGGGGTCCTGGCTATGATCTCCAGCAGCTCACGAGGCCAGCTGCTGACCAGTTCAGCCGCTTGCTTCTTCAGCTCATGCGGGTCACTAATCCTTGGTCCTGCAAAAAGCCTGGACCATCATAGAATGGTTCTTGGTCGGATCAAGGAACCAGATTGTGCCAGCACGCGGTTTACTGGATCTCACTGTTGGATCGCACCAAGAACCCTACAGACTTTTCAGTGACGTGATTTCTGGTTTTGAGTATGGTTGATGCATGTGTTTATTATATATGCATTATCTTCGAGCTCGAGCTTGAACAATTGGATTGTCGGAATTACCTGATGATGATCTATTGAAGCAGATGAACCAATAAACTTTTTTAGTTGAAACTGGAACATATCCGGCGCGCAATCCTCTTCCATAGATGTAGTTTACAGTCGGCTCTGGCGGCTGCTGCCCATCTGGATAAATGCCGAGCCCTCGGAAAGCGCAATGTCCGGCATATTTTGGCTTTGAGAAGCCCATCCATTTTGCCACTGAAGATCGCACCCCATCACAACCGATTAAGATCTATAAGATGTACAAGTTGAGTCAAGAAAACCATATATTTTCAAGTAATAAGATATCAATGTTTTTTACTATTCCCCCTTAATCCAATCCCACCTTAAAAATGGGCATGAGAAAGGATGGCTCAAATTTTGAGACAGATATCATTAAAAGAATACATCATCTTTCAGATATAAAAGCTTGTTTCCGTACAATACACAAGGAAAGAAACGCCTGGGGATTTGACCCCGCGATGCACGGCCCAAAACCCAACCCCCCACGACGCAGGGGCCATCATCTTTCAGATATAATGAAACAGAATACTGATTAATGCAATAAAATAAAATAAGAAAAAATGAAATATAATATTCTTTTGTTTGAGTTATAAATGGTCATGCTTGCAGGGGGGTGCAGGGTAGGTTTTTAACCGGTTAAGAGCACCGGTTTGAACCAATCAATTGAGAACTGATTACCTAAAGAAAAACCTAAACCGAACCGATGATCAGTCCAAACCTAACCAATAACCGATAAATCTCTAATTTTATAAACCAAGCCGACTGTTGTCCAGACTTGAACTGATCATTCAACGGTTTAATTTGATTATAGGTGATCGGTTTCGATCGGTTTCGAAAAACCTGCACACCCCTACTTGCTCGACCACTGTTTGAAATTTATTATAAAAATGGATAAAAAAACCTGTTTTTTTTTCTCACTTTTCAAAATAATTCTTATTTTCAGATGAATTCTTCCTTTTCTTCCTGAAAAGTTCTCTGACCTTGTCCCGTGATAAACCATTCTCATCTTGTTTCTGTAAATAAAGTGTTTCGTCCTCATTCAAGATGAACTAATTCTGAACCTACTCTTTCTACATAGAGTGATCATGCTTGTGTGAAGGGGGAAAAAAACAATTTTTATTTCCATACCCTACAATCCCAGGGAACCAAACGGGGCCTTGAGGATGCATACAGAGATAATGTATGCTGGGAAAAAAATTCAAATGTCAGCTATATAACCTTGGCAGTTAACCGAGTTCCATCTGCAAGTTCCAACATGATTTCACCATCTTTGCCTTTATGAATCCCTGTTAGTTTTGATGAAAAGCGTATAGTGTTCGCTGGAAGTTGATCGGCAAGAGTTTCCAATAGAACCCTCCTTTCCACTGCACGAACCTCTTGGCTGCAGCATGGCAAAGATGGATTATAAACTAAGTTATGATTCTGGGGATTAGAAAGAAAAACACACTAATTACCCTTCGTCCACATCCTTGAACTTGAAAGAACGCAATTTACTTCCATCTTCAGAATTCACCACCATCCTGCACCGCTGATCACATGAAGAAATTCAAGGCGATTACAAAGAAAATGAATACGAATAATGCATTTCCAAACATGGATCAATACAGATTTTACACGCAGGATTCAATCATGAACTAAAACTTAACAAAATTTAAATAAAAAAATGAAAAACAGAACCATTTCGTTCTAATCTTGCCATCTGATCAATATAGCCCGCAGAGATCTTCAGGAAGGAAACAAATAAAATTAAGAAAATCCATACCCCTGAATTTCAAGAAATTGAGTCCTGAGATCATTTCCAACTCCGAGTGCATCGAGAACTCGCCAGCCGTTTTTGAAAAGGGTGAGTGAGGTTCCGCCAGTTCGAAGCGACTCCGCCTGCTCAAGCACCAGCGAGCGGATCCCGAGCCTAAACATCCAACATCAGCGAGCGGAATTCAAAAGGTGGAAGAAAGAAATAAAATAGAATGTTCCCTTCGGCAGTGGTCAACTGATTTTTATATGATTATGATATAAAATTCAAAACCCCGTTTAACATTCAATTCTGAATAGTGTTAGAGGATAATAAATCCCAAAGTGATTCAATTAATTAATATTAATATATTAATAAAATAATTTAAAATAATAGTAAAATTATAAAAAAAAATTGTTTACATCAAGTCTAGTTCCTATTATATTTATCAACTAATTCTAAATTTGAATATGGTTAAATTAATTATTATTAATTCATCAGGTATACATTTTGATTTATAAAATGCATTTTAAATTTATAAATGAATTTTAAAATTTTAAAATAATAAATGGGTATTTTGATGGATGAGTAGTTCAACAAATATTTCAAATTATAATAGAATAGAGTTAAGTTAATGAGGGAGTAATTTGATGTGTAAATATAAAATAAAATGATGGTAGTGGCAAAGGGCCCTATGGGGTGTCAGGGAGGTCTCTGGTTCGAGTCTCCCCAACTTCCTGCATATGTGTGTTTGCGTGTTTCTTTGTAACTTTGTAGTTCTTTTCCCCGACCGTTTGTAATTATAAAATAAACAAATATAATATATTACATTAATTTTTTTATTTTTATTTTGAAGAACATGGGCTTTCAATCTATTAAAAAAATGGGACATTTGAAAGAAAGATGGAAAATGGAAAATTTACCCACAGTTACTACAAGGGCCAACAACAAAATCTATATGGGTTATTTTAAAAAAAAATACTATTTTATGTCTAGGTCAAATATATTCATCCAAATGGTAGACACTCACTACTGCATATACAGCCTTCATCAGCGCTAGAAATTTTATTCATCAGCATTAATGTTGTAAGCACCTTTAAAAATCAACGACTTTTATCAACACTAAAAATAACACTCATAAAATGATCCTTCATCAGCGCTAAAAAACGGTGATAAAGGGATTACTTTATCAGCGCTGATAAAGGGAAACTTTAACGGCGTGTTTTTAGCAATGATAAATGGGACTTTTTATCAGCGCGATTCATAGCGCTTTGCACTAATAAAAGTCATGATGCATCAGATGTGCTGCTAAAATACAGAACATCACAGCACGAGATACAAGATTTAATTTCAATTAAATTTACATCACAAAAACATTAGTATGTACAATTTATCACAAACATAAACATATTCAAAAACATTAATGTTCCATTGTCTTTCACCCCCAACCCCCTCTCAAAAGAGCCGGATCATGCTATTAGTTGTCAGACAAACCACCCCAGCTAAAGCAAAAGAGTGCACCTACACCGTGTGTCTGATTAATGTGCGGTTAATTTTTACACGTTACAAATGATTTATTGATCATTGTCCTAAAGTATCAAGACAATCCAAGCGCATTTGCTCGGTTTTAAGTACGTGACGTGTGTTTTGAACTAAAGTGTCAATTTTAAACTAAAAACATACACTTCGAGTCAAACCAGACACACCATGTGTCAGATTAATATGTGGTTGATTCTTACACGTCACAAATGATTTATGGATCATTTGTCCTAAAGTAGCAAGACAATTTGAACGCATTTGTTTGGTTTTAAATATGTGACGTGTGTTTTGAACTAAAATGCCAGTTTTAAATAAAAAAACACACTTTGAGTCATACCAATCACAACGTGAGTCGGATTGACATGCGGTTGATTACACGTCAAAAATGACTCAATGATTGTTTTCTTAAAGTATCAAGACAATCCAAGTGTGTTTGTTAGGTTTTTTTTTGTGACACATTTTTAACTAAAATGTCATTTCTAAACTAAAAACACAATTTGAGTCATATTGGTCACACCGTATGTCATATTGACATACGACTAATTCCAAAAAGTCACAAATGACTTTGGATCATTGTCTTAAAGTAACAAAACAATGGGAGCGTGTTTGCTTGGTTTTCAGTGAGTGACACGTTTTTAACTAAAATGCCATTTTTAAATTCAAAACACACATTTTGAATCATACCAACCACAACGTGTATCAGATTAAGGTACGGTTGATTGTTACACATCACAAATGACTTATGAATTATTGTTGTAAAATATCAAAATAATCTGAATGTGTTTGGTCGGTTTTGAGTATGTCACGTGTCTAACTATAATGTCATATTTAAATTGAAAACACACATTCTGAGTCATACCGAGCACAATGTGTATCAGATTGAAATACATTTGATTCATACACGTCACAAATGACTTATAGATTGTTGTCCTGATGTGACAAGACAATCTAAGCGCGTTCAATTTTCAGTGAGTAGCGTTTTTAACTAAAATGTCATTTTTAAACTGAAAACACACATTTCGAATCATACCGATCACGTCGTGTATCGGATTAAGGTACAACTAACATATAGATCATTGTCTTCAAAAGTATCAAAACAATCTGAAAGTGTGTTCGGTTTTGAGAATGTCACGTGTCTTTTTAACTAAAATGTCATTTTTAAATTGAAAACACGCATTTCGAGTCATACCGAGCACAACGAGTATCGGATTGAGGTACGACTGATTTCTACACATCACAAATGACTTATCATTTTCCAAAAGTACCAAAACAATTTGAACGTGTTTGCTCAGTTTTGAGTATGTGACGCATCTTTTTGACTAAAATGTTATTTTTAAATTGAACACACATTTCGAGTCATACCGAGCACAACGTGTATCAAATAGAGGTACGGCTGATTCTTACACGTCACAAATGACTTATGAATCATTGTTCTAAAATATCAAAACAATCTGAATGTTTTTGCTTGGTTTTGAGTATGTGACATGTGTTTTGAACTAAAATGTCAATTTTAAATAAAAATGCACACTTACCGGTCACACTGTACGTCGGATTAACATGCAGTTTTTCTACACGCCACAAATGACTTAAGGGTCGTTGTCATAAAGTATCAAGATAATATGAGAGTATTTTCTAGGTTTCTAGTGAGGGGATTTTTAACTAAAATGTCATTTTTAAACTGAAAACACACACTTTGAATCATGATGGTCACACTGTGTGTCGGATTGACATGCGGCTGATTCCTACACGTCACAAGTGATTTATGGATCGTTGTCTTCAAGTATCAAGACAATCCGAGCATGTTTGATTAGATTTCAGTGACTGACACGTTTTAAATTAAAACTACACATCTCGAGTCAAAAAGGTCACACCGTGTATCGGATTGAGGTGCGGCTGATTCCTACACATCACAAAAGATTTATAGATCGTTGTCTTAAAGTATCAAAACAATTTGAATGTGTTTCTCAGTTTTAGGTATGTCATGCGTCTTTTTAACTAAAATGTTGTTTTTAAATAAAAATACACTTCGAGTCGTATCGGTCACTCCGTCCGTCGAATTGAAGTGTGGTTGATTCCTACACATCACAAATGATTTATGGATTGTTGTTCTTAAGTATCAAAACAATTTGAATGTGTTTGTTCAGTTTTGAGTATGTCACGCATCTTTTTAACTAAAATGTCATTTTAAAGTGAAAAATATTCACTTTGTGAATCATATCAGTCACACCGTGTATCGAAGGTACGACTGATTCCTACAAGTCACAAACTTATGGATCGTTGTCCTAAAGTATCAAAACAATCTGAATGTATTTGTTTGATTTTGAGTATGTCATGCGTCTTTTTAACTAAAATATCAATTTAAACCGAAAACACACATTTTGAGTTATTTGTAAACTGAAAACACAAACTATATAACATAAACAGAACAAATAGCTCTATGGGGAGAACACGAGCACCGTCTTTGTTGAAGTCTTTGTCCAGAATTTTTTTTCTCTTAACATTTTATGCTTCTTAATAGAGCTCAAAATGATCGAAGAAAAAACAATTCTAGACGAAGTCATTTCTTCATGATCTCTGTGAAAATTAACTAAATAAGTATTAGATAAAAATGATAAAAAATTATCTAAAAAAATAGATAAAATGATGAAAAAATTAGCTTAGTAAGAAGTCACGTCTCCATGATGTTTGCATACATTCTAACACCATGTATTCTCCCCATTCGTTAATCAACAAATCTATTTCCTCTTTTGAATACGTGGCCTTTTGACAGTCTTGGTAGTACAAAAAAAATGTAAATAAAGGATTAATAAATATTTTAAATGAAATGGTAATTATCATCGGAAATATCTCTTCGGGGATACTAATTTGTTGATGAAATACGATATCTTTCATAAATTTGCAAACATAGCAACCACAATCTTTATAATTAGTTTTGTTCGGACACTGCAGAAACATTGAAAGTAATTTATTGTGATATACGTTTTGATTGTGAAATCTTATTATATATACTGTATAATGATAAAGAGAGGTAGACCCAATACCCAATATGTCTCTCTAAGGGAGGTCTTGGTGTCTATTTATAATGAATAATAAAGACGACAAAACATCAAAATCCGATATGGGACACAGACTCCAACACTCCCCATCAAACTAGGTCTTTCTAGTTTGGACACATAATTAAAGAAATCAAAGCAAAGAAAAACAAAACGATCAAAAAACACTGCTAACACTCCCCATCAAGCTGGACATACCCAGCTTGATTACAAACAAGACGAAACAAAAAAGAAATCATTCATGATCACAACTCCCCCTCGAGATGAAAATGATGGATGATGGAAGATGTTGCTGAAAGATGCGCCAATGAGGCGTCGAGAAAGTCACACAAGAGGGGACAGTCGACGAGGCGTCGGGAATGCCGCACAGGCAGGCCGATCGACGAGGCGTTGGGAAAGCTGCACAGGCGGGCTGGTCGACAGGGCGCCGGAAAAGCCACACAGGCAAGGACGGGCGATGGTGTGCTGGGAAAGCCGGCGGTAGTCGCTCAGGGAGGCGGTGAGCTGAAGGGGGTATCGACGCTCAGGGGTGCCGTCAGGGAGCTGTTGGATCCGTCGCACGGGAGAAAGGGATGCCCGACATGACGCCTGAAGCAGGATTGCATGGAGGCAGAAGGGGTCGTTGCGCACGAGGAGGCGTAGGACTGACGTATGGGAGGGCCGACGATGGGAAAGGGGGTCGGCGAGAGGGCGTCGGGATTCTTCTGCCAGGCCGTCGGGCGTCCAACAAGGGACCGCGCACTGGGAGGGACGTCGCGCGCAGGGAGGCGGGTCCGTCGCGCGCAGGGAGAGTCATCGCATGCAGGGAGGCGGGACCGCAGAGGGTCGTTGCGCGCAGGGAGGTCGGGCCGCAAAGGGTCGTTGCGCGCTAGTAGGCGGGGCCGCAGAGGGCGGGATACCGCGGAGGAGCCGTCGGGACTGGTGCACAGGAGTCGTCACACGGGATTCGTGGAGGAGTCGTGCGGGAGCAGCCAACGAGGCGGGCACGCCTGGGCAGAGCTCAGCGGATGGGAGAGGCAGGAGGCAGAGGGAGGGGCGACTGCAAATTAGGGCTCCCTGGCCATGGAGGTCGCCGCCCCCCTTGGGGGGGGCGTTGGTTTTCTTCGAGAGAAAATAGAGAGGGGAGGGTGGGTTAGGGTTAGAGAACCCCCTCTGATACCCAAGATGCCTCTTAAAAGAGACCTTGAAGTTTATTTATAGGGAAATATAAAAACGGAAAAACAACTAAGTCCGATGTGGGACACAAACTCCAACACTCCCCTCAAGCTAGGTCTATCTAGCTTGAACACATAATTAAAGAAACCAAAGCAAAGAAAAACAAAGCATCAACAAACATTGCTAACATATACCATAATACTTATCCAATTGTAGAAGTTGATAGGCTTTTTGTGTCCATGGACTGTCTTCATGCCATAATTTTGACGATATTTAAATATTGCCCTGTCAAAACAAAATTTTCATTAAAACATAATATAAAATATATAACTTAAAGTTTATTTTTAAAATGTTTCATTCATTAAAACATAATATAAAATGTATAACTTGAACTTTATTTTTAAAATGTTGCATGTAGTGTGTTTAAATGGATAAACGTTATCATGTGTGGTCGATTTGTTGAGTATCCATGCATTGAATCCAAAAAATAAATTTTTGGAGTGTCCAAATTTTGCAATGAGAAATCAATGTTCCCTAAAAAACAAAAGGAATAAATACTGAAAAGAATGAAAATATATTTGATATGATTAAATTGTAAAGTTTTACCCCTGCATTGTGGTTATTAATAAGAGACTGTCATCTGTAAATTTGTTTTCAAACATTGCGGCCAGTTTGTCCACTATTATTAAATATTCGTCCTCTTCCAATGACCTTTTTTGTGTAGAAATGATGTGAGGACTAATGAGTCCAAATTTTTATTCACAAGGTTTTCTCTTCAAATAATATTGATATATACCTCTGCAAAAAATATGAATATTATTTAATTGTAATTAACATAGTAATTTGACAAACAAATTATGAAAACATACATCATGTATACATTTACAACTGAGACTCCTAATCATTTATGCTTGAGGATTTCATTTGTATTCTCAAGACTAAGAAGTCTGTAATGGCCGCTCCGTACATTTATTCCTCAAAATCAATGATACAGTCTTTGAATGTTGTATCCATATGAACTTGTAATATTAGTAAATACAAAAGTTGAACTGGCGGGGTAAACGGTGCTTTTTGAAGGTCTTTTCGATCGATTGGTTGATCCTTTATATTGTTTTGATTTGACCTTTCGTTTCCCCATTTTTTTTCTCCGTCTGTAATAACATTTATCGATTCAGGGATTTTTCATTAATTGTTAAGGTTTTGCACAAAAAATAGATTTGAAAGGAATACCCCTCCTTGTTGACGTGTATTTTTACAAGATCAAACAGTCATGCTACGAAAGTTCCAATATCAAGCTCAACCGTGTGAACATCCAGATCATCAAGAGGAAAAGGTAACTCAGCGCTCAGCTCATGAGCTACGTGAATCTCCACTCTGATGTGACCTTTTGAAAGTTGTTATGTAGAATATTTCATTGGATATTGTACATTTTACCCCTCGCAACAAGGTGATAAGTGGGTGCTGATAGATATAAATCGCAATCATTTTCACCCTGTAGAATATTAGTACAGAAAAAGGTATCAGTGTCCGCCTGATTCACATAAATTGATTACCTCTGGTTAGGCAAACCTTTGAGGGGAATCACTCACCTCAAAGCTGGGGGGGTGTCTTCATGAAGTGGTTGTTGTTGTGTTGTTTTTTCTCTTTGTCTTCCCATAACATTCTCTAACAACTCAGACTATCAATTAGGCTTTTCTTCTAGAACAATTATTTGTGTCAGCATCTCCTCCATTTTCTTATCTTTATCTCATTGTGTTTCTTTTTCTCAAAATATATTTGGGCTGACACTCCAAAACTCGCACCTTTGACGAGACTATATTGTTCTGGATGCATCAAGGTCATTGAAAGTAGTCGTTCATCGGGCACAACCGATGATGATTCTTGTGTCTAAACTGGATAAAAAATATAAAAAAATAAGTAATCATCGTTATGTAATAGCGATTTAAAGCAGAATAAATTTTTATTATGTCATACTTCCACATGTTTCTCATATTTCTTGTGTGTTTTCATCTATTAGTATTCCGTCTATTTACACAAACCTCCTTCAATAACACATGACATGGGATGGTTTTGATTCATCAATCGGCATGTAAACAAAAGAACATAATTATGTTGTTTCATGCCACTAAAAAGTACTATTGTAGATTTAAAATACATATGATTTTTTTTTCCAAATGCGTACCTCATCTATCCCTCCCTTTTTTAAAGGAGTCGAGGGGTTGTCTGTGTTGAGGGGTCTGGAGATGCGAGGTCACGATTCGGGGGGGGGGGGGGGGCGTTGAGAGGTCGAGGTTGGAGAAGGCAGCGTAGGCCAGAGCAACAGATGCGGGGTCACAACTCAGGGAGGCATCGGCGTTGTTTAGGGATCAGGGTCGACGGCGGCGGCGTAAGCCAGAGCAACAGATGTGGGGTCGCGACTCAAGGGGGTCGGGTTCGCGACGACGGCGGCGCAGCAGAACAAACAAGATGCAGGGGGTTGTCATCAACGTCGAGGGGTCGCAGCAGCAGCGGCACAGGCGAGCAAACAGGATGCAGCCGCTCCCGTCGGGATCGAGGTGGAAACGGCGCGATCGTGTTCCGCCTGTGATCCAACCACAATAAGCGATGGGGCGTCGCTCCACACCGCGCCAACGAGTTTGCGGCCGAGACGCTGCTATTTCAAAACTGTGAATGGTACCATTTTCCTCTTTTTGGTACTTAAAATGATTGAGAAAATATTTTTAAGAAAATCCGACTTCATTTCTATCTTCGGTCAAAAATCCTTCTTCAAAATCCATGTTTTCTAAAAATGTTTTCAAAAATGTTTTAGCATAATTGTTGAGAGTAATTTTTACCCTTAATTGGATTTTACAAAATGCTTTAAATGTAATATTCCTATTGTTTTCCGAACAAGGTAATTTTTTACTGATAAAAATGTGAAAACAACCTTTGTTTTTTAACAAATTTGGCATGAATGGAACTCTTCCTCCATCATGACCACTCAATGTTTTAAAGCTTCCTTTTTAAGTTTCGAAGTTTATTTTCAAAAAAATGTTTTCTTTCATGTTCGAGAAAGTCTTAGATTTTAAATAAGTGTTTTAAAAAAGAAAAGGATATTTTCCTCAAAAAATGTTCAAATCGATCTTTCAAAATCATTTTCCTAAAATGACATCGTTTGATGTTACTCAAATTGGAAAGGTTATTTTCCTCAAGAATGTTTTTTTTAAGTATTTTCATCAACGACAACTTTTGATGTTATGGATTGCTTCTAAATTATAAATATGTCACACATATATACCTAGTTTATTTTCCCTTTACGGAGTAATACATGTCTTATAATCATTTCTCAAATGCATTCATTATAAAATTTCCTTTGTTGGTAATTCTTATGTTATGCTTTATGATTGATTCCATTATATGGCACACATAGGTCATGAACATGTTATGATGGGTGCGTCCAGATAACGCATCAATGCATTGGGGTAAAGCTTTAGTCTAATGAGACTTCATGTATGGGATTATGGAGTAAACCTAATCTATTATGGGACTTTGTCCACCATGTGATATTATCTTGGATAAAGCTTTAGTCTCATGAGGCGTCATGTATGGGATTAGGGAGTAAACCTAATCCATTATGGGATTTTGTCCACCATTTGATATTGTCTAGGTAGTTAGCCTCAACTCATGTTTGTGTCATGTTATATGTTGTTAGGAGTCAATTGGAAGAGAGAACGAATTCAGTAGTTTCCATTAGCTACAACATACTGATTTATAATAGAAATAGAGAAGGGAAAGAAGAAGAATTTGGAAGAAGAAAGAGATCTCCTGGACGACGTTGTTTCCTAAGGCGAGGCCTAACCCCTTGGATTTCCAGGGGCACCTAAAAACCAATGCAAATCAATCGTCCCCCTCTACAGAGGCCACATCTCCACTTATTTAAAGACTCTACTGAAACCTTTGAGAGAGACTTCTTACATCTGGTAATTACAGCTGGAGCTACTTAATAGTCTAACAGCTAGCACAGCCACTAATCAGCCCACTAACAACCTTTTATAATATTTACAATACTACCCCTGGCCACTCCCCACCCAAGTCCTGGACAGCAGCACCCAGCCCCAACAGCAGCCCGATCTCCCTTCGCAGCCAAGCCAAGGCCCATTCCTTACTCCCTAGCCAACCCAGCAGCCCCTCTCTCACTAGTCCGCACTTCCAAACCTCCATCCTATCATTCCCAACATTCGAAAAAACCACCTTGCCCTCAAGGTGGAAATCTGGTTGAACATCTCATAAAAGGAATGGTAGTGTCAAGCCTCCCATTGTCACCCCACTGGCAGCCTCCACTTCTTCCTTAGCATTATCATGAGGAACCCAGTGATACACTTTCCGATGTAGTGGCTCGTGATTATGGATCCCAACATCTGCGCCTTCAATTGCTTGTTGCTCCCTTCTCTAACTGAGAGTGCTACCTATACAATAACTGCTTCTTCCGCTTGAGCAGTACCACATTCCCCTGGTACTGATCGAGTCAGTCCTTGTTGCAGATTCAACTGGCCATGGCACCTGTTCACGCGCATCTCCTCCTGTACTATACCAGCACCCTTGCTCTTGCCAATTTCCTTTTTCGCACTAACCAGCATTGTAGCAGAAGTGGGCTCTGGTTGCTTTGCCTCCTCGACAAACTCCATTGCGTGTACAGCTGCACTACAGAACCGTTCTGCACCTGTTCTGCAGTTGCATTGCGTGTACATCCCAAAAGGTGCCAGCACTTGTTCTGGCGCATTCCACAACTTCTCTTGCAACTCTCAGCACATGACAACGGTCTTTCTCATGAATTTCATAGATATTAGTCCCAACTTGAGTAGTTGGACCCTCTTCTTTTAATGTTGCATTGCCAAATCTCCCGAACAACTTTCCTTTGAATTGCATCCAGGTGAGCCTATTCTTATTCGGTTCCAAAAAAAAATTGTCCAAACCCAAGCCGCACCTTGCATACATAATTCTGCCATCGGTACCTCCATCTCTTCCGGAATTTGGCAGAGCGAAATATAAGTCTCACCTTCTCTGATCCAGGTCTCAAGATCATTTCCCGAGAAAACCGGAATCTCTTGCCTCAATCTCTCTTGACTTCTTCTCAGCCTGGCGAGTGACATCCAAATATCCATTTTTTCTCTATAATGTTGTACGATTCCTCTGATACGATTCCTCTACTACGCGAGAAAAATAATTTTGTTGCATCTAACACGACTGCCTCAGTTGCAGAATCTGACTTGTTCGTACCTACCAACCAAGAACCTGCCCAAGCCGAACTCTTCACTGCAACGTGACTAAGCTGCGTTTGGTGTGTCCTCTGCGTTCGTTTTGGAACCTTTGAAGTTTTTGCAATACCGCTTCCAATCTTGAACCGCTAACAAGAATCTCTCGAGTTTTTTTCTACTGCTCAAGGGAAACAGCATCGGGCGCAGCATCACTTCTCCTGCGAACCACTGCTTCTACTGTGCCCATTTTTTTTCTTTTCTCTCCTACCGCGATTCCTCTGCGTCTAGAGTTCTGCTGCGTCTCGCATTCTCCTTATTCTTTTTTTTCCACTGCTGCGTCAAAATCAATACCTTCGTTTGGCGCGTCCACCTCAGCTGTAGCAACGACTTTGATAAAAAAAACCTCTCAATCAAGAAACACCTTGAGTTCCTCTCACAACATTCTCTCTCCAAATATCTCTCAACAAGAGCACCAATTGTTAGGAGTCAATTGGAAGAGAGAATGAATTCATTAGTTTCCATTAGCTAAAACATACTGATTTACAGTAGAATTAGAGAAGGGAAAGAAGAAGAATTTGGAAGAAGAGATCTCCTGGAAGGCGCTGCTTCCCTGAGTCGAGCCCTAACCCCCTAGATTTCCCACAGCAGCTGAAAACCAATGCAAATCAACTGTCCCCCTCTACACAGCCCACAACTCCCCTTATTTAAAGACTCTACTGGAACCTTCTAGAGAGTCCTCTTAGAGCCGGTAATTACAGCTGGAGCTACTTAATAGTCTAACAGCTAGCACACCCACTAACCACCCCACTAACAACCTTTTATAGTATTTACAATACTACCCCTAGCTAACAACCACTCCCCCCAAGTCCTTGGGGGCAGCACCCGACCCCAACAGCAACCCGGTCTCCCCTCCCCAGCCAACCCAAGGCTCATTCCTTACTCCCCAACCAACCCAACAGCCCCCCTCACTAGTCTGCGCTTCCAAACCTCCATCCTATCATATGTTGTTGTCACATTTCCTATGATGTCATGATCTTATGATACCATGTTCTTTATGATATGCTTCCATACAATTACTCACGAGTCTTCTCTTTTATGATATCATGTTATACCTTTGACTCGCATGTTATGTTTCCTAATCATGTTTATTCCCTTACTGGGCTTTTTAACTCACCCATTTATTTCATGTATTCCTCGGGTTATCCCATGTAGTTTTAGGAGCTCAAATGGATTTAGGAACTCACAATGGAAAATAATTAAGAGGCCATGTTTTAGTCCTATGTATTATGAACAGTCTTCCAAATACACTAGGCCTTTACGATCCTTACGTTGTAATTAATGGATATTTATGTTTAAGAATCATGTAATATTATGTGTAAAAGGCTTGGGTCTCCATAGAAACCAAGGCATTCGCATATATAATGATGATCATGTAAGGTTATACATGTTTCATGGCATAAAGGATTTAGAAATCGAAAGTAATTCAACTATCAATCAAGCATAATGTAATACTGCAAGACCTATGAGCCTGTCCAAGGCATTTCGGAATGGAACCCGAGTGTCGCCCAAGGCTTGCTCCCAAGGCTTGCTGCAATTTCTTTTAACCTATGAGCTCGTCCGAGTCATTCCGTATCAGGAATTTATGTATTGCTCGTGGTATATATAATCTCAATCAACCTATGAGCTCGTCGAAGGCATTTCGTATCAGGAATCCAGGTATCGATCAAGGTGTAATATATTATCATTCAACCTATGAGCTCATCCAAGGCGTTCTATATAAGAAACCCGAGTATCTCTCTAGGGCATAATATAATATCATTCAACATATGAGCTCATCTAAGGCGTTCTATATAATTAACTCGAGTATCTCTCAAGGCATAATATAATATCATTCAACCTATGATCTCGTCCAAGGCGTTCCGTATAAGGAACCCGAGTATCGCTCGAGGCGAACATATGAAGTAGACACATTGCATTTAATAACTAATTATAGGCCACAGAAAATATCCATGCCATGTAACAACTCAGCATAATTCATTTCATTAATCAATCCCCTTTTAAGAGGTAAGAAAGGCCATGTAAGTATACATGCCACTAAAACAATTCAAATATCCATGTCATATCACATTTCAAATATCTCGATTTAATCATCCCTTTTTTCAATAGATAATAGAGTGCACCTCAAAGGTGGTTTTATTATAAAATAGGGGCATGATTTTCACACCATTTTATTTAATTCAATTTAAATATCTCTTTCAGGAGTGATATTTCAACACGCCACTCGACGTAATTTGAAGCATAAGCAGACCACTATAAACATAAGAATTTGAAATAGCACGCCCTAAGGGGTGGTGGTTTAAGTCAAGGTAGACAACCCCCAAAGATGAAATTAGGTTACAAGGTCCAACTAACTCATGGTATTTGCAATTAATTTAATCAATTTAAGATTTTGGATGCGATGCATGGAAAAACCGACGCGATGCCCAATGACGCATTTTATAAACAACGCAAATTTAAGGGAAAGACATATAGACCACCTACCACATGTTTATGAAGCTTCCCTCATCCATTATCAGGCTTTCATTTGAGTTGAAATGAGAGAAATCGGAAGAATAAACAAACGCCTTGAAAATAGGGCAAATGAGCTTACATGGAAGTAGCATCCAATACGAAGAAAGAAAATGAGATAAGAAGCAAGAGGAACGATAGAATAACCGATTGCTATCCAACATGACGAATGGTGATCGAATACGAGCTCGTATAAGGGAGAATCGCCGAAGCCTACTTGAGGGAGGGGAGAACTCATGCGGTTTCCTAGCGTGGGGAAAGAGGGAGGAGAAGAATTAGATTTTAGGGGTAAGAAATGAAAATATTGTAATTTCACCCCTTTTAAAGAGTTAAATAGTTTGGTCGCACGCCAACCGTGCGGCAGTACTGTCCAAGGTGGCATACCCCTCATACAGCTAGGCGCACAGTTATTAAACAAACCGTGTGCAGCCCATACAATTCACCTTTGCAATTTTCTACAAACCCTTTGCAAGGTCGTGTGGCCTCAGTTGCATGGTTTTACAAACCATGAAGCACCCTACAGGGTCGCACGATTGAGGTGCACGGTTATCCCTAACCGTGCACTAACTGTGTGTCTCCCCTCTATTTTTCCAAAATCCAATCTCTCAAAGCCTAAAACTCCCAAAACTCATCCGGGTACCCGAGATAACCCTCAAGCCTTAAATCCCATCCTAGAACAATGTTTTTAAGTGTTCCAACTCCTGGAATTTCGTTGTGAAACTCGGTTTAAGATTCGGCCCATCCATCACATGAAAAAACTCAAATTCCTTTGGAAATTTTAACCGGTCCAAAACACGGAGCGCTACACCGGCCACAACGGCGGGCAGCGTTGCAAAGAGGCAGTGACCATGAGGGCCTCCATGGCATGGAATGGAGAAGCAAGGGAAGTGCTAGGGTTCACCCCCATCTGTCTGATCGCTCGGGATCGGAGGGCACCCCGCCCGCCATGTGGTAAGTGAGGGTGCAACTGGGCCCGACCCCCCTCTCAGACCAAGCAGAACGAGCCGGCCCAGTGCAAGGCCTAGGCATATTGGACCAACATCGAGCCATGGCATGCTGTCCACTGTGTAAAGCAAGTTGGGTGGGGCTCCCCAGTTCGAGTCTGCCCAACCCGACCCGAGCAGGGCGCATCACGATGTGCGCTGCGCCACCACCACGCGCTCGCAATCGTCCACATGTGTGGTTGCACATGCCTGCACACCAGGGGTACATGCCACGTGGGGTTCCTGGAGGTCGCACGTGGCCTACTCTTTGCCTGCATGGCGTATTTTCACGACTTCTTCACCGACTGTTTTGGACAAATAAATAGAAAAATCTATTTTTCTGTATAGATCGCAGTGGTGTGCTTCATTCATCCATTCAAAATTGATTGTGAGGAAAGATAGGCAAATGTTGAATTTGGATCTATATAACTGACGACGGGGATTGGGCATGATGATTGGAGCATTCACGGGGTTAGGTATACCCCCGCATCTACAATCTACTCTTCATAGAGGTGCAGGTCTCCTGTATTAATAAGAGTTAAATTTTATTCCTTCCACCTACTGTGTTCCACCTTCGTATGTTGTGTTCTTGTTGTGTGCTTGTTGTGTGCTACTCAGTGTGCAAGTCCTTCATCTATGAAGTCAATCCTTCTCTCCTTTGTTGTGTGGTATACTTAGGTTACAGGCCTTCCACTGGGGTCAATTATCCCCTCGACCAATACTTTTCCTTCGGTGAGCCACAGGTCCCCCACTTCAATATCCATGAGGTGATGTAGGTGTTTGCCCATAGCCTAGGTGGTTAGGGGTTAGTACCCCTGAATTACATCTATCCCTAGTCAAGGTGATGTAGGTGTTTGCCCAGCCTGGGTGGTTAGGGGTTAGTACCCCTGAATTACATCTATCTCTGGTCAAGGTGAGGGTTCCCCTATGGGTTTCTAGAATGGTGGCATGATATTAATAGTTTCAGACGATAGAGTGCAGTACTGCCCCCAACCGACGTGCATACTTCAGCGAGGGGAGGGTCCTCCTTTATGGTTTCCAGTGATGACGTAGAAATTGGAGTGGTTGAGAAGATGAGATACTTCAAGACTTGTGACTCCTTAGAAACCTCGAGGCTGCCTTCGATGTGCGGCATACAGCTGGGCTATCAACTTTAAACTGTAGGCTTCTTGGTACTTTGAGCATTCCTAGTTGCTCATGAGGTACGACCTTCGTGGATTGGAGCTGAGAGGACCAAAACTTCTATGTGTTCCTAAGAATTATAGTTGCAAAGCATATCTGGATCCTTTCTTGTCTTCCCCCTGGTTACTCTCTCATAACAGGGGGTTATGAGCTGACTGTTTTCTTGATTTTTCATTTGTGGTTTCTAGGTCCCTAGTGATTATGTTTATACTCACTCATGCACGAGCCTTGTGTCCCCATATGTTGTGTCTATGCAGATAACGTAGGTTTTAGAGGTGGTCTTGGTGGACGTGGAAGTGGTTGAGCTTGCTCAAAACTGATTCTTGGTGCCAACCCTGGTGGATGCAGTGTCAGCAGAATTAGTGGTACCAAGAAGTGACAGTATCAGGTGATGTTCATGTTTAGAGCCATCTCGATAAGAGGACCTCTTCATCTCAGTTATTTATATTGATTTTCCTTTTTGTCTACCATCGTGTATCTTTCCCTTTTTGCATTATGGGTTATGTACTGGTTTATCTTTGTGGATCTTAGTGTTTGTCGCATGCATTATATATACTACAATTAGTTTTATTTATCTTTTCTAAATTATTATGTTCCATGTGGGCGTGCATTGCGTATGAGATTCAGGACAAAGTTTGGAGTTAACAGTCATGTGCGGAATAGTTTGAGAATTTAGAGAAATTATGTTAAAGGGGTTTTGAGTTCGGTTATCAGACCATGGAGACCAATGTAGATGTGGCAACCGATGTATTCTTTCACTGGGACTTTGATAACATGTTAATTGACCTGGAACTCTAAGACATCAATTACAGGGTACAGGAAAGTTAGTGCATGCATCATATAGTGGTTCGTTGTGATCTTTCATGTCCTTCCTATGTAAGCTCATCCAGACATGCTCTAATCATTATGGGTTTATCCTATCAAACAAAAGGTGTTACCCGCTAATATCCAACTTGTGTGTAGAGGCAGGTTCGTGATGAGCTCAAGCCTATAGTAGGGCTCTCACCTGCTACCCGTGGGCTGGATATGTTGTGCGCATTGCAATGATAGAGGCCTGAGGGGTTTATAAGGAGAGACTAATCCTCAGGCAATAGGGGTTTATAAGGAGAGACTAATCCTCAAGCCTCGGGGGTTTATAAGGAGAGACTAATCCTTAGGCAATAGGGGATTGGATAGACTGATACACACATTTTCATCTTGTTCGGACTTTTACTGACTAGTTGACGATCCTTGTGTTGAGTCCCTACATGATATGGTGAGTCATTAGTGGATGAAGCTCTTCACAAACTCATGATGGAACTGCTCTACCATTGGGGTTTAAGCCCTTATTTGGGATAAAGTTTTATTCAAGGATTTTGGAACCTCCATAGGGAAGCACGACCATGTCCAAGTGTACATCAAGGCCCATTCACCTCGTGAGGTGTTTCTAGTACTTGTTTTGTAATGGAAGTGTTCGAGCCCAGTGGTTCGGGAAGAGACTTTGGAGGAGTTATCGAGTTGTGGTTGTGTTTTCATGAAACACCACCTATGCCAGAGACCCCAAAGTGGGATTTTTCAATTGAGTACTCTTGTAAGAGATGAAACTTAGTTATGGGATAACGTTGAGATCAAAGACCTTCACGCTATAGGCCCATTTACCTGCCGAGAAATTGTTCGGAAGAAGAGTGTGTGACACCCATCGTGTCACTATGGTGTTTATTTTTTATTATTTTATGAGTTCGGTGGTCATTCTATGGGATGAGAATATTCCCTAAATCCATATATGTATATGTGATATATATATATATGTAAGTAATATCGTATTGCATGCAAATTATGATTTGCATGCCCATGAAATTTACAATTGTGGAAAAATGATAAAGAGTTATCATTTATTGATTCTCCCAAAGAGATTATCATTAAAGGAACTATTACATAAGATGTAAAGTATCGGAGTTTATTCATACAATAATTGCATGAGTTGGCCGAACCATTTACTCACGCGATACAATGCATGAGTAAATGCGATTGCCCAAGGTGCATCCTTGTGGGTTATACAATAATTGCATGAGTTGGCCGAACATCGAATGATTCAGTTTACCCGTGGATAACTCCGGAGGTGGGACGTCTTTTGGCTTCCACTCTATGATCTTTATCAAGCATATTCGAAGGTGTTCGAAGGTGCTGAAGATAATGCAGCAACTTCTTCAGTGTATGGTATGCCAATACAATATTTCTTCATTTCAGTATTTTTTATGCGGTTTCATATTTCTTACATGGGAGATCCTTGGGCAAGGATTTCAATCTCTTCTCCTTGATCAAATAATCGTTATTAGACTTATTTAAAACCTAACAATGGTATCAAAGGTATCCATGTTTAGTTTTATGAAATCATGCGTGAAATGAAGAAGAAACCAAGAAACCAAAATAGTGTTTCATTTTCTAGAAATTTGGTTTCATAAAGGGTTTACCCTTACGTATCTAGGCCACGTAAAGGTAATCAAGACCTTGCCCTTGTGCAGGTGAGGTGTGTAAGAGTAACCAAAGGATTGCCCTTGCACATAGTGATCTGTGTAAGGGTCGTATCGGCTTACCCTTACATAGGGCCCTAGCCCTTCACCACTAGTCATGAAATTTGTAAGCGCACCAAAATGTCTAAGTAGAGTGTGAATACAAGAGTCAGTAAGACATCACCAATGCATCCTTAACCTAGTGTTCTCAAGTAAACAAGTGCATACCATAAATAACATTAAATGCGAAAGAAATTACTATCCAAAACTGAGTGATCGTTTGCTAACCAAGCCACCGCAAGCCCCATATGTACCTGCTTTGGCTCTGTGCCGGAAGGAAAGTCGAGATATCAGAAGTAACCACAATTGACCACAAGGCAAGTAATAATAACACCTAACATCAGCATCAAGCGAATCATGTTATCAACATCCACTAGGCATCGAGTGATCATGCTACTCAGCATCCACCGAGCCTCAAGTGACATACCCCTTGGTATCCACCGGTAGTCATGATGCTCGGCATCGTGTGTACGAACCACTCGACATCCACTAGGAATCAAGTAAGGCTTGTCCTCGGCATCCACTAGGCATTGGGTATAGCACTACTCGGCATCCATTAGGCATTGAGTGACATACTCCTTGGCATCTACTAGGCCTTGAGGGTAACACACGGCATCCACGAGGCATCATCGTATCCTTGCCCTGTGCGTTTGTCCATCGGCGCCATCATCACAAATCGTGTGCACTCCCCCTCTAAGGGATAAACATGTCATGACGGCCCACCCGCACTGGGCACCAAGAACAATACCTCCAAAAGCACACATAACATGGTAGAGCATACAAGCAATCATAGCATATCATCGTGAGTAAAGGTAGCAGCATACAATACATGTGATCATCATCAAACATGAATAAAGAGCTATGATTGTACACATGGCATTAAGTAACACATAGGTTCCCACGGGCCACATACACACCCACATGCGATTGGCATCCAGACCGAGCAGGACAGCTCATTTGTGGGCGGATACAGCTGACTTTTATCAGAAGTATGACCCTTGGAGCAGTGGTGTTAAGAGCTTTCGGTTCCCTGCAACAGTGATGGAGCTGTGGACGGCTTCCCGGGGATGTGTTAGGTATGACTCCTCACCGAGTTAGACTTCCGCATAGATTGGCATCCAGGAAATGCCCCGATATTTGCGTCAGCATATAGGTTGACTCTCGTAGAGCTTCGTGACCTGTGGTGCAGTTGGAGGTTTGCAGACGAAGGGTCTGGTAAGACCCAATGTGTACACTTGGGCAGCCCTTTGTTCGCTTGAGAGACGGATGAGAGACTCATGGACCGGGTCTTTCACCCCTTATGGATCGGTTCAGGAGAGTCTTCTTCATTGGTACCCTCATGTGCTCAGCGTCAAATTTGCACGCGAGACACTTGAGGATGAATTTTGGACATGCTCTGTCACTAACCCAGCCCGGGTACCCTCGTAACCCGATAACCGAGCCGGCCCTGACATAGCCCGAAGGGCGTTCCCAATCCCCACGGGTCGGCAACTAGCACCTGACATCATACAACATACAAGTGGGAACGATTTTGCTACAAGAATGCGAAAGCAAAAGAAAACAACATAGTATGCATAACAAAAAAAACTCCACTGAGAGTTAAGAATCAAAATACAACAAGGCATAAAAAGCCCAAAGTACTACAACCCAAGTACGAAAACAGGGAAACACAACCCAAGTCCCTAAGGACACAACTCACCAAGACCAAGGGTCAACAGCTAGATCCACCACCAAGTGATCCTTTCCCCTTAACTCGAACCTGGAAGAAGGTAGTCCATAGACACCCGAAGGCAAAAGTAGGATGTGAGCTAAAAAGCCCAGTACGATCTCACCAAGGATTCCATAACAGATGTCAATAATAGATCAACCAAGAAAGTGCTTTCAATTTTAAAGATAAACTGATTTGGCATTATAAAGCATATTTAAATGAATAATGCTATACAGATCAAATGATGGAAAAAAATATTTTAAGCAATGATTTTACAAATGATAGAATATTTCTAAAACAATGACTTAAATAAAAACAGTTTATGTAAATTCAGAAGGCATTTAAAGCAGTTTAAAACATTAGCATAAATTTATATCTCAAATATAAATAACTAGCGAGCAACATGGTCATCTGCCAAATAGGTACGATAGTATTTCTGGCTATAGAACTCCACACTCTCTAAGTGAACTCAGCAAAATGTGTATACACACGTCCCGATGACACTGGCCAAAAGCGACTCGCCACCAACCCATCAGGGATGTGACCCACTGCATGTATGTTTTAAAACGTTGTAATACCATAGAGTGTGTCCAAATAACTCACTAACTACCTAAGACTTGCATATGCTCTTACATAATCAATGATGGAAAATTTATTTTAAGACTGCTTAAAAATACAATTAAATCTCATTCTTTCATTTCCATGCCAATTTTTTATTTAAAACCAAAACGGGTTTTAATCAAAAACATGCCTCTTTTTCAAGACAAAACCAATGGGTTTTTATCAAAACATTTTAAGTCATTTTCACAAGTTTTAAATCCATTCAAAACCAACTCCATCATTTCACGATTCATTCACAAAACTAAATACAACAATTTAATTGAAAACATTTTCATCAAATCCACAATTTAAATCATCCAATTTCCATACACACCCAATTCAATGGAATTGGGGGCTTTCAAAGTTTTCATACACGTCCCAATTCAATGAAATTGAGAGTTTTCCAAATTTTCATGCCAAAACCATTTCAATTCTCCCAATTCACTGGATTCAAGTAAAATTAATTTAATTGAAAGAAAATTTGAGCAATTGAATTTAAATCAACAACTGAAATAAATCAAGCAATAGAAGGATAATCAATTTGGCTAATCGGAATGGAACCACCTACCTCAAGGTCATTGATGTCAGCGACAATGATAAACCACCATGTGTGGTTCAATACACCTCCTCACAACCTTATTATCGTAAGCGTCGACACATCAATGCTCAACGTTCGTCACGGGTTCCTAGAACCAAAACCAAATATTTTATTTCAAAAGGAAATAAAATACCACATGCGATGATAGTTTCTCTCTTCTGAATAATTTGAAAATTATCGATTAAAAATATTACATGCGATAATATTTTATCGCTCTTAGATAATTTTCAAATTATCATTTTATAATTATAATAATTATCCTTTAACAAAAAAAAAACGTAATTATCCTATGATAATTCTATATTATTACTTTATAATTATCCATTTAATAAAATGAATAATTATATTCTAATAATTATTTCTTACGAATTATCATTTCTCAATCTCCTTATGATAATTAGTTGCAATTATCACTTGATAATTATTAATTATTATTCCTTGATAAACCCTTGTAATTTTCTTTGATAATTTCACGAAATTATCTTTTGATACTTTCAATAGATTATTCTTTGAATGACCCGGTATCATTATCATTTGATAATTATTTATAATTATCGCTGGTAATTCCATGCGATTATCAAAACAAATTATCTCTGATAATTACCTTAGATGACTATTTACCTATCTCACAATAATCTGCATAGCCATCCTTCAATGATTTCTTACAATTATATATATATTTTTAAATTAGCGAAATTATCCTTTGATAAAACTGTTTAAGAATTATCCCCGATAATTTCATTAAAATTATTATTTGATAAGTTGCAATTATAATTCAATAATTCTTAATAATTATCTTTTGATAAATTTATTTAAAAAAAACCATTTAAAATGTGGAAAGGCCATAATAGTCAATCTCGGATCGAGCTGCGACGCGGCGGGGTCCAATAACGGGATAGCGGCGATGCGGATCGCATCGCTTTTTTATCTAATCGCGGATCAATTAATATAATTTAAATTATAAAATTCAACATATATATATGCTGAAAAATTAAAATATGTTAAATTCAAATATGATAAATAAAATGTAAAACATAATAAAAATAAAACAAAACAAAAAATATGATAAATAAAGTATAAAACGTAATAAAAATAGCAAAAGAAAAAAAATTAAAGTCCAACAGAAGGGAAATTAACCAAAAACGCATAAAATAGAAAAAAAACAAAATAAAAAACCGGAGTCGTGGCAGCGTCGTTGGGGTCGGCGTAGTTGTCGGCATCGAGGGGTTGGCGGCAGCTGCATCGCACGGCGGGATCGCAGGCTAGAGTTGGTGAGAGCGGCGGTGGCGTTGCAGGCGAGGGCGGCGGCAACGCCCGCAGCGCATGCTAGAGACGGCGTGGACGGTGGCGGCGTCGTAAGTGGGGGGCGGCAGCGGCGTCGCAGGAGGGGGGCGGTAGCGGCAACACAGGCGGGGGCGGCAGCGGCGTCGTAGTCGGGGGCAAAAAAAGGCATTTGGTTACAGGACGTGGTCGCTCCCGCCGGGATCACGGCAAACTGCGATAGCCGGGATTGCGGTGGACGCGGCGCGATCGCATTCCGCGCGCGATCCACCCACCAGAAGCGGAGGGCCGCCGCTCCGCACTGCGACGGCGAGATCGCGGCCGAGACGCCGCTATTTGACAACTATGGGAAAAGCAAATTGAATAATACATTATTGTCTTCAAATCAAAAAAATGATTTAGGTTCTTGTCGAGACGAGTCCAACAACACCGACGGTGCGTAAATCCGATCAATAACGTAGAAGTTATAGAAGAGATAAGATTGAAACAAATAATAAAATAAAAGAAATAAATAAATAAAATAAAATAAAAACCCTATCTTCGTTGTGCACAAGAGGTCCCCCACCCGTTCGTCGCTTGAGAAGGAGATCAAACTCCAAGAATCGAGGCCTTATGATCGCGCCAAAGGAAGATTTGGGTTGCTTGAAATTCGACAAGATCGACCAATAGAAGAACAACCGAGAGGTTTGGCTATTTAAAAATACCCAAAACGCATATGTGGGTGGGAATTAAGAACACCCCATTCAAGACCGTTTTTGATCAAACATATCAATGCGGAGTTGTTAAATTCATCACATTAATGTGTTGCAACAGAAACCGTTCAAAATGGTCAAGAAACGAATGATTTTAAAATCTCGAATCGTCAAAAAATGGGGTTACGATTTTGGGGAAGACGAATGAACAGTGCAAGTCATTTTTTTATAATTAATATTTTAATTATTTAACATAAAAATTAAATGACACCAAACATCTGTTGTGCGTTAAATTTATACCCCGTCTAGGGTAAACACCTCGTTCTGAACCCAACGGTGGTCTCGAATTTCTCATAGAATGCACCGTTTGAGAAATATTAATGATTTATTAATTAAAAATCGGAATAAATAATTAATTAAAATAAAAAGGATTATTTTTGCAAGCGAGGCATCCAAACGCCCGACGGTAACAAATGTGATACCTTGTCTAAAGTAAACCCCTCATTTTGGACCCATCAGTGGTCTCGGATTTCCCATACGACGCACCGTTTGGGGGATATTTAATTATTTTTAATAAATAATATATTAAATATTATTTAATAACTTTATCTCGCGAGCGAGGCGTCCAAAAATCCGATGCTTTCGAATGTTATACCCCTCTTGGGGTAAACACCACATTTCAGACATAACAGTATGTTCAAATTTCTCGTACAACGGACCGTTTTGGAGTTATTCAATTATTTTGAATAAATTGTCCGCGCTTAAAATAATATATTTAATATTTTTATTCCGTCCTCCCAGAGGCTTTGCAGACCTCAGAAACTCATACTTACTCAGTGTTTAACTCAAAAAATATTTAATTGAATATTCTGAAGTATTAATTAAACGTTTTACCATTCCACAACGTGTTTAACAAAAACGAAGTTTTTCACTGATAAACCATTTTTTCCCATTTAATGTAATAATAATTTAACACAAGATGGTTTAGGAATACCTGAAATAGTAATGGGATGTTACAACCTCCCCACCATAGGAACTTTCTGTCCCCAGAAAGCCTACGAAGAAGCCTCCACGTCAAAAAGATGTCATTGTTCTCTCATCAGTGCCTCCCTCTCTCACGTCTCATGATAATTAGAACCATGCTTTCATATCATACGAACCAGAGGTATCGTCCTCCCACAAAGTACCTTGGTTTCAGAATCAATAACCATAATTGGTCGTTCAGTCACAGATAAAATAGGTTCCACTTCAAGATCACGCCAACTCAGAACATGATATGGGTCAAATAAATGCTTTTGAAGCTGAGATACATGAAACACATTATGTATCGACGTCAGTTGCGGTGGTAGTGCTAAATGGTAAACAACTTTCCCCACCTAATCAACAACCTCAAAAGATCCCACAAAACGAGGAGCAAGTTTCCCTTGCCTCTCAAGTCGTCGATGACCTAATCGGGGTGAAACATTCAAGAACACCTGGTCACCAACTGAGAACTCCAAAAGTCTACGGCATCGATCAGCATACGACTTGTACCGGCTCTGTGTTGTCAACATTCTCTGACAAATCAACTGGATCTTAGTTGTCGTCTCTTGGACCAAACTCGGTCCAACCAAAGAACTTTCACCAATCTCTGACCAACACAAAGGAGATTTACAAGGATGACCATACAATACCTCAAAATGAGTCATTTTGATCACAGACTAATAAGTGTTGTTATAAGAAAACTCAACCAACCCCAAATGATCATCCCAAGCCCCACCAAAGTCGAGAACACAAACGCGGAGCATATCCTCAAGGATCTGTATAGCTCTCTCTGTTTGGTCATCTGACTGCGGATGGTAGGTCATGCTCAAACGGACCTGAGATCCCAATGGCTCCTGAAGATCTCTCCAAAAGCGATAAGTAAACCAAGGATCCCTATCAGAAACTATAGCAAATGGAACTCCGTGCAAACGAACAATTTCTTTCACATAGAGATTTCTCAACTCCTCAACTTTGGTTATATCTCGAATGGGTATAAAGTGAGCCGACTTGGTCAGTCTGTTGATCACATCCCATATCGTGTTCTTCTTCCTCTGGGTTTGAGGCAACCCAACCACAAAGTCCATAGAGATTCCATCTCACTTCCATGTAGGGACTGGAAGTGGTTAAAGCAACCCCGAAGGTTTCTGATGCTCAGCTTTCACCTGCTGGCAAGTATAGCAACGGGATACAAACTCAGCAATGCCTCGTCTCATACCTGGCCACCAGAACTGTCGCCGCATATCATAGAACATCTTTGTGGTTCCTGGGTGCACAACCCACTGGGAGTTATGGCAATCCCCCATCACAGCCTTCCTTGTTGTTGACGACACAACATAACGGTTTCAATAACACAGAACACCCTCTTTAAAGAACGACCACTGGGTGTCAATCTCCCCACCATAAAGAGAGTCCCTAATGCTACGGAATTCGTCAACAAGCTTCTGTTCCTCCTGAAGAATCATCTCGAGAAAGAGAAGATGTCAGAGAACCATCAGCTTTCATGGCGGAGAGAATCGGCGCCGCCCAATGTGACACACTTGGGTGAATAAAGGCTTTCTCAAGAAGATCGTCCAACTAGGACATTAGTTCTTTCAATTCAGTTGGAGTCATTTGGTAAGAGGGAAAAGAGACCGGTTGAGTACTGAGCATCAAGTCAATGGAAAACTCAACCTATCTTACCGGTGGTAAACCAGAAAAATCAGAAGGAAACACGATGGGAAACTCGATGAAAACTGGAGGGAGATCACTGCTCCAAATCAGAAGCAAACACTAATATTACCTTCCCCAACTCTGGATAAGAAGGTCTGTCCCTGCTCGACCTTGGGTCCCTTTCTCCTTGAAAGACAAGAGACACACCATTAAGTGTGGTAAGGTAGACCCATCGAAAATAACAATCCATTCGGGCTTTATTGGCGACGAGTCAATCCATCCCGAATATGACGTCAAGAGATTTCATGTCGAGTACCAAAAAACTCCAAGCAAGTTTGACATCTGATAGAGAGAAGACACAAGCAGGACTACGGAGACCTTGCACTCTCATCACACCAAGGGGTGTAGTAATATCCATTGCACAAGATAAAAGCTCCATAGAAAGATTAAAAAGATTAAAGGTATGGGTTGAAAAAAAAACGAGTGAGATGCACCGATTTCAAATAGAGAAGTCACTAAAGACGCAGCTATAGTAATGATACCTATCACGGTTACTGGACCTATATTAGTTTCCTCTGGAGACTCTTACACTACGTGAAGAAGCTTCGTTTCGGATGTCTGTGGCTGGAACTCTTTTGTACATGAAGCATTTGATTGCCCCGCAATTTTTGAAGGTTCTAATGATCTCGTGTCGTTACGTGGAGTGGAAAAGTTGTGGCAGAACTTCTACAAGTGCCCTAAACATCTACAGGAGCCACAGTTCTGTCGGTCTGCTCAAGCTTGAAAAACTCTATAGCCTTGGCCGACACCATTGACTCTGGATAGAAGTGGCCAGTGAAAAGAACCTTGAAGTCCTTCCACTCTAAGCCCCCATGTTTCTTTTCCGTCACTATCGTATCTCACCATCTCTTGCTTGGTCCCTCCAACATGAAGGTGGCACACTTCACCATGATCTCATCCGGTGTCTCTAAGAACTCAAACAGACATTCTATCCTGTCCAGTCATACCTCAGCATGTTGAGGATCGATAGAGCCCTTGAAAATAGGTGGTTACTGATGAATAAACTCTTGAGAATGATTTCGAATAACATCCCCTTGAGAATCCACAACTAGAGCCTGAACGGGGACTGGTGGTGGTGTTTGCCCCAAACTTGGACAGTACGCACGATTAGCTCAAATAGATTTGAATCCACAACATGATTCACTCGCTGAGGTTCAACAGCAACCTCCTGGATCTGATTCCCACGTCTTCTCGGGGGCATAATGTTACACAACATCAACATTCAATTGGAAGACATTAAAATAACACTCAGATGGAGTAACGAGAAAAATTATTCTCAAACAAACAAGATTTGGATTTCACTTTATCCAAATCACAATAAGGAGAGTTGGTCAGACACTCAATCACAACTACCTCCTAAGTCCCGACAAGATTTCACAAATGCATACTGACTTCAAGACAAAAGCTCAACCTGCCCTCTGATACAATTTTGTCACAAACCAGCCCGGGTACCCTCGTAACCCGATAACCAAGTCGGCCATGACTTAGCCTAAAGGGCGTTCCCGATCCCCACGGGTCGGCGACTAGCACCAGACATCATACAACATACAAGTGGGAACAATTTTGCCACAAGAATGTAGAACCAAAAGAAAACAATGCAGTATGGATAAAAAAAGAAACTCCACTGGGAGTGAAGTACCAGAATACAACAAGGCATAAAAAGCCCAAAGTACTACAACCCAAGTACGAAAACAGGGAAACACAACCCAAGTCTCTAAAGACACAACTCACCAAGACCGAGGGTCAACAGCTGGATCCCCCTTCAAGTGATCATTTCCCCTTACTCGAACCTAGAAAAAGTCTACAAACACCCGAAGACAAAAGTAGGGTGTGAGCTAAAAAGCCCAGTAGGGTCTCACCAAGAATTCCATAACAGATTCCAATAATAGATTAACCAAGAAAGTGTTTTCAATTTTAAAGATAAACAGGTTTGGCATTATAAAGCATATTTAAATGAATAATGCTATACAGTGGAATTGATGGAAATAAATATTTTAAGCAATGATTTTACAAATAATGGAATACTTCTAAAACAATGGCTTAAATAAAAACAGTTACATAAAACAGTTTATGTAAATTCAGAAGGCATTTAAAACAATTTAAAACATTGACATTCATTTATATCTCAAATATAAATAACAAGCGAGCAACATGGTCATCTGCCAAATAGGTACGATAGTATTTCCGACTATAAAACTCCGCACTCTCTAAGTGAACTCAGCAAAATGTGTATACATACGTCCCGATGACACTGGCCAAAGGCGACTCGTCACCAACCCATCGGGGATGTGACCCGCTGCATGTATGTTTGAGAACGTTGTAATAGCGTAGAGTGTGTCCAAATAACTCACTAACTACCTAAGACTTGCATGTGCTCTTACATAATCAATAATGGAAAATTTATTTTAAGACTGCTTAAAAATACAATTAAATCTCATTCTTTCGTTTCCATGCCAATTTTTCATTTAAAACCAAAACGGGTTTTAAACAAAAGCATGCCTCTTTTTCAAGATAAAACCAATAGTTTTTTATCAAAACATTTTAAGTCATTTTCACAAGTTTTAAATCTATTCAAAACCAACTCCATCATTTCACGATTCATTCACAAGACTAAATTCAACAATTTAATTGAAAACATTTCTATCAAATCCACAATTTAAATAATCCAATTTCCATAAACACACCCAATTCAATGGAATTGAGAGTTTTTCCAAATTATCATAAACACGTCCCAATTCAATGAAATTGAGGGTTTTCCAAATTTTCATGCCAAAACCATTTCAATTCACCCAGTTCACTAGATTCAAGTATTATTAATTTAATTGAAAGAAAATTTGAGCAATTGAATTTAAATCAACTGAAATAAATCAAGCAATATAAAGATAATCATTTTGACTAATCGGGACGGAACCACCTACCTTAAGGTCATCGATGTCAGCGGCAATGATAAACCACCCTGTGTGGTTCAATACACCTCATCACAATCTTATTATCGTAAGCGTTGACACACCAATGCTCGACGTTCGTCACGGGTTCCTAGAACCAAAACCAAATATTTTATTTCAAAAGGAAATAAAATATCGCATGCGATGATAGTCACTTTCATGAATAATTTTCAAATTATCGATTAAAAATATTACATGCGGTGATATTTTATCGCTCTTAGATAATTTTCAAATTATCATTTTATAATTATAATAATTATCCTTTGACAAAAAAAACGTAATTATCCTATGATAATTCTATATTATTACTTTATAATTATCCATTTAATAAAATGAATAATTATATTCTAATAATTATTTCTTACGAATTATCATTTCTCAATCTCCTTATGATAATTAGTTGTAATTATCATTTGATAATTATTAATTATTATTCCTTGATAAATCCTTGTAATTTTCTTTGATAATTTCACAAAATTATATTTTGATACTTTTAATAGATTATTCTTTGAATAACCCGATATCATTATCATTTGATAATTATTTATAATTATCGCTGGTAATTCCATGCGATTATCATAACAAATTATCTCTGATAATTACCTTAGATAACTATTTCCCTATCTCACAATAATCCGCGTAGCCATCCTTTAATGATTTCTTACAATTATATATTTTTTTTTTAAATTAGCGAAATTATCCTTTGATAAAACTGTTTAAGAATTATCCCCGATAATTTCATTAAAATTATTATTTGATAAGTTGTTGCAATTATAATTCGATAATTCTTAATAATCTTTTGATAAATTTATGTAAAAAAAACCATTTAAAATGTGGAAAATCAGATTGACTAATACACTATTGTCCTCGAATCAAAAATATGATTTAGGTTCTTCTTGTCGAGACAAGTCCAACGACACCGACGGTGCGTAAATCTGATCAATAACGTAGAAGTTATAGAAGAGAGAAGATTGAAACAAATAATAAAATAAAAGAAATAAATAAATAAAATAAAAACAAACCCTATCTTCGTTGCACACAGGAGGTACCCCACCAATTCGCCGCCTGAAAAAGAGATCAAACTCTAAGAATCGAGGCTTTGTGATCGCACCAAAGGAAGATTTAGGTTGCTTGAAATTCGACAAGATCGACCAATAGAACAACAACCGAGAGGTTTGGCTATTTAAAAATACCCAAAACGCATATGTGGGTGAGAATTAAGAACACCCCGTTCAAGACTATTTTTTATCAAACAAATCAATGTGGAGTTGTTAAATTCATCATATTAATGCGTTGCAACAGAAACCATTCAAACGGTCAAGAAACGGATGATTTTAAAATCTTGAATCGTTAAAAAATGGGGTTAAGGTTTTGGAGAAGACGAATGAACAGTGCAGGTCGTCTTTTTTATAATTAATATTTTAATTATTTAACATAAAAATTAAATGACACCAAACATTCGTTACGCATTAAATTTATACCCCGTCTAGGGTAAACACTTCGTTTCGGATCCAACGGTGGTCTCAGATTTCTCATAGGACACACTGTTTGAGAGATATTAATGATTTATTAATTAAAAATCAAAATAATTAATTAATTAAAATAAAAAGGGTTATTTTTGCGAGCAAGGCATCCAAACGTACGACACTAACAAATGTTATACCTTGTCTAGGGTAAACCCCTCATTCTGAACTCATCGGTGGTCTCGAATTTCTCATACGACGCACCATTTGGGAGATATTTAATTATTTTTAATAAATAATATATTAAATATTATTTAATAACTTTATCTCACGAGCGAGGCGTCAAAAAGTACGACGCTTTCGAATGTTATACCCCTCCTAAGATAAACACCACATTTCAGACATAACAGTATGCTCAGATTTGTAATACGACAGACCGTTTTGGAGTTATTCAATTATTTTGAATAAATTGCCCGTGTTTAAAATAATATATTTAATATTTTTATTCCGTCCTCCCTGAGCATTTGCAGCCCTCGGAAACTCATACTTACTCAGTGTTTAACTCAGAAAATATTTAATTGAATATTCCAGAGTATTAATTGGGTGTTTTACCATTCTGCGACGTGTTTAACAAAAACGCAACTTTTCACTGATAAACCATTTTTCCCATTTAACGTAATAATAATTTAACACAAGATGGTTTAGGAATACCTGAAACAATAACGAGATATTACATGTTCCGAGAGTACCATCTTCTTGGGGAGTTCTCATAGAGAGTCCTTAATTCTGAAGGTCAACTTCTTGTGATATGTCTCCTTAGACATGGGAGTGATGGTGGACCCAACAAAGGTTGGAGTCGTACTAGCTTGAGAGCCACCCAAAGGAGTGATCATAGCAGCAGATGCTCACAGCGAGGTTTTTGTCTGTTGTTGTTGAGCGAAGTAACGGAGAAGTTGACATCTTTGCACTAGACCCCTGCGGGTGTGGATGACGTGAAATGTCTCTAGTTGATGGTTGTTACCCCTCCACTTTTTCAGCGAGGCAGGGAGGCACAACTTGGAGATTCTGTTTGCGAGGTCTTGCGTGGCCAAATATTAAGGGTGTAATTTTGGCCCGGCGGCCCGAAAGCCCGACAGACCCGACCCGAAAGCCCGAGCGGCCCAACCCGGCCCGGCAAAGCCCGCATCGGGCCAAGTCGGGCTCGGGCCGTAGGTTTAGCGGGTCGGGCCTGGGCTTATCCAAGAAGACCCGCGGGCCAGGCCAGGCCGGCCCGAAAAAGCACAGCCGGTGGCCCGCGCGAAGCCCAGCCCGCTAGCCCGCTAGCCCGTGCGTAGCCCGCCTGCTATAAAAAAATTAACGGAGAAACTGCTGGTAGGGGGATTCGATCTCCCTACCACAAGCTCCCAAGGCTGCGCCTGGACCAACTGGTTCAGGCGCTGCGCCTGTTAACTTATCACCAGCTTATATGTGTATTTATACATGTATATATACAGATATATATATATATATACAGATATATATATATACAGATATATATTTCTCTATATATGTATCTATGTCATTATATATTAACAAAAAATAACATTATATGTACATATAATTATTATTATATATAATTATAATGTGTGTATAAATATATATACAGCGATATATAATTATATATATATAATAGTGTATATGTACAAACAAAACATTAATAATATATATCAATTAAGTGTGGTTTTTAAAAATCCATTAATAATATATATATATATATGATTTAATATAATATATATATAAACAAAGCTATTAATATTTATATATACATATCAATGATTTAATATTATATATATATATAATAACTTGTTGTATATTAATAAAAAAATAACACACTCACCTAATGATGTTCGTGCAAGTCCATCAACTTCATTAATTTTTTTTAAGTATGTTGCAACATGCATATATTATATATACTATACATATATAAATCTACTTAGAAAAAAAAAATTAACTCACCCACTGCAACGCACCCCCAACCCCTAATTATTATTTTTATAATTTTCTCATATTATATATATATATATATCAATCAATTAACATTATACATATATAATAACTTATTATATATTAATAAAAAAAATAACACTCACCCAATGATGTTCGCGCACACCCCCAACCTCGCTAATTTTTTTTTAAATATGATGAAACTTGCATATTATATATATGTATATATAAAAACAAATCTACCAATAATATATATATATATATATCAATGATATGATAATATATATATATATATATAAACAAAGTCATTAATAATATATATAAAGTTATTAATAATATATATCAATTAAGTGTGCCTTTTAAAAATCCATTAATAATATGTGTGTGTGTCAATGATTTAATATTATATAATAACTTATTTTATATTAAAAAAAAAATAACACTCACCTAATGATGTTCGTGCACGTCCCTCAACCTCATTAATTTTTTTAAATATGTTGCAACTTGCATATATTATATATAAATCTATTTAGAAAAAAAAATTAACCCGCCCACTGCAGCGCACCCCCAACCCCTAATTGTTTTTTTACAATTTTATCATATTGTATATATATATAATAACTTATCATATATTAACAAAAAAATAACTACTCACCAAATGATGTTCGCACACCCCAACCTCATTAATTTTTTTTAAATATGATAGAACTTGAATATATTATATATACTATATATACATATATAAATCTATTTAGAAAAAAATTAACTCACCCACTGCTGTGCACCCGTTAAGGCTGTAATTTCGGTCCAGACAGGGCCAAGTCGGGCCTGCCCTGCAAAAAAATTAAAAAACGTTTAAAAAAATGTTTTAAATTAAACAAACGGTTAAAAATATTTTTCATAAATAAGTTAAAAAAAATAAATGTAAAAAAACGTTTTAAACAAATGATAAAAAACTTTTAAATAACAACACTTTAAACCCACCACCCACCACTGCGTACCCCCCAATCACTCATTAATTTTTTTTTAATTTGTACATAACATATTCACAGACATATATAAATCTATTTAGAAAAAAATAACATATTCACCCACTGTAAAATGTTTTTACATAAAACATGTTAAATGATTAAAAATGTTGGAGTCTGTATCCCACATCGGACTTGATGTCCGGTGTGGTCTTTACCATTTATTATAAATACACCCCAAGGACTCCTTAGGAGAAATACCTTGGGGGTTCGGGTCTCCTATTTTCTCCTCCTACATGGTATCAAAGGAGGTTTTTTGAACCCCCAATCCCACCCTCCCGATTTTTTTTTCTCCTCCCTTCGCTTTAGGGTTTCCCGTCCGGGGGGCGGCGGCTCCAATCCACATATCCGCCGCCCCCCCCTCCGGGCTCGTTTCTCCGGCGGGTCTCCCCTGCCGGCGCCTGCTTCCCCGTTGCGCGCGGCGGTCCTCCCTTCCCGGCAGGCCCTCCCTCCTGTCCGCCTCTTCCCTGCCGGCTCCTGGTCGCGCAGCCCTCCAGCGCACGGCGGCCTGCTCTCCCGGCGCGCTTCCCATCCCAGCCGCCCCCTGTGGCCTTCCCCGACGGCGCGCCTCCCTTCCCGCTGCCTCCTCTGAGCGAGCCGGCCCCGACATCCCGCAGCGGCGCATCCCGTCGCGCCGCCCGTCGCGACGCCTCCCGACCCTTGCGCGCCTCCCTTCCGCGACGGCTCCCTGCTGCGGCTCCCCGCGGCTCCCGACGCCCTCACCCCGCGTGGCCCCCGTCCCGTCGCGACTCCTCCCTCCCGCGGCCCTCTGTCCCGCGGTTCCCCGGCTCCCGGCTCGCCTCACCGTCCCGGCGCACCTCCTCCCGGCGTCGCGCCCTAGCGCCCCGCACTCAGCGCCTCGCCCTGGCGTTCTCCCGGCCGGCGACCCCTCTCCGGCCGGCGAACCCTCTCCGGCGACCTCTCCCGTCCCGCTCCCCTCCCGGCGACCTCGCCTGCTGCTGTCCGGCGGCCAGATCCGGACAGCTCCGGCCGGATCCAGCCGGATCCGGTGATTTCCGGCCAGATCCAGGCTACTCCGGCCGGCTCCGGCCTGATCCAACGTTTTCCGGCCAGATCCGGCCAGCTCCGGCCAGATCCAGAGATTTCCGGCCAGATCCGGACAGCTCCGGCCGGATCCAGCCGGATCCGGTGATTTCCGGCCAGATCCAGGCTACTCCGGCCGGCTCCGGCCAGATCCAGAGATTTCCGGCGAGATCCAGACTGTTCCGGGCAGATCCGGGCAGATCCGGGCTGTTCCGGGCAGATCCGGCCTGTTTCGGCCAGCAACCGGCCTCCACCCGTGCTGGCCGCTCCACGCAGGTGGCCTCCTCCAACTTCCAGCGCCGTCTTCCGGCCTCCTGCACCCTCGTCGGCCTCCTCCTGCGGCATCCCCGCCTCGCCGGCATCTCCCGGGACCTCCCGGCAGCCGCATCTCTCTCCGCCGGCACGTCCATTCGCTGGCGCAGTAGCTCGAAATCCTCGAATTTGGGCCCGTTGGCGCCGCCAGTCCCGCAACAATTCTGCGGAATCCCCGCCTCCCGTCGCCGGCCCCGCAAGTGCGGTTTTCCCGGTGCTAGTTTGGATTTCCCGGCGTTTCAACGACCGGCCCCACTAGTGCGGCATTCCTGGCGCTCCGTCAACCAGCCGATCTGAGTGGTTTCTTCTACTGCACCCGCAACCTCATCCATCCTTCATCCTGCGGAGGAGCTTCGCTCGTGAGGGGGAGCAGCAGCAGTTTTCTTTTTATTTCGTCATGTTTTGTCATCAAGCTGGGTATGTCCAGCTTGAGGGGGAGTGTTGGTCTCTGTTTTTCTTGCTTTCTTTTCATTATGTGTCCAAGCTAGGTACACCTAGCTTGAGGGGGAGTGTTGGAGTCTGTATCCCACATCGGACTTGATGTCCGGTGTGGTCTTTACCATTTATTATAAATACACCCCAAGGACTCCTTAGGAGAAATACCTTGGGGGTTCGGGTCTCCTACAAAAAAAATACATGTAAAAAATATGCGTTCAAAAAAACGTTTTAAATTAAAGGTCTAAAACTAAATGTAAAAAAACGTTTTAAACAAGTGTTAAAAAACGGTTTAAATAAATTTTTAAATAAAAATGCTTAAAAAAAGTTTTTAAAACAAACATTTAAATTAATTTTTTTAAAACAAACACTTAAAAAATACTTTTTACATTAAAATATGAAAAAAAGTTAAATGTTTTAAAAAAACACTTGTAAAAAGCATGCATTTAAAAAAATTTAAAAATGTTTTAAATTAATCATTTAAAAATAAATGTAAAAAAAAGTTTTAAACAGATGTTAAAAAACGATTTAAATAAAAATGTTTAAATAAAAAATATTAACAAACGCTTAAAAAATTACAAATAAGTTAAAAAAATAAATGTAAAAAAATGTTTTAAATAAATGTTAGAAAAACGTTTAAATAATAAGGCTTCAAACTCACCCACGGCAGCTGCGCACCCCCTCATTATTTTTTTTACAATTTGAAAATAATATATATATATATATATATTCACAATATATAAATCTATTTAGACAAAAAAAACATATCCACCCACAGTAAAATGTTAATAAAAAATAAAATAAACGTTTTTACAAAAAAAAATGCATTTAAAAATAAATGTAAAGAAACGCTTTAAATAAATGTTAAAAAAATGTTTAAATAAAAAAAACTTAAAACAGACAATTATTTTGAAAATAATAAAAGTCCACCATGACCCGACTCGAAAAAGCCCGGCCCGACCCGAAAAAGTCGGCCCGACCCGATGGTTTGGGTCGCCCCGAGGCCAGGCTCGGGCCGCCTCATGGGGTTGTTCGGGCAAGCACGGCCCGGCCTGAATAGTGGTCAGCGGCCCGACTTTTTGCATGTCAGGCCCGGCCTGGCCCAGCCCTGTCCAGGCTGGGCCGGGCCGAAATTACACCCTTACCAAATATCCACTGGACATGTTCGTGATAGATTTTCCGAAGGTGGGAAGTGCGTCGACCATCCGAGGTCCGACGATGACACCAGTCACACTGCAAGACGAGGTGCTGAGGAGGTTGCTTTCCCTCAGCAGTACACCCTGGAAAGGGGTGGTTGTGCCAAGTAGAGTGAACCGTTCGGGTTCTCGAGAACATGCTTCGGGTTTGAATGTTGGTGTGGTACAGTTGTGCCAAGTAGAGTGAACCGTAAGGGCTCAATTTTTCCCACTTGAGCCTAGGCTTTCACTTTTCGGGACGAAAATCCAGAAGGTAGAGAGTGCGATGACTCTTGTTTTGCCCTGTAATACTTTGGAATATTTCTAGGAAGATTTCCGGAGCCTGAGCTAGCGCGGAATTTCAGGGTCCAGAGAGCCTTGGAGCAGATATGATTAATACATTATATTGTGCACGCACAGTTTTTCTAGAAATGTAGAATAACTCCCGATCGGAGTCTCAGATTGGAAATCTGAAACCGCGGTTGAGTCCAGAACGCAGGTTTTACCCTATGCGCGACATAAAATTTGTTGGCATCGGGTGCCCAGTTGAGGGCGAGCGGGCTTTTTGATGATAGATTGGTTTATTTAAAAATAAACTAATATACTCCCTCCCCCTTTGGTTCTCACACACGACAGAGGAGAGGGAGGAGACCCCTTTGCGCGACGGACGACCCGAGGCCGAACCGGGAGAGAGGGGGCGCAGTCAAACCCCGTTACTGACACCGAGGTGCAGCAGCTTCCAGGCGTCGCATTAGACCTGAAGCTTCAGCGTTTCACCACAAGGTAGGCGGATTTACAAGTTTTACACCCCGACCCCCAATTATGCGTTGTTTTATGGTTTTATAGCCTTATTACAACTGCTAGAGATCCCCTGAAGGTAAGTTTGTGGGTTTCAGGTAGAAATCAGGGGTTTCGGGAGGCTCGTAAGGATTTCCCGTTCGGAAATCCCGATCACACAGCGTATAGTGCGGGAGCACACACCATGTGTTCTTCCTGTTTGAGAAAGATGAGCTTTGGGGGCTACACGTCGTGTACTGGGGGTACAAGCTGTGTAGTGAGCCCAGGTCGTGCGACCGAGGGCATGGTCGGGCTTGCCATGTCAAGGGACATGGTCGTGTGGCAGTACACGGCCAGATGACACAGGCACAGGTTGCGACACACGGACACGGACAAGGACACGGGCTCGAGCCAGGCCAAGAGGAACACGTCGTGTGCCAAGGGTACACGTTGTGTATGGCGACATGGCCAGTCAAGTCGTGTGCGGGCAAGGACACGCCCTAGGGTTAAACCGAGGTCACACGCCGTGTGACATGGGGTACACGCCGTATATTCTCCATATACACGCCGAGTACGAAGACGGGACACGGCAAAGGGCCGATTTCAAGAGACATGTCGTGTAATGTGGGTACACGCCGTGTACTCCCCTCAGTGGTTTCTCCCTCGCGCGTCTCTGTCTTCGGGACTCGGGTGGAGGCCCGCAAGTAGCTTATCCCGAGTAGTTTTCCGCGTAACGCGATGGTGGTCATGGTTTTGGCATTAAAAATGCAACACAAAGTGACGCTAGCAGAACGCTTCTCACAGCGTCGTGTGGACCAATATCGGTTGAGTGGGTTCTCTCGGTGCATTCCTATGAGGGTACAGTGTGGAATTATGTCCTCAATACTGGATTGTGATCCCCTCTACAGGATGAGTTTGGATGGAGTTCGATTAACCCTCCGGGAGGCCGGGGCGGGATCCTCAGTCATATAGTCTTCCCTAAGTGGGGTCCATGGTATCGTCGTGACCATCCTACATAGGGCACCAATCCCCTATATAGCAGGTTAACCCGGTAGGGTTTGGGATATCATCGTGCATACGATCCTCTACTTAACGGGTGGTTTCAGTAGGGTTTGTGGCATCATCATCTATATGATCCCCCTGTGTACTCCCCTCAGTGGTTTCTCCCTCGCACATCTTCGTCTTCAGGAATCGGGTGGAGGCCCGCGAGTAGCTTATCCCGAGTAGTTTTCCGCGTAACGCGATGGTTGTCATGGTTTTGGCATTAGAGATGCGACACGAAGTGACGCTAGCAGAACGCTTCTCTCAGCGTCGTGTGGACCAATATTGGTTGAGTGGGTTCTCTGGGTGCATTCCTATGAGGGTACAGTGAGGAATTATGTCCTCAATACTGGATTGTAATCCCCTATACAGGATGAGTTAGAATGGAGTTCGATTAACCCTCCGGGAGGCCGGGGCGGGATCCTATGTCATATAGTCTTCCCTAGGTGGGGTTCATGGTATCGTCGTGACCATCCTATACAGAGCACCAATCCTCTATCTAGCAGGTTAACCCAGTAGGGTTTGGGATATCATCGTGCATACGATCCTCTACTCAGCGGGCGGTTTCAGTAGGGTTTGTGGCATCGTCGTCTATACGATCCCCCTACTTGGCGGATAGATTCAAATTGGGTTTGTGATATCTCCCAGCGGTCCTGAGTGATATCCCCTATCTGCAAATCGTGGTTCTGAGACTCGGTAGGTTTTGCAATGTCCCTCAGCGGTCCTCGGTGTGATCCCTTATCTGAGCGTTATGATCTTTATAGTTCCAAATTGGGTTTGAGATGTCCCTCAGCGGTCCTGGGTGTGATCCCCCGTCTGTGTGTTGAGATCTTCTAGGTTCCAATAGGGTTTGTGGAGTCCCCCATGAGACGTGGGTGTGATCCCCTAGCTGAGTATCATGATCCATTGGGTGTCAGCGATACTTTCTTCATGGCGAGACCCGATGAGCTTGTTCTCTCGAATGTACGCCATATGGCAAGGACGTGCCATCAGCTTAGTGATACCCAATGAGTGAGATCTCTCGGATGATTGTCATTTGAGAAAGGGGAGCTTTACCCGTTGAGTGCTCGTGGAGTGAGTACTCCTGGACGAGTGATACCCTTGAGCCTCGAGTAGAATCCTGTGGCAGGCTGTATGGTTGAAACCATGAGACTTGCGGTGGTGTCACATACCTTGATTGACATACCATGTGGAGATGAGTTGACTGGTCACGTATAGTCGAGGAGCGGTCGAGATGGAGTTTTTTGTTCTCTCTCGCTTGGGTCTTCTCCTCTGGCTTTTGGTCGAGCGGACTATTGTCTTTCAGTTGCTCCCTTTTATTTTGGGTTTTGAGGGCACCTACTGGGTATTTTTATACTTACTGTTGCATGGGCTCTGCCCACACATGTCGTGTCTTATTCAGACGACAAATCTTTCGACTTAGTCCTGGGAGGACCCTCCTACCGAGCAGGTTGGACGCTTTTATCAGTTTCTGACAGGCTTGTATTTTGCCATTTTCATGCTTTCAGTACTGTTGTCGTACTCTGCTTGTGGGATAGATATATGCAAGCACTTTGATATCAGTTGTATTATTATCTTTACACTATTGCATTGAGATGTATGTGTGTGCATGCCTACAGATACCATAGGCTAAGGTCTCTCATGTGTGTGATATGTCACTCAACGCTGGTTGCCGGCCCCTGGCCCATTGGAGGCGGGCTTGGGGTAGTGGTGGCTTGCCCTTCCGACAACCAAGCAGGCCCCGGTGGGTCGAATCGTTACAATATATATATATATATATATATATATATACACACTTATATTTTATGTATATATTTTAATATATCTTTGTATAATTAAATGTATTTATATATGGTTGCATATATTTATATATAATTAGATATATTAATAGTTATATGTATATATAATCTGTGTTTTTTATATATAACTATAATTGTATTTAAGCACATATATTTATTTACATGTATTTAACCGAAGAGGGGTGCTCTGCCACATAACTCTATGTGGTGGGAATATTCTGACGATGCGGCACGGCAGGCAGACGATGCGGCGGAGCGCCATGCAGACATTGTCGGGCGAGTGGCTCGAAAGAGATATGGGTGTACTGGCACCTATCATCCGACCCTCTTCCCACACGAATTTCCAATGTGGGACAGAGGGGTGCCTTGCCACGACGCGTCGGAGGGCAACATGACACAATGACTCTTGGCAGGGGACAATGCACCTTTCAAAATGGTACACAGTGTGATGACTACTGAGAGAGGGGTGGCGTAAAACATCATCGGATGACATGTTCCTCGATTGGACCCGCGTGCAGCGAATCCTTTCGACCTTGTTCATTCTGATGTCTGGGGTCCTTGCAGGGTTCCTAACCAGCTCGGGTTCCAGTATTATATTACCTTTATCAATGACTACTCCCGCATGACCTGGCTCTACCTTCTTCGTGATCGGTCTGAAGTTTTTTCTACCTTTCAGACCTTCTACAATGAGATTCATACTCAATTCTCAACCCCCTGAAATGTCTCCGCTCCGACAATGGACGGGAATATTTATCCACTCCCTTTCAGTAGTTTCTCAAAGATAAAGACATTATTCACCAGACATTTTGCCCTGATACACCTCAGCAGAATGGAGTGGCCGAGCGAAAACATCGTCATATTCTAGAGACTGCTCGTGCCCTCCTATTCCACATGAAGGTGCCTCTCAAATTTTGGTGTGATGCTATCCTGACTGCTACATACCGCATTAACCGCCTTCCTTCTATCCTTCAAGGGGAGACACCTTTTCGGACTCTGTTCTCCTCTCTCCCTACTCACTCACTTCCACTGCGTGTATTTGGATGTCTCTGTTATGTCCATGACACTCGGCCCGGTCTCTCCAAGCTCTCTCCTAAATCCCTTCGCTGCATATTCCTCAATTATTCCCGCACTTAGCGCGGATATCGATGCTTCTCTCCGAACCTACGGCGGTATATCATCTCTGCTGACGTCTCGTTTGTTAAGAGTTCTCCCTTTTCACCTCTCTCTCCCCATCCAGACATGGACATTGATGATTGTCTTCCTCTCATTATCCACCCTCCACTGGTGTCTCCCCCTGCTGCTGATCACCATTTTGGTACGATCTACTCTCGTCGCTCATCGATTGTACCCCTGTCCCGGCCGAGGACACCATCATCCCCACTTCGTCTGATGCTCCTGCCCCGGCACCAGACAACTTGCCGATTGCACTGCGGAAAGGTACTCGATCTTGCTAGTGTACTCTATTTGTCTCTTCATACAACGGTCTGTCGGCTCTGGAGACGGTATCTATTCCTCGCACAGTTGGTGATGCAAAATCTCACCCAGGGCGGCTAGCAACAATGCGGGATGAATTGCAGGCTCTGGAAGAAAGTCATACTTGGGATTTTGTCCCCCTTCCAGCAGGCAAAAAGGCGGTTGGTAGCAAATTGATTTACACAGTCAGGCTGAATCCCGATGGCACTCTCCATCGACTCAAAGTCCGCCTTGTGGCAAAGGGCTTCGCGCAGACTTATGGTATTGGCTACTTTGATAGCTTCTCTCCATTTGCGAAGATGGCCTCCGTTCAATTATTCATCTCTCTGGTCGCTCATCATCATTGGCCTCTTCGTCAACTGGATGTCAAGAATGCCTTCCTCCATGGATTTCTTGAGAAAGAGGTTTATCTGCAGCAGCCCTCCAGATTTTGTGCCTCCGGCGCTGAGTCTCACGTCTGTCGACTCCGTCGCTCTCTTTACGGCCTCAAGCAGTCTCCTCGTGCTTGGTTTGGCCGATTCAGCACTGTCATCACTAATTTTGGGCTCTCCCGCAGCATGAAGGACCGCACAGTGTTCTACAGGACGACATCTGCTGGTCGCATCCTGTTGGTCGTTTATGTGGATGATATCATCATCACCGACAGCGACTCTGATGGAATCACCCACCTCAAGGGGCATCTTCACCAGCACTTCCACACTAAGGATCTCGGCCCTCTCACATACTTCCTAGACATCGAGGTCTCCTATTCTCCGGACACCATCTTCCTCTGCCAAAGGAAATATGCGTTGGATATTCTGCAGGATGTTGGGTTGACACAGACCACTGCTGTGGACACTCCTCTGGAGCCTGGCGAAAGGTCTCTCTATGACTCCTCGGAACCATATTCACACCCAGAGCGGTACCGTCGACTGGTGGGCAAACTCAATCATCTCACCATGACTCGTCCCGACATTGTCTGCACTGTTGGCAAAGTGAGCCAATTTATGGAGCATCCGACCACCTCTCAGTGGGATGTTGTCCTCCGCATCGGCAAATATATCAAACGAGATCCTGCCCGTGGTCTTCGCTACTCCTAGCATGCTCATCTGAATATTGAGGCCTTTTGTGATGTTGATTATGTTGGTTGTCTTGTTACCCGGAAATCTACTTCTGGGTTTGTCGTGTTCTTCGCAGGCAACCTCATCTCCTGACGCAGCAAGAAACAGACTGTCGTCTCCCGCTCCAGTGCGAAGTCCGAGTACCGAGCCATGGCCACCGTCACTACAGAGATAATTTGGCTTCGACATCTCCTCCAGAAGCTTGGCTTTCCTCCGCAGAGATCTGCTCACCTCTGGTGTGACAATCAGGCAGACACCAAGATTGCTTCGAATCCCATTTTCCATGAACGCACGAAGCATATTGAGGTGGACTGCCACTTTCTTCGCCATCACCTGGAGCACAATCATGTCAGCCTTAGTCACATCCCGACGGCGGACCAGCTTGTTGACATCTTCACCAAAGGCCTCCCAGGAGCTCGCCTCGCCTCACTCAATTCCAAATTGGACATCCACAGCATATGCGACCCAGCTTGAGGGGGAGTGTGTCTGGTCTTTCTTTGATGTTATCTTTCTTTTGTGGGACTCGTGTTCCAAGCTGGGCATGTCCAGCTTGAGGGGGAGTGTTGAACCCTGTTTTTATTATTCTGGGTATTTCTGAGTCCCACGCCGGAATACCCCTTTATGTATTCCGTATTTTCAATCTATAAAAGAAGGCATCCGTCTCACCTTGAGGTATGGAGATTACCACTTCTACAATAACGTTTCATATGATGAAATTTATGGGAGAATCTAGAATGCACTTAAATGTTAAGTGTATTGGCTGAAGGGGTTAAGAATGTTGTAACCGATGCATTACGTGTACATTTTGAATGAACAAGTAAATGCATGGTAGGCTCAGGGAGCATCCCCATATAAATAGATCAAAGGCCATGAAAATGGATCTCTGGAACTTGTCAATTCCCCCTTTCATTGTTCTCTTCGCCTTTTTTTGCTTTGAGAGATACTAACATATCGTGGGAATTGAGGAGGATCTCACCCAATTGTTGGGTGATTTGTGTCAAACATTAGATACATCTAAGAGGAAGGAACCCATTGATCGCTACCCAGTGATCTTCATCAAACGTGTGTTTGAAGACAAGATAATTCAACCAACATCGATGAATGGTACGTAAGTTATTCTTCATTATATAATGCACGGTTTCAGTTTCATAACATGGAGATCTTGGTTTAGGGTTTCTCTGATGTCGTCCACTGCGAATAAATGTTATTCAATCCCTAAAAACCCATCAGCTACTCACCTCGTAAGGTTATCTGTTATATGTGTCATTTATTGAATATATACACTTTAGTAGAAATATTTATTAACCATTACTTTATTTATATGTTTTCAGTATTATCCAAACAATGCTTTTAATTAATTTACAGATGAATGGGCAGGTTATGTTGTGTCACAATATTCACAAAATTCTTAAAAAGGTATTTATCTACAACTTATTTATTCACCTTTGACTCGTTTTTAGGTGAAATTTATCATAGTTTCAAGCGATGAAATTGCGAGTTCTCAATTTGAAAGTGATAATTTAGTTCAAAATGTGCCACAAACTCAAAACCGAGCAAACGATCACAGATTATTGTGAAACTCGAGCAATGATCGTTAATTCATTTATGGCGTGTAGGAATGAACTGCATGCCATTCTAACACGTGACGTAGTCGATGTGACTGAAAGTGCATGTTTTCAATTTAAAAGATATATTTTAGTTTAAAACATGTCACATGCTTAAAACTGAGAAAATGGTCTCTAATTGTCGTGAAACTCCGGAACAATAATTAATGATTCATTTGTGATATGTAGGAACAAATCGCAGGTCATTCTGATGCACGATGTGGTCGAAATGATATAAATTTTATTTTTCTATTTTAAGCATTAAAGAAGTTCATAATACGCATCACATACTCAAAATTGAGCAAACATGCTCAGATTCTCATTAAAGTCAATGAAAACTGTAGAATGATAAAGAGAGGTGGACCCAATACCTGAGATACCTCTCTAAGGGAGACATTTGTGATTATTTATAATGAATAATAAAGATGAAAAAACACCGAAATCTGATGTGGGACACAGACTCCAACACTCCCCCTCAAGCTAGGAGTCGTTAAGGAGGGGTGGTGCCCAAGAGACCGTCGCGCTAGAGGCGGAGGACGCTCGCGACGGGAGAAGAGGCGGCGGACGCTCGCGACGGGAGAAGAGGCGGCGAACGCTCGCGACGGGAGGAGAGGCGGCGGACGCTCGCGACGAGAGGAGCGAGAGGAGAGGCGGCGGACGCTCGCGACGGGAGGAGAGGCGGCGGACGCTCGCGACGGGAGGAGAGGCGGCGGACGCTCGCGACGGGAGGAGGGCGCCGCTAAGGGCGGAGGCCGCTCAGCGTCGACTCAGGGGAGATGAGGTGCGGGAATGGAAGATTCGTCGGAGGAGGTGTCGCACAAGGAGGGATCGCGAGCGGGAGTTGGGGTCGTCGACCGCCGGTCGTCGCGCAGGGTAGCAGCGCGCTGGAGATGCCCTCACACGAGGAATAGTAGGGGGTCGACGATGAAGCGGATCTGCCAAGAGCCGTCGCGCTGGAGGTGTCGACCAGGGAAGTACCGACGCAGCATTGTGACAATCGTCGGTGGGGATAGTCGCGTCCGCCGACGGAGGGATGCACGGCGGCGGGTCGTCCCAATTGGCGAGGCGGCGGCGGATATCGCCAGAAGAAACCCCAGCAAGCGAGTGGATGTGGGATCTGTCAGGCCAACGGTCGAAGCTCACGATGGTCGGGGCTCCCAAATCTGGTCGGGATGCAGTCGCGCAAGAGGGGAGGATTCACTAGAGGGAGCCAACGGTTGAATTATCCATGTGATATGTTTCACAAGTCGGATCACATCGAGTTCAACAAGTTCTACCTATAAGCCATGAGAGTACTTTGTATAATTAAAATTATATGCAAGTTATACTCACACTAATACCTATCATAATCATAATGGTTCTCAACTATGGATAGAGCCTACAATGTTTTATAAGCATGAAAATTACACCATACAATGCACTAAAAGTAGTAGAACGCAATATGGTAATAATGAAAGAATGTGTGTTTATCAAAAAAATAAAGAGTTACATGGTATAAACATTATCTCAAACCACTGCCCATGATTGATCTTTAGGAAACAACATCTAACACTACTCACACTAATACCTATCATAATCATAATGGTTCTCAACTATGGATAGAGCCTACAATGTTTTATAAGCATGAAAATTACACCATACAATGCACTAAAAGTAGTAGAACGCAATATGGTAATAATGAAAGAATGTGTGTTTATCAAAAAAATAAAGAGTTACATGGTATAAACGTTATCTCAAACCACTGCCCATGATTGATCTTTAGGAAACAACATCTAACACTACCCGGTGCAGATTGAATGTGAGATGATAAATGTTTTTAGCATAACTCTCGTAATAATTGAGAAAAATAAACTCTTGTAATAGTTAAGTCTTTTGAACGAGCCAATATAATAAGTACAAAATTACTGGTTTGGTGAATGGTGATCAAGGTGGTATTATGGAACCAGTAGTTTTAATACATTCGATAAGTTAACTACTTGCAGTATTCAATAGAAAAAGGGATACCAAATACCTTAAGGGCATTTACGGACATTAAAATTGAAAACGATTTGTTCATATTTCAAATCTCCAATCATAGGTTGAAGTATAACAAATTATTGTTCGGATCTGATGAAATGTGAATATAATTTTTCAGATTAATGCCTAAACCTCCCTGGTTTGTATATTTTATAGAATATTTTGACAAACACATCCAGAATCTGCAAAACCAAACCACAAAGCAGTATGAAACACAGATTATGGCCAGACCTGTGGAGGGCGAGTGACGTGGCAAGTCCAGCGATTCCAGAGCCAACAATAGCAATGTCTTCATTTTGAGAATGGCTGTGGGCAATAATAATAGACGAAAGACCGGAGGCTTTGGTTCTGGTCCGAGCTGAAACTAAACGAAGGCGATGTGGGGACGATGATGCTGGAACTAGGGGAGGAGGAGAAGACGCGGAGATAGTAGGCAGGAACATGGGAAAAGATGGGTCTCGTCCGGGTGAGTGGTTACCGCTTCTGCCTCACCGGACACGCTTGGATAAGGTTTTAGGCGATCGTAAAATTTAAATTTTAAAATAAACGGCGACTAAAACAATTTTTGACTTGAAATCAAATTATATAAATGTTTGTTTGTAGTCAATCTAATTTCCTTCAAAATACTTGGGACCATCCTCAATATGTAAGGTTTAATTTAAATATCTTAAAGGTGAGCCCACAACCACCTTTTAAATATCTTAAAGTTGAACAGGACAACCATATTCTTGCAAGAGGTTTGCGGGTTCATGAGATCGAGGTTAAAAGAGTTAAAGTAGAGTGATTGTAACGTTAATTGTTTTCATAAAAAGTCTAAGAATAAGCTCAATATGAATGAGCTCAAGACTCCCAATAATGTATTTGTTGAAGGCAAACAAGAAATTATGAACTTGGTTTGGCTTTTTATGAAAATGTTTTTGAATCCCAACAATTAGAGTAAATTGATGATATCTTATGCAAGATTGAGCCAGTATTATCACATCGATGTGGGGAAATAGGCTACAAAAAAATACACAACACACAATGCAGCGTTGAGCCTATAATCAACGCTAACATCAATGCCTTTCCCACTCACCCCCTTCCAGATATGAAAATTTGTGGAGCTCTCCACAAAATGCACCCCTATAAAGCATCAAAATCAGACAAACCTATACTCTTTTCTCTAGTAAATATTAGAACACGGTAGAAGTGGACATGGTAAGCCTCCTAAAAGACTTCTAGCTAGGTAAAGATGATTTGATTTGCTATGACGATACTTTGGTGACCTTGAGCCCTAAAGTAAGTCAACCGGTGTATGTTGTTGATTTCTAACCAATCAGCTTATGTAATGTGATTGATAAAATATTCTCTAATATGCTAAAAGATTTGGGACCATATGATCAAGTTGAGTGGAGTTTTTTGTGATATGTCCTTTTAAAGATGAGACCCCACACAACATGGATTTCTAATATAATGAGGTGCGTCTTATGTCACTTAAAAATTGCTTGTGAATAGAAAACCATCTAGAACTTTTATTTCTCCTAGAGGACTATGACACAATGATCTCATATCCCTTTATATCTTTATTTTAGTTAGATGAAATCTTTTTATTTTATCCAGATTAATAAAGCATCTTTATGAGGTAATATCCTTGGGGGGCCAAAGCATGTAGGGATACCTCTGCAGTCACTCGCTTCTTATATCCAAATATCAGTCTTATATTCTATCAGGCCTCCAAATAGAAATGCAATGAATCTCGTAATTTTGGATTTGTTTTCCTTTAAATTTCCAGTTCTCCATCCCTTAAGTTGATTATCACAAGAGTTGGAAAGGATGGGAATATGGTGGAAGGAAGGGTGGGGGGGAGGGTTTTAGTGTAGGTATAACATTGAGTACCCGATGGTATCTAGCATGCTTCAGATGTTTTTAGTGAATCCACTCGGTACTCAATGGTCTTGTATCGGGCACTCGATAGACCACCAAGGTGTTTTTTCAAGAGGATGGTAGATTGGTCTTTTCAACTCACATTTTAATCCCTCAAATCTCTTATCTCAGGATTTTTACCCTATTTGCAATTTGTAGGAAGCTTGAGAGCTCCTCCCTCCATGCCTCTTCATCTTCCTTCAATTTTACCTTCAATCTTCAACAGGATTCAACGCATAAGTGTTGTAGGTCCTGGTTCTTGGAGAAGTTAAGGCAAGGCTTCCCTCCAATCTTTGTTTTTCTATTATCCTTTTGGTGTAGGGAACTCAAATCCCCAAAAAAATTTGTCTAAAGTTTGAAATCAAGTGCTTCCATTGATCTTACTTTCCCTAAGTAGTAGGAGGAGGTTTTTATCAATGATCTCAAGGTAAGGATATTATATTTGGTTTCGATTGTTGCATTACCCTCAGGCCAACAACTCAAACCTTCATTTTTCTCTAACCTAGGCGTGGAAAACTCTTAAGCAATGATATATCTACCTTCTCTGAACAAAGGGCCCGGGTTCAACAAAGGTTGTAGTAGGTGTCCCCTTCTTTTTTCATATGATTACTATGGGAATGATAATAGTTACCTTAGAGAGAACCTAAACATGAAAGGTTTTATTTATCTAAATAAATGTTTTCAAAATCCTTATTTTGATCAAATTTAATTTTAAATTAAACATTAGTTCTCTGTTATGCAATTATGCCATGTGATTTTCCTCACCATTGAACATGCCTTGTAGAATCACATGTCATGTTATATCGTTCTTGATATATCAACATGCTCTTAATTGGTGATATCCTTTTTATACATGCTTTGTCTCTACATGCCCTATATCAGGACTTATGATAAATTATGGAAAAGTAAAATTATGCAAGTTCACTATGAAGGTTTTGGGGTGCTACCGAAGCGGTGGGATAATGTCCAACTTTAATTGTTCATCAGTTTCGACAAATAATATTTAGATAACTTAACGAGTGAAACCCCATAATCTTCTATAGATGATGTTCCACATTTAATTCATAATTAATTTAAAACAAGAATTACCACAAACATGATAATTCTTTTTTATCATTTCCAATGTCGCTCTTGTCGTGTTGTCGTTGCGGTGGAGAATCCAATCGAGGATTCCTCTAGTTGTATCCACATGTGCTCCATAGATCTTTGAACAACACTCTTGGTATTTTGGGGTGTTAGTGCAGAGGAACATAGTGTTTTATGTTGTTAGTTATTGATCGCATTCTCTTGTTCTTGAGAGGGGGAGGGGGTATTCTCTTTAGGGCTTGAGATAATTTCTTGAGTGGTTCCATTTTGCACAACAACTCACACCCTCTTAAATGATATAAGTTGGAATATATACCTGGAGTTAATATTTGATAATTGCGCTAAAGACCTTTATCAAATATTCTTTCTAAGTTATTCTCTATGTCTAATAATAATAATATTATTATTATTATTTATATCGTATGCGTTAATTTAAATATCATTTATCAAATAAATAAATTAATATTTATTTAAATGATATGAAATAAAATATATTATTTCCATCAGGCCCTTAACTCGATCTTTCAATCCTCCTCATAATTTATCAAACCTTAAATTATAAAATATTTAATCAAATAAATATTATTTATTCGACAAGTGAATAAATATTATATTCACCAAACTAAAAAATAAATATTCAATATTTATATGAATAAATAAATATTTATATTAATCTATTAACTAAACTGGTGAATAAATAAATATTTATTTATTACCTTGTGAATAATAAATAATTGATAAAGGGAAAATGCTTTATCACTTATGACACACCTAATGTATGCCATCTCATCGAGAGCATATGTCGTCACAATTTTCATCCATACATCAAAGTACGTGATTCGTGATATACATTAATAATAATCTCAAGTATAGAGACCAATACACATGTTTAAAAATATCCAATGACACATAAAACATGTGAAATTCTCATTGATGGGTATATCCTCATAACCTCTATATCCTGGAGACAATCAAGTGCACACTTCATGTGAAAGAGTCTTGATGTCATATGATCTTCCAGCACGTGATAGTCAAACATCATATGTGTCCTGTTAGATAGATGTTATATGGAATATGTTTAAGAATATTGTCATATAATTTCTAGGTTATCATTATAGTTGATAAATACTACAACCTTTCAATGTGACAAATACTCCAAGGACATTATCATATTAATGTTATGTAGAAGACCAATCATCACATGATAAGATATTTGTCAATATTCTAGTAATAAAAAGTAAAAAAAAAAGTTAGTTGGTTCTAGGGTACCAACTCCAACAAAATCCCACTTGCACTAGATCTAATCTATAACAACTTACAATTCACTAGGTCTCACATAATAAACATGCTTTCTCTGAGGTATGATTATAGATATTGGGACTACTACATTCTTCTATGGCTATTCAACTTGTTGTGACTTCACTCCTTTGAAAAAAAAAATCAATAAGTGATATCACAGAGTACCTAATACCATAGTAAAAAGTTTATCATAACACATATATATATATATTATGATAATACTTAACTATCTCGATACAACTCCAAAGTCTAGAGCAAATCATTTCTGAAACTGTTACTTAAGCCACATTAGAAACTGCAATGTACTCAATATATGTAGAAATGGCTGCCACTAAATTTAATAAGCTTCTCCTTATCATTGAATTAGACTTATTGTGATAGATATGATCAAATTGATCTATAGTAAAATTAGTTTTTTATCCCCTTAACAACTAGCATTCCCGCTTATTTATGTACCAAGAACTTATCCTTTTCACTTTCTCAAGTACTGTTGGGCGGTTCTAACTACTACTATATACAATTCTCCTAGTCTTATTTGATATTTCCCCACTATGATTTACACACAAGAATTACCAAATTTCAGTACATATCATGGCATATGAGATAGATTCTAAACACTTAATAATATTGAATTTTATTCATCATAATAATATTCTCTTATGCCTCAACACATCATATTCGAGAGATTTTTCACCATGTGACATACATAACAATTCTCTATTAAATTATTTTATCTTGTATTTTTTTAATACCTTATAAATTTGTGTACTATGACTTGATCTAAGAATCCCCATAGATTTATTTTAGAAGATATTGTTCCTTAGATCCTGGATTTCTACTTTAAGTAATTCTTGAAGAAATAGTTTTAACTCAGTCTTGAATAACTATATAACTTAATATCTGTTTTCCATATGTTATCAACATATTTGACTTAGAAAAATATAGCACTATTACTAAACTCTCGTAGACACATGGATCACTTTCATTCTTAATAAAACCAAACTTTCTCACGATTTCATCAAAATTAATATTTTGTGATCATGATACATGCCTCAAACAATAAATGGATTTATGCGACCCTCATACCTTATTGGAATTCTTTGGTGTCACCAACCCTACTAGATGCATCATATAGACATATTTTGCAAGGTTTCCATTATGTAAGGTGGTCTTTAAACCTTATTTCTAGGTTTTATAGGGGTCTAATAATAGTTATTAGATGAAGCAAAATCAATTAAGAAACCCAAACCAAGATATCTATGAAAGATTACAAAAACCATACATAAAACTAGAAATAAAGAATTTTGTAAGTAGTATGTGTACCATACATCGATGAGAAATATCAGTGTTTATACTCATCAAATGTGATTGATAAAGATCACCAAAGTGGTAGTCAAAGGGAAACCCACTTCCAGAAGCATCCATGGGTTGTGCCTGATTTGTCTCTCTCACACCCCAACGTCAAAAGTCATGTGCTCTCAACCCTTTCCATATTTGTGTCACAAAACACTATGTCACATATCACACATCTCATATCCAGTATAGTAGGGTATCATGAACATTGTAATGACCCAAACTTTTATAAATAAAGTTCATTTTTTAAATGAGTAAATGATTTATTAAGAAATGTAGTTATAGAAAATGCATGCACTACTTTGGTTATTTTGGACCAATATATGGTCTTCTAAATTTTAAAAGACTGTTAAACATTATAACCATTGATAATATATCCATTTTACAGTGACTATTAAGATTGGTATATTAAGGGTTATGATAAATTTCATTTGACACAGGCAAAATAAGTAATGACCCCGACCAGTATGATTGTACCCTATGAAACCCATTTATTGGATCTTCTGATGAAGATAACATCACTATAATTTACCCTTGAAAATTGTCAAGTTAAGATTCAAAAACTAAATCATGAGTGAAACTGTTTATGGAAGAACTTTAAGCTCATCAAGATCATGACCAAAACCATGTTCATCGAACCACCCCATGAAAATCTCATCATTGCACACCTTACCCTTAGAGCATTAGGTGGTGTAATAAAGGGATATGTATCTAGAACTTAGCAATATGAATTCATATATTTTATTTTAAATAAAAAATAATTATATTTATCCATTTTTAATATTAATTTTTAAATTATTAAATAATGAGTTTGATAAAAATTAGATTTTGATACGATGAAACACAAATTGTATTTTTGAGAAATATACAATTTCAATCAAGTCACTCTTTCTGATGAATTCAAGAATTTTTTAAATAAATGATATTTTAATAAAATATTTTTTTTAAATAATATTTATTAAATATAAATGATAATATAATTTTACAAAGTCAAATGTAATTTTTATAAGGGTCAGAAAATTGTTATTGTAAAAAAACCCAGTATTTTTCAATAAATGAGGTTTTTTATATAAAATAATAAATTATCATATTTAGAGAATTATTTTGATAAAATAAACATTATTTTTTAAATCATCATATCAAAATTATCCAATGGTAATTTTTTCATAATTTTTTGAGACAATCAAATTTTTGGGTAAAAATTAAATAAGTATAATTATACCGCATGTAATATGACATCATAAAAGCCCAAAAGTGATATAATAAATACTAAAAAGAGTATCAAAAACCAAAATTATGTTTCCACTTTAAAATAATGTATTTTTTAAGTTATTTGATTAATTTTATAAACCCTTAATGAATTCTTGAAAACCTATATTATATTTTAAGGTTTTAAAATCAATTCTTTATAAGCATGAATCACTTCCACATCACCAATGTAATAATTTTAATGTGTTCAGTTATTATCCATATAAAATAATGAAAACCACTTATCTTTAGTAGAAACCACTAGAAAAAACTATGGTAAGACTTTTAGTTTTTATTACTTTATCTTATAGAGTCTAAAACCTAAGTTTGAAAATTAATAAAGAATTCTCCTCTATTTTTCTATATAAACCCACCCAAAATTCCATTCATCTTCACTAAAAACACTTGGATCATGAAGGTACTATGAATTTACCTCTATAGATCCCTCATAAGGTTCTCCAAGCTCTTAAGAAGCTCCTGCCAAGCTTTTAGAAGCGCCCTCTCAAGGTAAGGGATCATCTCCTTCTCCTCTTTATTCAAGAACCTTCTTTATGTAATACCTTTTGATTCCCAATTTTTCAAGTTGGGATATGTTTTTACACATCCATTGTACTGTACTTATAATTATCAAGTAATTAGAGACCTCTTTCACTCTCATTCACCCCTTCTATAAACTTTTATGTATACCCATTATGATGCTGAAATTATCTTACTATTTTCCTTGCCAAAAATTTAAATAGTGAACACTCATATCCATTTTCACTAAAGTATTTTCAATTAGTTGTACCTATCCTTCATTTATTGGTGATTTACATATATGTAGCCTGCACTCCTTAATCATGGGTTTAAAATTGATTAAATACATCGTTATGTTGTATGATCTATATGGCACACTTATGCATGTACATGATATGAAAGTGATGGGTGGACCCAAAATTACATAGATCTCCAATTCATTGGGTAATATTTTATCTCATGAGATTCCATGTGTGGTGCTTGTGATGTTATCCTAAGCACACTATGTTATATTTTCTTGATATTTAGCCTTGACTTATGTTTATGATGTCATGTTTTTTGTTGTTTCCACATTCCTATATTGTCTTTATGTTATCATGTTATATCATGCCTCGTTATTCAAGATTATTATTATCACCCCTCATATGTTACCTTGATATGACTCTTGGATCACATGTACTATTTTACCTTATGATATATATTTTTATTCCCTTACTGATATTTATATCTCACCCCTTTCTTATGTATGTCCTCAGGTTATCTCATGAAATTTTAGAAGATCCAAGGAATATAAGGGCATGTTTCAGAGTTTTTAAATAATGATGTTGTACCCATGTTTCAATTTAATGATTCTATGTACCTAATTTCCCAAATAAACCAGGCCCCGAGATCTTTTGGGTATGAATTAAGTGTATCTTTATGTTTTCACCTCCTTAGACGGAGTGTGTTTGATATCTCTTATTTTAATGATCACAAACTATGATTCATTTATTTCTAATGTTTCACATGTTGTATTATAGAATTTTATATGAACATATTACTTCTAGGATATTTCTACTAAGTGTTATAGAAAGACATCATTGGATGTGAGTCACCATTACCGCCAGGATGAGCTATTGCCGGAAGCGAGTCCCCACTACTGCTAAAGGAGTTACCGTTAGTGGAGTCACCACTAGATGCTAAGTCACCACCAGCTTCTTATTACCATTGATTTCTGAGGTCTTCAACATGAATGGATCAACGACTAGATCTATTCCTGGCTAGTTTGACCAACTCCTCAAGACTTAGTAAAAGTCGATCTGAGGAATGTGGTATATTCGTGAAGGATCTCTCTCTTGATATAATGATACATAGATACAATGATTACTAACGACTAAGAAAATTATGATATCAAAGTTTTGAATTCTCTTGATCTTGCTGATTCACATTCTGTGAAGAACAACAATACAGAAACACTAAACCCATTACCGAGATTGATTGAGACAACAGACATATATCATCTAAATCATTCCTACATATTTATATGATCCTCTGCTATACTTCAGTTTTCCAGAAAAAAATCATAGACTTATCACCATTGTTGATATAAGGATTACGAACATACAGAACACGTCAGACTAAGCTTTTTATATTCTTATTTGTTCTGTCTATTTTACTTTTGAGCAGTGTTTTGTTTTCCTATTATCCAACACACACTGTCTCCTGCATATTCTTGGAGAATACTTGTTATTATATTCCTACTTCTGTTTCCCGCTGTGTTTTTGGAAGAGGTCCATGTGTGACCTGTACTTTTTTTAATCCCATGAATATCTATGGAAGAGGATTTTTAGCCTGGAAGGCTTGTTGTTGTTGACTTTATACCTAATCTAGGTTATGGATTTGTTTGATTATATTTATAATCTACTTGGTAGTAGGTGATTTCCAAGTGGAGGGGAATAGGACTCACCTTGAGACTGAACCTCTTGTTTATTCTGTTGTTTCACTGTGTTATTTATTTTGTTTCATTGACAAACAAAACAATTGCTTTGATAATTAATCTTAACTAGTGTTTATATATGTTTTTATCTAAGTAAATTGATATCAAAAGTTAAAGTATTTCTAAATCATATTTTAACTGAGACCTAATCACTCTTTAAGAAATTTTTTAAAAGGATAGATCTTATATCAATACGTTGTTTTGATTAATTGGACAATTTATTTTTTTAGGGGTTTTTATCTTAGTCTATTTATTTACAGAAATTTTTATTGGGAACTCAATTCACTCCCTCTTGAGTTACTCTCTCCAACCAAAAATTATGATAATATTTATTATATGTTTTTATGTTCAACTATATCTTATGATAAATGTTTGTAGGATATTTTGCATAATTGTTTTTATAATTATTGGAAAGTTTTTTATGTATATTTGTTTTTATAAATTTTCATATAATTGTTAGTATAATTTTTTTATAATAATTATGTGTAAGTTATATTTTAATAACTGTTTGTGTAATATTTTTTATAATTGTTTGGAATTCAAGTGATTTTTTGCATAATTTTTTGTAAGTTAGTTTTTTATGTTTAATTGTTATGATGATTATTTGTTAGTTATTTTATGTTTTTAATGTTTTATAGATTATTTATAAGTGTGTAAGTTATTTTTTATTTTATTTTTTAATATAAATTATGTATATTTTTTGGAAGATAATTTATATATAATTGTATGTTATTTATTAAGACAAATTATGTATAATATAATTTGATCAATATGTATAACTGTTTATTATGATCAAAATCAACATTTTATTTTTTTGATTATATGTTTTAATGTTTAAAATTTATCTATATATATATTTAAATGTTTATATTTTATTTTTATATTTGAAATTTACATGTGTTAATAATAAGTAATCGCATAATTTAAGGATATTAAATAAAATTTTTAGATGTAACATGCTTATTTTAATCACATATTGATATTGGTGAAAACCATATTACCATATGGTATTTTTTTCTTGAAGATTATTATAAAAAATAAGATAGATAAAATTTTGGGTTTAATATATTATAAGAGTCATTTTTTTCTAAATGATTGCATATTATCTTGTGGTGAATATGAATGCTTAATTGATCTCCCTCCCATGAAAATTTAAGTTATAAAATTTTGACATGTAGAAGTAATAAAATAGTTATAATAACACAACTATGGTATTTTCCTATCATATAGAGTTTGAAATGATTAATTATGTCTTATAAAGAAATATTCTATGATATGAAATAGATTGAATAATTTTTTCCAACACATATATGATTCATCCTATAAATGGTAATTTAAGAGATTATTTTGATCAAATTTATAGATTACTTTTAACACATGTTATTTGTGTTTTGGGATTTAAATTAATGAGTTTTTTCTATTTTATTCTTATCATAGTCAATGCTTCATTTAACCTATATGTTTTTCCTTATAAAATTTACCTTTGTTGTTGATAATGAAAATTTGAATTTATGTTTCATGTTATTTATTCTAGGTTAACTAAAGAGGAATATTGATGTCTATCTTAAAGGATGTAGGTAGAATAAAAGTGGTGTTGTGTAATAGTTGTTTAAAAATATATATCTAAACCTGATGAAAGTATCCCTATTCCTTTACTAGAATCATTAAACATTGTTTTTATTTAGTTATTTAAATAAAATAAATACCTAGAGTAATTTATTTTTGAATTTTTTTCTAATAATCATTGATATTTCCCACTTGATCACCAATCATTTTGATTGTATGTTTTTATGTTTAAAATTTATCTATATATATATATATTTAAATTTTTATATGTTTTAATATATCCACATTTTATATTGCGATATCAGGTATTGAATGGATCATAATTGGATAAATTTACAAAGAAACACTAGTGAATATGAAAAAGGTGTTGATGATTTCTTGGAATTTTATAAATGAAATCTTCAAAACATAGATTTGATTTTTTGTCCATGTTTGAAGTGATTGAATATGAGAAAGTTGATTTCCATAAAAATAAAGGATCATCTCATTTACTATGGTTTTATCCTTAATTATACACATTGGATATGGCATGGTGAAATAACTAAAAATTCAATATCTAATGTTGATGAAAATATTGATAATGAGACAGAGGATCGTATTGAAAAATTAATTCACAATTTAGGTGTTGAAACCATCAAAAAACAAAAACTACTGAATGATTGTATGAAAATTCTAATAAACCATTATTCCATGATTGCATTAAATATACAGTATTATTAGTAGTTTTGAGATTGGTTAACTTGAAAGCAAGAAATGGGTGGAGTGATAAAAGTTTCTCTAACTTGATTGAGATTTTAAAAGTACTACTTCCAAAAGGAAACAAACTTATTGATTCCAATTATTAGGTTAAGAATATATTATTCCCAATGGAATTAGGGTATAAAATGTTACATGATTTCCCCAATGATTGTGTATTATATAGGAAGGAATATTAATATTTATAAAAATGTCCTACATGTGGGACATCATGGTATAAGATGGATGAAAAATCCAACTCAGATTCATTCTTAGGTTTTGACATCTAACATCATGCTAAATCAATTTGGTACTTTCTAATAATTTCATCCAATAATTCCTTTATATAATTCTAATAATTCAACTCTGATTCATTCTCAGGTACCATAATCAAATATCCTGCTAAATAAATTTGGTACCTTCTAATAATTCCTCATTTGAAGCATCTATTTGCAAATTTAATTGATAAAAAAGGTTAATATGACATTCATATGAGCACATATTTAATGGAAACTTATGTTTCCCTGCTAATTTACCACAATAGAATAGATTTTATAAATAATTTCCTGATTTTAGAAGTGAAGTTAGAAATCTTAGAATGAGATTGTGTACTAATGGAATGAATCTATATCAGAGCCTAAGTAGCCAACATAGTTCATGGCCTATTTTTTTTGTTAGTTTACAACTTTTCCCTATAAATATGTATGAAGAAAATTTATGTTATGATGAGATTGATTATTTCTAGATCAAAACAGCTAGGAAACGATATTGATGTGTATCTTTTACCATTGATTTGTGATTTGAAACTTCTATGGAAGATAAGTGTTAATGTTTTTTATGCATATAAGAAAGAGTATTTTCTTTTGCGTGCTATGATAATGTTCATTATAAATAACTTTCCTGCATATGGAAACTTATCTTGATACAGTGTTAAGGGACATAAATCATATCCAAATTTTGAAGAAGAGAATTAATATTATCAATTGCATAATGGAAGAAATACAATGTACATGGGACATGGAATATTTTTGCAAATTGATCGTCCTTATCATAGATTGAAAAAGGTATTTAATGGTTTACATGAATATAATCTTCCTCCACAACCATTGTTAGTTGAAGAATATTATGGTAGAGTGAAATATATTAATTTGATATTTGGAAGGAAAAGAAGTTATGATCTTCAAAAAAATATCTGGAAGAAATAGTTTATCTTTTTCGAACTACATTATTAGAGATTTTTAGAGATAAAACATAACATTGATGTGATACATGTTGAGAAAAACATATGTGACAGTTTTGTTGGGCATGTATTATCTCAACAATACTCTATAAATTTTATTGATTTTAATTCTCAAAAACACCATTATTTGGTTTACTAATGATATTACTTTAAGTGAATTTCAGGAAATTAATATTCTTTATAATATTTATTCTATAAATATATTCAAGTTATTAATTCGCGAGTAATATTCATCAAAAATTCGGAATGTGTTTAATGTATTCTGGAAACACCGTTCATACGCTACGTTGGTAAGTGCATCGCATAAGTAATGAACCCTATGTTCAAAACGTTGCGTATAGATCATCAACCCTAAACTATAAAAAAGTATGGTTCAGAAACCCTACATTTGGAAGAAACCTTACATTTGTAAAAAGAAAAAGTATGGTTAATCAACCATACATAAGTAAGTAACCCTACGTTTGATGAAGAAAATGTATGGTACATCAACCCTACTTTTATGATCAACCCTATGTTTGGTATTTTTTCTTTACATGGAGAAACCCTACATTTGACTATTCAATGATGGAGATTTAAATCCACGATTTTATCTGAGATTTATACAATGATATTGACAGAAATAAAGATCATTTCAAATATATTTTATGATCAATTTAAAGGCTTGTTATTTTCAAATCAAAGACCCGTATTCAACATAGTAAATCATTCATATTTCTAAGGAAAGTTATGACTCTTCTGAAAGATTTGAATTTTAATATCAGTGGTCTATCAGGAAACTTTCTTGGATCTGCTCAATCAAAAGAAAGATATATATATATGAATATAATATTTTCACTATCAACACATGATATATATGATATACAACTACATTATTTCTTTTGTGAATCTCTTCTCTACAAGAACTTCTGCAAAGAATGAAGGACTCTGTTATTTTTTTCTAAAGAGGATGTACTTTGAAGTTCTACATTTCAACCCCGTACTACTGAAAATACTATTTTTTATCTGTTAATACTTTTATTAAAGATAAATTGTAACCAGGATATCTTCAAATCTATTCTTTCTTGAAGACTTTCATCTTTAAAGAAGAAGGTCCATATTTTCTCAGTTTTTTCTGTAACTGTGAAGTTCAACCCGTACCAATCAACAAATCAAACTCTTTTTATTTATTGGAGTTTCGACTACTCAAACTCAATAATATATTAAATATCATCTTATTTCACTAAGTTTTGTATAATTGGTTCCCTGTAAAAGAACCAGAAGGATCTGGTTATCCTTGTTGTAAAGGTGTTAATTGTATGTACTCAATTGTGGATTTGAAGGTCTTGTGATAAGTGGACATTTTCTAGTGAAAACCACCAAGATCACAGAGAGAGTGTTGGTGAATTGTATTAGGGGATCTTTGTTCCTTGAACCACTATAAAAATTATTGTGTTTATATTTACTGTTTATTCGCTACTCATATTTCATACAGAAGAGAACGTTGCATATCTGCATAAATCATAAAGAGAGTTAAACATCAGAATCTGTAAAGATTATAGAAAAGACACAATTCAACCCCCCCTCTTGTGTATATTTGTATGATTCCAACCTAACAATAGGTATCAAAGGTGAGGTTTTTAATAAATCAGATAAAGCTCAAGCAAGCTTACAAGAATAAGATCTATACAAAGAAGATGTCAATGGATGATCCGAAAGTAGGTATGTCTATGATTCCTACTTCATATTTTAATTTTAAAAACTACGGATACTAAAAATTACAAATGACCATCCACCTAAAGAATTTGGGATTCAAAGTTTATTCAAATATCATCACTCCTTATGAAATTTCTGAAAAACCAAAGACTTGGGATGCCGCAATAGAAGTTGGATATGAAATCAACTCAAAGGTAATGAATGAAATCATATATAGACTTGGTCCAAGCTAATTTAATCATATATCATGATGCCCTACTACCTCATAAATATGGCAGACAATCACTATCACACATGAAAGAACATATAACATTAGACAAATGAGATATGCCACTACAAAACTAAAGTTTGTCCCCTTTAGAATGTTAAACAATGAAATTATTACACAAATGAATCAATGGTTGAATGAAATTTTCAACAATATTATTTCCTTGGGAGATCCCATCAGTTAATCAAATCAAGTGCCAAAAGTACTCAGAGTACTACCTGCAAAATGGAATGGTATATTTGTAGCTATTCAACAATCATCACCTATTAAGAATTTGACTATGAAGAAATTAATTGGAAAATTGATGATGTACAAAGAAGGAATTCAAGATGAATATAAAGATTACAAGATTGTGGAAAGGGGAAATACTTCTCTAAAAAACACATCTAAGAAGCATGAAAGAAAATCAAAACAGGATGTCAAAATTGACAATGATTCAGACTATTCAAAATCTGAAATGGAAATGGATCAGTTAGTCATAAAGTTTAGAAAATTCTATAAGAATAAAAGAGGCATAAGAAAATCCTTTAAGAATGATGAAAAAGAACCAAGAGAAGTAAGATGTTATGAATTCAAAAAATATAGTTCACATTAGATGTGATTGCCCCCAATTGAAAGAATAAAGAAGAAGGATATAAAAGGAATATTAGAAGAAAGCTGATTATGAACATAAAGAAAAGAGATCTATGAAAGCTGCGTGGAGTGTGTTTGAAGACTCCAATAGATATTCTAAATATTTTTTAGAAAAAGAGCCACAAAATCTGAAAGAAAATATGTGCTTGATGGATAAAGAAGAAGAAGAGGTACAAACCTATTACTCTTCCACATCTGACTCTGATAGCTGCTCAAATAATAAATTAGATACTTACTGTTCAATTCTAGAAAATAAATATGATTCTTTATTAAATAAGCATAAATCATTAAAAAATATTCATGATGCTATTTTAGGTGAAAGATACATAATGCTAAAACAACATCAAGAACTAGTTAAAAAATTCAATTCATCCACATCAAACTATATTGTTCATGAAAAAAGGATAAAAGTATTATAGGATGAAGTAGAATATTATAAGAGTGTTTCTAGTATCTTAACCAAGGGAGAAAAAACTATAAATTAAATTATTGGAAATAATGTTATTAAAAAGGAAAAATATGAAGTAAGAAGTAAGGGAGAAAAGAAAAAGTTCTATAAAAACTACTTTGTGCCCAGTTCTAAAAATGCTACCTACTTTTATTGTGGAATAAAAGGTAATTATACTAATAATTGTTACTTAAGAAATCCTTAAATAAGTGTTATTAAAAAGTATTTCTTTTCTAAAATTATGACTAAAGTGAGTAATATGAATTTTGTAAAATTAAGACAGATCTGGATTCCCAGATCTTTGCTTGCAGACATAGTTGGACCCAAGAAAATATGGGTACCAAAAATACTTATGTTTAAATGTTTTTGTAGAAGAAAGTAAACAAGAATAAAAATATTATATAGTATATGGAAAATGGCTACTCAAGTAATATGAGCAGAGACTCTTCCAACTTCCATACCCTAAAAAAATGGAAGGAGGCCTAGTCACTTTTGGAGATAATGCAAAAGGAAAGATTGTTGGAGTTGGAACAGTTGGAGATCCAAAGAAAATTTAAATCAATAAAGTACTCTATGTACAAAGAATAAAGAACAACCTGATAATCATTTCTCAACTTTGTGATGATGGATTTTATATTGATTTCTCTAACAATTCCTGCTCAATTTTCAAAGATAAATTGCTTAAATCTAGAGCACCTAAAATTGAAAATGTTTGTACTTTGGATCTTAGTTTTTTTGTAAAAACAGAAAGTAAACTGTTTAATTACTAAGATAAATTAGTCATGGATCTAGCATAGAAGACTTGGACATTAAATCATATATATGATTTACATAAATTATCAAAGAAATAATCAATTTCTACTTCTCCTAGTCTTAAATTTGACAATGATAGTTTTTGTGATGTATGCCAAATTGACAAACAACATAAATCATATTTCAAATATATTAAAAAAAATTCCACATCTAAACCATTAGAACTTATCCACATGGATTCATTTGGACCATCTAGGGTAGCAATTTTGTCTGAAAAACTATATGTTTATGTTTTAGTTGATGATTTTTCAAGATTTACATGGGTTTATTTTCTGAAACTCAAAAGAGAGGTATTCAATTTTTTTGAAGGTTCTTGAAAAATTATTCAAAATGAAAAAGATTTTAAAATAATTTCATTAAGAAGTGATCATGGTGCAGAATTTGAGAATAACTAATTTAATTCTTTTTGCTCAAATTTGGGTATTAAATACACCTTCTCTGCACCAAGAACACCTCAAAAAAATGGAATTGTTGAAAGAAGAAATAAAACTATTCAATAAATGACAAGGACTATGCTAAATGAATACAACATTCCTACCTATTTTTAGGCAGAAGTTGTAAGCACAAATTTCCATATCATGAATAGATTTTTAATAAGACCAATTATTAAAAATACACCCTATGAACTTTGGAATAACAAAAAACTTAATGTAAAGTACTTTAAAGTTTTTGGATTAAAATTATACATATTGAATACTAAGGATAACCTTGGTAAATTCGATCCAAAAGATAATAAAGGAATATTTCTAGGATATTCTGCTACTTCTAAATCCTATAGAGTATTTAATAAAAATTCAAGGATTGTTGAAGAATCATTTCACATGAAGTTTGATGAAACAGACCCTTTCATTAAAGAGAAATATCAAACAAATAATAAAAGTAACTCTTTTTAAAACATGAGACTTGATTCACCTAAAACTGGTTTTGAAAATAATATAAATGAAATTTATTATAGTCCATAAGAACATGAGATAGAAGAACCTAAAAGTGTTTTACCTAAACAATTTAGAACCTTAAAGAACCATCCTTTAGAAACAATTATAGGTAACCTAGACAGAGAAGTTAGAACTAGAAGAAATATAGAAAAATTAGCTGAATTTTTTGCCTTAATATCCCATTTAGAACCTAAGTCTATTGAAGAAGATCTACAAGATGAAAATTGGTTATTATCCATGCAAGAAAAACTAAAACAATTTAGTAGAAATAAATTTTGGGAATTAATAGAAAGACCATCCAATTATCCACTGATAGGAACCAATTGGATCTTTAGAAATAAATAATATGATCAAGGGATCATAACAAGAAATAAATCTAGATTAGCAGTAAAAGGATATAATCAGGAAGAAGGAATAGATTATGATGAAACCTTTGCACCCATTACAAGATTAGAATCTATTAAAATAATTTTAGCTTATGCATCTCATATGAATTTTAAATTATATCATATTGATGTAAAATTTGCCCTTTTAAATGGATATTTAATGGAGCAAGTTTATGCTGAACAACCACTAGGCTTTAAAAACCCACATAAACAAAATTCTATTTTTAAACTTAGTAAAACTCTTTATGGCCTTAAACAGGCACCTAGAGCTTGGTATGAAAGATTAAGCTTATTTTTGTTGGAAAATGGATTTTCTGTGGGATTAATAGATCATACTCTTTTTAAGAAAACTATTCATTCTAATATTTTATTATTAAAAATTTATGTTGGTGATGTTATTTTTAGTTCAACAAATAAAAATATTTGTAATGATTCTTCAAATATAATACAAAAAGAATTTGAAATGAGTATGATGGTATAATTAAATTTATTTTTAGGATTCTTGATTTATCAAAAATATTATGGAAATGTTTTAAATCAATGTAAATATATTATTGATTTATTGAAAAATTTTGAACTTGAAAACAGTAAGACCTACACAACTCTCATGTGTACAAATGTAAAACTTGATTTGGATGAAGCTGAAAACCAGTTGAAAATAAGTTATATAGAGGTATGATTGGAAGTTTTTTGTATCTTACTACAAGTAAACCAAACATAATGCTTTCTATATGTTTATGTTCTAGATTTCAGTAAAATCCAAAATAATCTCATCTTAATAATATTAAAATATTTTTTTAGATATTTAAAAGGAACTATTTTTCAATATCGACTTTACCCCAAAACTTCTGATTTTAATTTAATTTCATATTCAAATGATGACTTTGGAGGATATAGATTATATATAGAAAAAGTATCTTAGGAACCTGTCACTTTTTAGGGAAATACTTAGTGTCATAGTCAAGTAAGAAACAACATTTAGTTGTTCTATCAATAGCCAAGACAGAATATGTGTTTGCTGACAGTTGTTGTGCACAAGTGTTGTGGATGAAACACAATCTATTAGATTTTAGACTAAATTTAAATAATATACCTATTTTATGTGATAATACTAGTGCTATTAATATTTCTAAAAATCCTATAAGTCATTCTAGTACTAAGAACATTGATATACAACGTCATTTTATAAGAGATCATGTCCTTAAAAGGATATATCTTTAGAATTTGTAAATACCGAATATCAATTAGATGATATTTTTACTAAACCACTTCTCACTGCAAGTTTTGATTTTATTAAGGGGAGTTAAGAAGATTTAATTTTAAATAAATGATAATTAAGTTATTTCATTAATTCATCAACTGATCATTCTCATTTATTTTATTTTAATTCATTTATTTTCTGTTTAATTAAAATTTATGTATTTCAATTTTGTTTTTAAATAATATATTTTTAAAAATTAAAATTTAATGATTACCCTACATAATTGGCATGAGAAACAAGACCGCGTAATCAAACCATCAAAAAACCTATTCGTCATTCTTTACTCTTTGATTTCAAAACTTTTTAATTTCGAGATCTCTTATCTTTATTCCAAAACCTAGAATCTAAATACCTTCAACCTTCCAATTATAAGAAATGATTAAGTCAAAGTGAACATATGAAGGTGAACCAAGCGATCCAAAACATCAACATGTCCCATTCAGGAAGATTCTTAAAGAAAATGTCGTTGATTTTGAATGGTTGTATCAGAAGAATCTTCTGCTCAAGAAAGCTCTTGCATTTCAAGGTTTGAAATTTATGTTTAATGAAGAAAATATAGAATTTATTTTTGTGATAGAGCTGAAGCAGTTCTATAAGAATGTTCAGTTTTACTTTGGAAAAATAAAGGATATAATAACTTCACAAGTATATGATAGGGAGTTTTCCCAACAATTGTATACCAACGGTTCAATGGAACTGTTGGCATATGTTGTATTTCCCAACTGTTTATATAAACCGTTGGGAAAGACCTTTAAGAACTTACTTTTCCCAATGGTTTCATAAAACTATTGGGAAAAGTGGGGGGAAAACATAGTTTTCCCAACGGTTTCATAAAACCATTAGGAAAGATTGGGTTTTCCTTAGTTTTCCCAATGGTTTTATAAAACCGTTGGGAAAGATTGGTTTTTCCCAACGATTTTTAGGAACTGTTGGGAAAAAAAGACCCAAATACCAAAATGCAGGTAGCGGCCTCCCCACGATTCCAGAAGCCTTCCGCTCGTCTCCTCTCATCTCCTGGAGCGATTCCTTGGAAGAAGGACTTCCCAATCCCCACATCTTCCATCAGATCATCACCTACCAGGTTAGACTCCTATATTTTATCAAGGATATAGTTCCACCTCTTATAAATCATATCCTTCTATTCTTGATTTCGTTATTCCCAATTTTTAGGGTTTTTGTAAAATTTTATGATTGTTCCATGAATTGTGTACTCAAATCCCTATATCGGTTTATGTCCAATTAATGTTTTCATTACACATTTACATTTATAAGGGCATGGTGTCTCTTTATTGTGTTCTAATTTTGAAGATTCATAGTTTTTTTAATCTGATTCAAATATTATAGCTTCATGTATAGGAACTAATAAGAAATTGTATGTAATATTTATTGATATTATTTCATGAAAATCACTCCTTTCATTAAGATCATGCCAAACATTAAGATCTTGTTCATCTTAATTTTTGTACACTATGTGTATTACATAACAAGTATGTATCATGTTTCTATAAAAATCTCTATATATATAAAATGACACACTGTTCAATTATCCTTTTCACAATAGAACATATGGAGTATCTTCTTGAACTTTGCCAAATAGTATGTGGTCCCTAATTAGTACTTCTTCCTTCTTCATGAAACTAATTCACAGAATGTCAAATTCGCAATATTAGTGAATATTAGTTTTTCTAATATAACCATTAATCATTCTTCCTTAGACATCGTACATGTGTTATTCAATCACCTTTTTAAAACACAATGACCATTTTCACTGATTTGGGGTTCCTCAAAATGCTTGGGAAAATCAGAAAAATGCATGTATTGAATCATGTTTCTCATATGGTTTCATGGATACAAGTTCATCTAGAAAATCATGACTGCGTGGTTCAAATATCATGAGGACCATGAGATTATTATTCTTCACACAAATGAAGTTTTTTTCTATAACTATGTGTTTTTGTTTTCACTTTTGATTTGGCCGAAAGGGGAGCTTTGTGGTCATTAATCATGGTTGTGGGTAGTCATTTATGATGTAAGATAGTATGACTTCATTTTACTTGATATATCCAATATTATTATTGATTTATATTCAATTTGATTATCTTTAACTAGTGATGTTATTTAATAAGTTGTTATTAATGGTTGTAATAATGACAATATAGTATAAGGGTTCATATGGTGTGTATAAGGGTTCACGTGGTGTGTATAATGGTTAACATGGTATCAGTGAACTCAATTCATTAATTTAATCCCTCATTCTCACTAGAATGTAAGAAATTGAGTGATGTCAACTCATCCTCACATGATTTCTTACCTTAGATAGTGTCCAACATATGGAATACGAGCTTTTGAATTCATCAGTTAACCAGGATCATATATTCCATTTCCCCCAAGATGACTATACTAATATAACTTTATGGTCAACTAAATATGGTTCTCATTGTACGTTGTATATTATGTGTCCTTCTTGGACAATACTCGCTTTTATGAGGGTGGGGTGCTTTTCACTACATCGACTAGAAACTTTTTCCTTTATCGTTTACTTAAATGTATTTTCTATTAAAGTTCAATCCTATTGAATTGTTTATGACAAAATGACTTATATAAATTCTTTTTACAGAATGGACAGAAGTTGGATGTATAAAACCGACCAAATCTCAAGCGATTTTCAAAACAATTTGGAGATATTTATAGATTTTGCATTTCACAATGCTTCAGATAGAGGTCGCATACACTGCCCATGTTCCAATTGTGTTGGTAGACCTTGGTTGAGCCGTGAAGAAGTCAGCTACCACATAACCAAAAATAGTTTTCAAGAAAACTACTTTGTGTGGTATCACAATGGGGAGAAAATGAAATCTCAAATTGGTGATGATCGAAATGAAAGGATTGGAATGGAGAATTGGTTAGATGACCGGTTTCCGTTTATTTGTCATCATGAAAAAGAAAGGATTTCGACTCAAGAAGACTTCGATATGAGGACAGCTGATGCATCTAGTGAAAATGATGATATTGATAGGGTGAAAAAATTGAATGATGCTGTCATGACTCCAGTATATCGACAATGCGATAAAATGAAAAAGCTGGAATGTTTAATCCGATTTTTTTTCATGGGAAAATTATGTATGGAATTTATAATACAGCAATCGATTACATTCTTACCCTCTTGAAGGATTTACTTCCAGATGATGCAGATATTCCCTCCAACCACTATATGGCATGGAAGTTAGTTGAGGAACTTGGATTTTCAAGAAAAAAAATTCATGCTTGCTCGAAAGATTGCAGTTTATTCTAGGAGGAAAACGCCGAACAAAATGATTGTATAAAATGTGGCACATCTCGCTGGAAGTCAAAATCTGATGGAACACCATCCTGCGTTCCACAAAAAGTAATGTGGCACTTTCCATTGATCCCCAGACTTTAAATTTTTTTTATGTCTGATGACATATCAATAAAAATGAGATGGCATGATACCGATAGAAAGAAGACTAATGATGAGTTGGTTCATCCTGCAGATGGATTTACATGACAGAGATTTGATGCTCGACATCCTGATTTTGCAGCTGACGTGCGTAATGTGAGGATGAGTCTTTCATGCGATGGTTTTAATCCGTTTGGGCATATGCTTACTTCGCACAACACATGGCCAGTTTTTATACACATTTATAATCTTCCCCCATGGTTGTGTATGAAAAAACCTTTCACTTTAATGAGTATACTCATATCTGGTCCTTCTGATCCCGGAATTGATATTGATGTATACATGCAACCTTTAATAAAAGAGTTGAAACTTCTTTGGGATGTGGGTGTGCACACATACGATGCATGTTCGAAAGACATATTTCAGATGCGTGCTGCGCTTATGTGGACGATCAATGATTTTCCAGCTTATGCAATGATGTCTGGATGGAGCACGAAGGGAAAACTGTCATGTCCAGTTTGTATGAAGAATACACGATCCAGAAGACTGAAACATCGCTGTAGTTTTAGTTTTATGGGACATCGACGATTCTTGTCAAAGGATCATCCATATAGAATGAATCGTTGAAGATTTGATAATACCATAGAGACCGATGATCCACCTCAGTGTATGTCTGGAACTGATGTGCTTAATGAATTGAAAGATTTCAGTTTTTCATTCGGGAAGGGTCAAATGAAATCTGGAAAGAGAATGAATGTTTCCACTGAAACCTGTTACAATTGGAGGAAGAAGAGTATCTTTTTTGATTTGCCTTATTGGTCAACCAATTTGTTACATCATTGCTTAGACGTAATTCATATTGAAAAGAATATATGCAAAATGTTGCTTTCGGTTCTTCTAAATGTCAAGGGGAAGACAAAAGATGATTTACGATCTCGGCGTGACTTGGTGAATTGGGGCATCAGACCAGAATTGAATCCTGTGCGTATCAGTGAAAATAAATGGCAACTTCCATGTGCTTCTTATGTGATGACACCTATGAAAAAAAACAATTTCTGGAATTATTAGAGACTATTAGAGTTCCTGATGGCTATTCAAGCAACATATCTAAACGGGTCAACAAAAGAGAGTTGAAGCTAAAATCTTTGAAGACTCATGATTATCACGTTCTACTGCATGAGTTTCTTCCAATAGTAATCCGTCATCTTTTGTACAATAATGTAAGGGTGGTTATTATTCGTTTGTGCCATCTTTTTAGAGATCTTTGTGCTAAGAAGTTGTCCAAGTCTTTCTTGCAAAAAATGTTGACAGATGCCCCATTAATTTTGTGTGAGTTGGAGAAAATATTCCTCCATCATTTTTCACATGCATGCTGCATCTGACTGTCCATATTCCCACTGAAATACTTCTCGGAGGACCTGTTTTTTTTCTTTGGATATATCCAACTGAAAGAAATATGTTCACATTAAAGTCTTATATCCGAAACAGAAATCATCCCGAAGGTTCTATCGTGAACGGTTACTTGGCTCAAGAATGTATGGATTTATGCTCGATGTATTTGTCTGATCTTACTACAAGATTGAACAGACCAATGAGAAATGAAGAAGAATAGTATGAGAAAATTGAACCCAGTTTTCCATCACTTCCTCAAACAGGAGGAATTCCTGGATCATATACATTGAAGACATTAAGACATGAAGAGCGGGAGATGACACATCGCATAGTTTTGTTCAACTGTGATTTGTTCGATGACTATATCAGGTAACTAAATTGATTATGTATATCTTACATATATATCTGTTAAACTATTAATATTTTTTATCTATAGGGAACATAAAACAATGATAAATAGGAAGCATTGTTCTTTATCTTTGAGAAGGAGAGAGACTTTGCATAGCAAAGAGTTTTCTACTTGGTTAAAATTGAAGGTATAAAAAAATTAATGTTTAAAATAATTATATCAATATTTAATTAAGTTTAATAGTCATTTATATTGCAGGTATTGAGTTTGTCTGCTAACTCTATCTCTGAGGAAATAAGAGCTTTGGCTTTTGGTCCTAATACCGTGGTTCGTGACTGTAAATCAATTGTTATCAATGGGTACAAATTTATTGTCACTAAACGAGAAAAGAACATGAGAACACAACATGATGGTGTTATGGTTACTGCCACAGCAGATTGTTATGCCAGTGCATCAGATAGTAGACCGCGATTTGAAAATGTGGGTTATTATGGAGTTGTTGAGAAAATAATAATATTGGATTATTACTCTCATGGACGAGTCACGATGATGAAATTCCATTTGTTTGATTCGATGACGAGACATGGCACATTTATTGATGATTATGGATTTCGAGTAATTAATATGACTCGCACTCTTGCTACCGAAGAACCATATGTGTTGGCATCAATGGCTAAACAAGTTTTTTATGTCAAAGACCAACTTCGACCTGAATTTGGTGTCATAGTTGAAGTAATTCCAAGACATATTTTTGATGATGGTGATGATGGAATTGACACTGTCCCTAGTGCCATTGGAACCAATCCATTTATTTCTTTTGATGACTCAAATAGCTCAATTGTCAGAGTTGATTGTGAACCTGAAGTTGTGGTTGAAAATATATAGAATCATTCATCCATGTTCTCAATTCTTTTGGTTTACCTCGAGTTGGGTTGTTAAGGTCGGTAATATTAAAATTGATTTAGTATTGATCACAAATATGTTTTAGCTGACTTGACCGTTATGTGAATTTTCAATGTTTATTGGTTGCAGTTTTATTTGAATTGCATTTTATAATTTGGAATTGAACTGTATTCAAACATAGTCAAACAATATTTCTAACTTGGTGAACATTACAACTTGTATGATTTATTAAATCCATTCAAGCTCTTCTAAAACAATTGATAGCTGACTTGACCGTTATGTGAATTTTCAATGTTTATTGGTTATAGTTTTATTTGAATTGCATTTTCTAATTTGGAATTAAACTGTATTCAAACATAGTCAAACAATATTTCTAACTTGGTGAACATTACAACTTGTATGATTTATTAAATCCATTCAAGCTCTTCTAAAACAATTGATAGCTTAATTGACCATTATGTGAATTTTCAATGTTTATTGGTTGTAGTTTTATTTGAATTGCATTTTCTAATTTGAAATTGAACTGTATTCAAACATAGTCAAACAACATTTTTAACTTGGTGAACATTATAACTTGTATGATTTATTAAATCCATTCAAGCTCTTCTAAAACAATTGATAGCTAAATTACCAATGAATCCCACTATTCCCTCATATATTTAGTTTTTTGGGTTACAAATTAGTTTTCATTTTCTAATTAATTACATATTTGTTTTCAAAATGCAGGAAATGAATCCAATTGAAGAGAGATGAAGGAAAAAAATGACGGATAAAAATCGTCGAATGACGGAGTTGGGAATTCCACCATTAGTGCCTGTAGTGAGTACTTTATTTCAAATTGATATATTTAAAGAATATATAATTTCATGTGATTAATTTTTTTGTAAACATTTTTTAGGATACACCTATACGTCGACAATTATTCGATGAGGAGCCTAGTACTAGTCCTAGTACTCAGGTCGGTGGTACGAGGAGGGCTTGTACCAGAGGTGGACGAGCAGCTGCACATACCCGACTAGACCCTGCCCCTCCCACTAACATGTCATCCTTCCCACATTTTGATCCCGGCGTTTCGTTAGAGACACACATGATATTTAGTCCTCCCATGTTTTCGCTACCTTTTTCATCTTCTGGCCCATCATTTTCACATCCCATGATGATTCCCACTCCTCAGTCAGTATCCGGTCAGACAGCTGTCCCATCTTCTTTTCCTTCTACTTCTGTCTCTCCGAGCTTCTATATTCTATCATCTTCGACTCCTGTTCCACCACAGGGTGTTCCATCAGTTTATGTGGATCCAGCGGCACTCAACGATCAGACCAGCACAAGTATATTTATAGAACCCTAACAAATTTTTATAGAAATATTTATTTTCATTATAACATGTTTTGATAAAATATTTGTTTTTATTTCATGACAGATACATATATTGATAGGAGGCGTGGGCAGGGGCGTACACGCATGCGTTCAGTGTGGAACCGCCGCACACAGGTTATGGTGGATTATAATGAAGACAACCAAATGGTTGAGAAAACAGGGCAGCAAAGTCGGAGTTTTTTGGCGACGCTTTCCAAATACTCCGACATCATTCCCGTCAGCCCGCTATCGTGGAGACATTTGCCACATGAGGTCAAGGATAGAGCTTGGGCATAGATATGGGTAAAAATATGTTCTATTTAATGCCATGAATTATTTTTGTATTTATATGAATTAATATTTTGATTTCAGCTTTGATTTAATTTTCCCGATGGTGAGGGTGCACGATCGGAGCGTCTAAAGGATTTAGGTGAGTTTTGGAGAGCCTACAAGCATGAGTTGTATATTGGATGGGTTTCTAGAGTTGGAACTGAGTTAGAGGCGGTACCAGTGGTGTATGATTGTTCTATAGAGTAGTATCGTCAGATGATTACTCATTGGACGAGTACCCAGTTTAAGGTATTAATAACATTTGAGGTATTTAAATAATAACTTTCATGTTTTTCATTAATACTATCTGTTGCATTTTTGAATTTTATTTAGGAATAATCTGGAAAAAATAAAAAGAACATTGATGTAAAAAAATACCTCCACACACAGGGACGCACTACGATGCCTGATCATGAGAGGAAGCAGGTATGGAAATTGTTTATAAGTTTTCTTTACGACTTACACTTTCTTTTGTTTCTTAAATTATTTAATAGTTTGCTAAAGTTTTCATATAACTTTAGTTTTCAACATCATTGTAGAGGAAAATACAAAATATTGAAGGATGTGTGCCTCGAGCAAAACTGTTTTGCTCGAGTAGACGGAAAAAGGATGGAAGTGCCGTCAACGAAGCGACTCAATAGCAAATTGTAAGTTTTAATCTATTGAATTTATTTTTTAATATATATTTTTTAACTTAATGATATATTTATATTTGTAACAGGATGCCTTAGAGGCCCTCGATGCCCAAGAACCAGACAATTTTGGGCCAACAGATCACTTACATCAGGTGTTGGGAGAGGAGAATTCTGGCAGAGTACGCTGTCGACCTAGGATAGCTTCGACGAGGTATTGACCCTCCTCAGGTACGAGATGTAGTGCCACCGAGCTACAGAAAGTTAGGGCATAGGCAAAACAGGCTGAGAAAAGGTCCACAGAGACGGCAGAACAGTCTGTTAGGGCAAACAATGCGTTTATGAAATTTATTGAAGTTCTACATCCTACACTTCTAGCAGAGGCCAACCCAGCTTTTGATGAGTATATGTCGTCGATACGTTCTATATACGGTGCACCAGGTGGCAGTTCTAGTGGTGGTCAGGATGATGTACAACTTGACAATGATGATAGTGAGGAGTCTGATGCGGAAGAGGAGGGAGAGGAGGAGGGCGAGGCGGGTGGCGAGGGCGAGGAGGAGGGCGAGGACGAGGAGGAGGGCGAGGGCAAGGACGATGATGGAGACGAGGATGAGGGTGATGATGATGATGGTGATGATGGTGATGGTGATGTGGGAAAAGTTGATCCATTACATTTTTGACTGATATTACTGAGATTTGATATTTAATCTATTCTAGTTGTTGGTTTTATCTAGAATCGTAGCATAGTATTGGAGTTGAGTTATTTTTATATATTATCTGTTTTTATGGATGTTGTTGTCTTTTAGTGGTTGTGTGTTTGGGAACCCCCTCCTTCCTGGACCCTGGACAACCCCCCACACTCCTCCCTGGACCCCGGACAACCCCGTCAGACAGCCCCCCAGACAGCCCCCCACCCTCCTCCCTGGACCCCGGACCCCGGACAACCCCCCAGACAGCCCCCCAGATAGCCCCCACCCTCTACCTTGGACCCCGGACAACCCCCCGAATAGCCCCAGACAGCCCCCAGACAGCCCCCCGAACAGCCCCCTGAACAGCCCCCCGGACAGCCCCCCACCCTCCTCCTTGGACCCCAGACAACCCCCCGAACACCCCCCGGACAGCCCCCTGCACATCCCCCCCACCCTCCTCCCTGGACCCCAGACAGCCCCCCAGACAGCCCCCCAGACAGCCCCCCAGACAGCCCCCCGGACAGCCCCCCCACCCTCTTCCTTGGACCCCGAGCAACCCCCCGCACAAAGGATTCTCATAAAAAGGACAACATTTTAAGTACATACAGAAAACCAAACAAACGCATTAATATTGTGTCGATATATTAGCACAATGATCCATGGGTCATATGTGACGTGTATGAGTCAACCCCACCTCAATCCGAGGCGCGGTGTGGCCGCCACCACTCAAAGTGTCTTTCTTTTGTTTCAAAAGGACGTCATTTGAAGTGAAAAACATCAACTGGCATACAGAAAACCGACCAAACGCATTAGGATTGTGTCGATACTTTAGAAAAATGATACATGGGTCATATGTGACATGTACGAGTCAACCCCGCCTTAATCTGAGGCACGGTGTGGTCGGAATCACTCTAAGTGTCTCTCTTTTGCTTAAAATGGACAACAATTTAAGTACATACGGAAAACCGACCAAACGCATTCAGTTTCCATTGAAACTTTAGGAGAACAATCCATGGGTCATATGTGACATGTACGAGTCAACTACGCCTCAATATGAGGCGCGGTGTGGCCGGCACCACTCAAAGTGTCTGCCTTTTGTTTCAAAAGTACGTCATTTTAATTGAAAAACATCAACTGGCATACGAAAAACCAACCAAACGAATTCGGATTGTGTTGATACATTAGAAAAACGATCCATGGGTCATATGTGACGTGTACGAGTCAACCCTGCCTCAATCCGAGGCATGGTGTGGCCTCCACCACTCAAAGTGTCTGCCTTTTGTTTCAAAAAGACATAATTTGAAGTGAAAGACATCAACTGGCATACGAAAAACCAACCAAATTCATTCGTATTGTGTCGATACTTTAGAAAAATGATCCATGGGTCATATGTGATGTGTAAGAGTCAACCCTGCCTTAATCTGAGGCACGGTGTAGCCGGAATCACTCTAAGTGGATCTCTTTTGCTTAAAATGGACAACAATTTAAGTACATACGGAAAACCAACTAAACGCATTCAATTTCCATTGAAACTTTAGGAGAACGATCCATGGGTCATATGTGACGTGTACAAGTCAACGCTTCCTCAATCCGAGGTGCGGTGTAGTCAACACCACTCAAAGTGTCTGCCTTTTGTTTCAAAAGCACGTCATTTTAATTGAAAAACATCAACTGGCATACGGAAAACCGACCAAACGCATTCAAATTGTGTTGATACATTAGAAAAATGATCCATGGGTCATGTGTGACGTGTACGAGTAAACCCTGCCTCAATCCGAGGTGTGGTGTGGCCGCCACCACTCAAAGTGTCTGCCTTTTGTTTCAAAAGGATGTCATTTTAATTGAAAAACATCAACTGGCATACGGAAAACCAACCAAACGCATTCGGATTGTGTTGATACATTAGCACAACGATCCATGGGTCATATATGATGTGTACGAGTCAACCCCGCCTCAATCTGAGGCGCGGTGTGGCCGCCACCACTCAAAGTGTCTGTCTTATGTTTCAAAAGGACGTCATTTGAAGTGAAAAACATCAACTGGCATATGGAAAACTGACCAAACACATTCATATTGTGTCGATACTTTAAAAAAATGATCCATGGGTCATATGTGACATTTAAGAGTCAACCCCTCCTTAATCCGAGGCACAGTGTGGCCAGAATCACTCTAGGTGGCTCTCTTTTGCTTAAAATGGACAACAATTTAAGTAAATACGGAAAACCGACCAAATGCATTCGGTTTCCATTGAAACTTTAGGAGAAGGATCCATGGGTCATATGTGACGTGTATGAGTCAACGCCTCCTCAATCCAAGGTGCGGTGTGGCCGGCACCACTCAAAGTGTTTGCCTTTTGTTTCAAAAGTACGTCATTTTAATTGAAAAACATCAACTAGCATACAGAAAAATGACCAAACACATTTGGATTGTGTCGATACATTAGAAAAATGATCCATGGGTCATGTGTGATGTGTACGAGTCAACCCCGCCTCAATCCAAGGCACGGTGTGGCTTCCACCACTCAAAGTGTCTGCCTTTTGTTTCAAAAGGACATCATTTTAATTGAAAAACATCAACTGGAATACGGAAAACCAACCAAACGCATTCGGATTGTGTCGATGCATTAGAACAATGATCCATGGGTCATATGTGATGTGTATGAGTCAACCCCGCCTCAATCTGAGGAATGGTGTGGCCGTCACCACTCAAAGTTTCTGGCTTTTGTTTCAAAAGGACGTCATTTGAAGTGAAAAACATCAACTGGCATACGGAAAACCGACCAAACACATTCGTATTGTGTAGATAATTTAGAAAAAAGATCCATGGGTCATATGTGATGTTTACGAGTCAACCCCTCCTTAATCTGAGGCACGGTGCGGCCGAAATCACTCTAAGTGGCTCTCTTTTGCTTAAAATGGACAACAATTTAAGTACATACGGAAAACCGACCAAACGTATTCGGTTTCCATTGAAACTTTAGGAGAACGATCCATGGGTCATATGTGATGTGTACGAGTCAACTTTTCCTAAATCCGAGGCACGGTGTGGCCGACACCACTCAAAGTGTCTGCCTTTTGTTTCAAAAGTACGTCATTTTAATTGAAAAACATCAACTGGCATACGGAAAACCGAAAAAACGCATTCGGATTGTGTCGATACATTATCACAACGATCCATGGGTCATATGTGATATGTACGAGTCAAGCCTGCCTCAATACGAGGCACGGTGTGGCCGCCACCACTCAAATTGTCTGCCTTTTCTTTCAAAAGGACGTCATTTTAATTGAAAAACATCAACTGGCATACAGAAAACCGACCAAACGCATTCAGATTGTGTCGATACATTAGAACAATGATCCCTGGGTCATATGTGATGTGTACAAGTCAACCTAACCTTAATCTGAGGCACAGTGTGGCCGAAATCACTCTAAGTGGCTCTCTTTTGCTTAGAATGGACAACAATTTAAGTACATACGGAAAACCGACCAAACGCATTCGGTTTCCATTGAAATATTAGGAGAATGATCCATGGGTCATATGTGACGTGTACGAGTCAACACCGCCTCAATCTGAGGTGCGGTGTGGCTGACACCACTCAAAGTGTCTGCCTTTTGTTTCAAAAGTACGCCATTTTAATTGAAAAACATCAACTGGCATACGGAAAATTGACCAAATGCATTCAGATTGTGTCGATACATTAGAACAACGATCCATGGGTCATCTGTGACGTGTACGAGTCAACCTCGCCTCAATCAGAGGCGCGGTGTGGCCACCACCACTCAAAGTGTCTGCCTTTTGTTTCAAAAGGACGTCATTTTAATTGAAAAACATCAACTGGCATATGGAAAACCAACCAAATGCATTTGGATTGTGTCGATACATTAGAAAAACGATACATGGGTCATATGTGAGGTGTACGAGTCAACCCTGCATCAATCCGAGGCGCGGTGTGGCCGCCAACACTCAAAGTGTCTGTCTTTTGTTTCAAAAGGACGTCATTTGAAGTGAAAAACATCAACTGGCATACGGAAAACTGACCAAACGCATTCGGATTGTGTCGATACTTTATAAAAACGATCCATAGGTCATATGTGACGTGTACAAGTCAACCCCGCCTTAATCTGAGGAACGGTGTGTCCGGAATCACTCTAAGTGGCTCTCTTTTGCTTAAAATGGACAACAATTTAAGTACATACGGAAAACCAACCAAACACATTCGGTTTCCATTGAAACTTTAGGAGAACGATACATAGGTCATATGTGACGTGTACAAGTTAACTCTACCTCAATCTGAGGTGTGGTGTGGCCGGAACCACTCAAAGTGTCTACCTTTTGTTTCAAAAGTACATCATTTTAATTGAAAAACATCAACTGGCATACGGAAAACCGACCAAATGCATTCGGATTGTGTTGATACATTATAAAAACGATCCATGGGTCATATGTGAAGTGTACGAGTCAACCCCGCCTTAATCTGAGGCGCAGTGTGGCCGCCACCACCCAAAGTGTCTATCTTTTGTTTCAAAAGGACCTAATTTGAAGTGAAAAACATCAACTGGCATACGGAAAACCGACCAAACGCATTCGGATTGTGTCGATACTTTAGCACAATGATCCATGGGTCATATGTGATGTGTAAGAGTCAACCCCGCCTTAAGATGAGGCACGGTGTGGCCGAAATCACTCTAAGTGGCTCTCTTTTGCTTAAAATGGACAACAATTTAAGTACATACGGAAAACTGACCAAACACATTCGGTTTCCATTGAAACTTTAGGAGAACGATCCATGGGTCATATGTGACGTATACGAGTCAACGCCGCCTCAATCGGAGGTGCGGTGTGGCCGGAACCACTCAAAGTGTCTGCCTTTTGCTTCAAAAGTACGTCATTTTAATTGAAAAACATCAATTGGCATACGGAAAACCGACCAAACGCATTCGGATTGTGTCGATACATTAACACAATGATCCATGGGTCATATGTGATGTGTACGAGTCAACCCCGCCTCAATCCGAGGCGTGGTGTGACCGGTAGCACTCTAGGTGTATGTATTATGTTTAAAATTGACATTATTTCAGGTAAAAATATATGGTATACAAAAAACCGATCAAATTATGAATTGACTTCCGGATTCCACATATAATTGTCATCTAAATTTTAAATTGAATTCTAAATGAATTATGTATGTTTATAATTACGTTATGAATTCTAATTTAATTATGGATGTGTATAGTTCCACCATTATATGTTAAATGTGTATGAATTTGTTCTCTATATGTAAGTGTTAGTTGGTTATTGTAGGTACAATAATTGTATATATATGTGTTAGTTTATTGTAGGTACAATAATTGGATTGAACTGGTGGGAAAATTGGAGAGCTGGTTGCAAATTGGAGCTGCTGGGAAAATTGCAGAACTGCTGTGCAATTTGCCTAGAAGAGGCTATGCCAACGGTTCAAAACCGTTGGCATAGAATGTCTAGGTTTTGTTTTACCAATGGTTCTTAAAACCATTGGTAAAACACTTTTCCCAATGGTTCTAAACCGTTGGAAAAAACATGGTAATTTTCAGCACTTTATACCAATGGTTTACAACTGTTGGTATAAAGTTTTCCCAACGGTTTTCCAGAACCGTTGGGATAGGGTAATTTTTCTCCACCCTATCCCAACGGTTCACTGTAAACCATTGGGAAAAGTTTTTCGCAATGGATTACTTCCCTACGGTTTGCAGAACTGTTGGTATAACATATACCAACGGTTCTGCAGCCTTTCCCAACGGTTCTAAACCGTTGGGAAATCCTGTATTTCCAGTAGTGACAAACAACATAAATCATATATCAAATATATTAAAAAAATTGCCACATCTAAATCATTAGAAATTATCTACATGGATTCATTTGGACCATCTAGGGTAGCAATTTTGTCTGAAAAACTACATGTTTATGTTTTAGTTGATGATTTTTCAAGATTTACATGGGTTTATTTTCTGAAACTCAAAAGAGAGGTATTCAATGTTTTTGAAGGTTTTTTAAAAATTATTCAAAATGAAAAAGATTTTAAAATAATTTCATTAAGAAATGATCATGGTGTAGAATTTGAGAATAACGAATTTAATTCTTTTTTCTCAAATTTGGGTATTAAATACACCTTCTCTGCACCAAGAACACCTCAAAAAAATGGAATTGTTGAAAGAAGAAATAAAACTATTCAAGAAATGACAAGGACTATGCTAAATGAATACAAAATTCCTACCTATTTTTTGGCAGAAGTTGTAAGCACAACATTCTATATCATGAATAGAGTTTTAATAATACCAATTATTAAAAATACACCCTATGAACTTTGGAATAACAAAAAACTTAATGTAAAGTACTTTAAAGTTTTTGGATTCAAAGTATAAATATTTAATACTAAGGATAACCTTGGTAAATTCGATCCAAAAGATAATAAAGGAATATTTCTAGGATATTCTGCTACTTCTAAATCCTATAGAGTATTTAATAAAAATTCAAGGATTGTTGAAGAATCATTTCACGTGAAGTTTGATGAAACAGACCCTTTCATTAAAGAGAAATATCAAACAAATAATAAAAGTAACTCTTTTGAAAACATGATACTTGATTCACCTAAAACTGGTTTTGAAAATAATATAAATGAAATTTATTCTAGTCCATAAGAACATGAGATAGAAGAACCTAAAAGTGTTTTACCTAAACAATTTAGAACCTTAAAGAACCATACTTTAGAAACAATTATAGGTAACCTAGACAGAGAAGTTAGAACTAGAAGAAATATAGAAAACTTAGCTGAATTTTTTGCCTTAATATCCCATTTAGAACCTAAGTCTATTGAAGAAGATCTACAAGATGAAAATTGGTTATTATCCATGCAAGAAAAACTAAAACAATTTAGTAGAAATAAATTTTGGGAATTAGTAGAAAGACCATCCAATTATCCAGTGATAGGAACCAATTGGATCTTTAGAAATAAACAATATGATCAAGGGATCATAACAAGAAATAAATCTAGATTAGCAGTAAAAGGATATAATCAGGAAGAAGGAATAGATTATGATGAAACCTTTGCACCCATTACAAGATTAGAATCTATTAAAATCCTTTTAGCTTATGCATCTCATATGAATTTTAAATTATATCAGATTGATGTAAAATTTGTCCTTTTAAATGGATATTTAATGGAGCAAGTTTATGTTAAACAACCACTAGGCTTTAAAAACCCACATAAACAAAATTCTATTTTTAAACTTAGTAAAACTCTTTATGGCCTTAAACAGGCACCTAGAGCTTGGTATGAAAGATTAAGCTTCTTTTTGTTGGAAAATGGATTTTCTGTGGGATTAATAGATCATACTCTTTTTAAGAAAACTATTAATTCTAATATTTTATTATTAAAAATTTATGTTGGTGATGTTATTTTCAGTTCAACAAATAAAAATATTTGTAATGATTCTTCAAATATAATACAAAAAGAATTTGAAATGAGTATGATGGTATAATTAAATTTATTTTTAGGATTCTTGATTTATCAAAAAGATTATAGAAATGTTTTAAATCAATGTAAATATATTATTGATTTATTGAAAAATTTTGAACTTGAAAACAGTAAGACCTACACAACTCTCATGTGTACAAATGTAAAACTTGATTTGGATGAAACTGAAAAAGCAGTTGAAAATAAGTTATATAGAGGTATGATTGGAAGTTTTTTGTATCTTACTACAAGTAAACCAAACATAATGCTTTCTATATGTTTATGTTCAAGATTTTAGTCAAGTCCAAAATAATCTCATCTTAATAATATTAAAATATTTTTTTAGATATTTAAAAGGAACTATTTTTCAATATCGAATTTACCCCAAAACTTATGATTTTAATTTAATTTCATATTCAAATGACGACTTTGGAGGATATAGATTATATAGAAAAAGTATCTCAGGAACCTGTCACTTTTTAGGGAAATCCTTAGTGTCATAGTCAAGTAAGAAACAATATTTAGTTGCTCTATCAATAGACAAGACAGAATATATGTTTGCTGACAGTTGTTGTGCACAAGTTTTGTGGATGAAACACACTCTATTAGATTTTAGACTAAATTTAAATAATATACCTATTTTATGTGATAATACTAGCGCTATTAATATTTCTAAAAATCCTATAAGTCATTCTAGTACTAAGAACATTGATATACGATGTCATTTTATAAGAGATCATATCCTTAAAAGGATATATCTTTAGAATTTGTAAATTCCGAATATCAATTAGATGATATTTTTACTAAACCAATTATCACTGCAAGTTTTGATTTTATTAAGGTGATTTAAGAATATTTAATTTTAAATAAATTATAATTAAGTTATTTCATTAATTCATTAACTGATCATTCTCATTTATTTTATTTTAATTCATTTATTTCCTGTTTAATTAAAATCTATGTATTTCAATTTTGTTTTTAAATAACATATTTTTAAAAATTAAAATTTAATGATTACCCTACATAATCGGCATGAGAAACAAGACCATGTAATCAAACCATCAAAAAACCTCTTCATCATTCTTTACTCTTTTATTTCAAAACTTTTTAATTTCGAGATCCCTTATCTTTATTCCAGACCCTAGAATCTGAATACCTTCAACCTTCCAATTCTAAGAAATGATTAAGTCAAAGTGAACATATGAAGGTGAACCAAGCGATCCAAAACATCAACATGTCCCATTCAGGAAGATTCTTCAAGGAAATGTCGTTGATTTTGAATAGTTGTATCAGAAGAATCTTCTGCTCAAGAAAGATCTTGCATTTCAAGGTTTGAAATTTATGTTTAATGAAGAAAATATAGAATTTCTTTTTGTGATGGAGCTGAAGCAGTTCTATAAGAATGTTCAATTTTACTTTGAAAAAATAAAGGATATAATAACTTCACAAGTATATGATAGGGAGTTTTCGATCTCCTCGGTAGAAATTGCTTAGATTTTAAAATTCTCTCATGAAGGAGTACTCCATTTTGATCTTTGATCAATTGGAAATCAGGTTCACAAATTAGAAAACATCACGTGTTTTCTTTTTTGTTCAACCAATATTAGGAAAATGTTTATAAAAGATATTGAGGCTAACCATAAAGTGTTGGTAAAGTTTATTCAAATAACCATAATTCCAAGGACTATATAATTAGAGAATATTTTGTACTCTAACATGTATATCATGTTTCTTTTTATCAGTGATATAAAGTTGAAATTCCTAATATTTATTTTGAAATATCCAAATCACCACTTCCATTCAGAGGCAAGGATTCCATTTTATCCCTATAGACTGATTATTTCTTTAATTTTGTATAGAAAAAATAAGATCTTCCAATTGGATGTTCATACTAGATGTAACTACAACAATGTTCTAAATGCTGGTATTCTAAGAAAATTAGGTTTCTTTTGGAGTACATTGAAAGAAAAATTATTGCTAGTAAGTGAAACTAATAAAAAAGAATCAGGTCCCATTGCTTAGGGGGAGTAAGAAACTCTCAAGTCTACAGGATCAGTATGTTTAAGAAATGAAGAAGTTATAGAATACCATATAGAAGGTTTTTATCAACCTACTAAAAGAAACATCTATTATGATTAAAAAGATCAGGATAAGAAAGATTCAGAAGAAGAATCCCATGAGGAACTTGTCACTAGGCCAAGGATTAGAGAAGAAACTCAACATGAGGATACATAGGTAGAAACACCTGGACCTAAAGATAAAACTCCATCAATTACTTTGTAAGTAATAGATTAACCTGAGGAACAACAGGTTGAAATTCAAGTTCAAGAATAGTAAGTCACCTCTCAAACAACTCAATATAAAGAAACTACTCAAGAAGATGAGCAATTTCAAACTCCAGTAACTGAAACCACTGAAATTATTGAAAATAAAACTGTCTATGTTATTGGAAAATCCATGTAAAGAAAATATTATGCATCTAGAGAAAGGACATAAGTACTTTATGGTATTTATTTTTCAAGTGAAAAGACTTCGGTTAAGTCTTTATCTATTGTGAAAGAAGCTCTTGAGTCTAAAAACCCAGATGAAGGATCATATGATTCTCTATAAAATTAGATAGAAGTCCTGGTTATCAAATTCAACAAGGTACAAGAGGAGAACTCTAGTCTTCAATAAGAACTGGAATCTTCTAGAAAATCTTTATAAGACTTAAGAAATTCATTTATTTCAATATTTGAATTATAGTATGATCAAACTCAGATTCAAGAATTCAGAGAAAATTATGTTTTAAAAAGATATTTTGATACATTTAAGAGAGAAATGATAAATCAATTTGGGAAATTGAAATCCAAATATATTTCTAAAAATAGATTTTGTTGATTTAAAAAGGTATTTGGGTATTCAGTTTGAATCAATTAAAGGGAGTGTTAGTCAATTAAGAAATTCTACTTCAGCACCACCAATATCACAAGACATGATCAGAAGATTTCAAGAAATCACTTCCATAATGGATGATATGAATGAAAGACTTCAGTCTATTCAATATAACAGTGCACCTTTATCAATACTATTAGATAATCGAAAAGATATTTTTGATAAGCACACTTCAAGTGAACTTGACATCAAATTAATTTTTAATCAATTCAATGATAATCTTACTCAGTTTGTATAGATGGAGAAAAATCTGTATGACTTTTTGAAAGTCAATCTGATTGAGAGTATAAAATTGGGACAAGACTCTAGATTTTTGACCAGACATCTAGTTGACAATCTTATAGAAAGGTTACAAGGTCAGATAATAGAGTTAAAAGAAGTTTTTCAGGCTACCCAGGATTCTCTAGAACCAGAAACCTCTCCTGATCAAAACCCTTCATCTTCTACCAACCCCATTATTTAACCTTTTATTTAAAAAATAAAACTGTTCATATATTTATATAATCTTTATAATAAAAATTCCAATGATTATTGATATTCTCTGTATAATTTCTATGTTTTAGTATTTGTTCATCTACACTGCCAGACCATATGTCTTATTTTTCTTTCATGTTGACTATAACATTAACTACCAGTTATGTGCTACATTAAATATGTTTTAATCCATTTTCATATACTTTCTTTTTAATATCACAAAAAGGGGATAAAATTGTGTAAACACAAACATTTTCAATTTAATAGTATCTATTTTCCTTGAAATAATAACATGAAATCAAAAATGATACTGTGAAAAATTATTTTTTTCAAAACAACAAATTTTTTCTTTAAAATTTTATTTTCTTAGTGTTTAAAAAATCCTATATTTTCTGTAAATTACTTTATGGATTTTGTGATCATCAAAAGGGTGATATTTTTAGGCATGTATTGTCTCAATAATACTATATAAATCTTATTAATTTTGATTCTCCCAAATACCCTTGTTTGTTTTACTAATAATATTACTTTATGTGAATTTCAAGAAATTAATATTATTTTCAATATTTATTATGGAAATATATTAAAGTTATTAATCCACGAGGAATATTCATCAAATCATTTGGAACATGTTTTAACATATTCTGGAAATACTGTTCATACCTTACATTGGTAAGCGTAGCATGTAAGGAATGAACCCTATGTTCAGAACGTTGTGTATGAATCATCAACCCTACGCTATCATAAATTATAGTTCAGGAGACCTACATTTGGAAGGAACCTTACATTTTTAAAAAGGGAAATTATGGTCAATAAACTCTATGTAAGTAATGAACTCTACGTTTGATGAAGCAAACATATGGTGCATCAACCCTATGTTTGATATTTCTTCTTCACATGGAGGAACCCAACGTTTGACTGTTCAACGATGGAGATTTAAATATGCAATTTTATCTGAGATTTTTGCAATGGTCTTGAAAGAAATAAAGATCATTTCAAAAATATTTTATGATCGATTTAAAGGCTCGTTATTTTCAAATCAAAGACTCATATTCAATGGAGTAAATAATTCCTATTTCTAAAGAAAATTACAACTCTTCTGAATGATTTTAATTTGAATATCATTAGTCTATCAGGAAAATTTCTTGGATTCGCTCAACCAAAATAAATCTATATATATGATCAGAATATTTTTGTTATCAACACACGATACATATAATATACAACTACATTATTTGTTTTGTGAATCTCATATCGAAAATAACTATTTTCAAGAATTAAATACTATTTTTTTTTCTAAAGAGGCTATACTTTGAAGTTTTAAATTTCAACCTCGTACTATTGGAACTAATTTCATTTATATGTTCCTACTTTTATTAAAGATTAATTACAACCAGGATCTCTTTAGAGATATTCTTTCTTGAATACTTTCATCTTTGAAGAAGAAGGTCCATATTCTGTCAGTTACTGCAGAAACTATGAAGTTCAACATGTACCAATCAACAAATCAAACTCTTTTTATTTATTAGAGTTTTGACAGATCGAACTCATACATGAATTAAGCATCAACTTATTAAATAAATCTATGTATAACTGGTTCCCTATAAAATAACTAGAAGGCTCTTTTTTATCCTTGTTGTAAAGGTTTAAAATTCTTGTACTTAGTTGTGGATTTCAAGGTCTTGTGATAAGAGGGCCTTTTCTAGTAAAAAACACCAAGCTCATAGAGAGAGCGTTGGTGGAGTGGACTAGGGGATATGTGTGCCCTAAACCACTATAAAAATTATTGTGTTTATATTTACTATTTATCCACTACTCATATTTCTTATAGAATAGAACACTGCATATCTACATAAATCAAAAAGAGATTTAAATGCCAGAATCTGTCAAGATTATTAAAAAGACACAATTCACCTCCTATTGTGAATATTTGTATTATTTTGAACTAACAATTTTGATTGGAAACTTTTTAGACATAAAAGAAAAGAAAAAAATATGGATTTTATGTTATATTAGACTTGATATTAATGAAAATACATTTGGAGTTAGCTCCCACTATAAAAGGAAACAAAACATATTTACCTCTGACTTGTCAAACATTGAGCAAGATTGAGAAGATGTTTTTTTTCAGTGTCTTCATGGTATTAAAGTATCCAATGGATATTATTCAATTTTTAAGAATTTTGTGTCATTGAAGGACTGAAAATTAATAGGTATGAAATATCATGACTACTATGTATTGATGCAACAACTTCTACAGTCACATCGCATGGTATATTGTTAAAAGCTATTAAAAAGACTATCATGAGGTTATATAATTTTTTCAAATCCATTTTTAGCAAAGTATTTGATCCAAATTTGTTAGATGTGTTGGATAATAAATTTTATCTTATAATTGGTCAAGTAGAAATGTATTTCCCACCTACATTTTTTAATATAATGGTTCATCTGGTGATTTATTTGGTGCGTGAGATAAGAATATATGGGCCTTTTTATTTATGATGGATGTATCCTTTTGAAATATATATGAAAATTTTGAATGTATATGTTAAAAATACTTATCGACCAGAGGCCTCTATTGTTCAAAAATATGTATCAGAATAGGTGATTGAGTCCTGTATTGATTATTTGTATGCCTGCCTGAATGGCCCGAAGGACTTATTTTTTTATTTATTTTTGATAACCCCCCTTTCAAGGGATGAGGGGGAACCCTTACAAGGCCCACAGACTTAGAGATTACAAGGCCTGTAGGCTTAGGAGATTACATGACCCGAAGGTCTTAGGGAATTCAACCAGACTATCTACAAGGAACTGCCCCTCCCCAGTATCTGCATTGTGATAATAGCTCTCCACCTTCGCATGGACGTCTGACTAGGATTCCCGTGCAAGCATAGGCTGGTCTCGATGGCATATCCATACCCTCTCATTATAACAATCCATTTGGATTTACTCTAGTGAGTGCATCGACTCTGAATCCTCTTCTGGGGATGCTCCTTTTTTGTAGAGTCTGTCTGGGGCAACTGTATGTGGCCCAAAGTCCTTGAGGTGGCCCAAAGTCCTTAAAGGTGGCCTGAAATCCCTACTAACCTGAAGGCATGGGTGGCCCAAAATCCTTAAGGACTACAAGACCAAACCGATGGCCCAAGGTGAATAGTTCCAGCTGCTATAGTACCAAATAATACCTACTATAGTACCCGCACAGTGTACAGTTCTGCTACAGTACCCACATAGTGTACATTTCTTCTACAGTACCGACACAGTGTACAATCTGCTACAGTACCACACAGTATACAATTATGCTATAGTACTGCTATAGTGTCTGCTATAGTACCTGCTACAGTACTACTACAGTACCTCCGAAAATATGCCTCTACCTGGTTTTGAACCTAGGTTTCGTGGATGCACTTAAGGATACCTCACCAACTGGATGAATTAGAGCATATTGTTCCCCCTATATCTCGACACATGATAGTTGATAGTGAAGGTAGAGGGATTCGAGGCTTAAAGGTAAAGTTCATTCCATGTGATGAAGTGATACAATCACATTTATACATTTTAAACAACATATATGAGGTTCAATCATATATATCATCACATATTGCTGAATTAAACGTATTATATCTAAAAAGAAATGAAAAGTGGTTGATGATTGAGCATAAAAAGACATTTGTTTCATGGTTTAAAGAGAAAGTCATCACAGATATATCTGCATAAAAAAATTAAATGGTTGGTAGGGGTACTATCTCTTAATGTGATCACATGGTATTGTTTTGATATTAATCAGTATACATTTTACACACAAAAACTGGATGAAAAGTGTACCATTCAAAAATAGTGGTATAATGGTCATCACTGAAGCACTGCATTTTTCGAGTGCAAAAGATAAAAACCCAATTTCCACATCAACAACATATTTTGGAGTTCTTGAAGACATATGGGAAATTGATTATACTAAATTTAGAGTCACTTTGCTTAATTTTAATTGGGTTTCTGGTAATAATGGTGTGAAACATGATGAATATAGGTTTAAACCGGTTGATTTGAAGAGATTTAGTTACAATGAGAAACCATTTATCATGGAGACAAATGCAAAAAAAAATGTCATTGATCCATAGAATGATCAGTGGTTCATCATTTTTCAAGGGAAAAGAATCTATTTGGGTGATGAGGATGATGATGATATTATTGATTTATATGAGGTTTAATCATCTATTACACAATTTCTGGATAACAATGACTATAACACAGACACAGTGCATGCAGTACAAAATGATCATGCTAAAGGGATATGGGAAAACACTAAATTACTCTCCTAATTAATCTGGTAAATATTTACATTATATTTCTTTTTTGTAATTTACATGTTTAAAAACTATGTTTTTTAATAACTATTGGATGTTTAATTATATATATTTGATTATTTATATGATTTTTTGTGTTAAATTTTATATTCCATGGTTATTCTTAAACATTTTTTTTATTCAAATACCCGACATAAATTATTATATTTTGGTTAAATTTATGCTTATAAAAACACTTTTTCATAACATTGATATTTAAATTTATAAATGGTTTTATCATTTTAGAAGTAATGTTTATATTTAATAGTTTATCTTGCATAATTTTTGGTTAATAATCATAACATCATTATTTTTAAAAAAAAACTTACACATGTATGCCACTTTTTACTTACATATTTTTGTTTTTCTATTTTCTAATTATTCACTTGTCTAATAATATGCAAGTACATAGAATTTCATTACAGTTTCCTATTTCAATGACAAATATATATACAGAGACAGAGGAATATGTATCGAGGTATATGTATTTTTACATATTATTAAATATTTAGTAATATAATTATTTAATGAAAGAAAACTTTTAATTTACAATTTTTTTTACAGAACTACTGATGAGATTTCAGTGGTGGAGTCTTATCCTTTTAGTATTAATAAATTGATTTCTTGAGTTGGTAAACATGGCATTACATGTTTTCCAAAACTGTCACTTTCTAGTGAAGATGAGTGATTACATATTAGTTTTGATGTTAATAATAATGAAACTAACCCAAATTCAATGTAGTTTATCAGCTATATCACCTTGCAGAACCATTGTAGGATTAACATTTTATATCCTGATTGGAAGTTCGTCAACAAGATGGCAATAGATAAGCTTTGGGAGGGCATAACGGTAAAATATATCAATTGATTTATTTGATTTATTTTATCTCATTTTTCTAATATTATATATTTTAAATGACTAATATTTAATTTATTAAATTACAGATGAAATTTAATTTTGAAGAAACTAAAACAATTAAGAAAATATTTCTTTCTTTAATGGTGGTTCAATGGAGAGATTTCAAAACAAAATAGACAAAAAATCATGTTTTTGGAAAGAAACAAAATGAAATCTCATGCCTTAAGTATGAGTTTTTAGACACAAATACATGATTGAAATTTGTTTCCAACCAAAATGATGAAACATTTTTGGTATGATAATTATTTTATATTATAAACTTTATTATATATTTACCTAATTACTTATTATTTTATTTTTATATAACATACCTCTAGTAAATATCATCAAGAGATCCAGTTACAGAATGTATACCCTCATACTTTATCATGTAGAGGGTATCATTTATTAGATAAAAAAATGATTTAAGAAAAGTTTGATGTATTAAGAGCTCGGTATACTAGTGGTTCAGATGAGTTCTGGTTAGGTCATCCATATCCCCCCACCCACCATGAAAAATGGAAAAGAGTGAGAATAAGAAAATGAAAATTATCTTACAGAGCAAGCTAAGTAAGTAATTGAAATAATTATAAGTAGATAATGTTTATTGTTCATGAATTTTTGTATTTTATAAATTAAAAACACTAATATAGCATTTTTATTTTTCATTTTAGGGTAACCTTCAGAAGAAATCGATACATGGTGCTTTTATCCCTGAGGGTAGGATGGACATCCTAGCCATTGCTTTAGGGAAACCACAACACCCCGACTAAATAAGAGGATATGAGGCGGGTGTTAGTATTCAGAAGGTTTTTGGTCATAAAAGTAAGAAATAAAGATACCTATAAATCAAATCCTTAAAAGCTAAGATGAAAGATATGAAACAATCCATGGGTGATCAAAGTAAATCAACTGTGTAGGCTATGTTATAAAAATTGATGAGATAGTCATAGTCTGTGCAGCCTGCCCAACCTTCCCAGTTGGTTACACAGCTTGTATAACTTGCCTGACCAGACCAACCTACCCAGGTTGCCTACTCATATCCTCCATCTCTTTGTTCATACCCAACCTTATACTATTAGTTATATGCTAGAGGTCCTCATGTACGTATTGTAGCGTATGGATTCATACATATTTTTTGGGATTTTGTACATCACCAGCCTATATAGATGGGTCAGGTTAGAGTATGATTACATGATATTATTGATCCCAATTCTCTACTACCATTACCTACTGAGGAGGTTACTAGAGTTGGGGATTGCATGATTCCATTTTTACTTTATCCAGCTACCCTTCTTCATTATCTTTCATATGAAGTATGTGTTTTTTTAAATATTAATTATTGAAAATTACTTATAAAGTTTTCTGAAATTTAATTTATATAAGAGTATCTAAAATCAAAAGAATTGGCACAAAGGAAACAAAACATTTAGGAACAAAAAATTTTAGATACTTCTAATATTTCTGACGGGATACAAATATTATCTCAGGATTCTTATTCCTTGGATAACTTATATAAGTTTCAGATGATGTATGATATATGTGGAAGAGACTATCCATTGAGAATATTCATAAAATATTTCATAGATCTGATTAGTTTTGATGTGATCAGTGTTCCTATATTGTGGTTGTTTTCCATGTAAGTAAAGTTCTGTTTTGGTTTTTATTTCTTTAATTAAATATGGTTTTAAGTGACTTTATATATTACTTATTTAATTAGTTTTCTACACACACTTCTTATTCAAAATAAGACCACTGGAGTTTATGATTTTATTGACATAGAATTCATTTCAATGGTTGTGAAATATTTGAAGACTACTGATAGAGTTACATATATATGTGAGAGATTATAGAATATGGAGATTGAGTGTTGGTTTTTTCCATTCCTTGATGGGTAAGAACACTAAGATAATTATGAACTAATATTCATTATAATTTCATTAATTGTGAACTTTTTGTATTGTATATGGAATTGTATGTTAGACATATTTTTTCAAAGTGAATGTACATTATATTTGTTTTTCTCTTTACCAGGTGATGTACGTAAAAAAATTACCACCTTGTTAGACAAGTAAATTTTCTTCTTTTTAATAAGTTCATTATATTTAATTATTATTATTTATACATGTTTTTTTAGTTGATATATATTAAAATAAAAGTCATGGAAAAAGTTTAACAAATATTATTTGTTGATAAAGAACCCAAATCCAATCCAATACGTGGAAGTAATGGTAAACATTTTTTATATTAGATGATATTTTAATTTTTGATATATATATATATATATATTGGTTTTTATTATCAAGTTAATGTTTTATAACTGTAATGTCATCGTCAATAAGGAAACATGGAATGTAGTTATTAATTTTACTATTCATATATGAGATAATCACAACTGAGTAAACGACTGAATTTAATAAGGTTAGTTATATTAATTATTTTATATTTTATGCCATAGTATTATATTTTTTAATCTTATAACATTAAATGCTATTGTAGACATTCAATGATGCATATTCATATATGAATGATGAACTTACCCATCTTTGATCTTTTTTTACGAACTATTTATTAAGTATGATTGGGATTTAAATTTTTTAGGTATGTATATTTTAATGTTTATGATTAATATTAAAATTTACTAATAAAAAGTGTTAAAAAACTAATTATTTTGTTATAATAGTTGTTTAAACCTAATAATAACAAAATAATGCTTCAACAACAACCAAAAATAATTATTTTATAAATTATTAGGTATGTGTTTTTTAATTATAGTTTAAAATATAATTATGTAGATAATGTTGTCTTGATTAAGTTATTATATTATGTTGGTTTTTATAGATTTTTATTATGTGATACATGCTTTTTTTGTATATTTTGTTTTATATTACATAAATTTTGATATTTTTGTCGGTGTAATATTTATAATTTTCTATTTTTTTATCTTTTAGTGTCGGTTTTTTCAAAATCGATGTTGAAAACTTAAAAAAAATACATAAGATCTTCAACATTGGTTTATATTAGAAACCGATGATGAAAAAATGTTCGAAAAAAAATTCTCCATCAGTTTTAAACAAAAACAGATATCAAAACTTAAAAAAAGAGGAATTTTGATGTCGATTTATACTGGAAATCTAATCCAAATATTCTTTTTGGTGACAATTTATAGTGGAAACCAACTCCAAAAAACTGGACCTAAAATTCAAAAATTCAAATTTTGGTGTCTTTTTCTTTAAAACTAATGCCTAAACCCTTATTTATAACTTCACATTTATAAAAACTGGTTAAAAATTGATGTTAAAATTGAAAAAAAACTCATATGAAAACTTGTTTTTCCACTAGTGTAACTCCAAAAAGGTCACATTGAGCTCAAATCAATCACCACCTAGTGCACAATAACGAGTCTTGCTAAACACCTTGTTTTATTCTCTTAGGGGATATGATTTTGTAAATTCACAAGATCCTTATGAACCATTATTAAGGGAACAAAAATTCCCATAATATTTTATGTTAGGAAATAGATCATGGATAACTTAGATTGAAACCTATAAATTCACAGGTTGAAGAATATATTCCATTTATGAGTTATCCCTTTAATGTTCACAATTTCATATTTATGTATTTAGTGGTTAAAAAATCATCACCCCTAATTTTCCCTTTATTTTTTTCAATGATAGGAAATATGAGGAATTGAGTCAACAACCAATATGAGGGGCAATGTGATGATTGAACAAATGATATTCCCAACCTGATGGTATTGAGAATCATGAACTTTGTGACAATACTTTCTCAATTTACTCTTTTAATAGAAAACTAAATTAGGAGGAACACCTAATTCCCCCTAAGAAAGAGCAAGTTGAAATTGAGACCTTTATGTGTCAAAGGCCTCTAACTTTTAGTGGATCTTCTGATCCATTAATCACAGAGCAATGGATCAACTCTATTAGAAATATATTCTCCATCCTTTAATGATCTGATTAAGAGAAGGTTGTTATGGTCATTTATACTATAGAGTGATATGCTGATCAATGGTGGGAATTGGTTAAAAAAACAAAGCCTTAGGAAGAGATCAAAGATATGGAGTGGAAGTAATTCCAGAAAATATTTTTTGACAAATATTTTCCTCACACACTCTAAATTAAAATAAATAGGGATTTATTTATCCTCAAGTAAAAGTATTATGAATTCATTGGGGCATACGAGAAAAACTTCAAAAGGCTTGCATGATACACCTTCGGCTTTGTCATTACCACCAAAACTAAAGATGTATGATTATTTTGTAGGATAAATACAAATATATGAAAATCATTGTCTATTCAAGACTTTGTTAGTTAGGAGAAAATTGTCCAATGTGCCCTCAAAATCGAAATGGAGATCAATGAATCTCAATGGCGGGACTAGAGATAAGAAGCCAAGAATGGATTTTAATTCTAGTGGTGCGATGGAAAAATATCATGGGGGTAAAAAAGTACATCATCCCATTTGTAAAAATTATGGGAAGAATAATCCCAAAAATTTCTTAAAGTGGAAAAGGAAATGCTTTAGGTGTGGGAAGGAAGGACATCTAGCTTGCAATTTCTGATGAGAAAAACTGAACAATGTGATGGAAGAAAGAAATGCTTCAATCAACCCTCAGCCTATTATCTAATGTCTCAACTAAAAGAAACATGGACACTATGCAAATCAATGCCCTAAGCCAAGGTTTGTCAATGATAACTGAAAAAAACAACCTCCAATGTGGCACCCTTGGTTTCAAGTAACCCTTATTTTATGCTTTTTAAGTATATAAAGTTTTTGGGAGGGTTTGGAGACATTTTGTAATGTTTTTGGTTTTTTTTAAATGTGAACGATTGGTGCATGGTTAGTGTAAACTATGAAACTTCTCTAGGAAATCGTGCATAATGAGAAAGAGGGATATGGGTAGGTGCACTGTTAAGAAGCATGGTTTGGAAAAACCATGTGGACACTCAGTAGGAATCATGCAAAGATGGACAGTGGCCTTGGAATGGTTTGAACATGGTTTGGAAACTATGTGAGCCAACCGTGCAGGGTTCCTTCTTGGGAAAAAATCTGGCACATAGTTAGCACACATTTTGCCTAACCGTGCGACTAACCATGCATGGTTTAAAAACTAGGTCCACAAAAAGCAGATATAGGTCAGGATTATGTTTTAACCCCTCATTTTCCCCAAACTAACCCTAACCCAGGATTTTTTCCTCTCAAAGTCTAAGGAGGCTTCTCCTATTGATCCAGAGGCAATTTGAAGGCTTCTATTGGTGCATTGAAGCCATATTCTTGCGGTAAGTCATCGTTCTTAGTAGTTTTGCTTGGTTTTCCTTAGATCTACTTCTTCCAATCTTCTAGTTTCTTAGATCTACTTATATTGTGGATATATGTAAGGTATTTGATAACAAATATGATTATATTTGTCCTTTTTTTGATAGGGTAAGAGATCTAAGGTGGGTTTTTGGAGTTTTAACCTAGTTTTTTTTGGTGTTTGAGTGTTGTTCTTTATTTTCTCTATAAAACTTGAGGTAGGTGGATTCATTCCCAACTCCTATATTTATAATATGAAGGATTAGTTTCAAATTTATTAAATTAATTGAAATTGATTGTTAAATTTTTATAAAAAGCATGGTAGAAACCTTCTCTAGTGATGGTCTGTGGATTTGTGTGAAATTTTGGAATTTTTTTACAAAGTGCTTTGATAAATGATTTTAAAATTTTGATTTTAAAATTGTTTCTTAGTTCGATTTATGGAAAAATGTTTTTAATAAAAAGTTTGTTTTATTGAAATAGATTTGGAATTAAAATTGTTTTGGCATGATTGTATTGTCATGGTTTTTTATCATACTTGGTGGTGTGTTCATATTTCATTATGTGGCGTAGTTGAAATATGAAATTATGCTCAGTGCCAAAGGTGTAATGGAACATGAGATTTAATTACCTTGTGAAGACTTGGTAGATCGATGAGGAACCACTCATGAGTATGGAACTATCATAACAAATCATGCATGAGTGGATGCATGGGTTTGTGGATTGGAATGGGTTATGCCAAATGGAATTTATGAAATGGTTTTAGAATATTTTTTGGTTTCTTCTCATAGAACTTGTTCTTGTCTTGAGAAAACTTTTTACTTGGAACTTGTTTATATTTGGATATAAACTATTTTTAGAAATTGTTTTATATTAACTATTTTATATAAATGTGCTAACATGTTCTATCCTAGTGTTGTGAGTAGAGAAATCATTTGAGGAAAGCATACTGAGTTTCATTACTCACCCCTACTTTGTAATGTTGGTGATTTTTAAGATGTTTTTTATCAGGACATGGGAAAAGGTAAAGTATCACACTCCTCTAGTGGAGCTGAGTGATACTTAGGATATTTTTTAGAGCATGGAGTAGATTAGAGATTTAGAGTTATGGCTATTTTGGAGATTTGTTGGTTTTATAGTCTTCTGTTGTATACTTAGTTGTTTTTTAATCTTCAGTTGTGGTACTCTTTGTAGTAGTTTTGATATAAATGAAATGTTTGAGTTGCATTTCATTGTTATCATGTATCATGTATTGGTTTATTTGGTTATGATATGTTTGGTTGGTTGTTTTATTTTTAAAGGAAAAATAATCCTCTAATTGTAAATGAAGCCCTTCACATTTATTTCTAGCCTTTGGAATCTTGGGGATATCGCTTAAGTCCAAGTAATGTCCTCCTGCCTTCTCAAGCCAATGATGAAGAAGATGGATGTTACATACAAGGCCTAGAGAGTAAGTGTGAGTGTATATCATCACAACTACTGAGGTGGATCCTGATAACAAAGTGGTGACAGGTATTCTAGTTATTCATTAAAGTATAATAAATGTACTATTTGATTCTGGTTCTATATGTTATTTCATATCATTTAAGTTTAGTATAACTATTCAGAACTAACTTAAACATGGAAGTCTAGTTATCAATGAAGATGAAAAATGGGTCAATTATTGTATCCCTAGCATATTACTCAATACTTTTCCAAATTTTTGGTCTAACATTCTTAGAAAACCTTGTGATACTCCCCTTAATAGAATTCGATGCTATTATGAGCATGGATTAACTTTCCTTATATGGATCCAATATAAATTTTTAAGAGAAGGAAATTACCCTCTACATCACAAATCATCCTCTGATTCTATACAAGTGCAAGGATGAGGATTAATCTTCTTTGTTACCAACATATTAAGCATGGATATTATTGCCTTGTGAGAAAGCATATATATCTCAAATGATTAATACTAAAGAAAAGATCATCATTGAAGACATTCCCATTGTAAGGGAATCCAATGATGTGTTTCTTGAATAATTTCTTGGTATTCCTCTTAGTCGTGAGGATGAGTTTTCAATCGATCTCATACCCAGATATTTTTCAATATCCAAGACTCTATATAGAATTCATGTTGTTGAAATTGAGGAGCTGAAGAAACAATTACAGAAGGATCTGGATAAAGGGTTTATATACCCAAGTTCTTTAACATGGGGTACACCAGTCCTCTTCATAAAGAATAAATATGGGTTAATTCACTTTTGGATTCATTATCATGAGCTAAAAAAGATCATTATAAAGAAAAAGTATCATATAACATGGATTTATGACTTGTTCGATCAGCCACATGGATCCCAATACTTCTATAAGGTAGATATTCAGTTAGGATAATATTAAGTAAAGGTGGATAAGGAATATATCCCCAAGAATACTTTTTGTATAAGATATGAGAAATATGAGTTCATAGTAATTATATTTGGAATCACTAATTATCTATCAATCTTTATAGAGTTAATGAATAAATTATTTAGGGATTACCTTGAAAAATTTGTGGTAGTCTTTATAGATGATATTCTTATCTACTCCAAAAGTAAAGAGGAATATGAAGAGTATTTAAATATTATACTTAAGACCTTGTGTAAGAAAAATTTATATGAAAAGTATAGTAAATGTGAGTTTTGGTTAGAGAAAGTTACTTTCTTGGGGCATTTTATCACCAATAAATGGATATCTATGGATCTTTCAAAAAATATAGGCAATTGAAGGATAACTCATAACAATATTTGTAATAGAAATATATAGTTTCCTTGGATTATCTGGGTACCATCATCGATTTGTGAGAAACTTCTCATGATTTTCAATCCCACTAACAAATCTTATTTAGAAGGGATTCAAGTTTTTTAGACTGATGAATGAAAAGAAATATTTAAAGAGCTGAATAAGAGGCTAATCACTATACCTTTGCTCACATTACCCACCATTGGGGAAGGATATTTAATCTATAGTGATGCATCCAAAAATGTTTTGGGCTGTGTACTCATGAAAAATTATAAAGTGATATCCTATACCTCCCTCCAATTAAAGATACATGAGTAGAACTTCTGAACACATGATCTAGTATTAGCAGTTATGATCATCATGTTGAAGATTTGGTGAAATTATCTCTATGGAGAAAAGTGTGACATATATATGGATTATGAAATCTTAAAGTATATATTCACACAAATGGATCTTAATATGTTCCAATAAATGTGGTTATATCTGATCAAAGATTATGATTTTTCAATACATTACCATCCTAGGAAGGAAAACAAAGTGGTAGATGCTCCGAGTAGAAAGGATCCTATAACCCTGTCCATGATGATGATTGAATGGATCTAATCTTATTGGACATGAAAAGGATGGGTATGGGAATAATAAAAGGATTTTTATCCCACCTTTCTCAAATAACTTCTCAACCATCTATTCTTGAGAGGATCAAGGAGGCCTAGAAAGATAACTAGTTACTACAAAAGAATGTAGTGAATATCTCAAAGTTCAACTTTGCTAAAGATGTAGTTATAAGGTTTGAAAACTAGATATGTGGCCCATAAAAACCAAAACTTAATAGGGAACTTATAGATTATGTACATAGATTATCCTTCCCTATTAATCTAGGAAGTACTAATATGTATGAAGATTTTAAGAAAAACTTTTGGTGGGATAACATGAAGAGGGAGATTACAAAATTTTTATCTCGATGTTTGGTATGCCAAAAATTCAAATCTAAAAAACATATGTCTAAGGGTATGATGAAAACATTTTTCATATCAGTATAGAAATGAGACAACATAACCATGGATGTCATCGTATGACTCCCCATGACACTTAATGGAAATAATGCTATCTGGGCGGCAGTCGATCGCTTTACCAAGTCAGCACATTTCATTATAATCAAGGAATGTTTCTCTCTCAACAAACTTTCCAAGATATACATAAGATAAGTAGTGAGAATTAATATAGTTCCACTCTCCATTTTATCTGATATATATCCTAGATTTACCTCAAGGTTTTGGATAAGCCATCAATAAGAGTTAGATATAGAACTGAGCTTTAGTGCTACTTATCATCCTTATATGGATGGTCAGTAAGAAAGAACCATTCAAATTTTAGAGTATATACTAAGATAATGTTCAATGGATTTCTAAGGATATTGGGATCAACACCTCCCCCTAGTGGAGTTATCATATAACATCAGTTTCTATTCCAGTATTCAAATAGAACCTTATGGGGATTTATACAGGAAGAGATGTTAGACTCCAATTTTCTAAGATGAAGTTAGAGAGTGGAAGCTGATGTTACCTAATATTTTTCAAGAGATGAAAAATAAGGTTTAACCCATTTAAAATCATATGAAATCTACACAAAGTCAACCAAAAATCTATACAGACAATCGTCGATGGAACATGAAGTGCGAGGTCAGAGATAAAGTGTTACTTCATATATAACCATGGATGAAATTAATGAGGTTTGGGAATAAGATAATTCTTAGTCCTAGATACATTGGACCATTTTAAATCCTTCATCACATCATAGTAGTGACCTATTGACTGACACTCCCACCTAACCTATCTCAAATACATGATGTGTTCCATATATCCCTCTTGAGGAAGTACATACCTGACCCATCACACATACTAAATACATAGGTGGTACCGTTGTAGAATTATTCTTCATACAAGGATCAATCGGTGAAGATATTAGATCATAGATACAAAGTTCTACAAAACAAGACAACTCACTTGGTCAAAGTGTTGTGGCAGAACCACAAGTTTTAGGAAGAGACATGGAAACCAGAAGAAGCGATGAAATAGAAGTACCCTCATCTTTTTTAGTGTATGAAATGAAAATTTCAAGTGGGAAATTTTTTAAGGGGTAAATAATATAACAACTTGAAATTTTATAAATGAAATTACTTTTTTTGAATGAGTAGATGCTTTATTAATAAATCAAGTTATATTAAACATTTTAACTACTTTGGTTATTTTGTACCATTATATGGTATTTAAAATTTAAAATAACATTAAAAATAATAACCATTGATAATATAGTTATTGTATAGTGACCATTATGATTATTATATTAAGGTTTATGATAAAGTCCATTTGAAATAGACAAAGGAAGAGATGGCCACAACTAGGAGAATTATACCCTATAAAGCCCATTTTTCAGAGCTTCTGAGGGATATAGCACCACTGGGACTTTTCCTTTACCAATAACAATATGATATACAAAAATTGAATCATGATAAAACTATTTATGATAGAATTTCAAGCTCATCAAGATCATGACACAAACCATGTTCGCTGAACCACCCTATGAAAATCTCATCATCATACACCACACCCTTATGACATCCACTAGTGTAATAAAGGGATATGTATTTCAACCCTAAAATTATGAATTTTTATATTTTATTTTTAATAAAAAATGATTATATTTATCCCTTTTTAATATTACTTTTTAAATGATTCAATAACGAGTTTGATAAAATTAGATTTTGATATGATGAAACACAAATTGTATTTTTGGGAAATATATAGTTTCAATCAAGACAATATTTTTGATAAATTTAAGATTTTTTTAAATAAAATATATTTTAATAAAATATTATTATTAAATATTTACTAAATATAAATGATAATATAATTTTACAAAGTCAAATGTAATTTTTATAAGGGTCAGAAAACTATTATTGTGAAAAAAACAAGTATTTTTCAAGAAATGGGATTTTTTTATTTAAAAGTTTAAATTATCATATTTAGAGAATTATTTTGATAAAATAAATCACATTTTAAAGCTATAATGTCTAAATTATCCAATGGTTAATTTTTCATAATTTTCTGAGAAAGTCAAACTTTTGGGTAAAAATTAAATATGGTATAATTATATGGTTTGTATTATGTCATCATAAAAGACCAAAAGCAGTGTAATAAATACTATAAAGAGTACCCATGACCAAAATTATGTTTCCCCTTTAAAATAACGTATTTTTAAGTTATTTTATTAATTTTATAAACCCTTACCAAATCCTCCAAAACCTATATTATATTTTAAAGTTTTAAAATCAATTCTTTATAAGTATGACTCACTTACATATCACTAATGGAATTATTTTAATGTGTTTGGTTTTTATCCTTATAAAATAATTAAAATCACTCCTATTTGGTAGAAACCATGGGAATAAACCATGGTAAGGTTTGTGGTTTTGATTACTTTATCATATAGAGTACAAAACCTAAGTTTGGAAATTAATAAAGAATTCTCTTTTCTTTTTCTATATAAACCCACACAACATCCCATTCATATTCACTCAAAAATATTTTATAATTGAGTTAATCTACCATTACCTCTCTATATACCTCACAAGGTTCCCACAATCTCTTAATAAACTCCTCCAAAACTTTTAGAACTTCCCTCTCAAGGTAAGGTATCCTCTCCTTCTCCACTTTATTCAAGCACCTTATTTGTGTCATGCCATTTGATTCCAAATTTTTCTAGTTGGGATATGTTTTTAAATATCCTTATTATTTTCCTTATAATTCAAAAGTAATTATAGACCCCCTTTTCTCTCATTCACCACTTACATAAACCTTTATGTACACCTGTTATGCTGTCAAAATTATCCTACGATTTTCCATGCCAAACATTTGTGTAGTGAATAACTGTCTCTATTTCAACCTAAGAGTATTCAACTAGTTATAAATATATATAATTGATTTGGGATTTTCATATATTTAACCCAAAATCCTTAATTATGGGGTTAAAATTTATGGAAGACATCCTTATTTTGTATGATCTATGTGATATACTTATGCATGTACATGATATGAAAGTGACAGGTGGACCTAAAATTATATATCCCTATAATGCATTGGGTAATGTTTTTATCACATGATATTCCATGTATGGTTAATTAGAGTTTATCATAATCACACTATGTTATTTTTTCTTGGTAGTTAGACTTTACTCATGTTTATGATGTCATGTTTTATGTTATTGCCACATTCCTATGTTGTAATTACGTTATCATGTTATATCATGCCTCATTGTTCAGGATTATGATTCTCACCCCTCTTATGTTACCTTTACATTCCTATTAGATCACATATACTACTTTAAATTATGCTATGTTTTTTTATTCTCTTACTGGTCTTTATATCTCACCCCTTTCTTATATACATACCTAAGTTATCCCATGTAGTTTTAGAAGATCCAAGGAATATAAGGGAATGTTTTTGAGTTTTTAAATAATGATGTTGTACCCAATTTTCAAGTTAATGATTCTATGTACTTAATTTTCCAAATACACTAGGCCTCATTATCTTCCAGGGTTGTATTAATTGTATCTTTATGTAATAAGTCATGAATTAAGGCGTAATAAAATATGGGTTGTCATAAACATGAATGAAATCAACCTTATTAACCCCTCATAAAATGCATGAATGCCAACATATAATACCATCTTATTAATACCCTTCAGGGTATACTAGTACACCATATATCTCCTCATCCCTACCCTGAAGGGTTTTATAGTACATCATGTACCTATAATCATACCAATAACCCATAGGGTCTATCAATACATTGCGTACCTATCTCTATATATAAATGCCTATACTACACTAGGAAGGGAGAGTGGGGAAGAGGTAGTAGTCAGTCATCTGTTCCCTCACCAACCTGAATGTTAGGGGAAAACACCAAGAACCCAAAGAATGTTGGGTTTCAATAAGGTAATTTGATTCAGGTTGGGATAATATATAAATCACAAGTAAATACATCATATATATATATATATATATCACACAAGACTAACCTAAAGGGTCCACACCAAACAAAACCACGATAACCCACATACATCACCACACTACCAACGTCTCACGCTACCATCATTTCCAACTATAACATGACAACCAACCCCACATCCCATGAAAAAAACCACATTTAACATGTACAATTTTTCATCAATCCACATATTATTTATCCCATTTACAGATTCACTGAAACTAACCTCATTATATTATTTATATTTTTTATTAATCATATTTAATGGAAAGACACACAAACCATCACCCACATTATTTCTAGATTTTAACCATTTCAAGTTCATTATTACCTACTATATTATATGTTAGAGAAAATCTACCAAATGTTCCCACATTAACCAACCAAGTCATCACCTATAAAAACCCACTCATCCACTCTTGTCAACCATAGAAAAGAAGCCACAACCGTACTGCACAATCCATAACCACAACTATATCCACTATTTCACCCATGGAATCTACCTCAAAACCTACTGAAAAAACATCATGAATAACCCCACAACAATCATAAAAACATATCCATAATAATAAGATTTACCACAATACATGACAACAATTTCAGCATTAGGTACCACCACATTCTTCCATATTCAAAACACGCTTTCATATATATTCCTTTATTCTACACAACTAGTTAATAAAATTTTTTATCTGATTATATTCTTATGAAAGTTGATTCCAATCAAAAATTCAAAACATAAACACATAATTCTTGACAACATTAACGATTTTCAGCAATAGTGGAAAACAAACACTAATTGTGCGAGTAATATCATGATAGTAGGTAAAGACATATGAATCACCCCATTCCCTTAAATTTTACCTAGTATGGTTCATTATATTTTTAGTTTAATATATACTACTTACCCAAAGAAGAAAAAATCATACTAATCCCAAATTTTACTTAGAAGGAAGGAGATCTCTTGAATCCCCTATCTCAACCGGAGCTTCATAATCTGTTTTGCAAGGTTAGGGAAAGGAAGAGTTGATCCTAAGATCAATATCATACCAATGAAACATCAAATACCCTAAATAATAACATCCATCATCAACCACTTGATTTATACTCACACATTCCAACCATATCTCATAGCCACAACCTTCTTCAGATGATAAACAGTGAGAAAACCAAGAAAAACAGGGGAATTATTTTCCTTGTATCACCTATACTCGACCTCTTAAAGACAAGGATCAAGTACAAGGAATAGGGGATGAAAGGCCTACTAAAATTTCCTTAGAGACTCCCAAGAGTTTAGGTTAAGACAAGTGAATGAATTAAATTTAGGTAATTCCCCAAATTTATAACCAAGATAGAAAACATAACATTATGATACAAGGGTGAAGACCATAGTTCAATGGGCATTCTTCTCTCAAAACCATAGAACAAGATGACTGGCCATGCCATAAATTGTATCCTAGAAATCATGTTGATACCCACACCCATATCCTATAAAACTATGAGAAAACCAGGGCGCAATGGATAACTCCACAACATAGAATCTAGACTCAAAACTCCACTATAGTGCAACCCAAGCTCCACAAAATAATGACTCTAAAATTGATAGAACCATTAAAACCAGCCACTCTAAGATATATATTTCAACCATCAGGACCACAATGCAATCCCATGTCTTACCATATTCCTAAAAGATCCCCAGACTTGAACCATGACACAACCAAATTCCCATTCCACAAGGGACCCTGAGATAACAAGGCCACTTAAATCTGACCCCTATCTCCCTACATCATAGATCCCAACACCATGTTGTAGACAGACCTTGAAACTATCCTCTCATGGTTCAAAACACACTTCCATGCCGCAATCCTAACTTTTTGATAAAAATCTATCCCAAACCCCTCTAATATTCCCTTGAACCTCCTCATATAACCTACAATACCCAAACCTCTCAAAGTATCAGGTAGAGAAGGTTCAATCCATTTCATTATATACATATCAAATGATTCTCATCCTCAAGAAATAAAACCAAACCCAAAAGGAAACATTGAGCACCAAATCCTTAAATAACCCCAGGTGATACCTCTCAAATAAGATGATGACCCCACCAAGGCACATAAAACCATGAGAAAAAACTTAGTGAAACAGACAAAAAAAACTTCACACAATTCAATACAAGGTTAAATATCTCATAAATAAAAAAAAAATCTCAAAAAAACTTTGGATATTGAGTTTACACTTATGACTTTCATTCGTGTGTACTTTTCTCTACACCACCATGCCTATATAGAATGATCACTAAAGGAATAACACACCCATGCAACAATTTCTCCTGATAATCCTAGATCTCAATAAGTTACTCTACAAATGTCACATCATCCTCAAAATTCAATTATCCCTAATCAATGACATGATAATATTTATAAATATGTCGTTGGATCTATAACACATGGAAGATTTCATGAATATGATCCATCTATGGAGGAATCACCAATCAATATGCTAGCTTGGAAACATGCTGCAACACCTCAAAATCACTAATAAAATGAGGAGAAAACTTCATCCTCCAACCAGCATCTACTACTCACAATGAAGGGAAACCATAAAGAACACATTGTTACCAAACTTAAACTCTATAGGTCTACTCGTCTAATCTTCACATGACTTTTGATGGTCCTTTTATACCTCCATACATTCCTGAACTATCTGAATCTTCTCTATCATACTCTACACCACATTTGGTCCAAGGACCATTGACTCCCCAACCTTAGTTTACCACAAAGAATACCAATAAGTTTACCCATAAAATGCCTCAAATGGTTCCATGCCAATGAAAGAGTGGAATCTATTGTTATAAAAAAACACCACCAAGGGAGAACAACTCATCTATGATGTATCAAAATCCAAGACTCAAGCACACACCATATCCTCTTGTGTCTAGATGGTATACTTTGTCTGACCATTAATACAAGGATAGAAAGTAATGATAAGGCACAACTAGAAGACAAAATTATGCTACAGTCCTCTCTAGATCCACAAGGTAAAATAAGGCACATGATGAGAAATGATGATCCTCATTACCCTGTGAAGTCACACCACCTCATCCATATATCGCCTCACCAGTACTTCCACAATACCTTAATCCTTAATCACTAGAAATTTGGATGACTTCATCAACTAATCCATAATAACCCAAATAACATCACATTCTACCTCATCTCATGCTAGTATAATGATGAAATCCATTGAGATATCCTCTTAATTCCACTCAGTGATATCCAATGAATTCAAAAAATCTCCTAGAACATGATGCTCTACCTTTATCTACTGATATACTAAAAAACATGATATAAAATCTAATGCTGACCACCTCATCCTATGTCACCAAAGTTGACCCCTTAAGGCATGATACATATTATGCACACCAAGATACACTACCAATTCCAAGCTAGGAAACTCATGAAGAATCTCTTCATGTATAACTAATAGAACAAAAAGTTTTCCATGAAACATCATCTATTCCAATCATAATCTGAACTGTAATGACTTGGATTTTATATGTATTTTTTTTAAATATTATATGTATTATTTTTTATACCAGGAGCTAATATGGCGTGTGATTTTGAGACCTGATGTTCTTAGAATAGATGTTTGAAATATATCAAATATATTAAATAGCATGCGCACATGATTTTCTTGAAAAAGTGGAATGTATTCTAAAAAGGTGATTATATATTGAATCTGAGGGAACCATTGAGTTCAGAATGATGATTTTAACCTAGACGTTACTTAACATTAGTCAGTGCGAGTTTTTTGTGGAAAATTCATCATGGGCATAGAAATGGATAAAATAATTGAATAAAATTATTTTATTCCATTTATTTTACATAGTGACTTAATATAATTTAAATATAAAATTATTTTGGAAATCCAAGGTTAGCTACATAACCTTGGAGACACCAGAGGATCGATAGGGAGAGATTTAGAGAACCCTCTCAAGCAAATGATGACAGATCGTGGATAGATCAATCGACGCAACCTCAGATTCAACAAATCTTTCCAACGAATGAGACACAAGAATAGTTATTCATTAGTGATCTAAAAAAATTGAGGTAGGTCATGTGTTTCATTTTTTTTATTTTCCGTTCTTGATTTCTATGATGAACACATACCAATCAATGAACAGATTGGCCCGCAGATAGATCGTTACATGGGATGGGTTTATTTGTAGGGTTTTTACGAGAGATTAATCTTTGTGATTATTTGTTTATTTGATCATCATTATAACATATATGTATTTACATATACATGAACATCGATCAAGGTTCATTTCTCTCTTTGGTTCTTGTGATTTTGTCCCCCGATTCATTATTCATCATGGGTGTTCTTCGTTTGGCCCACGACTCGACATATCTCGATCAATCGGTCATTGCACACCTGATTCTTGGTGCAATGATTAAAAATAATAGACCTGAGATCAACATGGCATGAAGAAGGTGTGATGATGGAGAAAAATAAATTTGGATGAAAAATGGTTCCTAATTTCATGTTCTTTGGTGCACAATTAAGAATGATGAATGATCTCATTTTCTGAGCAGATCGAAGGCCTGTAACTCGTTGATTCGATATTGGAGTGACTCATCGAGGCTCGATCTATAGTTTTGAGGAAATGCGATGAATGAATTGGAAGATAGAGGATCAGTAGAAATGTGCAGAGGAAGAACCAAATATTCTAGAAAATCTCGTAGAACACAACATGTAAATTGAATCTACACACTATTTGGGGCTCCTTGTAGTGACTAGGGTTTATGGGAGAAATTTAAGGATAACACAGCATGTGTCCCTATTACACGGCGTGTGTCCTGTCCCAATTAACTCAGTCTGTACCTTGGGAAGAACACATACACAGGGTGGAGTATACGGTTTGCCTACACAGCATGTACTTCCCCACACACCATGACCTAGACCAGGTACATAGGCATACATACATGGGATGGAGCCATGTAATGATACATGATGAGACTACACGGGTAGTATACATTCCATGTAGCACTACACAAACACAATTTGAATGAAATAATCCATTTACATGGGTATAACCTAGGGCCAAGGGACACAATGTATAACCCTTATACACATTGTGTAATTCTTCTTACATGGCTTAGATCTCTTTCCCTCTGTATCTTGGACAAGTTTAATTAGGGTTAATTCCCCTTATCCTTTCCTTAAAGGTAGCTATGAATAATTTCCTACTCTTAGGACTATGATCCCTTCAGTGGGAATTCCTGGATAGAGTTGTTGTAATTCCTCTGAGAGGCCTAGAGTGATATCCTTTATTCATCTCTATTCCCTAGGTGGAGTTCTTGGTATCAATGTGACCAAAACTACCTGAGAGATGATCCTATACTTAGCAAGGTTAATACCGATTGGGTTTTTTTAGTATCACCCCATATCCTTGGTAGTGATCCTTATTTGTGTATCATATTCTCTTTAGATATATCGGCATATTCTTTCTCATGATGAGACCTGACAAGAAGTACCTCCTGGACAGACGTCATCAGTGCTATCAGACTTAGGAGCGTGTTCTCCCAGATGAGTAATTTGTGGAAGCTTCGAGATGGAATCCTAAACTATTATACTATGGTTATGACTTACCTCTAGACTATGTGTCTTAGATTGAGTACATATGGATATTCTTTTTATATGTATTTTAGATATATACCTATGTAGAACTAACTGTATTTCCTTTGATTATATGCTTTGTGGTTTCAGGGTGTCCTACTGAGTATTGTTATACTCACCTCTGTATGGGATTTTCCTGCATGTCTCATGTCTTGTATAGATGATCAACCTTTTGATAGAGTCTAAGGAAGAATAGGACCAGATGGTGCTTAGTGAGACTAGATAGACCGAGGTGTGTTCCTGCATCTTTTAGACAATAGTACTAGTACCTTTACTTTCAGGTTGGAACTGCATTACATAATTCTTATGGTGATCTTGTATTTCTACCTATTTACTTTATTTACTTTATATCGTACTCTAGTTGTGGGATATAGATGTATTAATGCATTGGTTGTTCATTTATTTGTACATTTCATAATTTTGTGGGCTTGGATGTGTGTGTGTGTGTGTGTGTAGGTACTTAGGAAATGACTCACATGTTAGTGATATGCCTACTTGATGCTAGTCATTAGCCCCTGGACTATTGGGGGTGGTCTTAGGGAGTCGCGACATGGGCCCCACTGGGACGGGTCATGATAGAGTGTTATCAAAGGAATTAGATTCTACATTAAGACCAGGAGTATGTGAGATTGGTTTGGGGAAATAGTGTTAAGTGTTTTGAGTTTAGATTTTAGGTTAGAGACTCTAGTGTTGGTGCGAAGACTAACGTATCCATACACCAGGACTCTGATCACCTACTTTTCAACTCGGTACATGAGAACACTAGTTACAGGCAAAAAATGGTACATGCATCATATATGAATGGGTTGTGTTTTCATATCCTTCTTGAGTCATCTCTCTAGATATACTCATTGCAAGATGCCTCTATAACATATGCCAGCTAGGATTCAATAGTTTTATCATGAGGATGACTCCCTCAGTAACAAGGCTTCGATACGGGGACCGGTTTCTGAGATGTTACCTCCAGGTGGTTCACCATCCATACTACCACTTGTAGAGAAACACATGGTACCCACATTACCAATGGATGATATTCATAGGTTGAGCATGCTTCATGAGTTTCAGTGGCAGAGACCCCTTAGGTTCCTAGGCGAGCCCGACCCAAAGGTGGATGAGAACTCGCTTGAGGCAGTGACCTAAGTTTTCCATCTAGTCGGGACACTAATAGATCATATGGTGCTCCTAGTGGAGAACCTTCTTCATGGATCAATAGGACAATGGTGGAGTTTGGTTACCCAAACTTGCGATGAGGATACTCTTTTATGGAAAAAGTTTGAGCTCCTATTTAGAGAGTATTTCTCACTGGATACGCCAAGGGCTGTGCGTATCCAGGAGATTATGCAACTCTAGTAGGGTATCATGATAGTAGCTGAGTATTCATTGAGGTTTACCAACCTTTCCAGATACTCTATGAATATGGTTTGTGATCAGTTCTTCCGGAATCAGACCTTCGAGTGAGGTCAGTGTAGAGACATCCAAGACAAAGTTATTCCTCCATGAATTCCTACCAATGCTGGGGTGCTAGAGTGATATTTGGTGGTCAAGAGTTTCTTGGATGAGCAGATACAACCAGTGGTTGTTAGCAATGGTAAAGCAGGGGTATAAAACTCAACATCAGGGAGATGAAATTAGTCTTAGGGACCTGTACATGTGAGATGTTTCAGGAGTAGGTCCCATGAAAAAGGATATATGGTTCAGGACTTACAGGGTGGGTCCATTTAGCCTAGAGTGATGCAGTACTACTCATGTAATGACATGGGGAATCTCACTTGATATTGTTCAACATGCCATACAAATGACAAGGAGACTATGGATGAAACATCTAGGTAGAGACAACAATAGGGGTAGGTAGGTCCATTGGATGGAAAACATGGAAGAGGAGTTGGGAGAGTAGCATGAGGTAGTTGACATTTCAACTTGTTACCACCACCACCCCAGGTGTCCACGCTAGGCTCAGAGAGCTGGAGGACGGGGGAGGGGACAACTATAGGTGGTTGAATCTTATGACCTAGGGGATTGAGGAATTATTTGAGGTATGATCTGTGTCTTTTATACTTTATCTACAGTACTTATAGACATAGGTTCTAGTCATTCCTCTCTCACCACATATCTTGTTTGAGACTTATATATTCTAGTTGAACTATTGACTTGGCCCTTATGCTTGGAGACTCTTACTGGAGAAGACTCGATGATCACACACTTATGAAGATAGTGTAACCTAACTCTTGTAGAAAAGATTTACATTTGGGATCTATTGGTAGTATCATAGAGGCCTTATGACATCATTCTTGGTATGTAATGATTATCCATAGTTAATGCTTAGATTGAGTGTTTTAGTTGAAGGGTGCGGTGTTTCCGTAGTGATAGAACTAGGTTCTACTTTGTTGATGAAAAGGAAACCCATACAACATAGAATGGAATATTTCACAAGAGGGGGAAATAGATCACTCATTAGTTAGCTAGGTTGACCCTTGGTGTAGTGAATGTTATGAGTTTCTAGTTTCATATAGTGGTGGCAGGGTACGAGGATGTCTTCCATATATATGTTCTAGGTTTAACTCCCCACTGAGAGATAGACTTCTGCATTGATCTACACCCCGGGATGACATTGATATCCACACCATCATATCAGATATCTCCTATAGAGATTCACAATCTAAGGGTGCATTTGGAGGACTTGCATAGGAAGAGTTTTGTGATACCCAATGTTTCACCCTAGGTATCCTCGATTTTGTTTTCCAAGAAGCCAGACAAGAGATTGAGGTTGTGTGCGGACTATTGGTTCTTGAACTAGGTGATAGTGAAGAACAAGTATCTACTACTGAGGATTTATGACCTCTTTGATAAATTTATAGGGGCATGATGGTTCTCAAAGGTTGAACTCAGATTAGGATATCCACAACTGTGATTATGAGATAAGGATATACCAAAGGAGACATTTAGATGTCTCTACAATCACTATGAGTACTTGGTGACGCCCTTTGGCATGAAAAATTCCCCATCAGTGTTCATGGGACTCATGAACCATATCATCTAGCCTTTCTTAGATTGGTCCATGGTAGTATTCATTGACAATATCCTTATGTACTTGATGTCAGAGGAGAAGCACACAAGACACTTAAGGATAGTTTTGGATGTACTCCGAGAGCACCAGATATATGAAAATCTCTTGAAGTGATAGTTCTAGATTTATACGGCCCACTTTATGGGAAATGTTATCTCAGTGAATGGAGTAGTAGTGGACCTATCCAAGGTCAAGGTAGTGCCATCTTGGGATCCACCTAAGAGTTTGATAGAGGTGAAGAGCTTCCTTGGGATTTTAGGCTATTATCGGAGATTCATACCTAATTTCTATAGGATATTATCACCCACGAAAGTTTTGACTCAAAAGGGAAGAATTTCATGTAGACATAAAGGTTCCAATAGGCTTTTTAGCAGTTGAGGCAGAGTTTGAAAAGCACTCCCATATTGAGATTTCTAGAGGAAGTTTTCGAGTACATAATGTTATGTGATGCATCAAGAATCGGTCTTGGTTGTGTCCTGATGTAGAGGCAACCAATGATTGCCTATAGATCACGCCAATTGAGACCACATGATAAAAACTACGTGACCCATGATATTGAGTTAGCAGGGGTAGTCTTCACTTTGAAGAGTTGGTGGCACTACCTTATGGGTGATCGATTTATCATCTACTCCAGTCACAAGAGTCTCAAGTATATATTATCTCAGAAGGATATTAACTTGAGACATTGGAGATGGATAGTGTTACTCCAGGATTATGTATTCAAAATTGTCTATACTATTGGGAAGGGGAACATGGTAGAAGATTATCTTAGTAAGAGATCTAGTTCACGGCTGCTGAATGAGGCGTCAGAGCTATTATCCTCATTGAAGTTATCCCTTATGGATGGAGATGGTGCATCTTACCTCTAGTAAATTGTTGTCACCCCCCTGCTCTTACAATGATTCATGGAGTAACAACTTGGGAATACTAATTGTGAGACCATACGTGCTCATATATACATAGGGCATGCTCTTGATGGATATTCTAAATGTGGGGAGCACATCATTCTTTTTAGAGGATGCACTATGGTACAATTGAGGTTGTGGGAGGAGGTTCTGAGAGATTTTCATACATCTCATTATATGGTACATCAAGGTGTGTAAAAAATGTATCAGGACCTTCAACATCAGTTTTGGTGTCTAGGGATGAAGAAAGGAGTTGCAGAGTTTGTCTCTCGATGCCTTACTTTTTAGTAAGTGAAGGTTGAGAACCAAGTTCCAATGGGATTAGCTCAACCCCTCAAGATGATATAATGGAATTGGGATGAGATATCTACGGATTTAGTGATGAGATTACCACATACATCTAGGGGAAATGATGCCATCTAGGTGATCATATATTGACTTACCAATTCATCCCACTTCCTAGCTATCCAAGGGCAGATTTCAGTAGAGATATTGGGACACCTCTACATCCAGAAGATAGTTTGACTCCATGTAGTTCCCTAGATGATTATTTCTAATCACGATGCCAGATTTTACAAGAGGTGTTTGGTACCCATTTACACTTGATCATAGTGCGTCACCCACAAACTTATGACCAGATAGAGTTAACCATGTAGGTTCTGGAGGACATGCTACGAGTTTTCATGTTAGAATTTAGCTGTAGTTGGGAGGATCACCTACCATTGGTGGAGTTTTTATACAAAAATAACTACCATTCCACCATCGGTATGGAACCATTCAAGGATTTGTATGGGCTACCTTATAGGACACCACTTTTTGGGATTGATCCAGGAGAGTCAGCACTCATGGGCCCAAAGTTGGTGCAAGCTATAACAGAGAAGGTGAAGATCATAAAAGAGTGGATGAAGACTGTAAAGAACCATCAAAAGTCTTATACTGATTGGTGATGAAGTTTTTAGAGTTTGATGAAGAAGACTATGTGTTCCTATGGGTTTCAACTTGATGTGGATTGTGAATATTTGGCCAAGGCAGTAAGTTATCTCCAAGGTGTATTGGCCCTTTTCAGATATTTCATAAAGTTGGAAAGGTGGAATTCCACTTAGATCTACCTCCGCAGTTAGACCGATTACATGACATCTTCCACATGTCATAGCTGAGGAGGTACGTGCATGACCCATCACATGTTATTGACTGTGGCGAGCTAGATATCGAGGATGGAGAGACTTCTGTCGAGTACCCATTAGAGATCAAGGATCGACAAGAGATAATCCTTCATGGGTGATTGATTCCTTTGGTGCATGTCTGGTGGAAGCATGAGAACCTATAATAGATCACTTGGGAGTGATAGGCTCAGATTCATGCTCAGTACCCTCATCTTTTAGAGTAGCCCTAGTTTTGACTTTTTGGGACGTAATGCCCAAAGGTGGGAAGAATTTAATAACTCCGATTTTCTATGTATTATTTTTAAATATTATATATATTATTTTTGAGACTAGGAACTGAGATGATGTGTGATTTTGAGGCCCGGTGTGCCTGGAATAAATGTTTAAAATATATTAAATAGCACGTGCTTGCGATTTTCTTGAAAAAGTTAAATATCTTCTAAAAGGGTGTCTGAATCTAGAATCTGAAGGCATCATTGAGTTTAGAATAGTGGTTTTACCCTAGGAGCAACTTAAAATTAGTTAGCACAGTTCATTTGTGTAAAATTCATCGTAGGTGAAAAAGTGGATAAAATAATTGCATAAAATTATTTTATTCTATTTGTTTGAAACAACGACTTAATATTATTTAAATAGAAAATTATGTTGGAAATCTAGGGTTAACCACATAAACCTGGAGACACTATAGGATCTATAGGGAGATATTTTGAGAACCCTATTAAGAAAATGATGATGGATCGTGGATTGATCAATCAGCACAACCTCATATTCGACGGATCTCACCAATGAACGTGATGTGACAACCATTCTTCATCAGGGATTAAATAAAATTGAGGTAGGCTATGTGTTTCAATTTTTTTATTCCATGTTCTTTATTTCTATGATAAACGTGGACCAATCAATGAACATATTGGACCACAGATCGATCGTTACGTGGGATGAGTTTATTTATAGGGTTTTGACGGGATATTAATCTTTGTGATTATTTTTTTATTATATTGTCATTATAATAGTGAAAAATTGATATTGACATGAACATTGATCAAGGTTCATACCTCTCTTTGGTTCTTATGCTTTTCTTCCTCAATTTACCGTTCATCATAGGTGTTCTTCGTTTGGACCATGACTCAACACATCCCGATCAATCGATCGTTGTTCACCTGATTCTTGGTGAAATGATCCGAAATAATAGATCCAAGATCAACATAACATGAAATAGGTGTGACGATAGAGACCAAGTGATTTGGACGATGGATGATTCTTGATTTATCATTCTTCATCATTCTTCAATGAACAATGAAGAATGACTAACGATCTCATTTTATGAGTGGATCAAAGGCTCAAAACCCATTGATTTAGTATTGGAATAACTCATAAAGGCTTGATCTATAGTTTTGTGGCAAGGTGACAGCTGAATCGAAGGCTATAGGATTGTCCTAAGTGTGTAGAGGAGAAACCAGGGATTCTGGAAAATCTCATAGAACATATTGTGTAAAATGGATCTACATACTATGTGGGGCCCCTTACGATGGCTTGGGTTTCTAGTAGAAATTTAAGGATCACAAGACATGTGACCCTATCACATGGTGTGTGGTCTATCTTGGGTAACTCAGAGTGTACCTAGGGAATAACACAAACATAGGGTGGAGTACATAGGTTGCCTACACGATATGTACTCCCCCACACGACACGGCCTGGACCAGGTACAAGAGCATACGTACATGGGATGGAGCTCTATACTAATACACAAGTAGAGTACACGGGTAGTCTACATTCCATATAGTACTACACAAACACATTTTGAATAACACAAACCATTTTCATGGGCAGAACCCAAGGTCAAGGGACATGGTGTTGTTGACACCACTTAAGAAAACAAAAAGACTATGAAGAGATCCATGGATATTTAAAAATTCCAAAACAAGGTTAGAAGAGTTCAAAGGAAAGTAAAATACTCCAAAAGACCTACGCGACATATCTACATGGCAGATCTGTGCGACAGACCAGCACCACAAACCTACGTGGAAGAGCTACGCGATAGACTAGTGCCACAAACCTGCACAACAGAGATACGCAGCAGACCTGCATGACAAAGATCTGTGATAGAATAATTTCTGTACTCCTACGCGGAGTACCTGCGAAGAGGATCTGCACAAAGGACCTACGCAGGCAACATCCCTTCGAAAAGGCCCCATCCATGCCTATAAATAGGACCCTTTGGCCCCTCATTTCAGGGACTAAAAAGTTGAAAGACTCTCTGAAGCTCCCATTGCGCAGATATTTTTCCTATATCTCTCAAATTTTCTTAGGTAGATCTATAAAAAATGATATAAGAGATAATTAAATTGGATAATCATGTTTTGAAAGTATTTTATAATTTTTACATAGGTTTGGTTCTCCTATGTGAAACACGTTCTTTAGTCATTATTCACACCTGCGCAGCATACCTGCGTGCCACACCTGCACGGCATACCTGCGTGGTATACCAGCGCGATACATCAATGTGGGTTACCTACATGGTATACTTGTGTGAGGTACCTACGTGACAGATCTTGGTATAAAGCCTACATACCAACTCAAGTACCCTCTTTAAAATCCATTCATGGTAGGGTATCTCCTTCCTTGGTTCCCTTATCTGAAAGGGACTAAGTTGAAGCCTCCACCCAAACCCCCTGACTTATCAAACCTTTGGAAAAGGAACATCAACATGTCTCCTATTTGGGTTTGTATTTCCACAATTAGATGTTTCCCACATTTTTTTTACAAGGGATTTAAGATACATGGAATATTTGTGGGTTTGTATATCCATAGTCACATGTAATTTTATCCCAGGAACAGTGTTGGGAAGTTCCTGGTTTAGAGTATTAGGGTTTGGGTTATGTCCTCCCCCTTTTGTCTCTAAGACCCAAAACCTCAAGTCACTGGAAGGGAAGGTACAGTTCACACTTTCTTTTCTGTAAAAGCAAAGGAGAAGTCTCCTTCCCCTTCCAAGATCAATTTTAGGGCAACCATCCTGGCATAAGCCCCTAGATTTTCTTGCAGGAGGTAGCATCACCGTCGTGCCTTTCTTCTTCAGTGCCAAATACTAGAGGATAGATAGGCACAAGGACTCTTATTACCCTTTCCCTATCATGTTGAGATTTTTTACCATGGGAAGCCATCCTAGTGTAATCTTCTAACCTTCATCCCTTCCTCCTTACATTGGACCCTTGTCCAATGTAAACAGAACAGAGGGAAGGTTCGTTGCCTTACCCTCTTCCACGGTCGACATGCCCTCTTCAACCAGTGGAGGATAAAAAATTTGAAAGTGCCTTTGTTGAATCTTTGACATCCTATTGTTTCTCACACCAAGAATGACTCACATGGGATTGGAGATTTGTCATGGTCACAAAATTTTCAAAATTGAATGAACTATGAGAACTATGATTCCCACCATAATGGGGATATATAGGAAGCCTTCTCAGGGCCCTAGATCACTGGATATCCTCTTCAGAAATCTGACAATAATTCCCTTAATCTAGGCATCATCCTTAGGAATAATCCCCAGATTAAACCCTCAAATCACCAAGGCATCCTTTTCAGAAAGTGATCCCAAACTCATTTCTCTCAAAGGACTATACTCTCCTATGAGACCTATCGAACTACATGGGATTTGATTCCCATCTATATGGGATACGTAGGAAGCCTCCTTGAGGTTCAAATCCAATACCTTAAATCAAACATATTTTCCTTGGGCCATATTCCCAATAGGGCCTGATCCCACTTGGAAACCCATATCATTTCCAAGTTCCTTGGGATACTTCACTATAAGTCCCACACTATGTTTTTACTAAGCACTTTCCACTTAGATGTCCATACCACATGACATTAAACTATATGGCTAGGTCCTTATCACATGACCTTAAAAGGTATGATGTGTCCCATTCAGTGTCACCAAACTATGAGGGTTCTGATTCCTTTCACAAGGATACATAGGTAGCCCATTTTATGGGCACGGTCCCAAGATCAAACCAAACCTTCATATCCCTAGATGACAATAAATTATAGAGTTCCCCATTGAGTGGCTTAAAAACCAGTATCATCATAATGATAATTAAAATAATCTCTAAGTAGTATTTGAGAGGATACCATTGATGAAGAACCTAGAATACATACATATATCTCTATTAATAAATAACCTCGAATACATACGGATGATTTTAAAACTTTTCACATGCTAAATAAGTGATTGAAAATTACAAGGGATACTTATGATATACTTGGTGAATTAATAAGGATTCATTAAAATATATTAAATTATAAAGAGAGTCCCTAAATAGACAATAATTCCTCCCAAAAGGGTGTGATGAGTCTGACCTCCCATCCTCTCGACCAATGAACATTCTTATGTATCGTGAAGTTAAAACTCAACGAATACCTAATTTTGGAAAGTAGGTCCCCTTTAGATAAATAAATATTGGAAGTTTCCAGTTCCATAAATAAATCCAAGTTAGGTTGATGGGATTCTCAGGAAGGGGAATTATTGTCTATTCAAGGACTCTCTTTATAATTTAAGATATTTTCGTGAATCCATATTAATTCAACAAATATATCATAAGTATCCCTTGGAATTTTCAATCACTTATTTAGCATGTGAAAAGTTTAAAATCATCCGTATGTATTCAAGGTTCTTCATTAATGAAGATATCCGTATATATTCGAGGTTCTTCATCAATGGTGTCCTATAAAATACTACTTAGAGATTCTTTTAATCATTGTTATGATGATACTAGTTTTTAATTCACTCAGTGGGGCACTCTAGAATTTATTGTCATCTAGGGAAATGAAGGTTTGGTTTGATCTTGGGATCGTGCCCATAAAATGGGCTACCTACGTATCCTTGTGAAAGTAATCAGAACCCTCATATTTCGGTGCCACTGAATGGGACACGTCATACCTTTTAAGTTCATGTGATAAGGACCTATCCATACAGTTTAATTTCATGTGGTATGGACATATAAGTGGAAAGTGATTAGTCAAAACATAGTGTGAGGAACTTGGAAAGGATATGGGTTTCCAAGTAGAATCGACCCTATTAGGAATATGTCCTAAGGATAACAAGGTTGATTTAAGGTATTGTGTTTGAACCTCAAGGAGGCTTCCTACGTATCCCATATAGATGGGAATCAAAGCCCATGTAGTTCGATAGGTATCATAAGAGAGTATAGTCCTTTAAGTGAAATGAGTTTGGGATTACTTCTTGAAAAGGATGCCTTGGTGATTTGAGGGTTTAATTTTGGGATTATTCCTAAGGAGGATGCCCAGATTAAGGGAATTAGGGTTATATTCCTGAAGAGGATATCCATTGAGCTCGGGCCCTGAGAAGGCTTCCTATGTATCCCAATTATGGTGGGAATCAGAGTTCTCGTAGTTCATTCAATTGTGCACATATTGTGACCATGAAAAATATCTAAGACCATGTGATTCATTCTTAGTGTGAGAAACAAGAGGATGTCAAATATTCAACAAAGACACTTTCAAAATTTTCCTCCTCTGCTGGTGGAAGAGGGCGCGTTGACCATGGAAGAGGGCAAGGCGACGATCCTTCCCTCTATTCTATTTACATTAGACAAGGGTCCAATGGAAGGAGGAAGGGATCAAGGTTAGGGTCTTACATCAGGATGGCTTCCCATGGTGACAAAGCTCAACAGGAGAGGGAAAGGGTAACAAGAGTCCCTGTTCCCATCTCCCCTATAGTTTTTGGCACTAAAGAAGAATGGAGGAGTGGTGATGCTACCCCCTGAAAGAAAATATAAGGGCTTACACCATGATGATTTCCCTAAAATTGATCCTAGTAGGGGAAGGAGACTTCTCCTTTGCTTGCATGGAAAAGAAAGTATGAACCATACCTTCCCTACTAGTAACCTGAGGTTCCGGGTCTTAGAGACAAAAAGGGTAAGATAGAACCCAAACCCTAATCCTCCAAACTAGGAACTTCTCAACACTGTTCCTAGGAGAAAAGTCCATGTGACTATGGATATACAAACCCATATACATTCCATGTATCTTAACTACCTTATAAAACAAATGTGGGAAACCTCTAACTGTGGAAATGCAAACCCAAATTGGAGACACACTGATGTGCCTTTCCCAAGGTTTGATAAGTCAGAAGGTTTTGGTAGAGGCTTCAACTTAGTCCCTTTCAGATAAGGGAACCAAGGAAAGAGATACCCTACCATGATTTTATTTTAAAGAGGGCACTTGAGTTGGTATGTAGGATTTATACCAAGATCTATCTCATAGGTACCTCACGCAAGTATACCGCATAGGTACCCCGCATTGATGTACCATGCAGGTATTCTACATAGGTATTCCGCGCAGGTGTGGCGTGCAGGTATGCTATGCAGGTGTGAATGATGACTGAAGAATGTGTTTCACATAGGAGAACCAAACCTATGCAAAAATTGTAAAAGACTTTCAAAACATGATTATCCTATTTAATTATCTCTTCTCTCATGTTTTAGTGAGCTACCTGAGACAATTTGATGGATCTAGGTGAAAGAGCTATGTAATGGGAGCTTTATAGAGCCTTTAAACTTTTCAGTCCCTGATATAAGGAGCCCAAGGGTCCTATTTATAGGCATGGATGGGGCCTGGTCAAAGGGACATTGCCCGCACAAGTCCTTCGCACTGCTCCTCCGCACAGGTACTCTGCATAGGGGTATAAAAATTATTATGGCGTGAAGCTCTACCACATAGGTCTTCCGTGTAGCTCCACCGCGCAGGTCTATGGCACCAGTCTATCACGTAGCTCTACCGCACATGTCTATGGCGCTGTTCTATCACATAGATCTACCACTCAGGTCTTTTAAAGTATTTTAATTTCATTTGAACTCTTCGAACCTTGTTTTTGGATTTTGAAATATCTAGGGCTCTCTTCATAGTCTTTTTGTTTCCTTAAGTGGTGTCAAAAAAAATCCCCCCTCAGGATTTGATCTGAAAAATAGAAAGAGGGTCGATTCTTGAGGTATAATTGTGGGGAAAAGACTATGGGTTAATTTTTTGGACAACACAAGTTTGTTGTAGAGATACTTTGTATAGGTATTCCACAGAGATGTTGCATGCAGTCTTGGTGCTAAAGTCTTTGGTTGTCTATAAATAGTTATTATCCTTTGCGATTTTCTTTTCCTATGCTTTTTATAATTTATGGATCTCATTGCGTAGCTCATTCGTACAGCCCCATAGCATTGTGGTCTCACGTAATTCCCTTGAAATTTCTTCAAGGTAAAATTAATTAAGTGATGAAGCTACACCAAAGTATTTCATCGAAGGAGTTGCGCTAGGATCCTTGTCAAAAGACCTACATGACAGACCTCATCAAAGGTCCTACGCTACAGACCTCGTCGAAGGACCTATGCGAACAATTTCCTTTTAAAAATTTTTGATTTCCTTTTTTTTCTTTAAGTTTAAATTTAAGTTAAAATACAACCTAATAGGGGAAGTTTGGTAATTATTTTGTAGGAAAAAATGGCTCATTTGATGACCCATACTGAAGAAGCTAAGGCTCGTCAAAATGAAATGATGAAGATCGTCGGACTAGACTATTATGATGTTTTTGAAAGTACTATTCCTAGGTTATGAAAGTGTTTAATTCCATACCAACATGAATATCCACAAAGTCCTTACTTACCCCTACACAAGCATGATATTTTGCAAGATGCCCATGTTCCATCTGTTAAGAAGTACTTTCCAAAGAATTGGTTTCTTCAATACTCCCACTATAACTGCATGAATATTAGTGCAAGGGGGGTTCCAGTACAAGAAGGAACAATCCCTATTGGTTTCATCCTTCATCATAGTGGTTTCACTCCTGATATGAAGGATCACGTTATAGATCCAAGGACACATTGCTATGATTCCACTTTTCGGGCTTCTCAAACAGATCAATCTAATGGTTGGAAGGAAGTCTGAGATCTTTTTTCTAGAGGAGGTGTTAAAACCAAGTGGATGTGGGAATTCTAGGTGCGTTGAAATTGTGCAAAATTCAGGAAAGAGTTATCAGACGTTAATATATATGAAGCTTTCTGGATGCATAAAAATTATGTTTATAAAAACGATTTCATTCCTGAATTACAGAGCCGATGGAGTCCACAAATTAATTCCTTCCATTTGACGCATGGTGAAATTTGTATTAGTCTCTGGAATATTTACCAAATAGATGGAATTCCAATTCTCGGGGAAATGTATGATGAATTCATTCCACCCATTACAACATGGGGTGATGCTACCAGAACACCACCGCTGGCTCATGAATTATTTACAATAGCGAAGAATTTACCCAAAGATAAGAAATATATTCATGCCAAAGTGTTGATGAAATCCTTCTTAGAAACAACAATAGAGAAAGGTCCAACCTGTGGATGTCATAATGTTTTTCCTTCTGCAGATTACCGAGGTAGTTCAGGCACATATTGGCCTACACTAGAAAGAGGTCACTATAAGCACTGGGGCTATAAAGTAAAATCCGATATAGATGCAAAGGTACAATTAGCTGCCTTCCTTGCTATATGGATAAGCATTTACTTGCTTCTAGTCTGTGAATATGGAGGTGGTGTAAGATTAGGGACTTTTTTCACTACATATAAATTAGTAAAATTAAAGTATATTGGGTTAGAAACCCCTGTGTTGGAAAAATCTCTTGCTGCATTTATACAATGGGAAGGATTTATTTAGAATTGCAGGGCCATTCCAAGTGTTTTTGGGCTGGATTAATGCACACTTTTCTTCATACTCGGTGTTGAATTTAGTTAGAGTTCCCAATGGTCAATTCACCCCATTTTTACAATTTTTTTTGGTATTTAGCCTTTAAATTTGAGACCTGATGTGGTGCTAAATCCATTTAATGTCTCATGAGAATTCAGCTTCCACTACTACAAAAAATAGGATTTATCAGTGCTCAAAACGGGCTTTATCAGTGCTAAAAAAGCACTGTAAAACTCAACGCTGATAAAGGGGGTCTCCTTTATCAGCGCTCAAAAAACACTAATAAAGGATCAGTTTATGAGCGCTAAAAGAGAATTGATAAAGGAAGCCTTTATCAGTGATAAAAAATCGCTGATAAAGGATTCCTTTATCAGTGCTCTTTTAGCGCTGATAAATGCCCTATCTGCTGCACAAAAAATTTCTGTAGCAGCACACCCAAACAACACCTATAAATAATTCAGCATCTCAATTAGTATATCCACACAAAATATTAACACATAAATCATAAGCTAATTAAACCAAGTATAACCATACACCATTAACACATAATTCATAAGTTAATTAAATACATAAAGAATTCTATTCAGAATTGAAGGGGTTGGGGGGGTTGTTCAGGGGTTTCAGGTGGCTGTCCAAGGGGGGGTAGGGGGTGTCCGGGGGGATGGGGGTGTCCAGGGGGGGTGGGTGGGGGGTTTAGGAGGTTGGGGGGCTGTCCAAGGAGGGTGGTGGTGTCTAGGTGGTGGGGTGTCTAGGTGGTGGGGTGGCGTCTAGGAGGGGGGTGTCTAGGTGGGGGGGGGGGGTGCTGTCCATGGGGGTGTCCAGAAGAGGTGGGCTAGTGTCCAGGGTGTCGGGGGGGGGGGGATTTCCAGGGGGTGGGTGGGGTGTTTGGGGGGTGGGGTGGTGTCTAGGAGGGTGGGATGGGGGAGTCTAGGGGGATAGGGGTGTCCAGGGGGTGGGGGTGTCCAGGGGGGTGGGGGGGGGGTCCAGGGTGTTGGTAGGGCTGTCCAAGGGGGGTCGGGTGGTATCCAAGGAGGGGGGTGTCTAAGTGGGGGGGGGGGGGGCTGTCTATGGGGTGTCCATGGGGGTGGGCTGGTGTTCAGGGTGTCGGGGGGGGGGGGGGGGGTCCAGGGGGTTAGTGGGGCTATCCAAGGGGGTGGGATGGTGTCTGAGAGGGTGGGGGTGGCCGTCCATGTGTGGGGGGGTGTCCAGGGGGGTTGGGGGTATGCAGGTGGTGGGGTGGTGTCAAGGAGGGGTTGGGGTGCCGTCCAGTGGGGTGGTGGTTATCTAGGGGGTGGGGGGTGTTCAGGGGGGGGGGGGGCTGTCTGAGGTGGGGGGGGGGGGGGCTGTCCATGGGCGTGTCCAGGGGGTGGGGGTGTCTAGGGGGTTGAGGGGGCTTTCCAGGGGTGGGGGGTGTCCAGAGGGGTGGGGGGTGTCCAGGGGGTGGGTTGGTGTCCAGGGGGGGTGGGGGCGGTCCAGGGGGTTGGTGGGGTTGACTCTTACACATCACAAAGGAACCATGGATCGTTCTCCTAAAGGATCAAGACAATCCGAATGCATTTGGTCGGATTTCTGTAGGTCAGTTGTTGTTTTCACTTAAAATTGTGTTCATTTTAAACAAAAGAGAGACCCTTTGAGTGATACCAGAAACACCATGCCTCAGATTGAGGCGGGGATGACTCTTACATGTCACAAAGGACCCGTGGATCGTTCTACTAAAGTATCAATACAATCCGAATGCGTTAGGTCATATTTCCGTAGGTCAGTTGTTGTTTTCAATTAAAATTGTGTCCATTTTAAACAAAAGAGAGACCCTTTGAGTGGTACCGGCCACACCGTGCCTCATATTAAGGAGGGTATGACTCATAAACGTCACAAAGGACCCTTGTATCATTCTCCTAAAGGATAAATACAATCTGAATGTGTTTGGTCGGATTTTCGTAGGTCAGTTGTTGTTTTCACTTAAAATTGTGTCCATTTTAAACAAAAGAGAGACCCTTTGAGTGGTACCAGCCACACCGTGTCTCAGATTGAGGTGGGGTTGACTTATAAAAATCACCAATGAACCCATAGATTTTGATTCTAAAGTATCAACACAATCCAAATGCGTTTGGTCGGATTTCCGTAGGTTAGTTGTTGTTTTCACTTAAAAATTTGTCCATTTTAAACAAAAGAGAGACCCTTTGAGTGATACCAGCCACACCGTGCCTCATATTGAGGTGGGATTGACTCTTACACATCCCCAATTCACCCGTGGATCGTTATCTTAAAGGATCAAGAAAATCCTAATGTGTTTAGTCGGATTTCCGTAGGTCAGTTGTTGTTTTCACTTAAAATTTGTCCATTTTAAACAAAAGAGAGACTATTTGAGTGGTACCGGCCACACCGTGCCTTGGATTGAGTCGGGAATGACTCTTAAACATCAAAAAGGACCCATGGATTGTTCTACTAAAGTATCAAGACAATCTGAATGCATTTGGTTAGATTTACGTAAGTTAGTTGTTGTTTTCACTTAAAATTGTGTCCATTTTAAACAAAAGAGAGACCCTTTGAGTGGTACCGGACACACCGTGCCTTGGATTGAGGCGGGGATGACTCATACATGTCACAAAGGTCATTTGGATCATTATCTTAAATGATCAATACAATCCTAAGGCGTTTGGTCAGATTTCTCTAGGTCGGTTGTTGTTTTCACTTAAAATTGTGTCCATTTTAAACAAAAGAGAGACCCTTTGATTGGTACCGGAAACACCATGCCTCATATTGAGGTGGGGTTGACTCTTACACATTCCCAACGCACCCATGGATAGTTATCTTAATGAATCAATACAATCTGAATGAATTTGGTTGGATTTTCGTAGGTCAGTTGTTGTTTTCACTTAAAAATTTGTCCATTTTAAACAAAAGAGAGACCCTTTGAGTGGTACCGGACACACCGTGCCTCGTATTGAAGCGGGGATGACTCTTAAACGTCAAAAAGGACCCATGTATCATTATAAAAAAGGATCAAGACAATAAGAATGCTTTTGGTCAGATTTCCATAGGTCAATTGTTGTTTTCACTTAAAATTGTGTCCATTTTAATCAAAAGAGAGACCCTTTGAGTGGTACCGGCCACACCATGCCTCTTATTGAGTAAGGGATGAATCTTAAACATAAAAAATGACCCATGAATCGTTCTCCTAAAGTATCAATATAATCTTAATGCATTTGGTCAGATTTCTATAGGTCAGTTGTTGTTTTCTCTTAAAATTGTGTCCATTTTAAACAAAAGAGAGACCCTTTGAGTGGTACCAGCCACACCGTGCATCGGATTGAGGCAGGTATGAATCTAAAATGTCAAAAAGGACTCATGTATCTTTATTATAAATGATAAATACAATCTGAATGTGTTTGGTCAGATTTCTGTAGGTCAGTTGTTGTTTTCACTTAAAATTAGGTCCATTTTAAACAAAAGAGAGACCCTTTGAGTGATACCTGCCACACCATGCCTTAGATTGAGGTAGGGATGACTCTTACATGTCAAAAAGGGCCCTCATATCATTATACTAAAGGATAAATACAATCCAAATGTGTTTGGTTGGATTTTCGTAGGTCAGTTGTTGTTTTCACTTAAAATTGTGTCCATTTTAAACAAAAGAGAGACCCTTTGAGTGATACCAGCCAAAAAGTGCCTCGTATTGAGGAGAGGATGACTCATAAATGTCACAAAGGACCCGTGGATTCTTATTCTAAAGGATAAATAAAATACGAATGCGTTTGGTCGGATTTCCGTAGGTCAGTTGTTGTTTTCACTTAAAATTGTGTTCATTTTAAACAAAAGAGTGACCCTTTGAGTGGTACCGGAAACAAAGTGTCTCTGATTGAGACGGGTTTGACTCATAAACATCCCCAATGAACCCATGGATCTTTATCTTAAAGGGTAAATATAATCCTAATTCATTTGATCAGATTTCCGTAGGTCAATTATTGTTTTCACTTAAAAATTTGTCCATTTTAAACAAAAGAGAGACCCTTTGAGTGGTACCGGCCACACCGTGCCTCTTATTGAAGCAAGGATGACTCCTACACGTCACAAAGGACCCATGTATTGTTATCATAAAGAATCAAAACAATCCTAATGTGTTTGGTCAAATTTCTGTAGGTCAGTTGTTGTTTTCACTTAAAATTGTGTCCATTTTAATCAAAAGAGAGACCCTTTGAGTGGTACCGGACACACCGTGACTCGGATTGAGGTGGGGATGACTTGTACACATCAAAAAGGACCTGTGGATCGTTCTCCTAAAGGATCAACACAATCTGGATGCATTTGGTCAGATTTCCGTAGGTTAGTTGTTGTTTTCACTTAAAATTGTGTCCATTTTAAACAAAAGAGAGACCCTTTGAGTGGTACCGGCCACACCGTACCTCTTATTGAGGCGGGTATGACTCTCACACATCAAAAAGGACCCATTAATATTTCTCCTAAAGGATAAATACAATCCTAATGCATTTGGTCATATTTCTGTAGGTCAGTTGTTGTTTTCACTTAAAATTGTGTCCGTTTTAAACAAAAGAGAGACCCTTTGAGTGATACCGGCCACACCATGCCTCCTATTGAGGCGGGGATGACTCTTAAACATCAAAAAGTACCCTTGTATCATTATACTAAAGGATAAATACAATCAGAATGTGTTGGTCAGATTTCTGTAGGTCAGTTTTTTTTTCACTTAAAATTGTGTCCATTTTAAACAAAAGAGAGACCCTTTGAGTGATACCATCCACACCATGCCTCATATTGAGGCAAGGATGACTCTTAAATGTCAAAAAAGACCCTTGGATCTTTCTACTAAAGTATAAATACAATCCGAATGTGTTTGGTCGGATTTCTGTAGGTCAGTTGTTGTTTTCACTTAAAATTGTGTCCATTTTAAACAAAAGAGAGACCCTTTGAGTGGTATCAGCCACACCGTGCCTCGGATTGAGGTGGGTATGACTCTTACACATAAAAAATGACCCTTGTATCATTATCCTAAAGTATCAATAAAATATGAATGCGTTTGGTTGGATTTCTGTAGGTCATTTGTTGTTTTCACTTAAAATTATGTCTATTTTAAACAAAAGAGAGACCCTTTGAGTGATATTGGCCACAACGTGCCTTGTATTGAGGAAAGTATGACTTTTAAATGTCCCCAACACATCCTTGGATCATTATCTTAAAGGATAAATACAATCCAAATGCATTTGGTCAGATTTCCGTAGGTCTGTTGTTGCTTTCACTTAAGAATTTCTCCATTTTAAACAAAAGAGAGACCCTTTGAGTGGTATCGGCCACACTGTGCCTCGGATTGAGGCAGGTATGACTCTTACACGTCAAAAAAAACCCATGTATTATTATCATAAATTATTAAGACAATCCAATTGTGTTTGGTCAGATTTCCATAGGTTAGTTGTTGTTTTCACTTAAAATTGTGTCCATTTTAATCAAAAGAGAGACCCTTTGAGTGGTATCGGCCACACCGTGCCTCAGATTGAGGCAGGGATGAATCGTACACGTCAAAAAGGACCCATGAATCGTTATAATAAATGATCAATACAATCCGAATGCATTTGATCAGATTTCCGTAGGTCAATTGTTGTTTTCACTTAAAATTGTGTCCATTTTAAACAAAAGAGAGACCCTTTGAGTGGTACCATCCACACCGTGCCTCATATTGAGGAGGGGATGAATTATACATGTCAAAAAGGACCCGTGTATTTTTATCCTAAAGGATCAATACAATCCGAATGCGTTTGGTCGGATTTCTGTAGGTCAGTTGCTGTTTTCACTTAAAATTGTGTCCATTTTAAACAAAAGAGAGACCCTTTGAGTGATACCGGCCACACCGTGCCTCCTATTTATGTGGGGATGACTCATACATGTCACAAATGACCCGTGTATTGTTCTACTAAAGGATCAATACAATCTGAATGAGTTTGGTTGGATTTCCGTAGGTCAGTTGTTGTTTTCACTTAAAATTGTGTCCATTTTAAACAAAAGAGAGACCCTTTGAGTTATACTGGCCACACCATGCCTCATATTGAGGTAGGGATGACTCTTACATGTAATAAATGACCCATGGATCTTTCTCCTAAAGGAGAAATAAAATCCAAATGCATTTGGTCATATTTCCATAGGTCAGTTGTTGTTTTCACTTAAAAATTCGTCCATTTTAAACAAAAGAGAGACCCTTTGAGTGGTACCGGCCACACCGTGCCTTGGATCGAGGCATAGTTGACTCATACACATCCCCAATTCACCCATGGATCATTATTCTAAATGATAAATACAATCTGAATGCATTTGGTTGGATTTCCGTAGGTCAGTTGTTGTTTTCACTTAAAAATCTATCCATTTTAATCAAAAGAGAGACCCTTTGAGTGGTACCGACCACACCATACCTTGGATTGAGGCAGAAATGACTCTTACATGTCAAAAAGGACCCTTGGATCATTATCCTAAAGGATCAATACAATTTTAATGCTTTTGGTCAAATTTCTGTAGGTCAGTTGTTGTTTTCACTTAAAATTGTGTGCATTTTAAACAAAAGAGAGACCCTTTGAGTGGTACCGGCCACACCGTGCCTCAGATTGAGGCAGGGATGACTCTTACACATCCAAAACGACCTGTGTATCATTATCCTAAAGGATCAATACAATCATAATGCATTTGGTTGGATTTCTGAAGGTCAGTTGTTGTTTTTACTTAAAAATTTGTCCATTTTAAACAAAAGAGAGACCCTTTGAGTGGTACCGGCCACACTGTGCCTCTAATTGAGGTGGGGATGACTCTTACATGTCAAAAAGGACCCATGGATCATTATAATAAATGATCAAGACAATATTAATGTGTTTGGTCAGATTTCTATAGGCCAGTTGTTGTTTTCACTTAAAATTGTGTCCATTTTAAACAAAAGAGAGACCCTTTGAGTGGTACCGGCCACATCGTGTCTCGGATTGAGGCGGGTTTGACTCATAAACATTCCCAACGCACCCGTGAATTGTTCTATTAAAGTATAAACACAATCTGATTGCATTTGGTTGGATTTCCGTAGGTCAGTTGTTGTTTTCACTTAAAAATTTGTCCATTTTAAACAAAAGAGAGACCCTTTGAGTGGTACCGGCCACACCGTGCCTCAGATTGAGGAAATGTTGAATCATACACATCACCAACACACCTGTGGATTGTTATCTTAAAGGATAAACACAATCCAAATATGTTTGGTCAGATTTCCATAGGTCAGTTGTTGTTTTCACTTAAAAATATGTCCATTTTAAACAAAAGAGAGACCCTTTGAGTGGTACCAGCCACACTGTATCTCAGATTGAGGCGGGATTGACTCATAAACGTCCCCAACTCACCCTTTTATTGTTATCTTAAATTATAAACACAATCCGAATGTGTTTGGTTGGATTTCTATAGGTAAGTTGTTGTTTTCACTTAAAAATTTGTCCATTTTAAACAAAAGAGAGACCCTTTGAGTGGTACCGAACACACCGTGCCTCGGATTGAGGAAGGGATGACTCGTACATGTCTTAAAGGACCCATGGATCATTATCCTAAAGGATAAATACAATCCGAACATGTTTGGTCAGATTTCCGTAGGTTAGTTGTTGTTTTCACTAAAAATTGTGTCCATTTTAAACAAAAGAGAGACCCTTTGAGTGGTACCGGCCACACCGTGTCTCAGATTGATGCAGGGTTGACTCGTACACATCCCCAACACACCCTTGGATCTTTCTCTTAAATTATTAACACAATCCGAATGCTTTTGGTTAGATTTCCATAGGTCAGTTGTTGTTTTCACTTAAAAATTTGTCAATTTTAAACAAAAGAAAGACCCTTTGAGTGGTACCGGCCACACCGTGCCTCATATTGAGGAGGTGTTGACTCATACACATCCCCAAAACACCCTTGGATCATTCTACTAAATGATCAACATAATCTGAATGCGTTTGGTCAGATTTCTGTAGGTCATTTGTTGTTTTCACTTAAAAATATGTCCATTTTAAACAAAAGAGAGACCCTTTGAGTGGTTCATCATTCTTGCATGTTGTTGGTGCATATAATCTGTTAAAATGGTAAATTGAATCATTGGATAAAGGATTTTTTATTTAATAACAATTACAATATTCCTACGAACATTTACATACAACAATGTGTCATCTTTTGATCCCCTTAACCCCTCTCAAAAATGACCGCCAATTGTACACGTCCCCAAGTCAGATCTTCTTGTTATTTGTGTACAATCTGCCATCAGGTATGCAGCCCACTCATTTCTGAACATATCTATATCTTCTTGTGAGTATGAGGCTTTTCTAAAGTCAGATTAGTACTGCAAAATATAAAAATAAATAATTAATAAATAAATTAAATGAACTAGTAGTTGTTTTTGAAAATACCTCTTTAGGGATGCTTGTTTATTGATGAAAAATGATCTCTTTCATAAATTTACAAACATAATAACCACAATCATTATCATTTGTTTTTTTTAGACTGAAAAAAAATTTATCATTAGGAGAATAAGTAACTTGTGTTGAGATGTGTTTGGATAGTGAAATTTTATTATATATACCCTAATATTTGTCCAGACATAGTACTTGCTCACCTCCTTATGCTTAGCCCCTGTCCTCATTCATTTTTTAGAAGATAATGATACACTACCCTATCATAACATAATCCTCAGTAAAAGATAATATAAATTATATTACTTGATTTTTAGACCTAAAACTTAGGATGTAGCGTCTTACAGATTCACAAACTCCATCATGTGTGGTCAGTTTGATGGATATCCTTGCTTTGAATCCAGAAAATAAATCTTTGGAGTATCCAAGTTCACTGCAATTAGCATCCAATATTGCCTAAAAACACAAAAAGGAATAAGTAATAAAAGAAGTCAAAATATAATTGATATGATTTAATCGTAGAGTTTTACACCTGCATGGTTGGTATTAAGAAGATTCTGTCATCTGTAATCTTGCTTTCAAATGTTTTTAGCAAGCCGTTCACTATTTCATTCTTTTTTGATGGCTCTATTTTCGTTAGATGTGATGATGTGGTATGAGGACTAACGAGTCCAAATTTTGGCTCATGGGAAAATTCCTTCAACTTTTTTTCATATATACATTTGTCAACAATATAAAATTAATTTAGTCACAATTTTCAAATTAGATCAGATTTTAGAAAATCAATTCACAGAGCAACAGGAGGAGCATCAGTAGCCGCAGTAGCAGCAGCTTGAGAGACTTGTTCAGCCTCAAGGTTAGGAGCACCAGAATGTGCAGAAGTCATTATCTGCAAAAGTGGTTGAACAGTTAATTTAGATTACATAAATTCAGTAATGATAAGATAATAACATGAGGTAACAAGATCTATATTACAAAAAAAATATAACCTGTTTATTGAACTCTCTTTCTTTTTTTCAAAGGCTGAAGGGATTTGAAACCTCTATCTATTATCCAAATCCCTTCATTGTGGTCTCCTCTAATATACAAAACATCATCTACATTGGGATCGCTCCGAAATGATTGTGATGTACCACTGAAAGGATCGTCCTCAATTGAATTTTCATCAAAACCTTTAGTAGTTTTGGACGATAACAGAACAATCAACCACTTTTGGTTTGTGGAATCTGGAACATAAAAAACTTGTACCGCTTGTGATTCCATTATAAACTATTCATATTTGTACCCTTATTTACTAAAATAAACTTTCACAAATCCCCATTCATCTATTTTAAAACCATTGTTGTTATCAACCCATTTGCATTGAAAAATTGGCAATTGGAATGTCGTATAATCCAACTCCCATATTAGTTTGATAATGCCAAAGTATGACATATTTGCATAAATTGGATTTCTGTCCTTACTACCAGAAACATGCATCACTTCAGCCAATAGTTCAACTCCACTATTTTTCATGGTACTATATTCATCATGTTCATTTGTATAGAATTTATAACCATTAATTACATAACCATTGTAAGATAATACATACACACTTGGTCCAGCGGCTAGCCATCGAAGTCGTTCTGAAATTGAATTCAGATTTTCATCCAACCGCTTAAAAATATGGTCCTGAAACCATCCTATAAACTGGTAATTATGTGTATTTGATAACCATTTTTCATCTCTTGATGGATTCAACTACCTAAAAATTTCTTTGTGAGTTTCAATATATGGAGAAACCTCCCAACTATTACAAAAAACATAAAGGTGGGCCTGCTCCCGATCTGTAATGCTGATTGTCACAACATCTATTCCAGAAATTCCCTCACCCTCAATGCATCTAGTGTGATGAGATTTCGGGAGACCAATGCTTTCCACATCAGATAGGTATTCGGTACAAAATTCAATGGCTTCCTTAACAATATATCGCTCCATTATACAACCCTCTGGCCGACTTCGATTTTTGACATACCCTTTCAAAATATTCATATACCGTTCAACATGATACATCCATCTATAGTGAACAGGACCAAAAAGTCGAATCTCTCTCACCAAGTGAATAATAAAATGAACCATCATATCAAAGAATGTTGGTGGGAAGAACATTTCTAATTCACATAATATGATGAAAATTTCTTTTTCCATAGCTGGCAATTTCACCGGGTCTAAAACTTTACTACATATATCTTTGAAAAAGAAACAAATTTTGGTTAACGTATGATGAACATTCTTGGGCAAAATGCAACGTAAAGATATAGGAATTAGATCTTTCATCAAAACATGACAGTCATGTGATTTCAAACCTTTTAACTTCAAATCATTCATTGAAACAATGTTCTTGATATTTGATGAATACCCCTCTGTAACCTTTACATCATTGAAGAAGTTGCAAAACTGGTATCTCTCCTCCCTAGAAAGAGTATAAGCAGCTGGAGGAAGAAATATTCGATTTTCACCCTTCACGGGAGCCAACTCTTCTCGTATTCCCATGTCAACCATGTCCAACCTTGCCTTAATTCCATCCTTTGTTTTTCCATGGGAATTTAGAAACGTTCTAATAACACTATCACATACATTTTTTTTTCCAAATGTATCACATCAAGAAAATGTCTGACATACAAACAATTCCATTATGGTAATTCAAAAAAAAAACTGATCTCTTTTTCCAACTGATTTTCGTAAGGTTTTTCAAAAATGGTTTACCAAAAACAGTGTTCACATCTTTTACTTTCTCAAATAGCTGATCACCTATTAGTGGAGACGGTGCTATGCATTGTTATGAACTTCCATTGAATGATGTCATCCAAGATCGGTACTTATGCTGATGAGGTATAAATCTATGATGTCCTAGAAACACAGATTTAGATAAATGTTTCAACCTAATTGATTCTGTATCTTCTTCGCACACGGGACACCCTTTAGTTCCTTTAATGCTATAGCCTGACAAATTTACATAAGTAGGGAAATAATTTATTGTCCCATACAACATTGCTCTTAATGTAAAGTATTCACTTTTATAAGCATTATACAACATAACACCTGAATCCCACAATAACTTCAAATCCTCTATCAAAGGAGAAAAATAAACATCAATATAATTACCTGGTTGTTTTGGTCCCGATTAAGCATAGATAACATGATGAATTTCTACTTCATGCATAACCAGGGTGTAAAGTTATAAATTAACAACATAATAGGCCATGTACAATGAGTTCTGGTTTGAAAACCAAAAGGATTTACTCCATCTATAGATAACGCAAGACGAAGGTTTCTCGGTGCTTTTCCAAATTTAGGATACTTATGATCAATTTTCTTCCATTGAGGAGAGTCATCCGGATGATGTAATTTCCCATCTTTATTTCTTTTATCTGCATGCCACGATAATTGTCTTGCAGTTTCTTCACTTCTATATAGACACCTAAACCTTGGAATGATTGGAAAGTACCATACAACTTTCGTAGGATTGGATTTATCTTTCTTGTATCGAGAAGCACCACACTTTGGGCATTTTTTAAGTGATCTTTTCTCCTTTCGAAACAATATATATTCTTTTGGGCAGGCATGTATTCTTTTAGAAATCATACCCATTGAGCGTAGCATTTGTTCAACTTCATATTTCCGGCTTGGGAGCTCATTATCTTCAGGGAGCATGTCATTCAAGAGAGAAAGTAGTTCTGTAAAACTAACATCACTCCATCCATTTCCTGCTTTCAATTTATACAACTTCAGTATAGCTTACAATGTTGTATACTTGGTGCAACCAACATACAATGGCATCTTTTCACAACTCTTTAACTTCTCAAACAATTTTGGGCAATCACGGAGTTCATCTTCAATTGTATTTGTCATTTCCTCAATACGATATTCATCATCATTGACATCTGTAATCACATCCTCCATACGGTCTTCTTCATTATCCATATTTTTATTCATATCTGATGATCCATAAAATGCAGTTTTATCCCATCCAGTAGCTACATTCGCTTTTTCTCCATGTTTATTCCAACATTTATAACTCTGATCTATTCCATGACATATCAAATGTTCTTCCAACTCCTCTAGAGTAAGTAGTCTAGAATAACAACAATGTAAACACAGAAAAAGGAAATGAGAAGGATCCTTTGCACGATCCTTTGCAAACTTGATGAACTCTTTCACTCCATTCTCATACTCTATTGTCAAACGATTAGCATCCATCCAATCTTTATTCATCTTCATCCTATTTGAATCTCAAATATTAGTATTTATGGTTCAATTACCCAAAAAAGGCTTCCAAATATAGTAGAAGAGAACCACTTCCTTATAAAAATAGAGATTAATAGAGCGTAACCATTTCCAATAAATATTTAGAAATCAACAGAACAGGGATAGACCCCCCATCAAAATCAACACAGTTTCCAAACAAAAAGGGGTTCAAAGGGATAATCACTTGTGTCATAGATGGTAAAACTCACATGACATCATCCTCTATGGCTCATCCTCCTCTATCGGGTCAACCCTTCTATGGTCAACTAGTCCATCCTTTTATACCTCACCAACCTAAAATACATATGGATGAAAACCAGTAGCCAACTCTATAAGTAAAGAAAGGATTCTCATAATCTCTACAATATGGAATTCATTAAATATAATTACTTTAGATTCATTATAGTTTCCTCAAATCACCCCATTCCAAACACAAAAATAATCAAGAATGATACATCTACCACTCTTAGGTCTCTTCCCTACATTCAATATCATCATGCCTAAATACCCATATATCCACACATACACATGTCACAAACACATAAAAAACCATATCCATATCAGAACCAAAGTACCCATATGGATTTCAATCAGGTTACTCGACTCAAGTGGTGGTGTGTAAGAAATAATAAGAAAATATAATAATTATATAATCACACAAAAATATCAAACTGGTGTTAATAATCCAATAAACCCAAGGTATCATTCCATCTATAAGAATACTCTAAAGGAGCCCATATGCGACAGTAGTCCCAGGTGGTGAAGGTTCCTGAGGAGGAAGGGGAAAACACGCACTTATCAGGGTTTGAGTTCAGGTTACTGAGGTTGAAGGTGGATCGATACTCCTACAAGGGTTCATTCCATATTTCACAAACCATGTCCTGGTACCCTAATATGTTAAACCACTACTGGTGGAAGTGAAATCGTTCCTGATGATCATTCTAAGAAGAAATGGAAACCAAGAGGGGGGAGTGGTTCGAAATACCTCAAGAAAGATGAAAAAATGGTATTTGAGAATAGGTTAGTGGATTTCATGTTTTCTAGAAACCTATACAATAGACTCCACAAGCGGTGATGGCCTCTGTATTTGTTGCAGCAGGTAAAACTGTCACCTGAGAAGATGAGATCAATGAGGCCCTTCCCAGCCATGAACTGAACAAACTCCATGATAGACTTCCTCTGGAATGGGATTCTACCTTTCCTTTCCTTTAGGTTGGAAATGAAATTAAAGTCACCTCCAACAAACTATGGATGGTGGCTGGGATCGAATGTATTTTGTTCACTCAATAGAGATTCCCTTTGAAGAGGGTTATAGCTTCCAAAAACAAAAGTCATAAGGAAGGAGGTGTCACCGTTCGACACCTTGGTAGTGATGAATTGATTACAATCTTGAACAGTCTCAACAACATATTTATTGTTCCAAAATACCCATTTGTGTCTGTTGGAGGGGTCAGAGTGTAGAAATCCATGCAACTTAATCTTCCAGGAGAATTATATGATTATTATAGGGGTTTTTGTGTTATTTGACAAAAAAAATGACATTATGCGTTTTTATTTATATGGTGAGGAAGTATGATTTAACATGGGCACTAAGACTATGATCATTACATATAAAGATAATAATGATGGGTAGGATAGGGCTATGGCATTGTATCTAGAGCTAGTAGCCTTATTTAAGTGGGAGGATGATCTCTCATTGAGGTCCCTTGATTTTGAACATGTTCATAATCCCTTATGGTTGGTAAGCTTCATATGAGTGGGAGATGAGGATCCAAAGGGTTAGGGGAAGGATGGATAATGAAACTTGGGGGCTGGTGAGGGAGTTCTCTCTGGATCCATAAGTATTTGGAGCTGTATGACAGGCTCAGAGCCAAGGGAGACAGAACAAACACTGCTAGGAAGGGGCTTGGCCACTTCAGAGAAGTAGTCAGTAACCTCAGCGAGGGAGAAGGACAGAGATGGAGGTAGGGGTGGAAAGGTTAGAAAGCTTGGTGGTCTAGGAATCATGCCATACAAGTTCCCTGCCAGACAAAGTCACTTAGATAGCATGAAGGAAAGAAGGGGGGAACAATTGCACAAAACCATAAGGAAGGAAAATAATTTGGAATGGAGAGGACAGGGGCTTGGTAGATTTACATGGAATCAACGAGAGAGGAGGGGGATGACATCTCAAAGGATTGGGTGGGGTCTGAGGGGGAAACTATCACTAGAACACCTACTAACGTCGGGGAATCCATCTGATAGACATCCGAGAGGGGGAGAAAATCTATCCCTATTGATCAAGATCTTGGGGGGGGGGGGTGTCGGTCCCCTTGGTGTTACCTTCTACAAACCTGAAGAGAATTCCCTTAGATAAGATAGCGAGAGAAAAACCTAGGGAAAATATGGTAGATGATCTCCTGAGTCCAGTAGAAGGAATCCTACACCCGGAGCATGATTTTGAAAGGTAGGGTAAGAGAGGTGTCCAGCTCCAAAAAGATTCAAAAATACAACACTAATAACAAGAAAATAGTTAAGAAAAGATGAATAACTATCAAAATTTCCTCTCACTAATAGATATTTCATTTTGAATATAGAAATGTGAAATTACACATATTCCCATTTCTAATAGTTTAAACAATCATGAGGGACCCCAAAAATAAAGGGTAAGTCAATGATGTGGAAATATTGATTCTCATATATAACAACCTCAACAATAAATGAACACCTTGACAAAAAGGTCTAAAACAAAATAACATGTAGATAGATTCTAAAAAACTATCACTATATTTTAACCCTATGTGTTTGTAGGGGGGAAATCATAAAATAGGTTCCTAACTAAAAGATACTCCTCCGAATAAAAATGATGAAACACACAAAATAATAAATTACTAACACAAAAAAAAACAATAGTGGTTACCCAATATATTATAATTCCATTAAAATAGTAACAGTCTAATGAAAAATCTTAATCCAATATGTGATCATGATTAACATCATCAAAATGAAGAGAACAACTCAAAAAAAATATGTGAAAAATATCATTTATAGGGAAATATTACTATGAAATCACATTTCCAAAAATACATATGTAACATAATAAGTCACTATCACTAAGACCGGAGATAACTCACTGTCTCAAAAAATAAAATCCATAATGAACCAATGAGGAAGAAAACAAAATTATAGTTTTATCATATGATACTTTCATAAACAATGATAATAGATGATAGCATTTTAATAGAGGTAGAATATGAGGTAGCATGGGGTTCCATTACAAAAACACTAAATTCATAGTTAACCCATACAAATATAAGAAGTTATAGCATGGGTATAACCTATGAAACTAAGAAAGCATATCAAAATCATCTAATAATGTAAAAGCATTGAATCACTTACCACACACTTGGAAACTTCTAGAGGTGGAGGTGCACGAGAGGAGCCGCCAACTGAAGAGAAATGGAGGAGTAGGGTTCGCGGGGAGTAGGGTCGAGCGAAGAGGAGGAGAAGTAGGGTTTGCGGGGAGGAGGATCTACCAAAGGGGTTCGAGGGGGAGGATTAGGAGAAGGTATAGTGGTAGAGGTCCGGCAACGAGAATATCAGGGGCGGCGTAGGTCAGGTAACGTAAATCTTGGGGGACAGCGGAGGGGAGTAGTAGGGTTTTAGTACCGTGAGAGCTTTAGGTCGCGATAAAACGAGGACATTGTGCCACCGATTTTATAAAATATGGGACTACGGTTTTATCAGCGCTAAAAAAGAGCTGATAAAGACTACCTTTATCAGTGCGAAAAAGGTGCTGATAAATCCTTCCTGTATGAGCACTAAAATTTTAGTGCTGATACAGGCCTTCTTTATCAGTGCTTTTCTAATGCTGATAAATGGTCTCTTTATCAGTGCTGATAAAGGTTACCCTGTATCAGCGCTAAAATTTTAGCGCTGATAGAGGGTACCTTTATCAGCGCTTTTCTAGAGCTGATAAAGAATCCCTTTATCAGTGCTAGAAAAGAACTGATAAATAATACCTTTATCAGTGATAAAATTTTAGCGCTGATACAGGGTTTCTTTATCATCAGTTTTTTCTTAGCACTGATATAAGGTGGCGCTTCCCTTGCCTGTTTTTGTAGTAGTGTTCTTTCCTTTTGGTAACCCACCAATTGGAACATTTTTTGATTATGGTAAAGAAAATAATTATGAGCTGAGATCTTATATGATGGGATTCAGGGATGGTTTATTATCAACCAGGATTGATGGTGAAATTATTTGTGAGGCTTACATCACTTATAGGTTTTCTCATCAGTTCAGATGTCTTCAACAATCAAACACTTTTCCATCTACGTATGTTAGACATGAGAAGCACCCAATGTTAGTGAGACAATTATGAATTCTAACGACTTTAGAGGTGTCCAAATTTTCAATTACATTGCCTCTATCAGATGAATCAATCAGATTGGAAGCTAGATATGCCAAAGCTTGAGCTTCTTCATATCCTCAAGGGGATTTGACAAAAGGAATATATCAAGTGGCAGCTACAACAACTGTTTCATGTGGAAATAGCGGTAAGAAGTATAAGGCTAGAGATGATATAGAAGTTTTAGAGGTTTCAAATCCCTCAAAACATCTTCACAGGAGGTATACTAGGAAGAATAGGGCTAGAAGAAATACCTCCAACACCAAGGAGATCCAGTCTCCGCCATCAAACAGAGGTTCCTATTTCATCCGTTGAACTCTCTAAAGAAGAAAGGAGGCCTGAAGAGGCTCACTAGTCAGAAGGTGTTGAATCTCCTCCACAATCAACCATACCAAGATTGAATTATGTGTGACCTTTAACCATTAATAATTGGGAGAGTGTGACCTGTGATCTTAGGGATGCATGATCATTCCTCCAACATGGAATTTGAATACCAGATGTTTGTGACATTAAGGTACCTTCTGATTGAAATCTGGATAATAACCCGGCTAAAGTACAGAAGTATGTTATAGAGTTGGAGGCTTTTATATATGAAAATTATGAAAAAAATACTAGCCTCCAAACGATTATCTCATATGATGGACTTAGGAGTACACGAAGGGGTAATTATTGACTCTTAGGAGGAGTGGGATATTTATGTTAATACTGAGAATGTATCTTACTTTTTCTTTTGTCTCAAATATTCTTTACCATTCATCATCATTAATCTTGATGAAAATGTATTTGTGTAGCTTGAATGTTGGGAAGGAAAATTTGGAATAGTTCTTGAATCACCAAAGTATGGGCCTATAGGCTCTCCCATTGATGTAATGAATGATCCTCCCAGGTCTCTAGAACTTTCTCCATGAGTAAGAATTATGACTGGGGTAATGGCGATGGATAATCCTCAACCATTACCTCAAGTTTCTCCTGCCAAGAGGAGTGTTTTGATTTCTCCCCAAGCTTTTGAAAAGAAACACCAGAGAGCAATGAGATTGATCCGAAGTGTTTTCCGAAGAATTAAGTATTTATACTATCCTCAGGTCATGTAATTTGCTCAACACACTCTGGTAATCATGTTTCCTCTTGCAAGATATATGTCTCTCTCTTCTCTCAAGGGACTAAGAGTTGATTCTTCTAGACCAAATAAGGAAACCCTAGGAGAAACCCAAGTTCATGCTGATGAATCTTCCATTTTATTAGATAAATCATCAAAAGATTCAACTATACCTTCTCCTGGATCTACTGAGAGAGAGAAAATTCATAGTAAGATTAAATACAATCCTCAGTTGATTTTTTCAGTGGATCCTGAAATAATAAATGCTGATATTCCTATTGATCTAGAAGAAAGGAATGAGGACCCATGACAATCTGAGATAAATAATGATGTTGGCCCAAACCTGGAAAGACCTGATAATGCTGTATCGATTGAAGATCCAACAAAAAAGAATGTTAGCGGAGCAAATTTGGGCATCAACCAATGTTTCTTGGATACCTTAAATGGTGAGGATGCTATGACATTCCAGGCCTCATACACTGAAATGATGGAAGCCCTTAATCCAAATATTGATATTCCAAGTTCCATTAAGGAGTTCAGGGATTTTCATGAGAAATTTCAAGGACGTAAGTCCTTATTCTTGAATTTTACATACACAATTGTTCTTATTTACTTGATTCTTTACATCAAAGTTCACCTTATGCAGCTTTATCTGCAGAAAATGTTGCAAAGGCTCTTTAGAAATGGGGTATTCCACTCTAAATTTCTGTTGGAGATGGAGAAATACCTATAGAGGATCCTTTATCAAGAGATTCTACAGATCCTTCAAATATAATAACTGAGAAAAACTCAGGGGAATGCCCCTTCTCAAGGAACATATACTCAAATAAATGAAGCTGAGAATACAGGGGATGAATCCAATCAAGTAACTGACTTATTATTGGGTAAATATAATCAATTGTCTGAATCATATCTGTTTATTCAATTTGAAACTGACAATGAACTTGATTTATCATTTGGGGTTATCATCTCCCAGATCAGAAGGTGAAGCTTCTACTATTTCGAGATAAGTAGAACAAGGAAACTCTTTAAGTGATTTGTTTCTAGAGTACATTTTACCTCATGGTAGTGACTCAGATTTAGACTTAGAGATGCAATATGCTCTTGGTATGGCCCATAAGAAAACATGGCGGAATATCTGGAGAATAATTGCTGAGAAGCCTTTAGATGAATTGCTATCCTATTTTTCCAAACTCCCAGCATTATTTTGCATAATGGGATTTAGTGGATTTAATTATCGACCAGTTTATGATGCTATGAAAGAAATCATTCGATGACGGGAGCAAGAGCATAAGCTGCAACAAGATTTTGAAGAGGCTAAATGAATTATCAATATTGAGGGCTTTCAAGCTGTAGTAGATGAGGTAGAGGCAAATCATAACATGAAATCGATCGAAATTAGCCAAAAAATCAAAGGATCCATGAAGGAGTCATTATATCTTCAACAGCAACTAGATGCTGTTCATAAAAAAATTGAGAAATTGAACCAGACATTGGGAGAAACCTAATTAAAGGAGATAAAATCCATTTCAACTGTTAAGAAAGTACTTCTTCAGGCCGAGGATGCTAGAGTTGCTCAGCTATATCAACTTCAACAGGCAACTGATAAGGCTTATGAAGCTTTTCAACAAATGAAGAGTCATGTTGTGAGTTTATTTTGATGCATGATAGAGAGGCTTTGTTCTATGGATGTCCCTCTGATTCCATATAAATGAAATGGATTTATTATCTCCAATCATATGTGTCTTCATTCCTATTTTCCATGATTGAAATATTAAAGGTAATGATGATGATGACCTTTTTTTAAATCATTAAACCTTCATGTTAGACAACCATGATTACAAATGAAAAGAATGGGGATGCTCATAATTTCCTTATTAAGCTAGTGGGACTAACAATCATAGTTTTATTTTTGTTAGGGTTATATGGAAAACCCCAAAAATTTCATATATTTTGATTTTTTATTTCTCAATATTACCTAAATCATACAAAAATGTACGTTTAGCGAGCCAGGACTCGACTTTTGTTTAGAGTGACCTTTTCGAGTTCTCAATATAATGAGTACCAAGTATTTTGTTGTTAGAAGTTTAGAGTCATGCATGTTGGACTATAAAGGGCTAATATTTGGGGTTGAATAACTTTAACCATAAATTTTGAAATTAGTTCCTAAACAAGACTCTATGGATAAGAATTGCTTTAATATTCTTTAAATATTTCCAAGGGGAATCTTGAGCCATGATTTTTATAGATACCAAATTTAAAACCTGTATCAACATAAGGGGAGTCTCTTCCAAGAATGAAGTTACCATTATTTAAAAAAAACCTATTATGGGGATTATAATTTGTAGGGAAAACTGGGGCATATACTACATATCCAAATAGTGGCATTTTTTGACTAATAGGTCTGTTATGTAGGAAACTTATGCAAGGACACTTAAGGGAACATACTACATAGTCAAGAAAAAGAGCTCTTTGAAGTTTAACATTTTACTACTGATAGACAGGGGAAAATAAGATTTGGGTGACTCAAGACCATAGTGGGTAGTTTTTCCAAGGAAATGAATTTTAATAATAAAGAGATATTTTATGCCGACATATGTCATGAATAGGAAAACCACTTCTATACAAATTTGGTGTATGAAGAATGGTTAAAATTTATCAGAAAGGGGAATTTATGATATCATATTGTGCAGTTTTAAGTCATTCAGTGAGGACATTGGTACTGTGCAGTTTTAAGTCATGCAGTGAGGAAATTGGTACTGTGCAGTTTTAAGTCATGCAGTAAAGACATTGTGTGGATTTAATTTAAGCTCTTTAGCTTTGACCAAAGGTATGAGACTCTACCAATTTATTGATAATTTTTTTAGAAATATACTACCATATCCAGGTATGAAATGGAAAATTGTAAACTATAATTTAAGAATTTTTGAATCCAAAGGATGATATGGGAAAAGAGGCTAAAAGCATTAGATGAAGTCTTTTCCAAGAACTAAGTTACCATTAGTTGAAAAACCCGTTATGGGGGTTGTGTTATACAGGTCCAAATGGGGAATATACTGCATAGCTAAAGAGTGTAATCTTTTGACTGATAGGCCTGTTATGTAGGCAACTTATGCAAGGCCATCTAAGGGAAAGTGTTGCATAGTCAGGCAAAAGAGCTCTTTAAAGTTTAACATTCTATTGCTAAAAGCTGAAGAAAGCTTATGGAGATTCAAATTTTCTAAAACACTGAGTTTGGTTTATGGGGAAAGGTACTTGAATATAGAGAGGGTATTTCCAACCAATATTTACAAAGAATTTTAGGAATAGGACTCCTACGAAGGTCTGACCCAAACGTAGGAGTTATGGTGTTTTATAGTTTTAGGTCATACAACTTGGACCAGAAAAAGAAATAGTATATGATATGTATCCAAGTTATTCCAAGGTTATTCCATACTACTTTGAACACATGGAGAGGGAAATGTGTAAACCATGGTCTTGAAGAGTTTCAGATTAAAAGAAAGATAATGGGACAAATATACCTGAATGACCATTTTAACATACTGATTCTTGTATATTGTTATCAAAGTTTGAAGGGAACAAAGACACTATAACCAAGAACAAAATTACCATTATTTGACAAACCCGTTATGGGGGATGTATTATATAGGGACAACTGAGGCATATGCTGCATAGCCAAATAATGACATCTTCTGACTGACAGGCCCATTATGTAGGAAACTTATGCAAGGCCACCTAAGGGCATGTGCTGCATAGTTAGGAAAAAGAGTTCTCAGGTATTAGAAACTTTGTCACCATAAATCATAAGAAAGACTATGAAGATCTAAAAAAATTCAAGATTAAGAGTGTGAAATATGGAAGGGGTTATGCCCAATGCATATAAGAAATATTTGAACCAATATTGTCCATGAGTTTGATATCCTTTACATAGATCTGACTCATATGTAAAATGGATACTTTCTTTGTTTCTCTTAATTAATATTATGATGTGCAGTTTTAAGTCATGCAATGAGGACATTGTACTGTGTAGTTTTAAGTCATGAAATGAGGACATTGTTAATCCCACAATAAATCGAGACACCTTATTTATACAAATAATCCTTTTACCTAATTCCTAATCCCATGCGATCTATGCTCAGTGTGAGAAACAAGGATCAGTAAGGGTTTCTTCTATAACACAAAGGTGACACAAGTGAAGAATATGGGTGTTATATTTCCATGCAGTTTAACATCATGCGGTAAGGACAAAGATGAACCGATGTGAAAAGAAAGACTTTTTGTGGATGGACTAAGGGATAAAATCCAAGTGTCACTAAGTGTCTTGCTAAGGGCAAGAATCAAGCCATATGTAGTTCTTACAACATTACCTATGTAGGTTTGATTCTTATACAAAGAATAAAGGTTTTTTTATCATGGCTGGGCCCAATATTGTAGATCTAGGTGTCTCTACATATCTCATTTAAAATGATAATCAATCCATACATAGTTATTAAAACAATCATTCCTCACGCCAATTGAGTTTGACATGAATAATGGGGGATTTTGACATGTTCTGAGAGAATGGTAAATCTTAAGACATAAAATGGTATAAGGAATAAATCATGTATCTTAAGGAAACACTCTGTATAAATCTGATTCATATACAATAGGATAAAAGAAAATAATAAGATTTTGTGACTACAACTGAGCCCAAAATTGGATATTTAGGCATCTCTATGTATCTCATTGAAAATAAGAATCAAACCATATTTAGTTCTTAAAACAAGGTTCTTATGCAGATCTAACTCAGGTATAAGAAAGAGAGGGAATCATGTACAACTAAGGAGTAGCAATGATGTCAATGATGTTTTCTTATGGAAGCTCTTAACATCCAGTATATAAGATATTAACCATGCAGTTTAATGTCATGTAACAAGGAGAAATGGTGTTATGAAGTTTAACATCATACAACAAGGACAAATATGCTAAAAATTTTAACATCATGCAGCATGGATGCAAATGGTTGTTATGTAGTTTAATGTCTTGTAACTAGGAATTTGTACTATGCAGTTTTTAGTCTTGTAGCTAGGACCTATGGGCTATGCATTTTTTAGTCTTACAGCAAGGACATGGGGGCTGTGCAGGTTTTAGTCTTACAGTAAGGACATGATGGCTGTGCAGCTTTTATTCTTGCAGCAAGGACATTGGGGGCTATGTAGTTTTTAGTCTTACAACAAGGACATGGGGGCTGTTCAGGTTTTAGTCTTGCAACAAGGAGATTGTACTATGCAGTTTTAAGTCTTGCAGTGAGGATGATGTATACAACTACACAAAGTATTTTTTTAAGAATCCCGCATTGGTTGGAGTTGTAATAAGCTCTCTATCCATTGAGATTAAGGCATAAGATACGTTTGAATAGACCTTATGTATGGAATAAGTTCCTTCCCACTTTGGCTCAAGATTTGGAGGTTTCTTCCCTAGTATCATTAGAGTACTAAGGACCAATACCAATTCTCCTTGAAAAAATGAACGGAGGTGAAATTTCTTGTTAAAATATCGCGCTATTTTGTTTTGATATACTTCTAAATGATGCAAAGTATGCAATATTTTTTTGTTTAATCGTTCATTTAACCATTTCTGAGACCTCTCATCTATAGACAACTAATCACAGATTTCAACTCTGAGTGAAGGAAATTGCATTTCAATTTACAAAAATGCTTCTGTTCCATATACTAATGAATAAGAAGTTTCTTGGGTGGCAGTACGAGTAGTGGTATGATAATCCCATAAAGCATTCAAAATTTTATCAGTCCATGATTTCTTATCTTTATCCACCATCTTCTAGAGTATATTTGATAGGGTCTTGTTGAAGGCCTCTATCTGTCTATTGGCCACCACATGATAGCGAGATGAATGGTTGAATTTGATATTATGTTCCTTATATAACTTTTTTACCTCATCAGAACAAAAATTAGTGCCATTGTCCATCAAAATAGTATGAGGGACACCAAATCTGGTGATGATATTAGTTTTTACAAAACTAACAATGATTTTGGCTCCAACTTATTTGAGAGGTATTGCCTCATCCCATTTAGAAAAGAAGTCAGTAATAGTAAGGATATACTTGAATTTCTTAGCTATAGATGGAGGATAAGGCCCTACTACATCCATTCCCCATGAGGCAAATGGCTAGGAGTATTTAGTTGTATGTAGCAACTCCAGGGGTTGATGAATGAATTTGGCATGCACTTGGCAGGGATGGAATTTCTTAGTGAAATCTATGAAATCCTACATCATTGAAGGCCAAAAGTATCCAAGACTTTGGATCTGATCAGAGATTTTGTGCCCAGACTGGTGGGAACCACAAGCTCTTGAATGTACTTCTTTCATGACAACTGCAGTCTCTTCTCCATCAATACATCTGAAGAGTATTCCATCAAATCCTCGTTTTTAGAGGATATTTTGGTGATCTGGACTATCATAAAGAGTAAAATTGGATGCTCGTTGTCATATCTGTTCTTTTTCAACCCTATTCGGTGGACGTACTCCATTTTGAAGATATTTCATGATGGATGTTCTCCATCCCATGGTATGACCATATGGCTCATAAATAAAGATAATTTCATTAATTTCCTCCATTCTGGTTTGAAAAAAGGTAATACCACATGACGATGGGCTATGTTGATGACTGTCTCATCCCGATCTAGATATGCCAAGGCTGTAGCTGCATTATCCAGTGCATCTGCTTGGGAATTTTGTGATTGTGGGACATAATACAATGTCGTCTCTGAGGGAAATTCAGCCATTAACCCTCTGACATAATTACACAAAGGGATTAACTCTTCTTTTCTGATAGAATATTCTCCATTGATTTGTTTTATTACCAATTCTGAATCACCTTTTACCTTCAAGTGATTCATTTTCACCTGAAGTGACAATTCCAAACCTATAATGAGAGCTTGATACTTCGCCACATTTTTGGTTCTACCTTCCGATAATAGGAAGGAATAAGGAAATACTGCCTTTTCTGGGGAGATAAAGACAATTCCTAACCCAGTTTTATTGATTTTAGTGTTTTCCATTCTCTTCCCTATTAGACTTCTGGAAGCACTATCAAAGTAAACTTCCCATGTTTGGGAATTATCTTGAATAGAGAATACCTCTTCATCAGTAATTTCAGTATTTAATGATGTATCTTCTGCAGATGGATTCTCAGCAAGGAAGTCATCCATAACTTGGACTTTTATTTCCTTTTGAGGCACAAAATGGATATAAAACTATTACAAAATAACTTCCCACCGTGCTAGATGACCTATAAGCATAGGACGACTAAGGATAAATTTGAGTGGGTTATTGCGAGATACCAATTGGACCTCATGATGTTGCAGGTAGTGCCTCAATTTTTGAACTACAAAGATTAATTCCAAGCAGCCCTTTTCAATACTTGAATACCAAGTTTCTGCATCAAGCATAGTTTGACTAAGATAGTAAAGACTATTTTCATTCCTAGCATTGTTCTTTTGAGCAAGGAAATCACCCAATGATCACTCTAAAGATATCACATAAAGAATAAGCGGTCTTCCTTCAACAGGTGACAGTAATACTGGTGGACTCAAGAGATATTTCTTGAGGGTATCAAATGCTTCTTGACAGTCTTTAGTCCATTTGTAGGTGACTCCCTTCTTCATTAATCTAGTGAAGGGTAAACACTTACCTACTAAATTGGCGATAAAGTGCCAAATATAGGCCAAGTGTCCTTGGAGTCCTATTAACTATTTCAAATTTCAAGGAGGTGACATACAAAGGATTGATTTTGTTTTCTTAGGATCAACTTTGATACCACGATGGCATACAACGAAGATAAGGAACTTTCCTGAGGTTACCCCAAAAGCACATTTCAAGGGGTTCATCTTCAAACTGTGTTGCCAAAGTTTATGGAATATGGTCTCCAAATAAGCCAAGTTATTGGAACTTTGTCTGAATTTTACCACTAAATCATCCACATAACATTCAACAAATTTCCCTAAGAAGGGTTTGAAGATATGGTGCATGGAATATTGGTATGTTGCGCCTGTATTCTTTAAACCAAAGGGAATTACCCAATAGAAAAACACACCTTGAGGGGATCTGAAGGCTGTAGATTCTTTATCCTATGGTTCCATACAGATTTGATTATACCCTGAGTATCCATCCATGAAGGAAAGAGATTCATAGCCAGCCGTTGCATCAATTAAAAGTTTTGTAATCTGAATTGGAAAATAATCTTTAGGACAATGCCGGTTAAGATCTCTGAAATAAATGCAAAATATAATTTTCCCATTTTTTTCACTAGGACAATGTTGGGAAGCCATTTGGGATATTGAACTTCCCTAAAAAAGTTATCCTTTATAATCTTATTAACTTCAACTTTAATTTTAGAGGCATGAGTTGGGTGTGTTCTTCTTACTGCTTGCTTGAATCCACGATTTTCTTCTGGTAAACCCAAATGATGGGTGGATACATCAGGATTAAGACCTATAATTTCTGTATAATTCCCAGAAAATATATCTCTATGTTGCTTTAAAAATTAAGTATACACCTCTTTCTCTTTAGAGGTCATGGAATCACTAATTAGAGTGTGGTGTAGATCTTCTTCTATACCCAGATTTATTTCTCTGAGCTCATCCATGGTGGTAGAGACACCTTCCTCAAATGCTGGAGGAGCATTCCCAAGATCTTCCTCTTATTATTCATTATGTGTTACCTCTTCTGTTTCCACTTGCATAATAGATGATGAGGAAAAACTCCCAGAGTTAGAGGGAAAGTCAGTATTTGAACACCCTAAAGAAGAGGTCACCATATCTGACCCTACTGACAATGAAGGGTCTTCCTGTGGTAATAAAGAGGAGATTATGGATTGAGAATCAACATATTTGTCTTCCTCTAGCATTGCTACAATTTATTCTACTCTAATTGATGAAGTAGATGCTTGTTTTAGTTCAAAAGATAAAATGAAAACATCTCCATTTAAGCTTCCATCACTGCTTGGTGGATCAATAGTTTCTCCCATGTTGTCAAGCTCAATTACCACAATTTACATTATGAAATTTATTGGACTAGTGATTGGATTTGGTTTTACCCTTTCAATTTGATTGATGGGTAGCACATAATCTGTGCTCAAATGTATGAATGGATTTTTCGGGATCTTTTCTACTCCATTCAGAGCATTAAATCTGGTTATCTCCTTTGTTATGGAATTTGTTCCTTTTGTGTGATAAAACTCTGCCTCAATGTATTGAGATTCACACGTTTTGAATAGATCCTTGTCACCATACAACGTCCCAACTTGACCATTGAAACAATACTTAAGACACTGGTGGTATGAAAAAGGTATGGCTGCATGTTGATGTAGCCAAGGCCTTCCAAGTAAAATATTGAAGGCTGTGTCCTGATGAACAACCATGAAATCTGAATTAGACAAGATCTCCAAATTGAGTTCTGAGTGTAATTTCTCTCATAGGTTCTTGCTCATTCTTATCATAAGATTTAAAAATTAACGTGGAAGTAGATAAGTCAGATTTAGTTAGGCCCAATCGATGAAGTGTATGAACAAGAATGAGATTGAATTTGGAGCCATTATCAATGAAGGCCCATCGGATGTCTATGTCATTAACTTTGCTAAAAAAATACAAGGGTCTAATATGTCCATATAAAACACCATCTTCATCTTCATCTGTAAAAGATATGACTGCATGACATTCGGTAGGATAATTCTCTATACTGTAAACATCAGTATCATAAAATTCGGTTTCAAACTCTTAAGTACTTGAAAAAGCCTCAATAAGTGATTTTAGAAGGTATTTTGATAGACTTAAGGCATCCAAAATTGATAACTTGGATGGTGCTTGGGCCAATTGTTTTAAGAAATCATACTTTTAGTCTAAAGGTATGCATTTCCTAGCATGAATATGTGGTTTTGTAGGTGTTTTGGAAGTTTATGCTTCTGATGTAGACATACCCTGTGTCGAAGCAGAAGCTGGAAATACTCTTGGCTTTGGTAAATTAGACTGACTAGGTCTATTAACTTGCTGAGAGGAAGACTATGTGACTTATAATCGTTCCTCCAAAAATAATCATGTCAGAACCAAACCTGTCTTTCATGGAAGAAACTCCTTGTTCCCGTTGATCCCGCTGAAGGGATCTTCCACAAGTTTCTATCGCATACACGGTTTGAGCAGGGGTAGAGTTAAAATGGTGGTTTTTATAATTCCCATGTCTTCCCCCATATCCTTGACCTTGGCCTCTTCCTATGGTTCCCCAATTATGTATAAGGAATTCTGGATCATTATAATCAGAATCACCATTAACATAAGGATCCTTTAAGTGGATAACGTTGAAGGAACCAAAGATCAACTCTTCATCTGATAAAGATTCTTCTTGATGGGTTAATTCTGGTTGTGCCATTTAGAAGGGCAGTGCCCATGCTTTTGAAACAGATGGCATGAAATCTTCCAGTTTCAAGGAAAACTTTGGCCTTACCATGAACTCATCTTCTTCCAACAACTATTTTTCCTTATGACCATCTCGTTTCTTTGAGGAATGACCTTTTGATGAAGGTGGTTTTACTGTGGTAGAAGTTGCGTAAGACACAATCAGTTGTTTCAACAATGTTCATAAAATGGAATGAGTCCGGTTAATCATTTTCTTGATCATCCAATCATCATATATCTATAATTTTTTACTTTTTACTTCCTTCTATTCACCTTCTTCCTCTGGATCAGTAGTAGTAACACATGCTACTTGGGTTGATGAAATTTTTAGTTTCACTTGTCCAAAATCTACCATATTTTGCAAGAAGTCCTTAAAAAAACATTCCTGGATGGGATACCTTAAAATCTGGTGAAAGGGACAATAATTCAAAAGATCTTCATCTTCTTATTTATTTGGTTTCTTTGGCCTTGGCAACTGAACCAAATTTTTTTCCAGAGATGAGATGAAGTAACCAAAAAATTGTTCATTCCGGAAAGAATAAACTTTATTCTTTAATTACTCAATTTTTTTCCTTTGATCTCTTTGATCAACTTGATGAGGAGGCAATTTCTGCTGATGACCAAGAGGCGGAACCCTTCGATATGATGAAGGTCTTGAAGTAGAAGCAGGTACAGGTGCCTGCTTGAGTGTAACTGTAGCATCTTCTGCCTTTCCTATCCTCCTCCCTAGATCTGATGGAATTACACAAGTTTTAGCCTTAGTTTCTATAATAGAGTCTTCTATCTTTTGAAAAATTGAATCAAGGTCTCGAAACCCTCATGTATATTTCATAGGGATCAATGGTGTGCATAACTCATTACATAGATTTTCCACACAAATTTGCAATAACTCTTCTTGAGGGAGTGCTAGACTTAATAAATATGTTAATCCTTTCCATCACGTAATGAAATTTTAAAATCTTTCATTCTCCCTTTTTTTACAATTGGTAAGATAAAAAACTATCGTCTTTGGTAGCATTGATCTAAATTGAAGAATGAATTTCTGACGGAGATCTTCCCATCCAATAATTGATCGATATTGTAAACTTGTATACCAGACAAAAGCTGGTCCCTGTAATGAATTCACAAAACACCTAAGCTTTACTGCTTCTTGTTGTCGAGGAGTTCCCATCATGGGATCACAATGAGAAACAAAACGTGTTTAGTGTTGTTTCGGATCTCCCGAAACATTAAATACTGTGAATGTGGTATTCACAAACTTTGGTGGGGGGGGGGAATTACATCCACCCATTCAGGGTAAGCTCTCTTTTCTGAGTAAACTGGTGCACTTCGTTCCTCCATAGCTTCCAATCGAGTCGTTAATGCCTCAATTGTGTTCATAAGAATTTGGGGAACTTATGGATGAGCTGGAACCTATGAAAGTGTAGAAACTGAAGCTTGATCTAGTGAAATGACCAGAAAAACCACTGATGGTGGTGCTGATATTTGCCTTGGATAACCCACGGGAACATTCCTATCAGGATGTGTCTGATCTTGACTTGATTGTGTGCCCAGTGAAGGGAATTAATTATCCACATCTTTAGTTACTAAAAATTCTCTTTTATGAGGAGATCCTATAGGATTTTCAAGTTTAGGACCTACCTGGGGAGTACGTCTAGAAGAAATTCTTCTTCAAAGTAACTCTGTATTGAGTCTTTTCAACTTCTTTATTTCTTATTTTTGTTGTGAAAATATTTTTTCAAGTGAAAGATATTGAAATTCTCTAGTGGAAAAGTGAGATACAATATGACTTTTACTTTTACCCTTATTATATGCCTTTTAGAGGGGTGGAAGTTGGTTATTTGAAGGCATACCTAGATTCTGGGAAAGCCTCTGATTTTGGGTATGCACACCTTCTTCATTTTCCTCAATGTGTACCATATTATGGATAAGAACTTCATCTTCTGATTCCCCTAAAATAGACTCATTTTCTGGAGGATCTTCTGCAGTGGTATTAATGACGTTCACTGATGCATAATGCATCAATAGAATTCTGTCAGTATTTTTGTGAGATCGTATCTCTCTATATCTTCCATGAGACTTTGTTTTCCTATATGATGAATTCTCAGGAACTATTTGGAAGACAGTAAGCCGAAGGGAATCCTAGAATAGTTCAGTTGTATTCTCTCCTTGTGGCTTCTTCCCTAATTGGGAGAAAAATGACTTCCGTTGAAGAGGGGATTAAATATGTGAAAAATCCCCTAGCCATACAGGCTGGGACTATTACTATTCTTCTTCTTCTTCAAATCTTTGAACTTTGTTTAATAAATTTGAAGGTTGAATTAAATGATCCCCCAGTCTTTCAAGCTGAGGTGATTCTTGAACTACTATAGATGAAATTTGTGCAACTGCTCTTCTGATTTTATGAATTTTAGTTCAGACGTTAGATGGGTGGATTATCCAACAACCACTCAAATCACCTGTTTCGGAAGATCGATTTTCTATTTCATAAATTTTCATTCTCTGACACCTAACATCCTCTAAGAGGGATGACTTCTCAATATTCTCAGATGCTTTATGTAAAAGTAACTCAACAACTTCTGTTCTTTGGGTCGGAATTTGATGAGATCTAGTTGAGGCTTGTTCTTGAGCATACATTCAATTACATAAAAAATCTATTTATTGTGGCCGACCATGAGAAATAACATTGAATGATACCACTTTTGGCAGACTTTGCTAATTTTTGAGTGAAATGAAATGAAATGCTCCATGTGCACTCCATCCTTTAATACTAACACTAGATGGAGAATCAGAAATTAACTACCATAGCCTCTTTAGAGAATTAAGGCATGCACACTGATGTATTATATGCTGTTTTTCAACCTTTTGATGTTGGTAAACTAAGAGAGATTCCAAGTCAATTTGGCATTGCAACCCTTCTATTACCTTTACATGACTTTGATATTCATCATATGATAATACTTTGGGTTTCAAATGATGAAGAGTCTTCCATAAATTGAGGCGGATATCATGAATACAATCTTCTATCATCAATTCTAGAATTTTATACTGATAATTTTCCAAAGGCCATAACATTACTGGTACTTCTCCCTTAGCTAATTGTTTCCTCATGTTTAACACATATTCATCGTCTTTCACTAGAAGTTTCTCTACTTGGTCTGACCAAAGTGGATGATCTGTATTAGAAGATAAATGACCCAAGGGAGGTTCATATAATGACTATTCCCTTGAGATTTCTTATGGTTGAGAAAGTGTTTCACCTTTTAATGACAAGGCATCCGACATGACTGACCTTGTGTTTGCAAGTGCCTCGAGATAGGAGGACTTTCTCATCACTACATTGTCAATTATAGAATTGCCTTGAAAATGTGAAATACTACTACAGAGAGGAATTTTGTAGTGAATTCCATCATGGGGAGGATCACCATGGTGGATTACAAAAAGGGATAAATCTTCTTGATACTTGGTCTTCTGGACATACGGAGGGTTTCCATGGCTCTCATCCAGAGATATGCACTTTGGATTGACCGAATTTTCATGAAGCAAGCCTTCATGATGAAGTGTCTGATGAGGAACTTCATAATTACTACTACCACTCCCACAATTTGGTAGTTAGAGGATATGATCTTGAGTTTCAATAGATAAATGTTTGAGGGATTCAAGAACTCCAACATTAAGAGGATCCAAATCGCAGCTTGACTCTTGATTTTCAAACAGTTCTTGGAGAGACTTCTTTTTGGACATTCTCTTATACTTAGTTGGGGACACTTGCTGGGAAAAGTAGTTATCATGGGTAGGTGTATGTGCCTGCCTTGGATTGGTTACCAAAACAGACCGATTACCTCCAATTGGAAAGGGTGTATGTTCCCGATCTTGTTATCCGTATGATATGGGTGAGTATGCCCCATGAACCTCCTAGACTGGAATAGAGGTGTGTATCTGTTCCGGAATGGAATTATGATATTTCATCCCATGTTTGGGGATATATTTATGTGTCTATTTCCCCGGTACTACTGAAGTGGTTGTTATAATATCCTGGCATGCTTCCAGAATATGGGCAGGGATTTGTGTTTTCCCTTTCACCATTGATAATATATGTTTGGTGACCTAAGCGACCAGAATGGGAATATATGTCCATTTTGTATCTACATTAGGTGTATGTTCCTGATCCTATCCTCCTTTTCCTATCAATGGGTATTGAAAATACTCATTCATGGGGGCAGAGAGTTGATTCTGCCCCATATTTGTTGTTGGAGCTTTCCGACTAACTTCTCCTAGTGCTACCAAATGAGATTGTTGGCAGAATTGATGAACATTGGTATGTGTATGTGCCTTATGTCTATTTAACAACAACTATGGATAATGGAATTCCTTTAGTATTGGCAGATGAGACTACTGACCGAATTGGTGATTGTAAACAGGTGTATGTTCTTGTTTACCAGTTGCCACCACATTAGATTGGAAGGCTTCTTTAAATATAGTTATATGAGCCTGCTGACTGGTTGATGACTTGTTAGTAGGTGTATGTGCCAATTCATGGTAGTCCACTGGATTTATCTGGTGGGATTGGTGGATTGCTGCCAGACGAGCCTGCTGAGTAGAAAAATTATGAAGAACGGGGGTATGCTCCCATTCATCATTTGCCATCAAGTTATGTTGATGGGATTATCTGGAAGGGGTAGGTAAGAACCTGTTCTATAGCATCCCACCTTTTTATAACATAACTTTTCATTACATTTTACAAAACCAAGGATATTTAAGGTTTAGTGTCTTGGAAACCAGGAAATTAATACATGAAACAAAAAAAATTTCTTCTTAAACACTTGAAAGTATTATCTTTATGTTCATCCTAGGTTCATTACTGCATCTCATAACCTGGGTACATACATCAAAAGAAAGGGTGAGCAGAAATCCCAGTAAGGGAAACAAGGGAAACATTTAACATGTGAACTTGAGATACATCAATAATGTCATGAAAAGAACTTTAAGGTATGAGAATGAATCATGAGGTATATCATAATAAAAACAACTTTTTTCATAACTTGAAGGTGTGGCTAAAACATTTAACAAATACAATCATTTCTGTTTCACCAAGGTCCATCCCCAAGGTGTCAATAAAAATTACCAACGTTATTCACCAAGGTATCAGTCTAAATGGTCATCTCTAGAGATTAAGTCTTTACCCAATGCATTGGAGCACTATCAGGGCGCACCCTTGACATGTATTTATTATCATGTGATCCACATATATCATCATCAATAATTTCATAAACAACCCATATAGAATAAAAGTAATGGGTCTTATTTCATAATCATAACGTTTTAAAAACTGCTTTAAAGACATGATCTTTGTGTCACTTTAAAACCCATAGAAAAGGAAGGTGGGTCTCATGTATGTAAATCCAAGAATTTAAAATAGAAAATTTTTTTATATATGTGAATAAACCTATATAAGAGAGAGCTTTGAGTATTCACTTAATAAAATAAAATAACTCTAGAACAAGAGAGAGAGACATTTTGAGATGGAAATTCTGCAGTATAACGACTATGTTTCGGGGTTTTAGAAAACATTGAAAAGAGAGGGGACATGGGTCAAACATTCATAAATGACCCATAAAAGAGTAGAGGGACAGAATATGAAGGATATACGAACATGGTAATGAAATTTGAAATATAACATATGAAATGAAGAACATGAAAGGAATACAAAAATAAGATTTCTCTTATGAAAATTTGGCAGCCTAACGGCGTCACTTAAACTTCAAAAAATGAATTGATGAGATCAAATATGGTCTCTCTTCATATGAACATAAAAGATCAGTATTATAGATATAGAGATCATAACCCAACATAATAAGAAGGAACTTTAAAGACTTGACATGAAAGTAGAAATTTGAAAAATGAGAAAGGTGAACGAATCCCTTAAAAATTCGGCAGCCTAACGACGCCACTTAAAACTTCAAAATACTAAATTGAAGAGATAAAATAGGGTCTCTCATAATATGAACATAAAAGATCAGTATGATAGATATATAGATCATACCCCAACAAAATAAAAAAGAACTTAAAATACTTGACATGAAAGTAGAACTTTTAACAAAAGAAGGGTGAAAGAATCCCTTAAAAATTCGGCAGCCTAACGGCGCCACTTAACATTATTAAAATGAAATGATGAGAGAAATAGGGGGTATCTCATCATATGAAAATGAAAAATATAGTAGGATTAATATAAAATAAAATCCTCTAACATAAGAGCATGGAGCATAAAAGAAATGACATAAAAGAGATTACTTGAAAAGAAAGAGGGAGGTAGGATCCCTTACCTTAAAACGTAACTCTTAAAACTCAAAGGTTGGGACCTTGAGGGCTTGGGGGAACCTTGGGAGGACTCCTTGGGAGGTAATGAGACCATAGCTTCATTGGGGGAGAGTTGAGAGTCGAATGGATGAGAGGATGACTTGGTATTTATAGGGAAAGTGAGGGGACAAGACATTAATGGCCAAGGGACACCTCATTAGTGGTTTTGGCAAAACCATGGGCTTGCCCATGGTATTTGCCCATGGTATTGGACACTTGGTACACCTCATACCTTATCTTACCATTCATAAGTCGACCATATTGATTACATACTTAATACATCATTTAATGATGTCATTAAACACCCGTAACTTAAAAACTATATTTTCACTATTCATCGAAAATTCAACTTTCTCAGAAAAATCCCAAAATTTCACCTTAACCAAATATCGATGCTATGATTTCAAAAATGAACTCCATTTTATAAAAATAAATTTCTAAATATTTTTAATTTAATTTTTAAATAAATACACTATTCACCAAAAATTCATTTTTTTTCAGAAAAATCCCCAAAAATTACCTTAACATAATATCGATGCTCTGAGTTCAAAAATGAAATCCATTTTATAAAAATAATTTTCTAAATATTTTTAATTAAATTTTTAATTAAAAAAAACTATTCACCTGAAAAAACTAATACTTGACTAATAATTTATGAAACCATTATTTAACCATTTTATTGAATCACATTACTTAATCAAGGTGCCTAGATTATATTAATGCTTTATTTAAGTGAGATTAATAATACATTTGGTCACATTACTAATCCTAAGCATAAAATCAATATTCATAATTTACTATTCATCAAAAATTAAGTTGATCTTATTAGACTCTAAATTTCGTACTGAATATAATTATAGAAGACCATTTTTTGAAAATCATTACACATTTTTAATTATTTAAGGTTTACATAAACATTTTTTAAAATATCCTTTCTCTAAAATTCACCAAAAATATGCATACTATATTTATCCAGACATTTGAAAATTCATAAACTTCATCATAAGAAGAAATCAAAATTTTTATTTAAAACAAAGGATTACACGAGGCAGTTATGGTCTCCTTACATAGCCCCATATCACACCAGCATAGGACCTAAGTGTAAGGTGTGCTAAGATGAGAGAATCCGAGGGAGGCTCGACCAACATCGCACGAGTAGTAATTTCTATCAGTTTTAACTTCTCGTGAAGGCGATTCCGTTCTAGCTTCACACGATGAAGTTCGTCTTGGGTTTGGTCTAGAGCAAAGCCCAGTGGTGCTACCTCCTTCCCAAGTTCTGTTAGATGGGATTCGATCGGTCCAAGAATACTGGGTGTGGCCATAAAATCTTCTTTCTATATTAATTAACCAAGATCACTTGTATTTAGAGACAAAAGTCTCAACATTCAGTTTTCAACGGTCATACTGACTAACGGTCATATAATAGTCAAATCCCAACAGTATGATTTTAATTATACTCATGTTATCAAATGAAACAGTTTTGTTGAGTATGAAAAATAAAATATTACACAAAATTAGGAAACAATATTTATTCAAAATTTTGGGTCGTTACAATCTTCCCCCCTTAAGAAATTGCGTCCTCGCAATTTTTAAAATTGGGTTTTGAAATTTCATTCAAAGTCCCACATCGAAAAAAGATTCAGTAACACTATTACTTTAAAAGAAAGAAAATGAAATACAAAGGCCACCCGAGTTAACCCATACTAGGATTCCATGTAGGAAAACATGGATATAGAAGAAAAAACAAAGGGTCAAGTTATAAGGGAGAGTGATAGAAAACATGATTAGGAGAAAGTTAACAATAAGAAAATCACAAACTTATGATGTGTATAAACGGTCTTTTATTACCCAGTAGGAAACGTTAACAGACAACGTTTTTGTTTTACATTCCTTTTCATAGTTTTGAGGAATTCATTTACTACATAGAATAAAAACATAAGGAAATATACCTACCTTCAAGTCGAGTTTCATCCTTTAATAATTTTCTACCAAAACTAATCTTTTCTCCAAACGATGATTATTCAAAACTACTTGGTCTCATCAGAACACAAGAATCATCTTATAGAGAATCACATAATCCACCAAATATTAACTATCTATTTCTTCTATCTTTAAACATTATCCCAAAAACAGAAAGGGTAAGATAAAACAAATCTTCCAAAATAAAGAACCCCAGAGGAAGGGAAACTACTTTAAATCTTCAAAGTTCCATGGTACTACCCAAAGTTCATCATAGACCATTCTGTAAATAACTGTCCTTAAAAATCCTCAAAATAAACCAAACTAAGATTGAAACCCAAATACAAGAAGTATTTGATAACATAGTGTTCCAAGATAAATTTTATCACTCATCTCCAAACAACATCAACCACTCTTAACATCTTATAACAAAAGTATCTAACCTAAACAGATTTTACCCAAGATAGGTTAATCATTTCCATATGTAACCTAAATTACTATAAGTCCACCTTAAATTCATCTATTCTTCAAAATATAAGTCAACCTTTACTCCTCAAAGAAAATACCGTAGTAATATATTTACCTTGATCAAATAGGGTTCCCAAAATAGTGAACGTCTTCCAAAATAATAATCATCTTTTAATCCCCTAATCATCTCTGTCATATTAATACGGAAATCATCACTTTTTCTATCACATTGGTTGTTGGGACATGTTCTTCCATTTCCCGCTATTAATTAAGAAAATAAAGTACAATTAGGGGCTTAAATACTTAGCCAATAATCATGAAAAGGAACTTAAAGCATGGGAGGATAACTTGTAGAATAAAAGTATAAACTAACTTGTGACCCCCTAGGTTCCAATCTAGGTTATACATGATCATATATTCTTATGTGAATCTTTATTTTATTTTATCTTTTTTCCTTTAATAATGGTTTATACTAAGCTTATGAATTTACCAAAGCATATCCACCAGGAGTGTCGTAACCAAGAGTGCAGCAAGGCCCGTTGTCATGTACCACTTCCCGTTCGAGTCTAGCTCAAAGTGGTGTTTTCGGGTTTTACCCCTATGTACATCTGTGCCAGATCCACCTCTACCTGCTCATATCCAGACAGAGATGTATTTGCTTGGCAACCCCTTTCTCAATACCCACCAAAATACCAGGAAGATTTCCTTTATTTAAACTTTTCTATAGGGTTCTTCCTAAAGTTTTCATATCCTAATTTCCACAAATAACTAAACCATCCTTTGATACCAACTATATCATCCCGCCTTTTTATAACATAACTTTTCATCACATTTTACAAAACCGAGGATCTTTAAGGTTTAGTGTCTTGGAAACCAGGAACATAATACATGAAACAAACAGAAAATTTCTTCTTAAACACTTGAAAGGCTTCTCCTTATGTTCATCCTAGGTTCATTACTGCATCTCATAACCTCGGTACATACATCAAAAGAAAGGGTGAGCAGAAGGCCCAGTAAGGGAAACAAGGGAAACATTTAACATGTGAACTTGAGATACATCAATAATGTCATGAAAAGAACTTTAAGGTATGAGAATGAATCATGATGCATATCATAATAAAAATAACTTTTTTCATAACTTGAAGATGTGGCAACAACATTTAACAAATACAATCATTTCTGTTTCACCAAGGTCCATCCCCAAGGTTTCAATAAAAATTACCAAGGTTATTCACCAAGGTATCAGTCTAAATGGTCATCTCTAGAGATTAAGTATTTACCCAATGCATTAGAGAACTATCAGGGTGCACCCTTGACATGTATTTATTATCATGTGATCCACATATATCATCATATACCATTTCATAAACAACCCATATAGCATAAAAGTAATGGGTTTCATTTCATAATCATAACATTTTAAAAACTGCTTTAAAGACATGATCTTTGTGTCACTTTAAAACCCACAGAAAAGAAAGGTGGGTCTCATGTATGTAAATCCCAGAATTTAAAATAGAAAATTTTGGTATATATGTGAATACCCCTATAGAAGATAGATCTTTGAGTATTCACTTAATAAAATAAAATAACTTTAGAACAAGAGAGAGAGACATTTTGAGACGAAAATTCTACAGCATAACGACTATGTTTTGGGGTTTTAGAAAACATTGAAAAGAGAGGGGACATGGGTCAAACATTCATAAATGACCCATAAAACAGTAGAGGGACAGAATATGAAGGATATATGAACATGGTAATAAAATTTTAAAGATATACCATATGAAATGAAGAACATGAAAGGAATACAAAAATAAGATTTCTCTTATGAAAATTCGGCAGCCTAACGGCGTCACTTAAACTTCAAAAAATGAATTGACGAGATCAAATAGGGTCTCTCATCATATGAACATAAAAGATCAGTATGATAGATATAAAGATCATACCCCAACATAATAAAAAGGAACTTGAAAGACTTGACATGAAAGCAGAACTTTGAAAAATGAGAAAGGTGAACGAATCCCTTAAAAATTCGGCAGCTTAACGGCGCCACTTAAAACTTCAAAATACTGAATTGAAGAGATAAAATAGGGTATCTCATCATATGAACATAAAAGATCAGTATGATATATATAGAGATCATACCCCAACAAATTAAAAAGGAACTTGAAATACTTGACATGAAAGTAGAACTTTGAACAAAAGAAGGGTGAAAGAATCCCTTAAAAATTCGGTAGCCTAACGACGCCACTTAACATTATTAAAATTAAATGATGAGAGAAAGAGGGAGTATCTCATCATATGAACATGAAAAAGACATTAGTATGAATATAAAAGAAAATCCTCTAACATAAGATCATGGAGCATAAAAGAAATGACATAAAAGAGATTACTTGAAAAGAAAGAGGGAGGTAGGATCCCTTACCTTAAAACGTAACTCTTAAAACTCAAAGGTTGGGACCTTGAGGGTTTGGGGGCACCTTGGGAGGACTCCTTGGGAGGTAATGAGACCAGAGATTTGTTGGGGGAGAGTTGGGAGTTGAATGGATGAGAGGATGGCTAGTATTTATAAGGAAAGTGAGGGGACAAGGCATTAATGGCCAAGGGACACCTCATTAGTGGTTTTGGAAAAACCATGGGCTTGCCCATGGTATTGGCCACTTGGGACACCTCATACCTTATCTCACTATTCATAAGTCGACCATATTTATTACATACTTAATACATCATTTAATGATGTCATTAAACACCCGTAACTTAAAAACTGTATTTTCACTATTCATTAAAAATTCAACTTTCTCAGAAAACTCCCAAAATTTCACCTTAACCAAATATCAATTCTATGATTTCAAAAATGAACTCCATTTTATAAAAATAATTTTCTAAATATTTTTAATTTAATTTTTAAATAGATACACTATTCACCGAAAATTCATTTTTTTTTCAGAAAAATCCCCAAAAATTACCTTAACATAATATCGATGCTCTGAGTTCAAAAATGAAATCCATTTTATAAAAATAATTTTCTAAATATTTTTAATTAAATTTTTAATTAAAAAACATTATTCACCCGAAAAAACTAATACTTGACTAATAATTTATGAAACCGTTATTTAACCATTTTATTGAATCACATTACTTAATCAAGGTGCCTAGATTATATTAATGCTTTATTTAAGTGATATTACTAATCCATTTGGTCACATTACTAATCCTAAGCATAAAATCACTATTCATAATTTACTATTCATCAAAAATTAAGTTGATCTTATTAGACTCTAAATTTCTTACTGAACATAATTGTAGAAGACCATTTTTTGAAAATCATTACACATTTTTAATTATTTAAGGTTTACATAAACATTTTTTAAAATATCCTTTCTCTAAAATTCACCAAAAATATGCATACTATATTTATACGGACATTTGAAAATTCATAAACTTCATCATAAGAAGAAATCAAAATTTTTATTTAAAACAAAGGATTACACAAAGCAGTTATGATCTCCTTACATATCCCCTTATAACACCAGCATAGGACCTAAGTGTAAGGTGTGCTAAGGTGAGAGAATCTGAGGGAGGCTCAGCCAACATCGCACGAGTAGTAATTTCTATCAGTTTGAACTTCTCGCAAAGGTGATTCTGTTCTAGATTCACACGATGAAGTTCGGCTTGGGTTTGGTCCAGAGCAAAGCCCAATGGTGCTACCTCCTTCCCAAGTTCTATTAGATGGGCTTTGATTGGTCCAAGACTACTGGGTGAGGCCATCAAATCTTCTTTCTATATTAATTAACCCAGATCACTTGTATTTAGAGACAAAAGTCGCAACATTCAGTTTTCAACGGTCATACTAACTGACGATCATATAATAGTCAAAACCCAACAGTCTCATTTTAATTATACTCATGTTATCAAATGAAACAGTTTTGTTGAGTATGAAAAATAAAATAACACACAAAATTAGGAAACAATATTTATTCAAAATTTCGGGTCGTTAGAATCTTTTCCCCTTAAGAAATTGCGTCCTTGCAATTTTTAAAATTGGGTTTTGAAATTTCATTCAAAGTCCCACATCGGAAAAAGATTCAGTAACACTATTACTTTGAAAGAAAGAAAAGGAAGTACAAAGGCCAGCCGAGTTAACCCATACTAGGATTCCATGTAGGAAAACATGGATATGGAAGAAAAAACAAAGGGTCAAGTTCTGAGGGAGAGTGATAGAAAACATGATTAGGAGAAAGTTAACAATAAGAAAATCACAAACTTATGATGTGTATAAATGGTCTTTGATTACCCAGTAGGAAACGTTAACAGAAAACGTTTTTGTTTTACGTTCCTTTTCATAGTTTTAAGGAATTCATTTACTACATAGAATAAAAACATAAGGAAATATACCTACCTTCAAGTAGAGTTTCATCCTTTAATAAGTTTCTACCAAAACTAATATTTTCTCTGAACGATGAGCATTCAAAACTACTTGGTCTCATCAAAGCACAATAATCATCTTATAGAGAATCACATAATCCACCAAAGATTAATTATCTATTTATTCTATCTTTAAACATTATCTCAAAAACAGAAAGGGTAAGATAAAACAACTCTTCCAAAATAAAGAACCCCAGAGGAAGGGAAACTACATTAAATCTTCAAAGTTTCGTGGTACTACCCAAAGTTCATCATAGACCATTCCGTAAATAACTATCCTTAAAAATCCTCAAAATAAACCAAACTAAGATTGAAACCTAAATACAAGAAGGATTTGATAACATAGTCTTCCAAGATAAATTTTATCGCTCATCTCCAAACAACATCAACCACTCCTAACATCTTATAACAAAAGTATCTAACCTAAACAGATTTTACCCAAGATAGGTCAATCATTTCCATATGTAACCTAAATTACTATAAGTCCACCCTAAATTCATCGATTCTTCAAAATATAAGTCAACCTTTACTCCTCAAAGAAAATACCGTAGTAATCTATTTACCTCGATCAAATAGGGTTCCCAAAATAGTGAACGTCTTCCAAAATAATAATCAACTTTTAATCCCCTAATCATCTCTGTCATATTAATACGAAAATCGTCCCATTTCCTATCACATTGGTTGTTGGGACATGTTCTTCCATTTCCCGCCATTAACTAAGAAAAGAAAGTACAATTAGTGGCTTAAATACTTAGCCAATAATCATGAAAAGGAACTTAAAGCATGGGAGGATAACTTGTAGAAGAAAAGTATAAACTAACTTGTGATTCTCTAGGTTCCAATCTAGGTTATCCATGATTATATATTTTTATGTGAATCTTTATTTTATTTTATCTTTGTTCATTTAATAATGGTTCATACTAATATTATGAATTTACCAAAGCATATCCCCCGGGAGTGACGTAACCATGAGTGCAGCAAGGCCCGTTGTTGTGTACTAGTTCCCGTTCAAGTCTAGCTCAAAGCGGTGTTTTTGGGTTTTACCCCTATGTACATCTGTGCCAGATCCACCTCTACCTGCTCGTATCCAGATAGGGATGTATTTGCTTGGCAACCCCTTACTCAATACTCACCAAAATACCAGGAAGATTTACTTTATTTAAACTTTTCTATAGAGTTATTCCTAATGTTTTCATATCCTAATTTCCACAAATAAATAAACCATCCTTTGATACCAACTATAGAATCCTTCCTTTTTATAACATAACTTTTCATTACATTTTAAAAAACTGAGGATCTTTAAGGTTTAGTGTCTTGGAAACCAGGAACTTAATACATGAAACAAAAAAAAAATTTCTTCTTAAACACTAGAAAGGATTCTCATCATGTTCATCCTAGGTTCATTCCTGCATCTCATAACCTGGGTACATACATCAAAAGAAAGGGTGAGCAGAAGGCCCAGTAAGGGAAACAAGGGAAACATTTAACATGTGAACTTGAGATATATCAATAATGTCATGAAAAGAACTTTAAGGTATGAGAATGAATCATGAGGCATATAATAATAAAAATAAAATTTTTCATAACTTGAAGATGTGGCTACAAAATTTATTAAAGACAATAATTTTTGTTTCACCAAGGTCCATCCCCAAGGTGTCAATAAAAATTACCAAGGTTATTCACCAAGGTATCAGTCTAAATGGTCATCTCTAGAGATTAAGTCTTTACCCAATGCATTGGAGTGCTATGAGGGCGCACCCTTGACATGTCTTTATTATCATGTGATACACATATAACATAATCAATAATTTCATAAACAACCCATATAGCATAAAAGGAATGGGTTTCATTTCATAATCATAACGTTTTAAAAACTGCTTTAAAGACATGATCTTTGTGTCACTTTAAAACCCACAGAAAAGGAAGGTGGGTCTCATGTTTGTAAATACCAGAATTTAAAATAGAAAATTTTGGTATATATGTGAATACCACTATAGAATAGAGAGATTTTAGTATTCAATTAATAAAATAAAATAACTTTAGAACAAGAGATATAGACATTTTGAGATGGAAATTCTACAGCATAACGACTATGTTTCGGGGTTTTAGAAAACATTGAAAAGAGGGGGGACATGGGTAAAACATTCATAAATGACCCATAAAACAGTATAGGGACATAATATGAAGGATATATGAACATGGTAATGAAATTTGAAAGATATACCATATGAAATGAAGAACATTAAAGGAATACAAAAATAAGATTTCTCTTATGAAAATTCGGCAGCCTAACGACGTCACTTAAACTTCAAAAAATGAATTGAAGAGATCAAATAGGGTCTCTCATCATATGAAAATAAAAGATCATTATTATAGATATAGAGATAATACCCCAACATAATAAAAAGGAACTTTAAATAATTGACATGAAAGTAGAACTTTGAAAAAAGGGAAAGGTGAACGAATCCCTTAAAAATTCGGCAGCCTAACGACGCCACTTAAAACTTCAAAATATTGAATTGAAGAGATCAAATAGGGTATCTCATCATATGAAAATAAAAGATCAGTATGATAGATATAGATATCATACCACAAAAAAATAAAAAGGAACTTGAAATACTTGACATGAAAGTAGAACTTTGAACAAAAGAAGGGTGAAAGAATCCCTTAAAAATTCGGCAGCCTAACAGCGCCACTTAACATTATTAGAATGAAATGATGAGAGAAAGATGGGTTATATCATCATATGAACATGAAAAATAAAGTAGGATGAATATAAAATAACATCCTCAAACATAATATCATGAAGCATAAAAGAAATGACATAAAAAAGATTAGTTGAAAAGAAAGAGGGAGGTAAGATCCCTTACCTTAAAACATAACTCTTAAAACTCAAAGGTTGGGACCTTGAGGGCTTGGGGGAACATTGAGAGGAATACTTGGGAGTTAATGATACCAGAGCTTCGTTTGGGGAGAGTTGGGAGTCAAATGTATTAGAGGATGACTTGGTATTTATAGGGAAAGTGAGGGACAAGGCATTAATGGCCAATGGACACCTCATTAGTGGTTTTGGAAAAACCATGGGCTTGCCCATGGTATTAGCCCATGGTATTGGCCACTTGGGACACCTCATAAATTATATCACTATTCATAAGTCGACCATATTGATTACATACTTAATACATCATTTAATGATGTCATTAAACACCCGTAACTTAAAAACTGTATTTTCACTATTCATCAAAAATTCAACTTTCTCAGAAAAATCCCAAAATATTACCTTAACCAAATATCAATGATCTGATTTAAAAAATGTACTCCATTTTATAAAAATAATTTTCTAAATATTTTTAATTTAATTTTTAAATAAATACACTAATCTCCAAAAATTCATTTTTTTTTCAGAAAAATCCCCCAAAATTACCTTAACATAATATCGATGCTTTGAGTTCAAAAATGAAATCCATTTTATAAAAATAATTTTCTAAATATTTTTAATTAAATTTTTAATTAAAAAACACTATTCACCCGAAAAAACTAATACTTGACTAATAATTTATGAAACCGTTATTTAACCATTTTATTGAATCACATTACTTAATCAAGGTGCCTAGATTATATTAATGCTTTATTTAAGTGAGATTACTAATCCATTTGGTCACATTACTAATCCTAAGCATAAAATAACTATTCATAATTTACTATTCATCAAAAATTAAGTTGATCTTATTAGACTCTAAATTTCGTATTGAACATAATTGTAGAAGACCATTTTTTGAAAACCATTACAAATTTTTAGTTATTTAAGGTTTAAATAAACATTTTTTAAAATATCTTTTCTCTAAAATTCACCAAAAATATGCATACTATATTTATCCAAACATTTGAAAATTCATTAACTTCATCATAAGAAGAAATCAAAATTTTTATTTAAAACAAAGGATTACACAAGGCAGTTACGATCTCCTTAATAGCCCCTTATCACACCAGCATAGGACCTAATTGTAATGTGTGCTAAGGTGAGAGAATCCGAGGGAGGCTCGACCAACATCGCATGAGTAGTAATTTCTATCAGTTTGAAAATCTTGCGAAGGCGATTCCGTTCTAGCTTCACACGATGAAGTTCAGCTTGGGTTTGGTCTAGAGCAAAGCCCAATGGTGCTACCTCCTTCCCAAGTTCTGTTAGATGGGCTTCGAATCGGTCCATGACTACTGGGTGAGGCCATAAAATCTTCTTTCTATATTAATTAACCAAGATCACTTGTATTTAGAGACAAAAGTCACAACATTCAGTTTTCAACAGTCATACTGACTAACGGTCATATAATAGTCAAAACCCAGCAGTCTCCTTTTAATTATACTCATGTTATCAAATGAAACAGTTTTTTTGAGTATGAAAAATAAAATAACACACAAAATTAGGAAACAAGATTTATTCAAAATTTCGGGTCGTTACATGTTCCCTATTGACCAGATGTTGTCCTCGGCAGTTCGTATTGCGTGACCGGGTCTGATGGACCTAAGCCAAACATCCAGAGGCAACACCCCCATCACATTGGGGGTTTACTACCGCGTGATTCTGTTGGCGGTGATTGTTGGTGAGAGTCCTCAGGAAGGACTCCTGCATTCTTGAATTTAGGCCTTGAGTGGCCTCTTGCTCCACCTACTTGTTACGTTCCAGGGTTAAGGACCCAAAACAGTTGAAGATAGTGGTTGGCACTGTCTGCTTCTTGATCATTGGTCATCATTGGCCAAATGATCGAGGATTGTTATTGATCTGTATAGCCTACCGAGCAGCCTCCAAAGTTTGGATTGTACCGTGTCAGCAATATTCCTTCACCAGCACATTAGAGACCGAGCATTGAAGATGATGGGTTGGTGATGACATCCTTCCCATGGATGGAGATCCAACTTGAGCAGTGGTCAGGAATTTCACAGATGTTTTCTTGAAGAAATCCATTTTGGAGTGAAGGTAATTCTGAGAAAAACATAAAAAACAACAACAAAATCCATTAAAGTAACATCCTTTTAGATGGATACATGTGTGATTGATTCCTTTTTATAGACTTATTTATCAATTTATAGGGGCCTAACAGGTGGGTAACATTATTAACTTGGTTAAGGATTCACGTCAGGTTCACCATTTTTGTTTCATAGTTCCTTGAAACATGTATTCTAGTTTTAAGAATAACTTCTTCCAGTCAGTTTCCATTAGATTTATTTATGGAACCAGAAACTTCCAACAGTTATTTATCTAAATGGGACATACTTTCCAAAGGCAAGCATTCATTATATTTTAACTTCATGATACTTAAGAACATGCATTGGTCGAGAGTATGGGAGGTCAGACTCATCACACCCTTTTGGGGGGAATTATTGTCTATTTCAGGACTCTCTTTATAATTTAAGATATTTTCCTGAATCCTTATTAATTAACCAAGTATATCATAAGCATCCCTTGGAATTTTCAATCACTTATTCAGTATGTGAAAAGTTTAAAATCATCTGTATGTATTTGAGGTTCTTCAATAATGGAGATATCTGTATTTATTCGAGGTTCTTCACCAATGGTATCCTCTCAAATACTACTTAGAGATTATTTTAATCATCATTATAATGATACTGGTTTTTAATCCACTCAGTGGGGCACTCTAGAATTTATTTTCATCCAAGGATATGAAGGTATGGTTTGATCTTGGGATCGTGCCCATAAAATGGGCTACCTACATATCCTTGTGAGAGGAATCAGAACCCTCGTAGTTCGGTGCCACTGAATGGGGGAACATCATATCTTTTAAGGTCATGTGATAAGGACCTATCCATATAGTTTAATGTCATGTGGTATGGACATATAAGTGGAAATTTCTTAGTCAAAACATAGTGTGGGGCTTATACTGAAGTATCCCAAGGAACTTGGAAAGGATATGGGTTTCCAAGTAGGATCAGACCCTATTGGGAATATGGCCCAAGGAGAACATGGTTGATTTAAGGTATTGGGTTTGAACCTCAAGGAGACTTCCTACATATCCCATATAGATGAGAATCAAATCCCATGTAGTTCGATAGGTCTCATAGGATAATATAGTCCTTTGAGAGAAATGAGTTTGGGCTTACTTCCTGAAAAGGAAGCATTAGTGATTTGAGGGTTTAATTTGGGGCTTATTCCTAAGGAGGGTTCCCAGATTAAGGTAATTAGGGTTAAATTCCTGAAGAGGATATCCAGTGAGCTCGGGCCTTGAGAAGGCTTCCTACGTATCCCAATTATGGTGGGAATCAGAGTTCTCATAATTCATTCAATTGTGTAAATGTTGTGACCATGAAAAATCTCTAAGCCCATGTGATTCATGCTTGGTGTGAAATGCAAGAGGATGTCAAATATTCAACAAACACACTTTCAAAATTTTCCTCCTCCGCTGGTGGAAGAGGGCGCGTCGACCGTAGAATAGGTAAAGGCGATGAGCCTTCCCTCTATTCTATTTACATTGGACAAGGGTCCAATGTAAGAAGGAAGGGATGAAGGTTAGGGGATTACACCAGGATGGCTGCCCATGGGGAAAAAGCTCAACATGAGAGGGAAAGGGTAACAAGAGTCCCTATACCCATCTCCCTCTGGTCTTTGGTACCTAAGAAGAAAGGAGGAGTAGTGATGCTACCTTCTGCAAGAAAATCTAGGGGTTTACACCAATATGGTTTCCCTAAAATTAATCCTCATAGGTGAAGGAGACTTCTCTTTTTCTTGCATGAAAAATCAAGTATGAAACATACCTTCCCTACCAACTACTTGAGGTTTCAGGTCTTAGAGACAAAAAGGGAAGGACAAAACCCAAACCCTAATCCTCCAAACTAAGAACTTCCCAACACTATTCCTGGGAGAAAATTCCATGTGATTGTGGATATACAAACCCAAAAACATTCTATGTATCTTAACTCCCTTATAAAACAAATGTGGGAAACCTATGAATGTGGAAATACAAACCCAAATAGAAGACACACTGATGTGCCTTTACCAAAGGTTTGATAAGTTAAGAGGTTTTGGTGGAGGATTCAACTTAGTCCATTTCAGATAAGGGAACCAAGGAAGGAGATACCCTACCATGAATGGATTTTAAAGAGGTTACTTGAGTTGGTATATAGGCTTTATACCAAGATATTCCACATAGGTACCTCATGTAAGTATACCACATAGGTACCCCACGTTGATGTACTGTGTAGGTATGCCGCGCAGGTGTGGCATGTAGGTATGCTACACAAGTTTGAATGATGTCTGAAGAATTTTTTTCACATAGGAGAACCAAACCTATGTAAAAATTGTAAAAGACTTTCAAAACATTCTTATCCTGTTCAATTATTTCTTCTCTCGTGTTTTAGAGAGCTACCTGAGACAATTTGAGGGATCTAGGTGAAAGAGTTACGAAATGGGAGCCTCAGAGAGTCTTTCAACTTTTCATTCCCTAAAATGAGGAGCCCAGGGGTCCTATTTTATAGGCATGGATGGGGCCTGGTCGAAGGGATGTTTCCCACATAGGTCCTTCGCGTAGCTCCTTAGTATATATACTCCACATAGGGGTGCATAAATTATTCTGGCACGGAGCTCTGCCATGTAGCTATGCTGCGCAGGTCTGCGACGCTGGTCTGTCGTGTAGCTATACCACATAGGTTTTTGGTGCTGGTATATCGCGTAGATTTTCCTTGTAGATCTTCCACGTAGGTATTTTAGAGCATTTGAATTTTCTTTGAACTCTTAGAACCTTGTTTTTGGATTTTAAAATATCCAGGGCTCTCTTCATAGTATTTTTGTTTTTTTAAGTGGTTTCAACAGGTGTGTAACCCTTAAACACCGTGTACTCTTTCTTACATAGATTAGGTCTCTCGTACTCTGTATATTGGAAAAGTTTTTTTTAGGGTTCATTCCCCTTATCCTTTACTTGAAGGTAGGTATGAATCATTTCCTACTCCTAGGAGTACGATCCCTTCAGTAGGACTTCCTATATAGATTCATTGGAATCCCTATGAGAGGCCCAGATTGAGATCCTCTATTCATCTTCATTCCCTAGGTGAAGTTCTTGGTATCGACATGACCAACACTACTCGAGAACTGATCTTCTACTTATTAGGGTTAATCCAAATTGAGTTTGTTGGTATCACACCATATATTTTACAGTGATCCTCATCTATGTAACATATTATATTTAAATCTATCAGTGTATTATTTCTCATGATGAGACCCGATGAGTAGTACCTATTAAATAGATGTCATCAGTGCTATCAAACTCAGGAGTGTGTTCTCTCGGATGAGTGCTTTGTGAAATCTTTGAGTTGGAATCCTAGGCTGTTATTCTACGATTGTGACTTACCTCTATACTATGTTTCTTGGATTGAGAATATCTAGATGTTCTTGTTATATGTACTGTAGACATATAATTGTGTATAGATGACTATATTTCCTTTGATTATATGCTTTATAGTTTTGGGGTGTCCTACTAAGTGTTTTTATACTCACCCTTTCATGGGCTTTTCTCTCACATGTCATGTCTTGTGGAGACGATTGATCGTTTGATGGAGTCTTAGGAGGACCAGGACCAGATGGTGCTTAGTGAGACTAGATAGACCGAGATGTGTTCCTGTGACTTTCAAAAAATAGTCCCAATACCTTTAATTTCAGGTTGGACTTGTGTTATAGACTTCTTATGGTGATATTTTATTTGGCCATGTTTACTTTATTTACTTCTTGTCGTACTCTAGTTGTGGTATATTGATATATGCATGCATTGGTTTTCATTTTTTTTATATTTCATCATTTTTTGGGCTTGGAGATGTGCGTGTGTGTGTGTGTGTATAGGTACTTAGGAAATGAATCCCATGTTAGTAATATGTTGGTGCTAGTCACTAGACCCTAGCCAATTGGAGGCAGGATTGGGGAGTCACAACATGAGACTCACTAGGACGGGTCGTGACATGACCATCCCTCCAGAGAATCATCATGGATGACTTGATCCTGCATCACCTCTACCTCCAAGTATCCTAGTTGAAACTCCTCCACCCACTTCATTAAGAATTATTAAACTTTTATTTTAAATAATAAACATTTACCATTGAAATCTTCTATATCAAGATTCATTGCTGAAAGATCCTCCACCATCCTCCAAGAATCTCTATACCCCTAAACAATATCTCATTGTGACTTCCTACTCAGTGCATTTGAAACTACATTTCCCTTCCATGGGGTGTAGAAGATCTAAAAGTCATAATCCTTGAAAAAATCCATATATACCTAGTATTGTAGATTCAGATCCCATTAAAAGAAAACATACATTAGGATATTGTGATCTGTGAGGACCATACGGTGTTCACTAATGAAGTAATGCCACCAAAACTTTAGAGAAAAAACTAGCACAACCAACTAGAGATCATGGGTTTCATAGTTATGATCATGAGGGTATAATTTCCCAGAACCATAGGATATCACCACTCTATGATACATAAAGACACATCCCATAATGAGATAAGGAACTTCATAAAATACCTTAAACATCACTCCCTCCTCTAGAAATGGAAACCTAGGAGCACTAATCAACCTCTCCTTCAAGCAGTCAAAAGTTGTTTAACACTAACCATTCCATAAGAAATATTATTTCTTTTTGGTCAAGGCTATCACAGGGGTCATAATATGATATATGTTGGACACAAACCTATAATAATATCCCTAGATACTAAGGAAACTATAGACCTCAACAACATTCTTGGGTTCTACCCAAGAAAAAATGACCTCAATCTTTAATGGATCCACTTCCACTCCCTACTGAGACACCACATGTCCAAGGAAGTGCACATACCACATATAAAACTTCTAATTTTACATATTACTATAAAATTTATGGTGTTTAAGGATTATTAAAATAACCCTAATGTTCTCAACAAGATCCTTCTATTGCATCGAGCACATGAGGATTTTGTTGATGAATAAAAGCACAAACTGATCAAGAAACTATTTAACCTAGAGTTCATGAGTCCCATGAACATGAACAAGGTGTTCATGAAACTAAGTAACATGACCAAAAAATAAAAGTTTCCATATTGACACTGTAAGGTAGTCTTTAGGAAATAATCCTACTTCACGCTCTTTTGGTGATATCCTGACTATGGATCAATATTTGAAAACTAGCCAGCTCCCTTCAACTGGTTGAAAATATTGTCAATACTTAGAAGAGGGTAATTTTTATTGATCATCACCTGATTCAACTATCAATAGTCTATACACAACCACAAAACAACATCCTCCTTCTTGGAGAACAATATAGAAGCACTCCACAGTGACACACTGGGTTAGATAAAACCCTTCCACATTAGATTTTCAATCTAAATCCTCAACTCCCGAAGCTCATAAGGTTCCATCTAATATAGATCCATTTAAATTTGGGAGTCATAGGGATTTATCTATATCCCAAACTCGACATCACACTAAGGGGGTAAAGCTACAACCTCCTTAGGAAAAACATCAGGGAATTCCTCAATGTATATAAGAAACCCCACCACCTACACCTCCACTAAGCATAAAAAAAAGCTATCAACTGAGACAACAATGTATTTAAGAATATACAACCCATCTAATTCTCTTTATCACCAATGAAAACTAAAAATAGTCCCTCATTATCATAGAACACAAATATCCTTTAAAATAAATCAATAAATACACACATAGAATACAACTAGTTGATGCTAAAAATGAATTATATGGATGTATATAAAGTATAAATAAATCCCCATATGACTGATGTTTCCCCATTATTATCTCAAAAACATGACACATCAAGAAAAATCATCTAAATTCCAACTGGCATGGTTAACAATAGGGTAACTAGAAGCCTCTCCACCTTGAGTACCAAAGAAAAGACCAAGGCAGGCAAAACAAATGAGTGCAATACTACGAAATCAAACAAGGAATAAACTATGGTAGTAGATAATAAAATGGTACCTCAAATGGTCTTTGGTCCCTCTAACACTAGAAAATCCATAGGATGAAGGTACCCACATCTAGATCCTCTTCTTTACTACTGACAAACACCTCCATGAACACACTAAAACCTATTTCCATGAGGGTAGGGAATATCATGGGGTTGTCCTCTATGATCTCAATATCCTCACAATGGAGTATAAGTATAATATTACTACTGCTGATATGAATTTTGACCCAACTACTACTACTGGGGATGATAAAGAACATGAATTCTCACACCTTGTTAATCCTTGAAGATGGCCAGGAATTGAAATCTCCATTGACCATCCTCCCATAAGCAAATCACACTGGCCCAGAGACCCTAGTAGGTACATGGGAACTGCTAACCCCAGAAAAATGGGAGGAAGAAAACTATTGTTTCTGACCTCTATTCATCCAAAACCCCAACTATCCCAATATCTATGATCCACCACCAATAACCCTACTCCTTGAGGAACCCTAATGGATCCCCTATTGAGATGACCCTAATTGAACATGCATCCTCTCAATCAAATCAGCTTTCTTTTACACATCCAAGTACATATGAAATGTAAATTAAGTGACTGTATATTGAATCACTAGTAATAGTGCCTCCTCCAGATACTTTGCTATTAACTCCTCATTAGAAAATAAATCAATTTAAAAGTAAAGGATACCCATAAAACTTGATCCCGATATCCCACACACTTAGGATCCTCTGTCGAAGGGGGAGTATCTTCTGCCTCTTCACTTCCCTCATCATCATCGATATAAACTCAGTGAAAAAATGATACTAAAAATCATCCCAGGAAACATCTGATTCATCCTCCTCTCCCAGATAAGAGATCCACCACTACTTCATTACTCCCCACATCTGACTAGTTTCCAATGGAACCCAATAATCACCCCTAGCTTGGATCAAACTGAAAGTGATCTCAAGATAGTTTATCTAACACTCTATCTCCAAATCAGAGACCCCCTCATACTTATCCATCCCATGACACTGGAACTCACACAACATATTCCTCCAAAACTTATCATCTTAGCCAATTCAACCTTCAAATGATCAATCGAGTCATCCTACCGACCCTCACTAACCTGAATCATATATAGATGACAACCAGCTAAAATCTCTTTAAAAAAGGAACCAAAATCCCAATCCTAGTAACACTGAATTAATTTAATTAGGTTCATTTAATTATATTCATTCATTTTCCAAAAATCAACTATTCCAAACATAAGAATAAATAAACATGATGCATGTACCCATCTTAGGTATCTTCCTTGCAAGTAGTACCATTTCACTTGGTAATTTAGTAAACTCAAGGTCCTTGTGTCATATCATGGAGGGATGGGGATTAAATCTCATGTATTAGCCAATATCTCTATCCTACATTATGCACCAAGATCAATTAGTATTGATTTAATAACAACCCATGCAATACTAACTAGCGCATAACTCAAATATCCATCCTATATATCAACCATAAGCTTTGATACCACTCTATCATGACCCCCTACTGGAAACCCTTCTAGGATAGCATTGAATATGGGTATAACTTTTTAAGGCCTCCATTAATAATCCATGGGTTGGAAACTAGAATCTAGGGTATATAATACATATAAATGGGAGGAAATACTATATTTATATGAATTTTAAGGACAATAGATAAGATATGATCCACCAATCAACACCACCAAATAGATAATAGATAAAACATCATAATACATGAATGTAATGTCATACAAAACAAAAAAACAATTAGATATACCAAGAACAAGACTAAGAAGTGACCATGAACTCCAAAAGGTCATAGAAAACCAATCTGAGCTAGTATCTCCTATATCAATCACCAACTTTCTTCGATGGACTTGAAAAATAGTTTATATGTATATGGAAGAGCATAACATGTATACTCAGTAAGATCATACCCAATATCTCTCATGAAAATGGGGAAAGTGCATACTAATGCATGAGTGAACAAACAATAGAATCAACAAGCACCTATCAGGATAACTATCATCCATCCTCACCAAGTCTCAATCACTAAATATTTTATCTAAGAATAGTGAAATAATATTTAAGAATATAATAATAAGGTTCCTTATAACTACTTTCTCATTAATTTTTTACTCTCATGCCCTGATTCCAAATCTCATGTGCTCCCAATCCCTTCTATAGTCATGTTGAAACACACCATGTATCATATCACACATATAATATCCATTATAGTAGGGTATCATGAATATACAGGACATAAACCTTATTCCATCCTCCTATCATGTACAACCCCACCATATAATATCACCTCATCAATACCCCGTAGGGTCTTCTAGTGCACCATGTACTTCCTCATTCATACCCTATAGGGTCTATCAATACATTATGTACCAATAGTCATACCAATACCTGGTAGAGTTTCTAGTACATTATGTACCTATCTCAATCCATAATCCCTCATACTATACCTAAAAGGGATAATTAGGAAGTGGGAGTAGTTAGACATTTGTTCCCTTTCTCACTTGGGAGTTATAGAAAAACACCTAGAACCTAAAGCTTATTAGGCATCAGTAAGGGTATCTAAATCAAATGTGGTGCATATATAAATCATAAGAAAAATAAATCATATAAATATTCCACACATAAGACTAGACTAAAAGGTCTAAACCAAACAACATCACAATATCCCAAAAACATCACCATACTGCCACCACCTCAAAATACCATAGTTTCCAACTATAACACCACAACCAGCCCAACAACCCATAAAAAAATTCAAATCAAACATGTGAAATTTACCATCAATAAAAATATTATTTATTCCATTTCTATATTCATCATTACCAACCTTATTATCTTCATTACTTTCCTTATTAATCATATTTGATGAAAATTCTCACAAACCCTTACCCAAATTATTTTTAACCTTTAACCATTTCAAGCTCATCATTAACAATAATATTTTGTGCCACCAGAAAACTACCAAATGATACCATGTTAACCAACCATGTCATAACCCACAACAATCCACTCATTCCCTCTTTATAACCATGAAAAGGCAGTCACAACCCCACTTCACAATCCACAACCTCAACTATATCCCACTATGCTACCCCCAATATCTTTCGAAACACATACTGTACAAACCTCATGAAACTCAAAAAAATTTATACAAACATATCCATACCAACAAGTGTTTCCACAATACATAACAATAATTTTAGTATTACATACCACCACATTCTTCCATATTCAAAACATACATATATATCAATTCCTTTCTTTCAAATAACCCATCCATTACCATATTTAAGTGAATATCCTTTTTATGAAAGCTGATTATAATTAATAATTTAAAAAAGTAACACATAGTACTTGAAAACATCAATGATTTATATCAATAGTAGTAAAAAATAACCAAGTGTAAGAGAAATATCATTAAATTAGGTAAAAACTTACAAATCAAATCATCCCCTTCAATTTTTCCAAGTCCATTTAATTATCTTTATTAGTTCAATCCATAATTCTCACCCAAAGAAAACCAAATCATGTTAATTCCATAATTTACACAAAATGAATGAGAGTTCTTAAATCCCCTACCTTAACCAAATCTTCATAATCCACTACACAAAGTTAAGGTAGTGAATATATGATCCCAAGATAGATATCACACTAGGAAAACCTTTAGAAAACTAAATCATAACATCCATCATCAACCACTTACTTAATCCTCACCCATTACAACCACATATCACATCTAAAACCTTCTAAAGATGATGAATGGATAAAAAACCAATAAGAAAGGGTGAATGAATCACCTTAGACCACCTATACTCAATCTCCAAAATATAAGGATCAAATTTAAGGTAGAGGGGATAAAAAATCTTTTAAAATCACCCTGCGGTTTCCCAAGAGTTAGGGGAAGATAGGTGAATGAATGAAATTTGGGAAAACCCCTAAATTTATAACCAATATGGAAAATAAAATATCATAGTGCAAGGGTGAGGAACAAGGTAAAATATATAGATTTTTCTCAAAACTATAGTGTAAGATGATGGTCCAAACTGTAATTAGTTTAAGTTATTCAAATAACATAAATCACACTAATATCCACACCTAAATTCTATAAAATTATGAGAAAACCATGAATCAATAGATACCTCCATGGTGTACAATCTAGACTCTGAACTCCACTATGGTGAAACTCGAGCTCCATGGCACAATGACTCCTAAATTGACAAAACCACTAAATCTAACTGCATAAAGCTCCATGCTAGAACCATGAGGACTATGCCATAATCCTGAGGAATCTCATCCTCCTAATAGGTCTTCATAATTATAATAGTATACAACCAAATTCATATTCTGAAAGGATCCTCGGTATGGCATGGCCATTAAAATATGATCCTGGGGTCCCTACATCATATCTCCCAATACCACACCACATCCAGGCCTTCCAACTAGTCTCTCATGGTGTAGAACACACATCCTCACCGAAATAACTCCTTCCAACTAATAAATATGTCTCAAAACCCACTATTCTTACTTAAAAACTCATCCTAACACCTCCAACACCCAAACCTCACAAAGTAATGGGTTAGTAAGGTCCATATTGTTATAGTGATACTCAAGATACAAAGGGATTTGACATGATATCCATCAATCACATTTATCACTATAAATGAATCCACAAATCCCATCACATGCTATCATGAAATTTTATATGTTTCCTTTATCAAAGAAATTGAGTGTCCATGAGACACAAAGTGTGTCAATCCCATATAGTAAACTCTCACATTATTGATTCTTTGAGTATAGATTGACCTGGTCAATGAATACATCTAATGTGAGCTACTAATTTTAAAATTTTATCTATTTTTAAGTGATAATTAACCCCCTAATTAATATAAAACTTGATTAATTTATTGGTTTTTGTAACTTTAGTAAATTTGAAATTATTTTGATAAACAGATTTAATATTGATTTTCAGTGTTTTATTCATTTTTAATAACTTGAAAACCATAAAATGATATTTGAAATCTTGAATTTAATATTTTCAAAGATAATTTTTATGATATTTAATTTTTATATTCATTATGAACTTTAACTGGACAAATTCACTCATTTTAATTTTTTTTTATGTTTTTGTAATTTTAAGTTACCCCTACATAGGTCTTGTATCTTGAATGTAGGTAACACTTGTGGTCCCTCCAATATATAATGGTCCACCAGGAGGTTACGTTAAGGACATACCATCATCTAGAGATTCTACATAAAGGTATAAATCCTCCAAAGAAAAATACATAAAGTTATATAGAAGAGCTCGTGTAAGGGTATCAAGCACTCGAGCTGTTACGTCAAGGTTCTGGTGGTAGTAATTATATTTCATAAAGGTCACCCCATTCTCACCAAAATATATAAGGGTAATCACAACACTACTATAAATCCCAAGAAGATTTACTATAATCCCTCCAAATCAACCAACTAAAAACAACCTACTGTGAGCATGAAACAATCGACCATGAGAATCCAATTTGATTAACCACAAGTATCCTACCATGAGATTTAGACTCAATCTATTACAAACAACTGACCATAAACACCCTATATCTCTTGTAAAGAACACAATCCACACACTTCCCTACCTCTCTACAGTTTATTATTTCACTAAACACATAAATAACTCAAGTGATCATGCCATTCATGGTCAACCATGTGTAATGGACTGTGACTGTCTCCATTGACCACACAAAGTATTCATCTACCATGACCAAAAGATTGTAAAAATGAATCCCTAAACTAGTGAATATTTATCCATCGATAGTAAAACCACATTATAATATTTAAATGAGACCGAAGTCCAAGCTCGATAATAAATAGATGAATTTGACCAAGTTGTAAGAAGAAGCCTCACCCAAGTTCATTGATGGAGTCTCTCTAAAGGTAGAGCTACATTTTTATGTTTTTTCCCTATGAAAAATAAAATAAAATGGGACTTAACTCATTCTAAACTCACCAAATACAAAGTTAAATGAGTATACACACAAGGTGCTCGATTAAATGACCAAACTAGTTCACCAAGATGCTTGCACAAACCAAATCACCAAGACTCAGACTAGATTATGTCCAGAATAAATTCAAACTGATCCATATCCCATGCCTAATTACAAATATAACCCCATGATCTAATCCCTACCAAGATCCTCTCCAACAGATCACTAATGCCTACCATGCCTAAATCTCCAATTTTAGATCAAACCAGCTAAGTAAACATCAAACTTGTTGCTGCCCAGTTCAGCAATAGGACTGGTCCCACCTCACATAGTGGCCAACAATGTATATATTCTAGTTAACATTCCAATTATAACTAAAATCAACCCTAATGATTTTACCAGGATATCCTAGAGTAATATTGATAATTATATGTACCAAGGATCCATTAGTGTAACAATTAAAGCTTCTTGAAAGGTTCTTGATGAATTTACTTAGAAAGTGCACAAGTCAAATATAGAAAGACCTATTTCCATACACATTTGAAATCAAACTCAATCACTAGTTCTAGGCTCTAGATCACCATTCCATACCCAAGTACAGTGATGAACATTCCAAATATTTAAGCCCATCATTTTCCAGGATAGGACAACTATAATTGAATTCCAATTCTAAACCAAAAACACGTGATTCTATCCTCCTCATATAAGGTTTCCACATATGATTTCTAACCAACCATGATGTAGTGAAACAAATCATCCATGATTCTTCCTAATGGAATATATATATATATATTTATCATGGGATGATTCTCTTAACTATGTATAATTCTTTTTTCCAATTCTATTAATAGAGGAGGGTATCATTAGGATATTAAAAGGGGATCTGGGTGGAGTAAAAAGAGATGGCCCCTTTCATGGAATGATTATTCTAAAACATTTCTTATAATTTATATTTTAATTTATATTTAATTTTATTTAAGTGGAATTCTACTTTTTTAAATGTGTTGTTTTATTCTTATATTCTCCTTTGTGTTTCTTCATCACCATGACATGCTTGTGATCTCATACTTAACAATGGTGAAGTGTTAACCCATTATGGGTGGTCCAAATGAGATTCATATTGATGTTATTGAGTTTTTTTGTTTATTTCAATTTTTTTTACCTGATTTGGTGAGGTAGTGAGAGAAGAGAGTAGGGACAATGACCAATAATCTATTTTCTATCTAAATTACTTCATTTTTCCTTATCTTGAACTTTAATGCTTCCTAACTATTGGTTCAACCATCATACTAGTAGAGGTGAGTGAATCAATAGGATGAATGGTATGTGATCACTTCCAGGTGGGTTGTGTAATGAATCAAACATTTAAAAATGGAATTCACTTTTTAAATGAATAAATTCCTTATTATGTAATGAAGTTATAGAAAACACATTCACTACTTTAGTTATTTTGGACTATTATAAGTTATATCCTATCAGATTTAAAAGAATAGTAATCATCATAATCATTGATAATATAGTCATTATATAGCGACCATTATGATTAGTATATATTAAGGGTTATGATAAATCCAATTGACACAAACAAAAGAAATAATGAACTTGACCAGTAGGATTGCACCCTATGAAGCCCATTTATCAGAACCTCTGAGGGAGATAGAAACATTGGTCATTTCCCTTATCCAAGACCAGGCTGGGAATCAAAAAATAAATCACGAGTAAAACCATTTATAAAAGAAGTTCAATATTATCAAGATCATGAACCAAACTATGTTTACTAAACCGCCCAAGAAAGTGTCACCACCACACACCTTACCTTTATGGCACATGCTGGTGTAATAAAAGATTATGTATCTAGACCATAATATTATGAATTTTAATATTTTATTTTTTATAAAATAATGATCATATTTATCCCTTTTTATTATTAATCTATCAATGAATATATAACATGTTTGATAAAAATTTTATTTTTACAAGAAGAAATCAAAATTATATTTTTGGGAAATATATAGTTTCAATTAAGAAACACTTTTGATAAATTCAATATTTTTTTAAACAAATTTTATTTTAATAAAATATTATTATTAAATAATACATATTTTAATATAAATGTTAATATAATTTAATTAAGTCCAATATAATATTTATAGGGGTTTGAAAACAATTATCATTATAAAAACCCATATTTTTTAATAAATATGTATTTTTTATTTAAAAGTGAAAATTATCATATTTATAGATTTTTTTGATAAAAAATATTATTTTTTAAATCATAATATCTAAATTTTCCAATGGTTATTTTTTTTATAATTTTCTGATATTGTCTATTTTTTGGGTAAAAATTAAATATGGTATAAATATATGGTATGTGTTAGGACATCATAAAATCACAAAAATGATGTAATAAATACTATAAAGAGCATACATGACCAAAATTATGCCCACGCTTTAAAAAAATGTGTTTTTTAAGTTATTTTATTAATTTTATAAATTCTTAATGGATCCTCCAAAACCTATATTATATTTTTAGTTTTAAAAATTAATTATTTAAGAACAAGATTCACCTCCACATCTAAAAGGGTGTTATTTTAATTAGTTCAATTCTTATCCTTATAAAATATTTAAAACCACTATTTTTTTTTCAAAAAATATGAGAAAAAACCATGGGAATGTTTGTGGTTTTTATTATTTTATCATATAGAGTTCAAAACCTATGTTTAGAAATTAATAAAGAATTCCCCTCTATTTTGCTAAAGAACCCACCCAAAATACCATTCCTCTTCACTAAAAACCATTTGAGTATGAATTTAATATTAATTTATCTCTATATATTCCTCCCAATGTGTCCCCAATATCTTAAGAAGCTCCTCTTAAACTTTTAAAAGCACACTCTCAAGGTAAGTGATCCTCTTCTTCTCCTCATTATTCAAGCACCTTTTTATATTATTCTGTTTTGTTTCCATTTTTTCATGTTTAGATATGTTTTTATAAATACCTATTACTATTATTATTATTTAAAAGTAATTATATACCCATTTAACTCTCATTAAACCCTTTCATGAATCATTATGTACCCCTAATATGCTGCTGAAATTATCTTGAGATTTTCCATAAAAAACATTTTTTGATTAATTCCCATCACCATTTACACTTATGATTATTCACATAGATGTTCCTATCATTAATTTATTGGGTAATTATATTTATATAACCCACACTCCTTAATAGTGGGGTTAAAATTGATGAAAAACATTCTTATGTTTTATGATCTATATGGAACACAAATGCATGTATATGATATGAGTGTGACTGGTTGGTCTAAAATTATATAGACCTAAAATTCATTGGGTAATACATTTATCTCATGATATTCCATGTATGGTTCTTGGTATGTTATACTAAGAACACTATGTTATGATTTATTTGTGATTAGACTTGACTTATGCTTATGATGTCATGTTTTATATTGTTTCCACATTCCTATGTTTCCTGGATGTTATTATATTGTATCATGATTTAATGACCATGTTTATGATTATCACCCATTTTATGTCACCTTGATATGATTCTCACCTAAAATGTATTGATTTCATCATGTTATGATTTGATTATTCCCTTACTGGGCTTTATAGCTCACTCCTTTTTTATGCATGTCCCCAGGTTATCCTGTGTGGTTTATGAAGATCAAAGAAACCTAAGGGAATGTTATGGAATTTTTAAATAATGATGTTGTACCCATGTTTCAAGTTATTATGTTATGTACTAAATTTACCAAAGATACCAGGCCCCATTATCTTCTAGGATTTTATTGTGTGTACCTTTATGTAATAAATCATGAATTAAAGTATATAAAAGATATGAGTTGTTATAGTTGGTATCAAAGTAAAGTATAGTTATTTTTGGGGATTAAGATTAGAAAATTTTATTAAAATCCTTAGGGATAAAACTAAACATAGGAAAACATCCCTAAATTATGGTAAAGAATAGAGTAAGTGTTTTCCAAGAAACAAAATCCATGTATGGATAATACAAGTGGATCTGGATCTAATATAGTTGTACCTAGGGGTAATAACCATGAAAAAAGTTCATTGGGATTTGAATCAATCATCACCTGGTGCATGACAAAGAGGCCTTACTTCCCACTTGGTTCGAAACTCTCAGGGTATATTCTTTGGTAATTTCACAAGCTCTCTATAAACCATTATGAAGGGAACATAAATTATTTTTTTATTAGAAAATATATCATGGATAACTTAGATTGAAACCTCGAAATTCATAGGCTAAGGAATATATTTAATTTATAAGTTATCCATTTAATGTTCATAGTTTCCATTTTATATGTTTACTAGTTTGAAAATTCTCATCTTAAAGTCTGTTTTGGATGAAGTAAATGATTAAAACCAAAAATAAAATAGTGAAAGGTAGGATTATCATACATGGTTCTACACATTATTTCATATCACATAATTTTAGTAGAACTATTCAAACACTACCTCAAAACATGAAATTAGATTTATAAGTTAAGACATAAAATGGGTCAATTGTTACATCCCAAGAATATAACACATCACCTGTCAAAATTTATGGGCTTAATTTTTGAGCAATCCTTATGATATCCCTTTAGTGGAATTCAATGCTATTTTGGGCATGGATTGGATTTTCTTATATGGAGACAACATAAATTTTTGAGAAAAGGAAATCACCCTTTGTATCACAAATTTTCCTATTATTTTATACAAGTGAAAGGATGAGGATGAATCTCCTTTGGTATCATCACCTAAATCATGGATATTATTGCCTTATAAATAAGATTATTTGTCTCAAATGATTAATACCAAGGAAGATATTATCCTTGATGACATTCCCATTATAAGGCAATTCACTGATGTGTTTTCTAAATATTTTTTTGGTCTTCCTCTTAGCTGATAGGTTGAGTTATCAATTGAACTTATACCAAAATATTTACTAATAATCTATATATAATGTATACCATTGAACTTAATGAGCTAGAGAAGCATCTATATGAGAATCTAGATAAAGGTTTTATACACCCAAGTGCTTCACTATGGGGCACACTCTTCCATTTCATTAAGAATAAGTAAAATCTAATACACCTCTACATTGATTATCATGAGCTCAACATGATCATCATAAAGAATAAGTATCCTCTACCATGGATTGATGACTTGTTCAATTAGCTATGTGGAGCCCAATAATTCTCTAAAGTAGATCTTCATTTAGGATATTATCAAGTGAAGTTGAATAAGGATGATATCCCCAAGACTAATTTTCATATAAGGTACGATCACTACGAGTTCATAGTTTTTCATTTGGACTCATGAATAATCTAAATATCACCATGGACTTAATGAATAGAGTATTTAGAGATTAACTTGAATTTTTTTGGTAGTACTTATAGATTATATTTTTATATACTCCAAAATAAAGGAGAAACATGTAGAGTATTTGAATACTATACCGAAGACCTTTCAAAAGTAAAAGTTGTATGCGAAGTATAGTAAATGAAAGTTTTGGATAGATAAAGTAACTTTCTAGAAGCATGTAATCACCAATAATGGGATATTTTTTGATCATTAAAAAATAGATGAAATTGAAGGATAACCCATAAAAATATCTATGATAGAGATATGAAGTTTCCCTAGATTGACTAGGTACTATAGTTAATTTATGAGAAAATTATCATGATTTTCAATCCCAATAACCAAGATAACTCAATAGGGAGTGAAGTTTTTCTAGAATGATGAATGAGAGGAAATATTTATAGAGTTAAAGAAGTGGATAATCACTACACCTGTGATCACATTACCCACCATTGGGGAAGGAATTTTGATCTAAAACGATTCATCCAAAAAGGTATTGGGATGTGTACTCATGCAAGATAAAAAAGTGATAGCCTATGTTGCCTTTTAATTAAAGATCCATGAGAAGAACTACCCAACCCATGATCTATAATTGGAATCAATGATATTTATATTGAATATTTTATGATATTATCTCTATGAGGATAAGTGTGATATATATATATATATAGATTATAAAATCCTCAAGTATATATTCACACAAAAAGAGATAAATTTTCACCAATAAAGGTGGTTAGAGATGATTTTGATTATGATTGTTCAACCCATTACCATCTTAGGAAGGAAAACAAAGTAGAAGATGATATAAGTATAAAGGATCCTACAACCCTATCCATGATAAGAATTGAAAGGGATCTAATATTCTTGGACATGAAAAGGATTAAAATGGGAATAATAAGTGTATCTTTATCCTACCTTGATCAAATAACTTATCAACCATCCATTCTTGAGAGGAATAAAGATCTCTAAAAATATGATTAGGAACTATAGAAAAAGGCAGTGAATATTACATAGTTTAACTTTTATAAATATGGAGTTATAAGGTTTGGAACTTGGATATGTGTCTCATAAAAACTAGATTTGAATAGGGAAATTTTGGATGATGTAAATATCTCATCCTTCTCTATTCATACATGATGCACTAAGATACATCAAAATCTGAAGAAAAAATTCTATTTGGATAACATTAAGATGGATATTGTAGAATTTGTATCTTGATAATCGGTAACAAGTCAAGTCTGAATGATATAAGTATAATGGTATGATTAAACCATTACCCATACTAATATGGAAATAAGAAAACATAACCAAGGATTTCATTATAGGACTCCCCAGGACATATAAAGGTAATTACACCATCTGGATGGTAGTTAATATCTATAAAAATTCTACACAGTTCATTAATATCAAGTAAGATTTCTATCTTGACTAACTCACCAAGATATATACAAGAGAAGTGGTAAGACAGTATGGAATTCCACTCTCCATTGTATCTGTTCAAGATCTGAGGTTTAACTTGAGGTTCTTTAGAATCCTTCATCAAGCATTAGATACAAAGTTGATTTTCAGAACTACTTATCTATCTTATATGGATTTTAAGTATTAGATAACCATTCAAACTTTAGAGGATATACCGAGATCATGTTCAATGGATTTCCAAGGATGTTGGGATCAACACCTTCCCCTAGTTAAGTTCTCATATAACATCAGTTTCCATTATAACATTCAAATGGAGCCTTGTGAGGTGACATAGTGTCACTAGACTCATGAAAATTAATTATTTATAACTCTAGATATAACTACTCTAGATATGATCATAGGTAAATCCATAGGTAATGACTCATGATTTTTGATTTAGGTGTGTGAACAAAAATATAAACAAACTAATATTAACATAAAACAAAACAAAAGAATACAATAAAAGTGAGAATGGTGGTGAAACAGTGATGAAAATGGAGATTTGTGTGAATGAGATTGTGCGAGTAAAATAATAAAGAGAAAAACATGGAGGATAGAAGAAAAAATAGTGAGAGAGATCAGATGATGAAGTTGGGAGAATTTGGATGGATGGTTTTTATATAGATTTTCCTTTATTAATGTATTAGAATTAAAACATATGGAACTAATTTAATGTGGCTAAATTGATTTGTCATTAGGTCAACCTATAACTGAATATCTTCTATAGATTCTCAATTTCGAAAGTCACCTGATCACTAAGTGGAACAAATAAGTTTTCACTGATTTCAAATTGTCAATGAACTCAATGTGCGACTCTCTATTGAGCTTGATTTACTTTTCAATAAAATCCTCAGATTAAAGACATTGTGACTTTAAACACGACTAAGATCAATTTTCACGAAACTTATTGTTTTAAAATAAAATGATCTTCAGAAGAAAAATAGAGATAATCATCCATTTAAGAAAACACATGAACAAAGTAAAAATATCAACCAACATAACCTATTCCACTATAAATTTTAATAAAAAAACTATAGATGTATTAATAATATTCAAATATTGAGAAAAAGAATAATCCATAATGAAATAAATGACGAAACAGGGGGATGAAGAGTGGATCATCTTCTTTCTCCTACAACTCCTACTCAATTCCCAGTAGCTACTGATGATTTAGTTATCTGATTATGCTTCATTTTCTCCATACTATCCATTCCTCTCCTACTGTGATAATGATTGTGTCGATGATTACTTTTTTCAATTATTCTTCTTCTATTAATTATCCATTTACATACTAATACCTACCTCAATATCATGGTTAAGGATCCACAAGAAACTCCTTAAATTACATATGGCATGATTTCTAATATACATCATCTTCACTTGGTAATCGAAGACAATCTCCCTCCAACATAAATAAAAAATAATTGAAGATCTATTCCATTTAGTAACCATGAAACCAATATCAAATTATCTCTACATGGATGGATCAATGGTTGTGATAACCAGTTCAGGCTGATTGTACCTTATATATTTGTATTTAATTCCCTTGACCGCACACTCCTCCCATGAAAAATCTCTCTATATGCCTTATAGATAATTCAGAGTAGAATTCTCCATGTGCATCATGAGTGAACTAGAAGTCTTCAAGAAAATTCTTCCAGTGAAAGGATCCACTGTTGACATGTCCATTTTATCTACATGGATGATTTAATCCACATAACTCTTTTTCCATCACACAACCAATTGTCAATGCAACCGTTTGATCTATTTACACATTTCCAAATGTATCTAATTTGATTCACATATCTGTGTAGGAATTTATTTTTACATGGCTGTTTCTTGACATGGGAAAATTGATCGATGTACATGATTTACGACATAGAAAATTTGTGACATATCTAATCTACCCATGATACCAATTGAGTTTACATAGACAGTTACTGATGTGTCTGATTAATGGAGTATGTGAATTGATCGATGTATGTGATTTACCATGTATCCATTTCTGTTCATGTAGCCAAATCCCTTTACAAATCCACTCTACTCACTTAGCAATTTCAGTTCATGTAGCCAAATATGATGACATAACTAAATACTGACATTGAAGTCTAACTCACATTGCCTATTAGTAGTTCTTAACTCATATTTGAACCAGACTGATCCAGCTACTAAATTCTAAGTGTTGGGTGCTAGATGCACCGTTGTTGGACTGAGCATGGTGATCTTCTACCTACTTCTACTCACCTCAGGCTCGAATGTCATGCCCCACATGATTTGTTATAAAAATAGCACCCTAAAATATTCAAAAATAGAGTACCCAAAAACCGTGAGAGGAGAAATATCAAGATTAATCAAGAGATGTTTAATTTGAATCTTTTTACATGTATCAAATTTAGTTGAAGTACATTTGAGTGTCGAATTTGGAATTCCAAATAGGAGACACTGACTGAGACTTTAAATATTGGGGATGGTAGTGGCTTAAATTCCTTAGGCCTATTCTTAATTCAAAACCCTCTTTAGATGGGTAATACCATATATGTGGAGATAATGATGGTTTATCCCTCCTCAGTAATGGTGGGAGCTACACAATCAGCTACATAAGCAGGGTGGAGTTCATTCTAGTGAACATATGTAAATAGAGAGTGAAAATACTGTTAGTTCCTTTGTGTTTTTATGTATATGAGCTTCTATAACTACTTAATTTTTGAACAAGAAAAAATATCTACTTTTATTAAAGCTCTCAAATAGGCACACCCAGTAGTTCATAAATGAAAGATATAAATTCAATAATTGAAAACCACTAGAACATCCCAAAAAGAGTAAATTTGGAAATAAAAAAAATGAGCACAAAAAATAGTCAATTTGTTCAAGAGTAAATCATTCTTCATTAAAATATTAATTAAACAAAAAAACTCATCAAATAAATAAAAAGAGATGTGTAAAAAGGTATGAAATAAGATACACATCAAACTCCCCCACACTTAAATGTTTTTTATCCTAAAAAAATTCATGCATTTTGTCTTTATAAAAAAACAACAAGAAATTTAATAGTAATCTCAAAATAAAGAATGGTAAGAATTTTTGTACAGAGGAAATAAATATGAGTTACGCTAATATTTTTAAAGAATAGTTACAGGATGTCCTACAGAAATTAAAATACACACTAAAAATCAAGGGAACATAGATCTATTCATCATTGAAAATGTTACAATTCATATATGAAGTCACTCACTACCCTACTTCAATTAAAATTCAAGTTACAATTCTAAGATTAAAAAAAAGTTAGATTTAAGTGGAAATAAAACCTTACCAGGAGGAACTTTTAATTATCACTTTTTCCTAGGTTCCAAAAATTCAAAGTTCATTTTTATCACTTCATTGATACAACTAGGATGATATTCATATAATTTAATTGTCCCCTTTTTCATCTAGGTTCAAAATTTCCATAACATTAATGAAATAATTTTTAAAAAGGACCTTGATTTTTAATTTTTCCCAGTCAAATTTTTTTGCATAACACTGTGAAAGAACTTTTTGAGTTTGAATTTTACTTATTTACATAAATAAACCTAGTGGCCTTATCTCAGAGACTCACCATGGGATCCCAATTTACCATTTTACTCCACATTCAAATGACTTATATGATAATAATTTGAGTTGGATCTCTAAGGTGATTAGTTTTCAAAAGGGGTTATTCCCCTAGGTTCAAGTTTAAATTTATAGTTTCCTTAAGTTATGATCATAATTATATAGAAATATATCGTATCCCACTCTCAATATTAGTTCCTAAATAAAACATCCATAAAAACAGCATGTAACACCACTCAATAATCATATGCTCCTAACAACTATATAATCAATGAAACCCTCAATAAAAAACATGTCATTATCTTTCTGGAATAAAAAAATTTAGTTCAATTTGTAGCATAAGACCCTTAGTTTGTAAAGGATTTGAATTTTTTGACCATTATATACAAGAAATTTAAGGGGGATTTTGATATTTCAAGAATTGAACATAGCTTAACACAGAAAAAGGCCACTCTCACCCACACTTAAAACTCAACATTATCCCCAATGTTGAATCCAAATGTGGGAGATAGTGCAGTTCAAAACAAGTTTGTAATTCATTAGTAAAAAAATATTAAAGGGGGTCATAAGAAAGTTCAAAAATTTCTTTGCTAGACATCAAACTAATTTTAGAACCCAAGACATTGTTTTTTTGAAATTACATTATTTTTATTATTATTCATAGAGAAAAGAATTTTTAAATTGGTTCAAATAGTTTAAAGATAAAAAATGTTGTGCATTAGTAGTTAAATGAAAGTGATTATAATGGGTGCAAGAAGGATACAAAATGCAACTCAGCTTAATTTTCAACTATCTAGAATTAAACAAGATAACACCCAAAAAATAAATTAAGTTCACAAATTGCACAAGAATAGGGGTATTCCTCCACACTTAGTTCACAAAAATAGGAAAAAATTGGTAATTGGAGTAATGAAATGACAGAAAAAGTGCCTTAAAAGTAGGATATTTGATCATTTAAATTTTTTCAAAAGGTCATCCTCTACAGCCCAAAGTGAATTCCTCTAGTCGGTACTTCTAATTTCTTACAAGGTTAAGAAAATAGATATAAACATACTAAAATTAAAGTTTAAGAAAAATTACAACCAAATATTGAGTTTATGAGGTTTTATCTAGATGTTGCAGTGTGTAGCTCCCTTGGGTTTCCCTTACTGAGTTTATGGAAGTAGTAACACTTCAGCGGTAAAAATTTATATGATATTAACAAACATGAGCTATGGAAGACTAGAGAATTAGATAGAGATAGTTAATTTTATTGTATAAGGTAAATAAGAAGAAAAAAAAAATCCATGGGTTGGTTCATATAAAACACTGAGTTTATAGTCCTTAGTTATACTTGAGTCAGATTTAGGCTTTAAGAAAAGAAATGGTAGCCAAACCCTTTTTTTGACCTTCAAATAAGTATTTGATTCTCTGACCATTGATCAAGAATGGTATGTTTTCCTATCAAAATAGCTCCATAACTCCATTAATAAGAACTAATATAATGGTGAAGGGTCTTGATTCCTTGGTTTTCAATTTTCCTAGGAAAAGTTTTAGAATATAATTGAATATCAGGACCCATTGACCAAATTTTAAATACCTATTCTGAATTATTGAGTCATGAAAGGATTTATTTAACTCTTTTTAATTTTCATAATTTTCATATGATCAACTACTAATTTCCTACAACTAATTTAGCTCCAACAACAACCTCTCACCAGTAGACTTGACATCAAATTTTAGGGCCTTTACTGCCCAATTTTTTTTGGTGTAGTTCCACAGGTAGATGAAAAGTATTTTCAAAGAGCATACTGTATGGGGAAATCCCTATGGGAGTCTTATAAACATTATTAGAATCCCACATAGCCTCATCCAACTTCACTGACCAATCATTTATTTATCTATAAATCATATTATCCAAAATCTATTTGAGTTCTCTCTTAGACACTTCATTCTTTCCACTAGATTATGGGTGGTAGGTGGTATCAGTTCTATGATAACATCTACACTTATCCATTAAATTCTTAAACTTATAATTTTTGAAATGGGTTCTATTGTATTTAATTAATACTCCAGGAACTCCAAACCTAGAAAAGATGTTTTTCTTGATGAATTTCACTACACTAGTAGCAAGATTGTTGGGAAGATCCATGGACTCAACCCATTTGGACACATAGCCTACAACCATGTGAATATATTCATTTCCATAATAATATGGAAAGGGTCCTATGAAATTCAAACCCCATACATCGAAAAATTAAACATATAGTATTCCTTTTTTATGTCATCTCCTACCATCTACCTATATTTACCAACATTTGGCACTTTTCATAGCTAATCAGTAAATTCTTAGCATCCTTAAATAGTGTTGGCAAGTAGAAACCATCCTATAAAACTTTTCAAGTAGTACTTTATCCTCTATGGTGTCCACCCTAAGGTGATGAATGAAAAACCACAAGGATGGGTAACATTTATCTTCATCCACACATATCCTCAAAATATCATCAACACATATTCTAAAAAGAATAGGGTCATCCCAGAATTAGTACTTCAACTTATATATAAAACTCTTACTTTAGTTCTACTCAAGGTCATTTGGTATAAAACCTACAACTAGAAAGTTATCATAATCTACAAACTAAGTAGATCACTTCACAGACACAACAAATAGTTTTTCACCTAGGAAAGATGTGTTGATCTCCCTTGGTTCTTCAATTTGGATATTGGAAAACCTAGAAAAATATTTCATAACCACATTTAAGCCCCTTTTTATCCTTGATTACTAGATCAAATTCTTACAACTGAAGAGTCCACCTCAGGATCTTAGGATTTGATTTCTTCTTAGAGAGTAGGTACTTGAGAGCTAAATAGTTAGTGAAAATGATCACCTTTAATCCTATCAAGTAATGTCTAAAATTTTCAAGGGAAAATATAATAGTATCCAATTCCTTTTCAGTGGTGTAATAATTCTTTTGAACATCATCCAATAACTTACTGGAATAATAAATGATATTCAAGCTCTTATCCTTCCTCTACCCTAGAAAAACACCTAAATATAGATCACTACCATCACACATCACTTCAAATGGGAACTTCTATTCTGGGGTAGTGATAATTCGTGAAGTATTACGTTTTTCCTTAATCAAGTTAAAGGAATCTAATAATTTCTCATAAAAAACAAAAGGTGTGTCCTTAACAAGTAGAGAGTAGAGTTTCCTAGTTATCTTGGAAAAATCTTTAATGAACCTCCTATAAAATATAGCATGGACTAAAAATATTCTAATCCCCTGACATTATCAGGTGGTGGAAGCTTTTGAATCACCTCAATTTTTGGAATTATCAACCTCTAGTCCCTTCCTAGAAACCTTGTGACCTAACATAATTCCATCAGTAGCTATAAACTGGCACTTTTCCCAATTTTGAATAAGATTTTTCTTTTTTCATCTTTCTAAAATAGTTTCAAAATTTATAAGTAAGTTTTAAAAATAAATCCACACAACTGAAAAATCATCCATGAACACTTCAATAATCCTTTCAATAACGTCTAAGAATATTTCCATCAGGCATCTCTAAAAATTAGTAGGTGCGCCACACAAGACAAAGGAAATTTGATGGTAGGAAAATGTCCCAAATAGAAAAGTGAATGTGGTCTTCTACTAATCCTTATAAGAAATAGAAATATGGTTGTAACTAGAGTAACCATCAATAAAATATAAATAATCATTTCTAGCTATCTTTTCTAGCATTTAGTCCAAAAATGGAAAATGGAAATGATCCTTCCTTGTAGAATCATTGAGTTTTCTATAATTGATACAAACCCTCTATTTTTTCATAGTTCTTATTTTAATTTTCTCATTTATTTAATTTTTTATCATAGTCACTCCACTCTTATTAGGGATTACCTAAAAAATACTTACAAAAAAAATTATCATAAATAGGAAATATTATCCCAGCATTAGGCAACCTGATCATTTCCTATTAGACTACTTCTTTCATGTTTGGTTTAAGCCTTCTCTGGTCTTCCAATCTTGGTTTACACTCAAGATCCATGGGTATTTTATGCATGAAAAATTATAGACCTATACCCTTTATATTAGAAATTGATCAGCTAATAGTAGACTTATAATTTCTCAAGATAGTCAGTAGGTTAGTCTCTTTACTTTCCTCTAATTTAGATGAAATGATGACTACTAATTTAGATCATTCACCTAAAAAAGAATATTTCAAATGGGTTGGCAGGGGCTTGAGTTCTATATTGGGTGGTTTTTATCTTGAGGGTAGAAACTTAGGCTCTGGTGGACCAAGGTCCTTATGCTTAATCTTAAATAATACATTGAATAAAGATTACTCTTCAACATAATTAGTTCCAAAAAATCATTCCTCACATTTAGATTCTTATTTTTTGGGTGAAGATGTGTTCTAAGGGAAACTCATCAAGGTGTTCCAATAATTATACTTCATACTCATCAAAATGCTTCTTATCCTTATTAAAACTAATTCCCATGAATATTTTAGAAGGAAAATTAAGTGCACCATTAATTTCTTCTATCAACATAAAAAATTCCTCTTCCTCCTCATCAAAAAAAATTCATCCCTTAAAATCTCATATCTATGCCAGATTGGGTTGTGGGTGAGTTATTTAATTTTTTTGAAAACATTGAACTCCTCCTTTTGTTCTCCCAGTTTGAAAATTAATTTTTATTTTGAGACATCTATTACTGATTCCCTTGTGTCTAAAAAGGGATTACCAAGGATGATAGGTACCTCCTGGTCACACTCCATATATAGTATCAGAAGATCAATAGGAAAAAGATCCTTCCTAATCCCACTACAAATTCATCTACCCTAGCAATTGGGTTAGTGGTGGATTGATCAGAAAGTTGTAAAGTAAAAGTGGTGGGTTAGGGAACTCCTAATATAAAGTGTTGAAAAAATTATAGAGGAATTAAATTAATTATATCTCCAAGATCACACAAACAATTGAATTTTTAACTTCTATCCCCAAATGTGAAAGGAATGAAAAATATCCCCGAGTATTAATGTTTGGGAGGTATCTTATTCTACAACACAACACTAGACTCAACTCTGAGATTATAAGTGGAAAATTATTCCAAGTATTTCTTATTTGAACAGATTTTATTGAGTGATTTTAGATAATATGGGATTTGAATTAGGGCCTCCAGGAAATGAATTTCAGTGTTTAGTTTTTAATAAGTTTTATAAATTTCAATAGTTTAGAATCATGGTTTTCTTTTTTAATTATTTTTTGAAAGGAATTGTTGGAGAAAAGTTCCTAAAATTTTTAGTAATACCTTAATATATTCTTCAATCTTCTTTTTGACTTTATTTTTTTGTTTATCAATACATTTTCTTGTTTTCTTTTCAGTTGGGATAGTAGGATTCATAATGTTTTCATTATAGTTGGCTAAATTTCTATATTCAACATTTTACAGATTTGAATGTCCAGATTCATCCAGTTTTTTATTTTTAGAAGTTTGGGGATTTTAATAGATTATTTATAGGTTTAGAGACCAATAATTTTTGTCACAACCATGTAATTTTCTCTAGGGTTTTTCTTAGCGGTTCTTGGAAGCTTACCCTTGCATCTACTACTAACTTATCTAGCCAATTTCCCCATTTGAACTTCCATATTTTTTTATCCTAGAATCCATTTTAACTTTATAAAAATAATTTTTATATATTTTTTCATCAAACACACCTATAAACTATTGGAATATACATTTTAATTCATCTTGTGAGTTATATGATTCAGGTTTTTGTTGGGTATGGAACTACTACCAATGTGTTTGCTAGAAACCAGTGGGAGCGGCAGGTCTAAGAACTCCTTTCTCCCTCTAAGAAAAATCTGGGTGGTTTTTATACCCATGATTATAAGTGTTTAAAAATGGTTGATCCCTAGGCTTCATCCTAGGACCAAATCCATTTTTTTAATTTACATGTGACTTGGAAGGCATATAAAAATTGTGACAACATGAGAGTAGGTACCCAAACATTCCAGAGTGGTGAAATTACTCCCAAAGAGTGTTTTTATTATTTTTATTGAAAAATACAGTATCTTGTGCCTCATTTTGTTCAATAGGATTGGGTTATTTTCTCAAATTTTTTCTTTGAATAGAGTAGCTGTGTTTTGAGTTTTTACCAATGTATTAAAATTTTATTTCAGTTCCTCAACAGTTCTATAATTGAAATCTCCACTAGAATATTGGCCCACTAATTTTTGGTGGTAAGGGGTGAAACTATTGTAAAAAGTGTCCATGATGAATTGGGGGAGTTTATTGGTGGTTTTTAAATTACCTAAGTAATCCCATAAATCTATCCCAAGATTCATGGAATAGTTCTCCCTCATCTTGTAAGAAACTGGTGATTTTGTGTCTGATTTCAGAATTCATTCTTCTAGGGTAAAACTACATGGTGAAATCATTATAAAATTGATCTTAGGTGAAAAATATTTCCTATTATAACTATTGAAACCAAGTGTATGAATTTACCTTGAGGAAAAAACAGAATACCCACTGTTTAATCTCTTCCTCACTCAGGCCTCTCAGTGGAAACTGCTAAACACTATAGTAGAAGTCCCTAATGAAGTCAAGTGAGTATTTACTGGTCATTCCATTAAAGGTAGGGAGATGGGATAACATGGATAATTTTATTTTATAATTTATATAACTTTTTGAAAGCCTAATGTATGATGGATTATTAAAAACAGTATAAAATAACAATTCTCTCAAACCATGCCTCTCAATTAGCTCATTGCTAGTAGATTCACATTTCTAGGTGGTTGATTATTAATGCTCTAATTCTTAGCCTCATTAGTATTCTCAATATTTATTTTTAGCCTATCTTTTTTTAAATACCTTAGGAATTTCTCAATTTAGGTATGACATGTTCTATGGTCTTGATTTTAGACCTAGTTTTCATACACACAACAACGACAATAGATTTGTTTTTAATTTTATTGCAGTTTTTTGACAGTTTTTATATATGTGATTTTTCATTATTTTATGTGTTTATGTTTTTGTTTGTTTTATCTTGTTTAAACATTTATTCCATAGAAAAAACGCCAAAATTTGACACATGGTCATTGGACTCATGAAAATTAATTATTTATAACATTACCTTCAACTAGTCTAGTGATGAGCAGAGGTTGATCCACTAGGAAGGTCTTATAGTTTCTGATTTAGGTGTGTGACCAAGATGATAAACAAAACAAGATTAACATAAAACAACATGAAATACGAAGATGAAAGTGGGAATGATAGTGAAGTAGTGATGAGAATGGATATTTTTGTGAATAAGAGTGTGATATTAAGAGAAGAAAGAGACAAACAGAGCAGGAATAAGAACACAACTAGTGAGAGAGATCAGTTGATGAAGTAGGGAGAATTCAGATTATTGGTTTTTATATATATTTTCATTTGTTCATACATTAGAATTAAAACACATGGAACTGATTTAAAGTGAATAACTTTATTTTCTATGACTGAATATCTTATATAACTCCTCAACCACAAAAGTCACCTGATCACAAAATGGAACAAATCAATTTTCATAGAGTTCAAATTTCTAGTTGAACTTGGTGTGTGACTCTCTATTGAGTTTGATTTAATTTTTAGTGAAATAATCATATTAAATAAAATTTTACTTTAAGCACAACAAAGATAAGTTTTCAATCAACTTAATGTTTTAAAAGAAAATGATCATCAGAAGAGAAATAGAGATAAGAATCCATTTAAGAAAATGCATGAGAAAAGTAAAAATATCAACCCGCACAACATATTACACCAAAAATGTTTGTCCAAAAACCATGGATGTATTAATCATATTAAAATATTTAGAAACAAAATATTCCATGTATAAATAAATAAATAAATAGGCAGAGGGAGAGTGGATCATATTCTTTCTCCCGTAGCTCTTCCTTAATTCCCAGTAGTTCCTGAAGTCTCAGTTCTCTGCCTATACTCCATTTGTCCCTAATGTGCATCCCTATCCTATTATGATAATGGGTGTGTCAATGATTATTATTTTTAATTCTTATTCTTATATTAATATTCCATTTTCATGCTAATCCATACTTCAATCTCACTTTCACGACTCTGTAAGAAACTCCATGGATTCCACATGGCATGCTTTCCACTGTACATCATCCCCACATGGAAACTGAAGACAAAATTCCTCTAATATAAAGTGTAACTCCTTGAATCTCTATGCTATAAAACAACTATGATCCCAATCTCATATGATCTCTATATGGATGTATCAATGGTCGTGATCACTAGTTCAGGATGCTCATACCTTCTATATTTGTATTTAATTACTCAGATCATGCGCACCTCCCATGATAAATCTCTATGTACCCCTTTGAGATAATTCAAAGTATAATTATCCACATGCATAATGGGTACACTTGAAGTCTTTAAGAAAATTATTCTAGTGAAAGGATCCATTATTGACATGTCTATTTTATATATTTGGATGATTTACTCTATATAGTTTTTTTTCATCACATATCTAATTGTCAACATAACTATTTAATAAATGTACACATTTTTTCATGCAGTCAGTTTGATTCACATAGCCAGTTCCCACATAATTGTTTCTATCCATGCACCTGTTTCTCGATGTGGGAAAATTGATCAGAGTATGTGATTTATGACACAACCAATTTGTGACATATCCAATCTACCAACATATCCAATTGATGTTATGTAGCTGGTTCATGACATAGTAAATTAATGACATAGTATAATTGATCAACATATATGATTTCCCATATAAAAATTTCTATTCACATAGCTAAATCCATTTACAAATATGCTCTTCCCATGTAGCCATTTCGATTCATGCAGCCGAATAAGATGATGTAACCAAATACTAACATAGCATCCTGACTCACATAGAAAATTGGTCTTTGTCAACTTATATTCTAACCAAACATGTCTAGATTCCAAATTCAAAGTGTTGGGTTCTAGATGCACAACCATTGGACTTATCATGATGATCTCTTAGCTAATCCTGCTCACCTCAGGCTTGAATGTCATGCCCCATGTGATTCGCTATAAAAATAGTGCCCTAAAATCATCAAAAATAGAGTACCCTACAACCATGGGAGGAGCAACATAAATATTTGTTAAGATATGTATAATAAGAATCTTTTTCCATGGATTGACTCAGATTGAAGTACATTTGAGCACCAAATTTGGAATTCCAAAAAGGTGAAACCGATTAAGACTTCAGATGATGGGGATGGTAATGGTTTCAACTCCTCATGACTATACTCAATTTGTAGTCCTCTTCAGATGGGGAATACCATGCACGTAGAGTCAAAAACAACTTTTACCTCATTATTAATGGTGGGTGATACACAATCAGCTATAGAAGTAGGGTGGAGTTCATTCTGGTGAACATCTGTAAGCATGGAGTACATATGATTTTATTTCCTTTGTGTGCTTCTGTATATGAGCTTCTGTAACTCCTTAATTTTTTGTATAAAAAAGACATTATTTTATTAAATATCTTAAATATGAACACCCGAAAATTCATAAATGAAATATACAAATTGAATAATTTAAAATTCTTCAAACATCCCAAAAAGAGTAAATTTAGTAGTAAAAAAAATGAGCACAAAAAATAATCAATCTGTTATATATTAAATTATTATTTATTAAAATATTAATTAAACACCAAAAACTCATCAAATAAATAAAAAGATATATTTCCAAAAGTATGAAATAAGAGACACATCATGAGGCTCTATATGGGAAGAGGTGTTATACTCCAACATACTGGGATAAAGTTAGAGAGTGGATGCTTATGAGAAGTTATCTTATCTAAGAGATTACAAAGAAGGTTCAAACCATTCAACATCATATGAAATCCACACAAATTAAACAAAAAATCTATGCAGACAATCATCAATGAGACTTGGAGTTTGAGTTCAGAGATAAAGTGTTCCTTCATATATCACTATAGAAGAAAGTCATGAGGTTTGGAAATAAGGGAAAACTTAGTCCAAGATACATCAACCTCTTTGAGATCCTTGATCACATTGGATTTTTGGCCTATCAACTAGAACTACCACTGAAGCTATCTAAAGTACATGATGTGTTCCATCTATCCCTATTGAGGAAGTACATACAAAACTCCCTACGTGTGATAAATCCAAAGGTTGTACCATTGGAGAGTGATATTTCATATGAGGAGTATCCGGTGAATATCTTATATCATATAGAAAACAATTTACAAAAAAAGACAACTCACCTGGTCAAAGTACTATAGTGGAACCATAAGTTTGAGGAAGTAGCTTGGGTACGAGAAGAGGCAATGAAATAGAAGTACCCTCATATGTTTTAGTGTGTAAATTGAAATTTAGAGAGATAAATATCTGAAGGGGGAATAATGTAACAATATGAATATTTATAAATGAAATCCCATTTTTAAATGAATAAATTCCTCATTATGTAATGAATTTATAGAAAAAATGTGCACTAATTTGGGTATTTTAGACCGTTATAAGTTATATCATGTAATATTTAAAAGACCATTAAGAGTCATAACCATTGATATGATAGTAATTGAATAGTGATAATTATGATTAGTATATATTAAGGGTTATGCTAAATCCAATTAACATAGATGAAATAAGTGATGACCTCAACCAGTGGGATTGTACCCTATGAATCCCATTTATCAGTGCTTCCAAGGGAGTTGAAAACACTGGAATTTTACCTTAACTAAAAACAAGATAATATTAAACAACTAATTCATGATAAAAATAATTTATGGGAGAATTTAAAGCTTATCAATATCATGACCCCAACCATTTTCTCCAAACCATCCCAATAAAGTGTCGCCATCACACGCCTTACCCTTAGGGAATGAATTGGTGTAATAAGAGGTTATGTATCTAGAACCTAACAATATGGACTTACATATTTTATTTTTAATAAAATAATTATGATATTTATCTCTTTACATTATAAATTAATCAATTATTATATAATGTATTTGATAAAAATTTGATTTTGACATGAAGAAATCCAAATTGTATTTTTGGGAAATATATAGTTTCAATTAAGAAAATCTTTTAATAAATTCAAGAATTTCTGAAATAAATGTTATTTTAATAAAATATTTTTATTAAATGATTTATATTTGATTATAAATGGTAATATAATTTAATGTTTTCTAATATAATCTTAATAAGGGTTAGAAAATAGTTATCATCATAAAAACCATATTTTTCGATAAATGGGATTTTTTTATTTCAAATCATAAACTATCATATTTATAGATTTATTTTGATAAAAAAATAATATTATTTAAATAATCACATCAAAATTATCCAATAGATATTTTTTTATAATTTTCCAAGATAGTAGAATTTTTGGATAAAAATCAAATATGGTATAAATATACGGTTTGAATTATGACATCATAAAAGCCAAAAAGTAATGTAATAAATATTATAAATAGTATCCAAAACCAAAATTGTATTTCCCCTTTAAAAAATTCATTTTTTAAGATATTTTATTAATTTTATAAACCCTTAATGAATCCTACAAAACCTATATTATATTTTAATATTTTAAAATTAACTCTTTGAGAACATGACTCACCTCCACATCACCAAGGGAATTATTTTAATGAATTAACTTATTATCCTTATAAAATATTTAAAAACACTTCTATTGGGTATAAAACTTGGAAAAAAACCATAGGAAGGTTTGTGGTTTTGATTATTTTATCATATAGAGTCCATAACATAATTTTAGAAATTAATAAAGAATTACCCTCTCATTTTCTATAAAACCCACCCAACCCCCCATTTATCTTCACTAAAAACCCTTTGATAATGAATTTAATTTTCCATTACATCTATATATGCCTACCATAGTGTCCCCAATATCTTAATAATATCCTCCCAAGCTTTTACAAGCACCCTCTCAAGGTAAGAGATCCTCTCCTCCTCTTTATTCAAGCACCTTATTTATATTATGCCTTTTGATTTCCAATTTTTCATGTTTGGATATGTTTTTAAACATAAATTATTACTTTATTTATTATTTAAAATTGATTAGAGACCCCTTTTACTCTCATTAAACCCTTCTATTAATCTTTATGTACCCCCATTATGCTGACAAAATTATCCTATGATTTTTCATGCCAAACATTTGTGTAGTGAATTACCATACCCATTTCCACTCAAGGGTATTCACCTAGATGTACCTATCCTTAATTGATTGTGTAATTTCATTAATTTAACCCAAAATCATTAATCATATGGTTAAAATTGATTAAAAATGTTCTTATGTTATATAATCTATAAGGCACACAAATGCATTTACATAATATGGATGTGATGGGTGGACCCAAAATTATATAGCCCTCCATTGCATTGGGTAATGTATTTATCTCATAATATGTCATGTATGGATCACATGATGTTATCCTAAGCACATTATGTTATGATTTTTTATCCATTATCCTTGGATTATGCTTATGATTTCTAGTTTTATGTTGTTTCCGTATTCCTATGTTGCCTAAATGTTACCAACTTATATCATGACTTGATGATCATGATTATGATTCTCACCACTTTTGTATCACCTTGATATACCTATTTCCTAACATGTATCACTTTCATCATGTTATACATTGATTATTACCTTACCTGGATTTATGGATTACCCCTTTCTTATGTACATTCACAGGTTATCCCGTGAAGTTTTAGAAGATTAAAGAAATATAAGGGCTTGTTATGGATTTTTTAAATAATGATATCATACCCATGTTTTAAATTATTATGTTATGTACCTAATTTAACAAATAAACCAGGCCACATGATCTTGAGGGATTTTATTATGTGTACCTTTATATAATAAATCACGAATTAATGCGTATAAAAGATATGAGTTGTCATAGGTTGAGTTGGTACACTCTCTCAGTTGAGGAGTGTTCTTACCTAATTCACCAAGGAGGATAAGTGAATCACTAATGTTCTTGAGGAATCATGAATATACCTATGAGTTCATACTTAATAAATAACATGAGTTGAGTGGATGGATGATATTAATTCCTCTCATTAAGTTAGGAAATTTAGAACAATCAAAAATAATGATGGAATGTGTTGGAACTCATCTAATGATCATATAAATTTATTGATAACTCTGTGTGTTTGTTTAAAATTATTCTTATTTAATTTAAAAAAAATAAAAAAAACCAAACATCACATATTATTAGTTTTAAAATATAGAATAAAAATATACATATGTGATGGAGAATAATAAATAACCGACACACACACACATAGTCCTTAGTAAAAAACACTGGTCATACCTATACTATATTCTAGGTTTAAATAAATTTAGTTTTACTATGTCCTGTGAAAGATTCATGATTAAATTTGTGTCATTACTGGGGAGTTTCGTTGGAATATTTTTTCTCTTTCACCTTGTAAATACTTTACTATTTTCAAATTTAAATTTAAAATATTAAAAAATAATAATAGATTATCACTCCCTACCAGAAAGGGTTGAGAATATTATTGCTATGTCTAAATTAATGTTGAATAATAATGCTATAGTTAATCAAATTCACCCTCTTGAGTAGGATATTTTTTTTGAAAAAGAACCCACCCTTGATGAACTGATAAACCTATATCGGAAAATCATATCCAATCATCAAAAAATTAAATATAAGGGGGAAGTTACATTAGAAGATAAAACTGAAATGATGCTCCCACTTATTGTAACAACCAAGGACGAGGGAGAACTTAAAGAGATTGAATAAGAGGATGAAATAACATTATTAAAAATTGAAATCATCTACCTGGTGTCCCTGAAATTCAAAGAGGAATTAAAATATGATATCATTGAGGGAGACTATACTTTGAACTTTTATTTCTCTAATTTTATTACAAATCAACTTTCCACTAATATCTTTAGTTTAAATTTTATAGATTCGACTTAATAGATGCCTATCCTGGGTGATGATTTAGAGGATAACAAAGATGGCATAAAATAGATATTTTTAGAAAAAAATATGGAATTAGTAATTCTATCTATATCAATATTAAAATTCTTCTAAGAGGACTTGAATTAATAATAATAAAAAAATATGACATAAAAACAAGGATGGATTGCTTATTTTAAATTTATTTCATTTAGATTTAACAGATCAATAATTTTATTTTAATTTATCTTGTTATAAAAGTATATATTTAGCTATAACAATGATTTCTATTGTATAAGAGGAACATGTCATGGAATAAGGAATAAAAGAACCACTATGGTTACCCACTCAGATTGAAGGATGAGATAAAACTAGAGAGTAATTTCTTAATGAATAATTTGTTTAAGATAAACCAAAAGACAATACACTCATAGTAGATGTTTTCACACACTCTTTGGGTTGTCCAAGGATTCTAGAAATTGAATAAGATCTGGATGAGGTGAATTTTTATGATTTGGTGAAGGAGTTTGAAGAAGAATCCACATGGGAGGTGGATAAATTGAAAAAATAATTGGAAATAATAGAAGAAAAAATTGCATAGATTCCCTATGAAGAACCCCCTCAGAAACACTAAGAAGAAGATATGGAGGGTGTAATAGAAGAAAAGGATATGAATTAGGAATATTTTGATAATATATTAGAGTCATATCTGGAGAAATTCCCAGTGGATTCTCATGAATAAACTTAAAACCAAGCTACTACCTATGAGGGGGATAATTTTGTTTTAAACTCTGCCTATTTTAATTATTTTAAATTTAAATTACTTTATGTATCTCCCATGTTTTACCATGTCCAATAGTAATTATTAGAGAAAACACTAGAGGAATAATCCATAATTTTTTTGGTTAAGGAAATCCTATATATTATCCCACTATAGCCACATTACCAGTTACACATCACTGATCAAAGTGTATATATAATAAACTCTAGAAAATGGGACCTCTCATAAGAAGAGAATCTGAGTGTCCAAGGAAGGAATAAAATTTAGTGGTTTTTATCATGAAAAACACATCATCTAATAGATTGTGGTTAAACATGGGATCGTTCTACCATGGAAAGTCAAAATAATATCCCCTCTTGAGAGTGAAAAACCCAAGAATATCTTCTCTCTTTATTTTTTCATTTTATTTAATTTTTAATAAAATTTATAATCTTTAAATTTTTTTATTATTGTCTTCATAACTAGATAATAATATAGGATTATTTATAAAGTTGTCTATATAAGATATATGGGGATCATAACTCAAACCAAACTTCAAATAAACACCAGGTTTTATTCTTATTTTTACACATGTTCAATCACTGTTATTTTGTAAAAAATTTAATGGACTTTGATGGGAATTATAAGTGTGGGTTAATGGATTTAAACATTCATTATAGTAAAATTTAAATACTTTTAGGATTTTTTATTAGATTCTATAAATAAAATTTTTTATTTCCTTTTATTTTCTTTTTTGTTTTAGGTGTTTATGTGCTAGGAAAATTGAATTTAATTTATGGTAAGATTAGTGATGAATGCATTCTAGTTTTGAGTATTAAACTAGTTCTAAAATTACTAGAATTTAATGATTATTGAGTGAATATATCCACTATTTTTTATATAAATTCTATTGAGAACTAGGAAAGGGAGTGTAATTGAAATGATTATTATGTAATTAGTATTAGAATATGATGAAACTGGATGTTTGAACTTTAACCTAGTAACTTAGACTTTTTTAAATATAATGCATCAAGGAGCTAACTCAAAATATAGTAATATAAGTCCTTTTAAAATGGATTAAAATGTCAAATTGAGACCCTATAATGAAGCTCTGAGACATTAATCACTGGGTGTGTGAGTAAATAAAATCTATCTATATATTCAATAAGTTACTCACATATACATGGATGGAAAAATTAAATAAGTGCCTAATTATCAAAAATGAATTTATTTAGGTGGGGGGAATATTGAAACCAAATGAATAAGGATAAATTTAATTATAATAAAATCATTTTTTATCAATGAAGTGAAAATAGACATTGGGTATAAATAATATAGGGGAGAGTGAGAATTTAAAGTGACCCTTGTTAAAATTTTAATTCCACTTAAATATTTTTATTTGACTCCTAGAACTAGAAATTGAGCTTGAATTGAAGTTAGGATAGTGGGATTAATTCACATAGGAGGTGTGAATTTTTCAAATTTGTATGAGTCTTTAATTTCTATAATTTTTGGCTTATATATTTAAACTTAGACAAGATCATATTTTAGTTAACATGATATTTTTAAATAAATGAAATTCATTGTATTTTTTAGAAGTGCTATAACTTAAGTGTGGAGGAGTTATTTGAGACAATATATTCAAATTTTTATATAATTATCAATGACAATTTACCCCTTATTTAATCTAAAACCTGGGTAATTTATCAGTTTTTGTTACTTTAGTAAATTTAGAATTATTTTGATAAATGAATTTAATATTTATTTTTAGTGTTTTATTTATTTTTGAATCTATTAAAATCTATAAATTTATCTTTTAATTCATGGATTTAATTTTTTGATGGCTAATTTTCATTATCGTTAATTTTTTTATATTCATTCTAGAATTTAACTGGACAAATTCATTCATTTTAAAATGTTTTTTTTTCATTTTTATGTTATTTTAAGTTACCCCTATGAAAGTTCTATATGTTTCTTGTAGGTAACTATTGTGGTCCCTCTCTCGTGTAATGGTCCTTCAAGATACTATATCAAGGTTATACCATCTACCAGAGATGATGCATAAAGGTATAAATCCTCCAAATAATACTATGTACAAGTATATAGAGGAGCTATAATAAGGGTATCAAACAGTCGAATCATTACATAAAGGTCTTACTAGTGGTCCATATATTGTGTAAAGGTCACCTTGTGCTCTCCAAACTACTTAAGGGTTACAAATAAACCAAAATACCTCCCACTCAACCTACCAAAGAAAACCTACCATGAGCATGAAGCAACTGATCATGAGCCTCTAATTCGATCGACCATATACATCATACCATGAGACTCAAACTCAATACACCATAAGAAACTGATCGATGTCAACCCATATCTCCAATGAAACATTAATTTATCCTACCACATTACCTCTCCACGACTGATCATTGTACTAAGCACATAAATACCTCATCTGACCATTCCATTCACATTATTCAGTGTGTGATCAACCACAACTATCTCCATCAACCACATAAATACTTCCTCTACCATAACCAACAAATTGCAAAACTGGATCCCTGAATTAGTTTAGATTAAGAAATTAACTACAAAATATCATTATGGTATAAAAAAAGACCAAATTATGAGATAAAAATAAAATAGATAAATTTAATTGAGTTTTAAGAATAATCATCTCCCATGTTCACTGATTGAGACTCATTAGAGGTCAAGATGCATTACTTTATTTGTTCCCTATTCATAATTGAAGATGACAGGGCTCTGATCCTTCCCCATTAACAAAATAAAAAGTCAAAGGTTGATGCACACAATGTAATATATAAAATTCCCAAACAAGTTCAAAAATATTCCCATATAAAACAAATCATCCAAACTCATACCACATCATGTCTAACAACCATGTAGGATGACCCCTTGAAAGGTTTTGTTAGGGGAAATCTCAAATGATGTGTAATTTTTTTGGAACTTAGGTGTAGAAGAGTGTTTGAAAAAGGTTTTTATCTAAGTATGAAGTACTTAAAATAATATGTTAAATGTATTTTGAAAAATAAAGTAAAATAAACTCAATACTAAGAATGACGAGGGTTTTGTTAAAGGTTTATAATATAAGAAGATGTATGTTGGAAGAATATTATATTTTTGAGTTTTTTTTCTTTTTTAAATTTGATTTACAAAAAAAATGAGAATATTTTTTTGAAAATATTTTTTAAAAGGAGTAATATATCTAACTCTACCTCTTTACTTACTTATTAATCACTATCATTCAAATTAAAATCCACTTAATTACAATCCCATAATTTTTTTCTCTAAAACTTATGGAAATTGATACAACCACTAAGATGAAAGAGATTAAACCTTAGTATAAACTCAAAATGTACAATATTAACAACCATCCTTGATTTCTATTTCTATGATAAATTATGTTTAGTGGTTAATTAAGGCACAAATCCACAATGAAATTGTGAATGAATTGGGTATAAGGATTATATTTGAACTCTACAAATTGATCCCATGTTGTTTTTTATGGTTAAGATTTCATTCTCAAAATTTACACATCAATATACCTCGCATTCAAAGTGTTTACCATTTATTTTTTTTAAATTAAAAATCAATTCCTAAATTATATTTATTTTAATGAAAATTATATTATGGATTCAAAAAAAGTAACAACCCCAACCCCAATAGCCTAGAGTTGATCATTATTTTATTAAAATGTCATAGATACAATAAATCACATCACCAAGGATAAATCAGTTTAGTAGTATTGAATAAATAGATACATACATGAATCCATTATTATATTGGTAATTAAACATAGAAAATAACAAAAGAAAATAAATTACTTTCTTGACACTTATTCAAAGATATCAGCTTCATAACTCAGGGAAGGAAAACAAATAAAAGGGTGAGATAAAATGATTATTAAGGATTATATACTTCAGAAACATGAATAAAAAATTATTGAAGCATAATCAATACGGTATAATCAATATGGAATGGTTAATATCTGAAAAATACATTTCATTTAATCAGTCAACTAATAATGAAAATTCATACATATATTTTGTTATAGTGAAAATCTCATGGATAGTAACGACTGAATACTGGATGAATGAAATGGTTAATTATTAGACATAATATATCTGGCACATGAACCACTTTCATCAAGGCCTTTTACAAGATAGTTTAAGTCTATGGTCAAAAACCCATCTGATTCTGCTTAGAAACAAATTTGAAGGGTTTGTCGCTATCTATTTTGTCTCATGAGACCTGTCGATGCATCGAGGGGATATATAATGTTGGGACCTACCCATAAATTAAATTAAAAATAATTATTCATGAATATATTTAATTCAATAATAATATTATTTATCAAAATATATGTATTGATTAGAGGATACAAATTTATCAATATTTCCCTAGTTAAAATAACATTCAAAGTAAACACCATATGTAAAAATTGTATATGACTTAGAAAATAATCCTATAAATGATAAAATAAATAAATATATTTAATATAAATATAACATAAAATGAAAAATTATCTCAAATGGGTAGTAGATACACCACATAAAAATAATTCGGTACACAATACCAAGTAAGTCTCAATGGAATTGAAATTGAGATGAAGTCCCTTACCTTATTTCTAAAAGTGTTCTGCACTTGTAATTAATGTCTTGGATAATAAAATTATATTAATTACTAAATTAAGAATATATTAAACATATATTTTATTTATTATAATTTTATTAAGTTCATTTATGGACATTCTAATGAGTTATAATGTTTAATTTCATTGTTCTTAGAGTGTTCTATTTATGGTTGGTTCCCCCGTGTATAATTATGAGAGTTCTTTTCAAATGGAATAAAAAATCTAGAAGTTAAATTATTAAGTATTAATGAAACTCCATATGTTTAAATGTTCTCATATATCATTTGGTTGTATAGTATGAGGATGGTTCATTAAATAAAATTCTAATGAAAACGTTTTAATATACTTTGGTGGTTTTTACAACCATCATGAACTCGTATCATTTTATTTAATATTAGGTTTATATATTGGTTATGGAACATGATATAACTTATAATATATATATATATATATATATATTAAAATCTTATTTAACCATAATAATGGTTTTATGATTAGCCTTGAAGGTGGAAATGTAAAATTAAAACTCGTCGTCCACGAAGGTGGTGAATCGACACATCACAGATGATGTTTTCATTTTTTGAATAAAAGGATGAGAGAAGAGATTTGATGATGGATATTACATTAACATAATAATATTCCAGTATATATATGATAATAGAGTTATCATGCCAATTTTTATAAGGGCAGTTGTTCAGAGAATAAGAAAATAAGAAAATAAAAGAGAAAGAAGGAAGATTTTACCTCTTGAATAGTATCTCCTTGAGAACCTTCTTAGGAAACTTGGATTTGGTATTTTGGTAAGAAAATAAGGACTTGGACGTGGGGAAGAGTATTGAGAAGAAATTTTTTCATATTTTATACAATATTCAAGTCTTAGAAGGTGTTAGTAGAAGGGGCGGTATTTATAGGGGAGGAGAGGGGTGTTTTTTAATTGTTTATTCATTAGTTTATTATTTTGGCTCAAGACTATTAATAGTGTTGATTATTGTGACTAAGTAATGTAAATATATCATGCGATTTAAAAATAATGGGTGATTACCTCATTTATATATCATCCATGACTCAATAATTCATTTATTTACTTATAATTTTAAATACCATAAATTACCATATTTCACTGTTCACCAAAAATTTAACTATTCGAGAAAAATACCAAAAAATAATCCGAACCATTTTTAGATGTTTAGATTTAAAAAAATGGACTCTGTTTTATAAAAATAATTATAGAAATATGAGAAATTTAATTTCCAATTAAAACCATCATTCATTCAAAAAATACTGATTTTAATATTATAACTGATTTTACGAAACTTTGAAAAATTAATTATGTCACGACCCGTCCTTGGGGCCTGTGCCATGACTACCCCAAGCCCGCATTCCATAGGCCAGGGGCTGGCGACTAGCACCAAAGGCGTAAATCCCAATAACTGGGAAGGCATTGCCTTTATAAAAGAAAACAAGCACCACATAGTAAGCAAGCGGAAAAAAGTAAACACTAAGTACAAGAGAAGTGCTGAAAAGTAAATGGGCCAGAATACAAACCCAAAAGGAAGTAAAACTAAAACTGAACAAGTACAACAAAAAAGATAACAGCTGGAAGGACGGAAGCGGCTCCTGGGTCGTCCTCCTCGGATCCTACCTGAAGGGTAGGTACAGATGGCGCAGCTCCTGGTCGTCCACCACGGATCCTACCTAAAGGGTAGGTATAGATAGCCTCCTCCACGCTCTCATCCATCAACCTCCTCCGTGTGTCGTCTCGTCGTGTAGTCCACCTCCGGGTACTGACTCGTCGTGTAGTCCACCTCCAGGTACTGACTAGTCATGTAGTCCACCTCCGGGTACCGTCCAGTCCTCGAACACTCGGCCTCCGTCAGCACTGCCTGTCGTCTACAACCAACACAACGAGGTGCGGGCATATCCCGTGCAGGGGTGAGTATAACGATACTCAGTAGGGACCTCGAGACCCTCAAGGTCTCACTAAACCAACAAGGATAACCACAAAGAAGATCTCAACAGATAACCTCTACTTAGGTATATGCCCATACATATGCCTAAGTTATCAAGTAACCCATCTCAAACATGAGGAAACACAAGGATCATGAAATCAACGGATAACCACTACCCAGGTATATGCCCATACATATACCTAAGTTAACAAGTGACCCATCTCAATCATGAGGTAAACACAAAGGTCAAAGTCTCAGCTCAAACCAGGATTTTCATTATCGAAACCGTAACTGCTGAAGAGCTCCGTCTCTAGTGTGTACAGTGGTCCTGTCACGACTCCGAGGTACTGATCACTAACCTAAGACTACTAAGGTACTCCTCCTGTCGAGTACCGCCGGTCAGCCACCCAAACACAGTAGTGCTTCCCACCGAGGTATGTCACCCAAACACAGTAGTGCACACCCCCTAGTAGCCTGCTGAGGTACACTCCGAACGAGTACCGCGGGTCTGCACTATCACACAGGTAGTGCTCCATCCGCCATGGGTCTGCACCTCACAAAGTAGTGCTCCGTCCACTGGGCTAGTCGACTCACTCCAAGTCGAGTCGGTCAAGCAGTCGTCAGGTCTCAGTCGGCTACACGGTCTCCGTACTCCGCACGCTCGTCTCCGGGAGGGTCCACTCCACAAGCTACAGGTCGATACTCCAAGTATCTCAAAGTCCCACGAAGAAGTATCTCAAAGGACCACCTTGTCATAGGGGTCTCAACGCAACAGACGACGTGTCAATCGGATGCCCGGTCTGTGAGTTACTAGCCTTTTCGTCCCAGGGGCCCGGTTGGTTTCGTGAGAGAACCAATCCCGGACGTATATCAACTGTACCCCGAACTCTCATAGGGTATACTCATAGGGACTGTTTCTCAACGTGATCACCAACGCCGCTGACGGTTCGTCAAACGGACGTTCAGTCTGAAAGATATCAGCTTTTCCGTTCCAAGGTCCCGGTTGGATTTCGGGTGCGATCCAACCCGGCCACTATCCAACTGTATCCAAAACTCGGGCGAAGTATGTCAAAAGTTCTGTCTCATCAAGAGGAATTCAACGGAATAGACGGCGCGACTATTGGACGCCTGGTCTGTGAGTTATTGGCTTTTTCGTTCCAGGGGCCCGGTTGGTTTCGTGAGCGAACCAACCCGACCGCACTCCGAAGACATCCAAACCTCGAGCGGAGTAAGCCAAAAGATCCGTCTCACTTAGAGGAATCTATCAAAATCGAAGGCATGTCAATCGGACGTCCGGAACTCAAGTTACGAGCGTTTACGCTCCGAGGACCCGGTTGGTTTTGTATCCGAACCAACCCGGCCAAACCCAAAGTAATCCGAAACCTTGAGTGCGATATACCGAAACGACCGTCTCGATTCAAGGATCGCGTTTCGGCTGACGGAGAGTCGTTTGGAGGCCCGTAGCTCAAGTTACGGGATTTTGACCGAAAGTGGTCCGAAAACGGGGGTCTGGGCCCGGGCCGACCCGACCCGACCCCCCTGGGTCGGCCGAACCGGGTCGACCCGACCCAGGTCCGACCCGGATAGGCCCGGCCCGACCCAGCCTGGCTCGGTCCGGCTCGGTCCGGCTCGGTCTGGTCAGACTGGCCGACCGCGGCTCGGCCAGCGTGGCCGAGCCGAAACGCGGAGCGGGGTGTCCCCTGCCCGCCGCTAATTGAGGCCAGCGGCGAACCGCCGGCCGCCTCCCTTCCGGCGGCGCGCCGCCGCCACTGCCACTCCGGCATGGCGCGCCGCCGCCGCCTTCCGCGGACCACCGGACGTGTTCTAGTGGTCCGTTTCTCCTTCCATCATCGCCTATGGTCCTCCCGAGACCCGTCCTTTACTGTGGAGGCCTCAAAATTACCTTGCGGCCTCGTTTGTCATCGCCCGTCAATCCGCACGTCAAAAACGAAACGTGCCGTCTTCATGGTTCTCCGGCGCGGTGCATTGGCACCGCGCCCCTTCGCCGCGGCCCGACTCCGTCAGCGGATGTCTTCGATTTTCTTCGACGCGGCGCGACGGCGCCACGTCCTTGAATTCCTTTCCACGGTGCGGCGCGACGGCGCCACACATATCTACCGAATGAAACCATGTGGTGCGATGACACCACGCTTCCTCGTACCAACCACAAAGAAAAAATGAGGAGGGTCGGCCGTGTTCGTGCGGTCCGTCCCCCCTCACGTTATTTGTTATCATTTGGTTTCAAACCACAAAGTTAAAATTCGATAACAAATGGTTTTTTAACCACGAAGATCATCAAGTCAGAAATCTCGAACAAATATAAATAATTGAATACAAACCCCTACCTTGGGTATAAGCCGATCGGAAGGAGGCGTCGTCACGGTACGGCGTCGCGAGGATGACGACGTCGAAGGGGGACGTCGGCGTTCGTCCAACTCGAGGGAAGGCGAAGCCGTCATCGCTTGCTACCCGATTCTGCTTCCGAGCTTGTTCGTCGATCCATTGACAATGAAGGGGAAGAAAAAGATCCGTTGAAGAGTCTCGCCGTTGAAGGGGAGAAATTCTGTGGGAGGAAAACAAGCGTTCTTCGTTAGAGGTGGCGCGTTCTTCGTTCGCGAAGATAAGCTTCTTCCCAAGTGTTGGGCGTCGCGGTATTTTACCAGCGCTCCGTCACTTGGTGAAGCCGTCCCCAAACCCTCTCCCAAGATCCCTACCATAATAAACCACCCACGGGAGGTTTAGTTCGGGTGGGCCCCACCACCATAACCTCTCAAGGGAGGTTAAGGTGTGGTGGCCCCACCTCTAACCTCCATGAGGAGGTTTCAACCACCACACTCCCAATGGCGGCTGAAATAAAACAAAGTGCATGACACGTTATTTTATTATTACTCTTATTTAAAGAAAACCCAAAAACTAACTTCCGCTCTTGATTAAACGCAACTGCGAAAAAAGTCTCTTTAAGCAAATACCGGCATTGCGAGTTCATCGGCGCCCTCGGAATTTGATTCCGAGTACTGGTTCAAAAGTTATAAAAACCCGCTCGTTCGTTCACTGAACGTACCCAAGCCAAACTTCGGAAATTGATTCCGGGCACACCGGGCCTCGGAATCAGGCGCCATCAGAAACTGCGTTCTTGAAAAAATTCCAAAGAAAATTTAGGAAAAAAAATTTCCCTTGAAATTTCCGGGTCTTTAGATTACTCCCACCTCAGGGCTTTACGTCCTCGTAAAACTTTAACATAAACTAGGGATACAAAAATGGTACTGAGCACGCATCTGAGCCTTACGCTCCCGTGTGCTCACCCGGAGGTTCTTGTACTGCCCGTGAAAGCGCACCCGAGGAATAGGCCGTCCTCGAAGGATCCACTCCTGTCGATCCTCGATCCCCACTAGAACCTCCGTGAAAGACACTCCATCTCCATCGTCCAGCTCCTCATGGTCGATGATATGTGAAGGGTCGAGCACGTATCTCCTCAGTAGAGATACATGGAAGTCGTTGTGCACCTGGTGCAACTGAGTTGGATGGTTCAAGTGGTAAACCACCCTGCCTACCTAGCTGAGGACCTAGAAAGGTACGTTGAACCTCAGAGATAACTTGCCGCCTTGGCCACATCTCCGTAAACCTCGTCGAGGTGAGACCTGTATAAGGACGTGATCATCATCCTCGAACTCCAGAGGTCTCCATTTTCTGTTAGAACTGAAACTCAAAAGACTGCTGCCATGAGGGTATGGTTGACTGACTCAAGAGTGATCGGTCGCACCCTCCTATGAAAGAGTTTAACTTGTGTTGCCCAAGGTTTCCTTTTCGCCGACCAAGGAAAACCCATCCCGACATTGTAGTTAAACCACAACCTTTTTTCCTAATACCGTCAATTTGTGTATGAACTGTGATTGCCCAGTCCATACTCAAACCAACGTCGTAAGGCATCGACGCTGCCACCAAGAGATTCCAACTGAAACTCTCGCCTCGAGGGTCTGACCACACTGTCGGCGTAAGTGTGATTATCGAGTCTCCTCCCAAGATATCTCCAGACGTGAGGGTCAAGTCCACGGATTACCGGAAACTCTAGGTCTGGGACAAGATTTGTGAAAGCGAGGAATGATTCATATCGACGTCTGTTACTACAGCAGCTAGTAGTGGACACAGACTGTCCCTTGAATCATTTTTTTAGAGCCATTGGGTCACACTCCTTGACCGCATGCAGCCGCGCTCTTCCTCTGACCTCCACCTCCCTGAGCCTGGCGGGGATAACTAAGGCGGGTGGTTGTAGCATGTTAATATGTACACCACCTCATGCTGCTCTCCTAGCTCTGCCTCCACGTCTGCCGCTTCGCAGACTCATCTTTCCTTTAAGCTTCCTCTTATGGAAACATTTAATATGCCCGAGTCTCCAAGACTGGCGCCAGTTTCCTGTTTCTTACTACACTGTGCAGTCTTCATCCGCTCCTGGATGATCTGCACCTTCTTTTCCTACGATCTGGAAGAGCTGCTAAAATTTCTCCTTTGCCGAAAAGAGAAACTCGGTCTCATCCCCTGGATGAACCACGCCCATTGCCTAATACAGTCAATCCTGACATGAATGATGCATTCATGTCATGGATGATGTCGTAAGGCCTCGACGTAACTACTAAGATATCCAACTGTCACTCTCGCCTCCAAGGGTCGAGTCACACTGTCGGCATTAGCGTGAGGTCACTAGGTCTCCTCCAGTAGAAATCTCGAAAGTGAGGGTCAAGTCAACAGTTTAACCGGGACCACTCAGTATCAACCAAACAAAAGGACAGGAAAGAAAACAAAGATAAGTGTCTTTTTATTATTGCAAATCATAGTACAAAGATACGAATACAACAGCAACATGGAACTAGAAGTACAAGGGACGTATCCACTAGTTCCGCTCCTGTCCACCTGCTCCTGGAGCTCTACTGCCTTGTCCACTACTCGGCTATTGCTCAAGCACTCGTCGCTGCTTCTGGCTCAGTGGCTCCTCCAACGCCTGCAGATCAACTGTACGAGGAGTCGGACAGTCACGTGCCAGGTGACCCTTTCCACCGTAGGAGTAACACAGCTTGTTTCTGGCACGCCTGGCTCTGACCCTCTTGGACCTCTACATCATCTGTCTACTGCCCACAGATGACTCGACTACTGATCGAAAAACACGCGGCAAAGGTAGCAGCTCCTGAACACGCTCGGGGTGTAGAGCCACTGGCACAAACTCCACCCTGAAGAAGGTCTCGATGTCTTCCCATGTGAAGGCCATCCCATCACAAAAATGGAACATGTGGCTCCACCACCTGTCTGCTGCTGCCTGAAGAAGGCTGGCAGCAAAGATCACCATGAGGTCTGTCGGCATCCCCACTAGCCCGAAGACTCTCACCACAGCCTCTAGCCAATACTCAGCCACCTGCAGGTCCGTCTCTCCCCAGAACCTGGGTGGTCTCTGGCGCTGGAACTCGTGCAGCGTGCTCAAGTGGCGTGCATCATCTACTGCTGGGGCTGGTGGCATCGGTGGCCCAACGTATGGTAGTACCGCTAGTGCCTCAACTGCAAGAGGGCCCTGTACCGAAGGCAAGCTGTCAGTACGCACGTCCCTCTGGGCTCTAGCTGGTCGTCTGTGAAAAGGCATCCTGAAAGAAACAACGTGACATGGTCAAACGATTATACCTGGTGAGCTGACCTGGTTTGAGTTGACATTTAAAAACTTCTGGAAACACACACGCAATCAGTATTTTCGTGCACAGAGTCGAAAATCAGTTATCAGGGTCCTGGTGTATGGATACGTCGGCTGCTCTCACCAACATTGGACTCCCTGAACTGAAAACCACACTCGGTACTCTTAACACTATTGCTTCACAGAAAGGGAAAAAGATCAGAGTCCCAAGTTCTGCGGTAGAACCGAACTCCTCTGATAGCAATTGTCACGACCCGTCCACGGGGCCCATGCCGTGACTACCCCAAGCCCGCCTTCCATAGGCCAGGGGCTGGCGACTAGCACCAAAGGCGTAAATCCCGATAATTGGGAAGGCATTGCCTTTATAAAAGAAAACAAGCACCACAGAGTAAGAAAGCGGAAAAAAAGTAAACACTAAGTACAAGAGAAGTGATGAAAAGTAAATGGGCCAGAATACAAACCCAAAAGGAAGTACAACTACAACTGAACAAGTACAACAGAAAAGATAACAGTTGGAAGGAAGGAAGTGGCTCCTGGGTCGTCCTCCTCGGATCCTACCTAAAGGGTAGGTACAGATGGCGCAGCTCCTGGTCGTCCACCACGGATCCTACCTGAAGGGTAGGTACAGATAGCCTCCTCCATGCTCTCGTCCGTCAACCTCCTCCGTGTGTCGTCTCGTCGTGTAGTCCACCTCTGGGTACTGACTCGTCGTGTAGTCCACCTCCGGGTACTGACTCGTCGTGTAGTCCACCTCCGGGTACCATCCAGTCCTCGAACACTCGGCCTCCGTCAGCACTGCCTGTCGTCTGCAACCAACACAATGAGGTGCGGGCATAGCCCGTGCAGGGGTGAGTATAACGATACTCAGTAGGGACCCCAAGACCCTCAAGGTCTCACTAAACCAACAAGGATAACCACAAAGAAGATCTCAACAGATAACCTCTACTTAGGTATATGCCTATACATATGCCTAAGTTATCAAGTAACCCATCTCAAACATGAGGAAACACAAGGATCATGAAATCAACGGATAACCACTACCCAGGTATATGCCCATACATATACCTAAGTTAACAAGTGACCCATCTCAATCATGAGGTAAACACAAAGGTCAAAAGTCTCATCTCAAACCAGGATTTTCATTATCGAAACCGTAACTGCTGAAGAGCTACATCTCTAGAGTGTACACTGGTCCTGTCACGACTCCGAGGTACTGCTCACTAACCTAAGACTGCTGAGGTACTCCTCCTGTCGAGTACCGCGGGTTAGCCACCCAAACACAGTAGTGCTTCCCGTTGAGGTATGTCACCCAAACACAGTAGTGAACACCCCCTAGTAGCCTGCTGAGGTACTCTCCGGACGAGTACCGCGGGTCTGCACTGTCACACAGGTAGTGCTCCGTCCGCCATGGGTCTGCACCTCACAAAGTAGTGCTCCGTCCACTGGGCTAGTCGACTCACTCCAAGTCGAGTCGGTCAAGCAGTCGTCAGGTCTCAGTCGGCTACACGGTCTCCGTACTTCGCACGCTCGTATCCGGGAGGGTCCGTTCTACGAGCTACAGGTCGATACTCCAAGTATCTCAAAGTCCCACGAAGAAGTATCTCAAAGGACCGCCTCGTCATAGGGGTCTCAACGCAACAGACAGCGCGTCAATCAGACGCCCGGTCTGTGAGTTACTAGCCTTTTCGTCCCAGGGGCCCGGTTGGTTTCGTGAGAGAACCAGTCCCGGCCGTATCTCAACTGTACCCCGAACTCTCACAGGGTATACTCATAGGGACTGTTTCTCAACGTGATCACCAACGCCGCTGACGGTTCGTCAAACGGACGTCCAGTCTGAAAGATATCAGCTTTTCCGTTCCAAGGTCCCGGTTGGATTTCGGGTGCGATCCAACCCGGCCACTATCCAACTGTATCCAAAACTCGGGAGGAATATGCCAAAAGTTCCGTCTCATCAAGAGGAATTCAACGGAATAGACGGCGCGACTATCGGACGCCCGGTCTGTGAGTTATTGGCTTTTTTGTTCCAGGGGCCCGATTGGTTTCGTGAGCGAACCAACCCGACCACACTCCGACGACATCCAAACCTCGAGTGGAGTAAGCCAAAAGATCCGTCTCACTTAGAGGAATCCATCAAAATTGACGGCACGTCAATCGGACGTCCGAAACACAAGTTACGAGTGTTTCCGCTCCGAGGACCCGGTTGGTTCTGTATCCGAATCAACCCGACCAAACCCAAAGTAATCCAAAACCTTAAGTGCGATATACCGAAACGACCGTCTCGATTGAAGGATCGCGTTGCCGCTGAAGGCGAGTCGTTTGGAAACTTGTAGCTCAAGTTACAGGCTTTTGACCGAAATTGGTCCGAAAACGGGGGTTTGGGCCCGGGCCGACCCCCCCTGGGTCGGCCGAACCGGGTCGACCCCCCTGGGTCGACCTGACCCGGGTCCGACCCGGCTGGGCCCGGCCCGGCCCGGCCCGGCTCTGTCCGGCTCGGTCCGGCTCGGTTTGGCTCGGTCTGGCTCGGTCCGGTCCGACCGGCCGACCGCGGCTCGGCCAGCGTGGCCGAGCCGAAACGCGGAGCAGGGTGTCCCCCGCCCGTAGCTAATTTTGGCCGGCGGCGAACCGCCGGCCGCCTCCCTTCCAGCGGCGCGCCGCCGCAGGCGGTCTCCGGCGCCGCCGCGCCAGTGTGGCGCACCGCCGCTGCCTTCCGCGGACCACCGGACGCGTTCCGGTGGTCCGTTTCTCCTGCCGTCTTCGCCTATGGTCCTCCCGGGACCTGACCTTCACTGCGGAGGCCTCAAAATTACCTTGCGGCCTCGTTTGTCGTCGCCCATCAATCCGCCCGTCAAAAACGAAATGTGCCGTCTTCATGGTTCTCCGGCGTGGCACGTTAGCGCCGCGCCCCGACTCCGTCCGTGGATGTCTTCGGTTTTTTTCAACGCGGCGCGATGGCGTCGCGTCCTTGAATTCCTTTCCACGACGCGACGCGACGACGCCGCGCATATCTACCGCATGAAACCGCGTGGTGCGAAGGTACCACACTTCCTCGTACCAACCACAAAGAAAAAAGGAGGAGGGTCGGCCGTGTTCGTGCGGTCCAGCCCCCCTCACTTTATTCGTTATCATTTGGTTTCAAACCACAAAGTTCAAATTCGATAACAAATGGTTTTTTAACCACGAATATCATCAAGTCGGAAATCTCGAACAAATATAAATAATTGAATACAAACCCCTACCTTGGGTATAAGCCGATCGAAAGGAGGCGTCATCGTTCGAGGTTCGTCGTGGTATGGCGTCGCGAGGATGACGACGTCGGAGGGGGACGTCGGCGTTCGTCCGACTCGAGGGAAGGCGAAGCCGTCGTCGCTTGCTACCCGATTCCGCTTCCGAGCTTGTTCGTCGATCCGTTGATGATGAAGGGGAAGAAGAAGATCCGTTGAAGAGTCTCGCCGAGGAAGGGGAGAAATTCCGTGGAAGGAAAATGAGCGTTCTTCGTCAGAGGTGGCGCGTTCTTCGTTCGCGAAGATAAGATTCTTCCCAAGTGTTGGGCGTTGCGGTATTTTACCAGCGCTCCGTCGCTTGGTGAAGCTGTCCCCAAACCCTCTCCCAAGATCCCTACCATAATAAACCACCCACGGGAGGTTTAGTTCGGGTGGGCCCCACCACCATAACCTCTCAAGGGAGGTTAAGGTGTGGTGGCCCCACCTCCAACCTCCATGAGGAGGTTTCAACCACCACACTCCCAATGGCGGCTGAAATAAAATAAAGTGCATGGCACGTTATTTTATTATTACTCTTATTTAAAGAAAACCCAAAAACTAACTTCTGCTCTCGATTAAACGCAACTGCGGCAAAAGTCTCTTTAAGCAAATACCGACGTTGCGAGTTTATTGGTGCCCTCGGAATTCGATTCCGAGTACCGGTTCAAAAGTTAGAAAAACCCGCTCATTCGTTCACTGAACGTACCCGAGCCAAACTTCGGAAATTGATTCCGGGCTCACCGGGCCTCGGAATCAGGCACCTTCAGAAACTGCGTTCTTGAAAAAATTCCAAAGAAAATTTAGGAAAAAAAATTTCTTTTGAAATTTACGGGTCTTTACAAATTATGGTCTCATAAAATTATCTTATAATTATAATAAAAAAATATTGATTCATGAATATATTTTATGAAAATATTTTTTTTAAAATCATTATATTAATTATAAAATTGTAAATAAACATTTACATTTCACAAAAATATCAACACTTAATTTATCATTTTTAAAACATTTCTTTACTTATTAAATGACATAAATATATCATATTTTCATTTATAAGATACCTAAATTTTATTTATACTATAATTGGTGAGGATATTATTCCAATATCCACATTACTATTCATAACAGTCACATTACTATTCCAATGGCCATCTTAATATTTAATAGTATATCTCGATTCATTTGTAAAACATAAACTATAGAATAAATTGAATTTATTTAAGAAGATACATAACATAAAATCTTAGGGTGTTATATTCTTCCCTAAAAAAATTTCATCCTTGAAAATTTTCATGAATATTTCTTTCTAAAAAAATGAGGGTGGTTCTTATTTATAACATCCTCATGTTCCCACATCGCTTGTTACATTTTATGGTTTCTCCCAAGAACTTTTATTGGTCAATTGTAAAATTTATCAATAATTTATCTCTATTTTCAATAATCTCAATAGGCTCTTCATAGTAAGATAAATTAGGTTTTAGTTATATTTCTTTATAAGTGATTACATGTGTTGGGTCTAGAATGTAATTATTTAACAATGATATGTAAAACACATCATGGAATTTGGAGAGACTTGGTGGAATTGCTAATTGGTAAGCTAAAACTCCAATTATTTTTAGAATTTCAAATGGTACAATGTATATGGTGCTCAGTTTACCTTTATTATCGATCCTTATAACACCCTTCCATGGATATACTTTTAGAAATACATGATCTCCCACTTTAAATTCCAAATCATTTCTCTGATTGTCAGCATAACTCTTTTTCCTACTTTGATCCACTTTTATATGAGCTTAAATAGTCTTTACCTTTATCATTGTCTCTTCAATAAGTTTAGGGCCAATAATTTTTCTCTCACCAACTTCATCCTAAAAAGTTTGAGTACGACATATCTTTCCATATAATGCTTCATATGGAGCCATTTGAATACTATAATGGAAACTATTATTGTAGGAAAACTCTAACAAAGGTAAATAATTATACCACATACCTTTAAAGTAAAGTGATAATGATCTCAACATATCTTATAATGTTTTAATAGTCTTTTTAGACTATCTATCAATTTGAGGATGGTAGGTGGTGCTCAAATGAATCTCAATATCTATATCATTCTGATTTCTCTTCCAAAATTTTGAAGTTAAATGAGAATCTTGATCAGAAAAAATTGATATAGGTTCACCATGATGTCTTAAAAATTCATTAATATTGTCTTTATAGGCACTCAATAGGCAAATATTCTCTTATAGCAAGTAAATGTGATGATTTTGTAAGGTGATCAACAATAACCCATATCGTATAATTATTTCTTGGGGTTTTTGGTAATCTAGTGATGATGTCCATAGTAATGTCATCCCATTTACACATAGGAATAGTTATAAGTTGCATGAATCCTTTAGGATACTATCTCTTAGCCTTAACTTATTGACAGACTAGGCATCTTGACACATAGTCAACAATTTCCCGCTTCATATTATCCCACCAAAAATGTTCCTTCAAACCTCTATACATCTTCGTATTACTAGGGTGTATAAAGAAATTTGAGCTATGAGAATTATCTAATAGTTCCCTTTTTAACTGAGTTATTTATGGAACACATAACCTCTTTCCAAATTTCATAATTCCAACCTCATATATGAAGTCTTCCAAACTTCTATCCTTAAAGACTTTAATTTTCTTTTGAAAAATTTCATCATCAGATTGAGATGTTTTTATCACTTCCAATAATGATGGATTTACAATAATTTGAAAAAGTAGTGATGTTTCCCATTACTTAACAATTCACATATCCATCTTTACTGAATCCATGAACATAGGATCTTTATCAATCCTCATTTGGGTTAAAAGTCCATGATATTTCTTACTTAATGCATCTACTACCATGTATACTTTTACTGGGTGGTAGTGTATTAAGAAATCATAATCTTTGAGTAACTCGAGTCATCATCTTTTCCTCATGTTGAGTTATTTCTATGTAAAGATTTATTTCAAAATCTTATGATCCATATATATCTTACATATTTCACTATAGAGATAGTGTCTCCATATCTTCAAAGAAAATATTAGAGCTACTAACTCAAGATCATGAGTTAGATATTTTTTTTCATGAATCTTCAACTGCCTTAATGCATATGCAATAACTTTATCATTTTTCATAAGGAAACAACCCATTCCTTTATTAGATGCATCACTTTATATCAAAAAACCATCATTTCCAGAAAATAGATTAAAAATTGTAGAATTGAATAATATTCTCTAAAATTCTTCAAAAAATTCTTCACATTCTTTTGTATATATGAAATTAACCCTTTTTCATGTGAGATTGGTTAACATATTAGCTAATCGGGAAAAATTCTAAATGAAATTCTAATATTAACTTGCTAAACCAATAAAACTATGTACCTTAGTTATGTTTTTTGGTGTAGGCTATTCTTGGACTACCTTTATCTTTATAGAATCAACTTAAATTCCATCCATAGAGACAATATGGACAAGAAAATAAATTCTCTGAAGCTATAATTCACACTTTTTAAATTTACTATATATATCTTTCCTCCTGAGAGTCTCAAGAATGGTCCGAAAGTGATTCTCATGGTCTTCATAGTTTTTAGAATACACCAGAATATCATGAATGAATACTATAATAAAATCATCAAGATATTCCTTGAATACTCTGTTCATTTGATCCATTAAAGATGAGGGTTAATTAGTCAATGCAAAAGGTATTATTGTAAACTTGTAATGTCAATACCTCATCCAAAATGCTATCTTCAGAATATCTTCTTTATTTACTCACAATTGATGATACCTAGAATAGAGGTCAATCTTTGAAAAATATTGATATCCATGAAGTTGATAAAATAAACCATCAATGTGAGGTAGAAGATACTTTTTATTTATTGTAATAGCACTGATTTCCCTAAAATCAATGCACAACCTCATGGATCCATCTTTATTCTTAATAATGAGAATAGTGGATCCCCATGGAGAAACAATAGGGTGAATAAATCCCTTATTACTCAACTCCACTAATTTTTTCTTCAACTCCACCAATTCCAAAGTCGTAATTCTATAATGAGTCTTTGATATTGGTCTTACATCAAGGATTAAATCAATGGTAAAATCAACTTCATGCTCTGGGGGGTGTCCATGTAATTCCTTAGGAAATACATCAATTTATTCATATAAAATTGGTATATCCTCAATTTAAAGATTACTTTTCTCATACCTAGATGTTTTTTTATCTTCCTCCCCAAGAATTTCATTCAGTAGGGATATTGGGGGTGGATATAAATAAGAATCAGATGATGAAGTTTATGCCCTAAAGATAAATAATTCTATATCTTTCTCACAAATCATAATTTCTTTCTTCTTATAATAAATTTTAACATCATATTTTTAAATATAGTCAATAATAAGGATTATATAAAATTTAACCATAGTTATGATGATAAGGTTAGAAAATAAATAAAGTTTATGTGTCATAATGGGGACTTCTTGATACATTTTTTTTACAATGAGACTTCCCTTTGGAGTTTTAATGGACAAATTATTCATTAAATCAAAAGGGAAATGTCTAATTTTCTTGGAAAAATGGGTAGATGTAAAAGGGTGAGATGATACAGAATCAAATAAAGCATTGGTTAAATTTGAATATAGGATTAATTTACCTACCACCACATCATTGGGCACTTCTACTTTAGCTGTGATGATCACATATGATTTTCCATATCCCCTTAGCCTCTTCTATGGTATATTCCATTAAAACATGGGACATTGGTTTGGATAACGTCCCATTTCATTACAGTTGAAGCATTTAACATAATTTATTTGTTTCTTCCCCTTGAATTAATTATCTCAATGAACCTTTTCTCCACACTTATAACAAACTCCCATGTCTTTCAAGCATTTCATAGGATAATTCTTTCCACATTTTTTTCATAATGGGAATTGATTTGTTACCATATTATTATTTTATATTTTACCTTTTTAATTATTATTAGAAGAAATTTTCTTCTCTTTATTTTTCTTGAACATATATGATCTAGAAAATTCCTTCACCATTTTGATGGCAGTTAATACTATTTCATAATATGATGAAAATGTTTGAGAAACCAGTTCCCTTTAGAGTCTTATCTTAAAACCTTTAAAGAAATGATCAATCTTGTTTTCCAAATCACATATGTAATCTGTATCATACCTAGATAGTCTTATAAAGGTAGACTCAAACTTGTAACACTTTATTTTTTTCCTTTTGATTTAAGATAAGGAATTTCTCTTCATTTCAGTTCATTTCTCATGAGGTAAATATTTATCAAAGAATGTTTCTTTAAAATTTATCCATTCCATGTATTCTATTTTATCTTCCTTAATATTATTTTGGATCAATGAACATTATTGATTAGAATATACCTTGAAAAAATATACCACTATCACTACCTTTTCCCTTTCATCACATCCCAATGCCAGAAATATCTTTTCAAGAGACTTGATCCATTAATTAGCTACCATTGGATTAGTAGTCCCACTAAAATATGGGGGATTATTCCATATAAAATGATCCAACATAGGTATAGTATGGTTATTCATCATAACCTGAGTAATCCATATTAATATGGTCATGATATGCTCAGCTCTAACACCAACTGTGTTGACTTACTCAGTGGGAAAATACCTACATTTTCTATGGGCATTGATTCTATTTCTTTCATTACGTTCCATCACTAAATAATGTCACACACTGAGTTATCTCATAATCATCATAAGTATTGTTACAAAAAATTCACTTTAAGGAATTATTATAATTATCATGTTTATTTAACATCTAGTTCCCAAGGTTTCTACTAAACCTTCTTTAATACCAACTATAACAACCCCAAACTCAGTATCCCAAAGTCAGTGGTTACTTTATTACAATAGAATTGATACAAGAGATCACATCACCAAGGATCGATCAATTTAGTAGTCTTGAAGAACTACATACATACATGAATCCATTATTACATTGGCAATTAAACATAGAACATAAAAAATGAAAATAAACATCTTCCTTGAAACTTATTCAAAGATTTCATCTTTATAACTTGAGGAAGGAAAACAAATAAAAGAGTGAGATCAAATTATTAGTAAGGGTTACATACTATATAAATATGAATCAATAATAAGTGAAACATAATCAATAAGGCGTAATCAATATGGTAAGGTAAATAGCTAAAAAATACATTCCATTTAATCAATAAATTGAGAATGAAAATGATTCCATATATTTTTTCATAGTAAAAATATCAGGGATAGTAATAACTAAATATTGAATTAAGAAAATGATTAATTATTAGACATCATGTATCTAGAACATGAACCACTACCATCAAGGCCTTTCACAATATGGTTTAAGTCTATGGGTATAAACCCATTTGATTGTTCTTGGAAATAAATACAAAGGGTTTATCACCAATTGTTTTGTCTCAGAATAGATGTCTATGCATTGAGGTGATATATAATGTTATTCCCCACCTTTCAATATAATTATAAAGCATTCTTCATATATATATTTAATTTAAGAACATTATGACTTATCAAAATATCCATATCGAGTAGAGGATACAGATTTATCAATATTTACCTAGTTAAAATAACATTCAAAGTAAAAACCATATGTAAAAATGATATACATATTAGACAATAATCATATCCATGATATAATAAATATGGATTTTAAGAGAAATATAATGTAAAATTAAAAATGATCTCAAAGGGGTAGTAGATTGTAACACCCTGAAATTTTTTGAAATATTTTTTTCAAATTAATTTAATCTTTTTGATATTTTTTATTTCATGAAACAATGAATATTGTTTATTTTATATTAAATCACTAAATTTTGTTTTCATATACTACATGAAAGACTTATATTAGCTTTAACTATATGCAACACTAACTTGGCTTGTGTTATACGCAACATTGAGTTTATACAAAACATTACTTTATTGTTATAATTATTTAAACGAGATAGTTATAACCTAAATATTAAAATTAAAAATATGAATAAAAATATCTAATTTTTAAATATTATTTATAATGGTTTTTATAAATAAAACATATTGATAATAAAACATGTAATATTGGTAAAGTCTTTATATGTTTAAAAATACTATTTTCTCAAATGAACTACTTTTTATATCCTTCTGTGAACGATAATAAAATTAATTTTAGACACTCTTAGAGATTTATTTTTATAAAATAAAAATAATTTTTTAATTCATATTGTCTAAATTATCTTAGGGTTAATTTTTAGGATTTTTCTTAGAAACTTCATTTTTGGATTAATAGCAAAAAATACTAAATTTTAATTCAAAATGGATTTTTCTTACAATTTATTCATATAGTTAAGTTATATTTAAAATTGATTTTAATGTGAAAATAGATAAATTATAAATATATTAATCCAATTTAGGTAATTTTAATCATTTTTATATTGAATTTAGATATAAAATCTTAATAAAATTTTGAACATTCTCACGTAAAAAACTCGTTATCTCACCATGACCACGGGATTAATGTTAAACTAATTTTTTCCACTTATATGAATTGAATTTTTGAAAAAAATACATACATAGTGTCAATGAAACTCTTTCTTTAAGTTTATCAATCTCGTTGGATTTAGAGTTTTCCAAAAATCTCTCTAAAAAAGGTATAAAACTTAACTAGAACTGCAATTACTTTTTGAGTTAAAGTATTACACAAATCCAATGAAAACAACTACCCCATCATAATATATGAGTCATGAATTTTCAATCCATGAAACTTTCGATGTTTTAAGTCAATGCACCTTGATATGCTACTTGAATATCCATCTAGTACTTTTATATTATTTAAAGTTAAAAGGAATACATATTTATCATGATTTTTCATTGTAAAAATAGCTGAAGGATACTTTTTGTTCTCATTTTTCCACAAACCATGATTTAAATTCATTAACTCTAAATCCTTATGACCATTAAGCCAATCCTTCGATTTACCCTGCTCATTAAGCACTATAAAAATTACATTATCACAATCATTATTCTCAATATGAATATTTCAATATTATTATGTATCAAACTATAATACCAATATGGATGTTTGAAAAATATTCTTTTTTTCTTCCTTTGTTGTATTCCATCTTCTACGGATATTGTACCTCATACCCTTTCCCCCCTTCTTTAAACTGATGACATTTTCTAAATTCTTCAGTGCCATTCATTAAGTGTACCGAGATTTCTAAACCAGATAACACCTTCAGTTACTTTCTCATTTCCATATATATATATATTGAATTGTGTCTTGTTAAATTTGAATTTATGAGAGATATCAAGAAATCGAGGATGACACATAGAACACCATTTTTACTATGAGGTAATCATTGATGATCAAAATAAAAATTAAAAATTGGACAAGCAAAACCATTATGAGTGTTCTAAATAGATAAATTTTATAGTCCAGTAAATTCACTAATTGTATATATTAAAGTAGTATGCATTTTGAATGGTTGTCTCATTGAAGCATCGTATGTTTCCATGCCATCATCCCATAATTCTCTCAATTGTTTTATTAGAGGTTGAAGGTATACATCAATGTAATTTCCAGGTATTTTATTTATTGGAATAATCATAGAGATAATGAAAAAATTATTATTCATACACAACCATGGAGGTATATTATAGGGGATAAAAACAACTGAACAAATGATATAATTAATACTTAAAGTACCAAAAGGGTTAAAACCATCAGAATAAAATCCCAAATGTACATTCCTAGGATCCAAATAAAAATTTGGATATAGAGAATAAAAAATATTCCATGATGTTGAATCTTTTGGATGTCTCATAAATCCATCATTACTATCCTAATCATGCCAGTTCATGTCGTATGTAGTCTTAGATGACATGAATAATCTTTGGAAACATGATTTCAGAGGAAAGTAACGCAATACCTTTGGAGGAGTTTTATTCTTCTATTTCTTCCTAGGGTTACATTGATTTATATTTTCATTGTTTTTCATTGATTTATATATACTTGTATGATATCTTATTAATTATTATTTATCAGACTCTTCTCCCTAGTAAAGCATGCAATCATTAGGGTATGAATATATATTTGTATAATCAAGTCCAAGTTTGTTGATAGCTTTCTGCATCTCATAGAATGATGCAAGGATCTTAGCTTTACTAAATTCATCATAAAGAAACTCTAAAATCATGGAAATTTATTTTTATTAATTCCAAAAATTCACTTTATATGATACAACTTCAGTAGAAAAGAAACTTTGAATACTTGGCACACCCTTCATACAATTCTTGCTGCCTATCTTCAACTAATTCATAAAAATATTTTTTTGGTCACTGAAGTTCTAAGAAATATTAACCTTCTTAGGATCAACTAAAGGTTCTGTTGATCTATTAAAATCTTTTACATTGTATTCTATAAAACCAAATGTTTCATTTAAAAAAATTCAAACTGAATTATCCTCTTCCAGGTCAATTTTTATTTCGTTGACAGTATTGTGATTGTTTTTACTTTTCATAGCATTTGATTCACCATGATAAATCCAACATATATATAGATAAGTAAACTTTTTCAATATAAAATTCTCATATACTTTTTTTCTATCCAACAATCACTTGAATTTACAATCAAGACATAAAATTTTTATTCTACCATCCATTGATCAGTTTTCAATTTCATAATCTAAAAATTCTTCCAAACCCTTGGAATATCGAGGTGTGTTTCGAGGTAAATTGATATAAATTTTATTTATAGGTATTTTATTTTATTCTCCCTATAAATTCATATATAAAGATATAAATTTTTAATCAAATAGGTACGATCAAAATTAAATATCACCCAACTTCACCATTGACTCTTTCATAACAACTATAAAGGAAAATGAGATGAATCAAATAATGAAAATTTTCTTACTAAACTTATAATATAAAAACATGAATCAAATAAATTATTATTTATAATAAACATATATAAATAATTACATAAATTATATTACCACCAAATTTTAACATAAAGGAAACCCATGACCATTCTAAAATATATCAAATATGTCTTCCTAAATTGAGAGTTGAAAGATGAAGTGTATTTCTCAGAAAAGATAAAATTATTATTTTTAGGTTAAAGAGGATCTATATGGGTTAGGATAAGACTAAATAGCATGGTATTTGATGTTAGATACATAAATTAAATAATTGATATTTAATTATTGAAGTGTGGAAAACAACCTATACATTAACGATGATAAAGATATATCAATTTTTGATATTTTATATGTAGATGATATTATTTTTATGGGAGAAAAATATAATGCTGTATTCTACCCTAGTGTTATAACTAAGGGGTCATCATTATATTAAAAAATTAAGTACATTGAGAAATGTCTGAACCATTTCCCATGATCTAACTAAGACCAAAATCACCCCTTTAAAAATATGAATGCAAAGAATACTTTATTTAGATATCACGATATGTCATGCATACCCAAAATATTCAACTCTATATGTGTATATTATATTGAAATGGTTTAGTGTGAATTCATGTTGTTCCATGAATTATATAAATCAACTCTGTTCACATAACATTGAATCAGATGTTCCTTAAATTTGAGATAAACATAAACAACATGATGTTAATATAAATTTGAATAATATGTATTGTGATTTTCAAATAAAATGATAAAAAATTAGTCATTTTACTCAAAAAAAAAACAAACTAAACACTATAATTAATTCTCTTAAAAATCATGTTAGTTAAAATAAAATCAATGAAACTATGTTGGTTGTTCCAGTTACCACAACAAATAATTGATTATCATGCATGTAAAACTTAACCCTAAATAATCTATCATTATTCAATAAATTTTATTAAAATAAATGATTCCTCATATATGCATAAAACATGAATCATTTTGATAAATTTAAAATGGATATAATATCTCATTTTTGAGGAATTTATCCTTAAATACCTTGCTAGGGTTCATGATGAAACCATGTGTGACCCCAAACCCTACCACCAATTGATCATGAGTTGGAAAATAGTCTCTATTATGTATATGTAAAAAATTGGAGTCATTAACATATATATAAAAAAGTGGAATTCATTAATATCAAATAAAAAACATGAAATTATCAATGATTTATATTCCATAACTGAATTATATCCTAATTTTTTTTAATTTAATACAGCATAACCAAAATTAATGATTATTATAACTCCAAATAAATAACTAAAAAATCAAAATAACACATCATAAACCAAAATTAAATATATAAATTAATTTTTAATGAATCAAAAACAAATTATATACTATTTTTATCACCCCTTATTATCCATATAATGCTAATAAATAATAGATTTAGGGTGAGGATGATGCAACCTTTAAGGGGGTCTGTGTTTCTTCTAAGGAGGAGAACCGAGCATAGGAGAGGGTGGTCAGAGGGGTGAGGTGGAGGGGGGGGGGGTCCACGTAAATGGTGAGGAGGGAAATCACGATATGGGATAGGGAGGTCGGAGGGGGGGGGGGGGGGGTCACGGGGGTCAGGGGTCGGAGGGGGGTGTCGTGAGGGTCATAGTATTAAGAGGAAGTAGGGAAGGTCGTGGGGTCAGGGTCACCACCTGGGAAGGGAGAGGAGGAGGTCAGGGGTCAGGGTTGTGGCGTTGGGGTGGAAAGGTGTAGGAATCATATAGAGGGAGAGGGGGAGGGGGTGGAATTAGGGTTTTTTTAAAAACATTTAGAAGTAGTTTAATTAAAACTACTACTATATATATATAACCAGATTTACTTCATAGTGGTTACTAGAATTGCCGCTAATGAATTGCCGCTATGAAATGATTTTTTTTTGTAGTTCATGATCATATAATAAAACCAGAATCCTCAAAATAATAATATTTTATTCTAAGGTTTAGAACTACACTTGAACATACTTCCATTTAATGGGTAATGAACTTGTTGTTCTTATGTACGACAAACTACCGCCTCACGAAATGATGTTGTTCATTTTACCTTTACCACCTCTCATGGTTAGGAATTATGATGGGAAATCAGTTTTTATATGATATATATGATATTTATGATGTATTTATAATTCTTTATTTATTATATAAAGCCTAACTTCATGCTTTCCATTTTTTATAAATACGATAACTTTGTTTTTGGATGTGTAGACCACCACCTCCTCAAAGTGATGTGACTCGTTCACATTTTGAATAGAATGTATTATGGATAGATTTAGTAAAATTATATGATATATAATATTTATAATTCATTTATTATTTTTAAATTATTATATAACACATACCTTCATACTTTCCATTTTGTGTAAATACGGTAACTTCGTCTGTGGACGTGTGAACTACCGCCTCCTCAAAGTGATGCGATTTGTTCACACTTTACATGGAATGTATTAAGGACAGGTTTATTAAATTTATATAATATATATGAAATAATAATTCTACTAAAATGATATTATATATATATATATGTTATTTACTTACTTTCTTTCAATATGATAATAAAACATAAACAACGTTCATGTGTACGTACGACCATCTCCATGAACGATGTATTTCATTTAATATTTATATGTTTTATAGATTACTATAAATATTTATATAATGAATATATATGATATATAAACCATTTTTTAAATTCTATAAATAAGTAAATCACAATATATGTAATAGGATCAAGAATCACAAGTCAAAACACGTATGATAAACAAAGCGGTTATTACTTGAAACATTACTTTAACATGAAATTGTTAATAAATAGGTAATATAAAGTCATAAATGAATCATATATGGTATTACATATAATAATATTTTTTCATATATTTGTAATAAACTTATATTTTTATATAGTCATTTGGAATGTGTACGAAGAAAGTCAAGACTTAAGGTAAGAGAATTTCATCTCACTTTTTTATTTCCATGAGATACATGCCTTATTCACCACTCATTTTTTTGTGTGGTGTGTATACTTAACATGTATTTATTATATTATTATTATAATTAAATTTATAGATATTTACATATCCATTTTATGATATTTATTTCATGGGGTTTATGGTTTAAAAGTTACCAAATTGGTAAAGTAATTTTGTCTTAATTTTACTTCTTTGAGACACATGCCATGTTATGAGACTATATGTTTCTATGAAGTGTATATAATGACCTTTAACATGTTATATTATGAGTATAATTATTCTCATGATATTTTTTAGTTTCACGTAATGTAATTATTTCCATATTATTATGATTCAAAGTTACCATAGTGGTAGTAGTTTATTGCTACAATCTCATCATTTATCGAGATTGTCTATGATTATGCTTCCATTGATAAAATATTATGATACATATCTCAATAAAACTCATAAATTTTCTTCTACTATAGTTATCCAGGATATTTTTATTTATTATAACTATTTTACACTCTTTGGTACTTAATATAATTAATAAAATGTTTTTATGAAAATCTAATTTTATTTCTCCTTTCGGTCGAAAATCTATGTTCTTTCAAAACCATGTTTTCTAAAAATGTTTTAAAAAATGTTTTAATGTTATCCTATGTTGTTTAAAGGATATTTTACACATTTTTTATCTTTTTTAAAATGGTTTTAAAAGGAATCCTCTTGTTGTTTTCCAATTAAGGAACTTTTCTAAAGTTTTTAAGGTGCAAAAGGAATGTTCAATATGTATGGACTTACCCACCGTCATGACCATCATTTCCTTGAATATTCCTTTATAAAATTACAACTATATTTTTAAGGAAGTTTTATTAATATTCTAGAATTTTTTTATTTTAAATTTGTTTTCAAGGAAAAAGTTTTTCAAAAAAGTTTTATGTTTAAAAAGTGTTATAAATGATTTTCAAATATCCCTTTATAAGTTATCAAAGGGGTTATTTTCAAAGAAAATGATTTCAATGATTTCAAGTTTTATTTATAAGTTTCCAAAAAAAATTTCTAGAAAAGGATTTATAAAATGATTTCAAGCCTTCTTTTTAAATTTTCAAGGTGTTTTCAAAGAAAAAGGTTTTCAAAATGATTTATGTTTTAAAAATAATATTTTAAGTGGAAAAGATAGTTTCCTCAAGAAATGTTTTAAATGAAATTATAAAGTCTTATTTATAAAAAATGTATTTTTGAAATGGTTTTATGAAAAGTATTTTAGAATAAATGATATTTTCTTTAATAAATGTTCCATGTTATCTTTCAAAATACTTCTTCATATAAGATGATGTAGTTTTTTATAGTGTATGAATAACATTAATATTCTTTATTGAATGGTTTATGTTTTAAAGGAATGATGTTTATGATACTAGTTTCTCTTTAATGAGTTGTATTATTTTTAAACCCACTTATTTTCATGGGTTATTATTTGATGAAATGATTATAAAAGCTATCCCTTATTTAAAGGTTATAATGTGATTAAACATAATGACACCCATTTAATTTCACAAGTTATGATTCGATGAATGTTTTTTTATATTATGGAACATGCATGTATGATTTCATTATATGACAGGTGGGTACTATATCTCCTTCTAATACATTTGGTAATGATAAATGTTTTATAATCTCAAGAGGGTACACAAGAGGGCATCCTAAGCCCGAAACAAGAGGTCATTTCAAGCTTGAAACAAGAGGGTACATGGTAGGGCTTCCCAATATTGAAATAAGAGGGAATTTCAAACTCGAAAAAAGAGCATACATAGGAGGGAATCCCAAGCCTAAAATAAGAGGGAATATTAAGCCCAAAATAAAAGGGTACAAGAGAGGGAATCCCAAGTCTGAAACAAGAGGGTACACAGGAGGGCATCCCAAGCCTGAAACTAGACGGTACATGGGAGGGAATACCAATCTTGAAGTAGGTACATGGGTTATTATCCCAAGAATAACATGTTATTAAGGTCTTGGTAAGTAGCCTTGACATAGGATTTTCTATGTTTATGTGTATACCACAAGTTCCATGTCTTATTCATATGATATGCTTTCATGGATTATGATCTTGATTCCCTTATGATTCATGTCTTATGAACTACCAATATTTATTCCATGTCTCATGATTATGATCTTTGATATACAGGTTATGATATGTAAATGATATACTCATGTTCTTATACCCTTATATTAATTTTATACTTACATGCTTCCTTTATTTATCCTTACTGAGCATTCAAGATCACTCCTTCCTTATGTTTCCTTTCCCTAGGCTATGAAGAAATGTTTTAAGTAGAAGTACTAAAGGGGATGATATTTGTGGGAAGAATTGAAGATCTTTCACTAGTTAGAATATCTTTTTCCAAGTTTCCAAAGACACTAAACTATTATGGTACTCGGGCATGTACTTTTTTAATATTCTAAATATTCATCTAAATTTATGTGATATCCATGTATGTTAAGCTTGAGTATATATAGTTGGTATCAAAGGAAATTTTTAGTCAACCTTTGAAAACTAGGATGAGAACAATTTAGATAGATCCATAGGGATATTTCTAAAGATATGTCTAGGGGTGTATCCAAGGATACATTAATGTTTATGAAAATGTCCTTGAATTTTGGTAAAGGATAGAGTGAGTGGTTTACTAGGATTAAATATCTGTCTGGATACTACAAGTGGATGTGGATCTGGCATAGATTTACCTAGGGGTAACAAATCCGATAAGGTTTATTGGGCATAACTCAATCATAACTTGATACACTACAATAGACCTTGCTGCATACCTGGTTTGACACTTCTGGGGGATATGATTTATTAATTTACAATATCTATAAGAACTATCATGAAGGATTTCAACATAAGTTAGCTATGAATAACCTAGGTTAAAAATAAGGTTTCATATATTAAATAAGGTGTTCTGATTTAAATATATTATAAGTGATTTTTTTCATGATTATATGGTTTTCCATTATGATAAATGTTTCTCACACTATACTTTCTGGTTTTAACTCAATGGAGGGAACTAGAAGAAGTATGGTTAAAATTGAATGTTTTAGATGTGTAAAGTATAGGAATTATAAAAATCAATTTCCTAAGTTGAAAACTCATGAAGAGAATTATGAAGGTGGTATGAGTATTGGATATACTTATGAAGATAAGGAGATCAAAAACGACATGTGAAAGGTATGGAATATTCTTCTAGTATTGTTTATATTAAACATAAGAATCATGATTAGATTGAGGTTGAGGAACTTTAATACATGATTCATATTTAATATTATAGGAAATAGGTATTAAAGAATAAGTTTATGAATCCTTAGAAATGGTTTAAGAATAATGTTGGATAAATAAAGTATTTATGTTTTGCAATTAAAAGTTTATGTTATATTAGTCATGAAATATATAAGTATTTTTAGTATAAGTCTTAATTAAGGATATGTTTAATAGAGATGAATACATAGAAAAATGATTTAATGGAAGGGTAATATTTTTATTAAGGGAAGGTAACCATTAATGTGTTCAAGATATAGAGAAAATTGTGTTTAGATTGGATAATGAGATGATTTTTTTGGATAAAGTAAATTGGATAGTATCAATGACCTTAGAACCAATTAAGGTTTTGTTGAAAAAGTGGTATACATCATCACAGATGAAGTTACAAATTCATGGATTTATAGAATTTATCCAACAATATTTGGCATAAGGAAGCATGAATGTTTTCCAAATGGATTTATGGTTATTCAGGTTATGATCATGTTTAAAGAGAATATATGATGAGGGTATTCACATGTTTTGAATGTGACAACCAAGAGATACTTTGTGATATATGGGAGATCAATGTTAAGATAATTTTATGACCTTATTTATAATGTTTTGGATTTTCATATTTTGAAAGGGTTTTAAGGATAGAAATTTATGGAAAGTCTAAGTTAAACTTCAGATGAAGTTTGTGAGATTAAAGTATAAACTTAAATACATGATTATTCATGTATATTGTATGAAATATTCTAACCAATTTTCATTGATGGTAGATAAAGACATATGGGATGATTTATCATGGATATCACAATCTGTTGATACTTCAGGAATGAAAAGTTCACCTTCATTTATTATAATGACAGATGAAATAGAATTTGATCAAGGAACCAAAAAGGGTAAGTTTTTCTTGAAATCACATCTTTTCATTAAAATTATTTAACTTTAGGAAAAAGGGTCTTGAAACCAAAATTATTATCCCATTACCTCCATTTAAAATAAATCAAATGTCCCCTTAGATCATCTTTATTCTAGGGATGTGTGGTTGTTAAATTTTTCTTAACCATGTTCTCTATCACTCTCCATCAGAACTTGATAGTTATATTTCTCATCCATATACATGTTTTCACTTCCCACCTATGTTCTCATATGTGGAAACCTAGTTATATGTTACTTTGGATGACCATTATGTTTCCAAATTTCCATTTTAAAGGAAATTTTAGTATTATTTTTTAATATGTGGGTTTATATGAATGGGAATTTTAATTATTAAACCTTTTATAACCCGGATGAATTTATAGGGTGAAATTCATTTTAAGTGTGGTAGAATGTAACACACTAAGATTTTGTGAAATATTTTTTTTCAAATTAATTTAACCTTTTTGATATTTTTAATTTCACGCAACACATGATATATATATATTTTTTATTTTAAAGCACTATGTTTATTTTTAATACACTACACTCATGAATTATGTTATCTTTCACTATACACAACACTAACTTGGTGTGCATTATACACAACACTGAGTTTCTACAAAATATCATTTTATTGTTATAATTATTTTAATAAGATAGTTATAACCTATCCATTAAACTTAAAAATATGTATAAAAATAACTAATTTTTGAATATTATTTATATTGTTTTTATATAAATAAAACATATTTATAATAAAACATGTAATATTAGTAATGTCTTTATATATTTGAAAATACTATTTTCTCAAATGAACTACATTTTACGTCCTTCTATGAATGATAAAAAAATTAATTTTAGACACTATTATAGATTGAATTTGATAAAATAAACATAAAATTTTAATTTATAATTTCCAAATTATCTTAGGTTTATTTTTTTATATTTTTATGAGAAACTTCATTTTTGGATGAATAGTAAAAAATATTGAATTTTAATTCAAAACTTCTTTTTCATTTAATTTATTTATATAGTTAAGTTATATTTAAAACTAGTTTTAAGGTCAAAATATACAAATTATACATATATTAATCCAATTTAGGTCATTTTAATCATTTTTATATTGAATTTATATATAAAAGTTTAATGAACGTTTGAACATTCTCACTTTAAAAACCCGCTTTCTCGCCACAACCACGTGACTAGCGTTAAAATTAATTTTTCTTCTTCTATGAATTGAATATATAAAAAAGGAAATAAATTTTTTTAATCAATTTAAAATTTATATTATTATAATATCAACTTAATTTTTGACCAAAAATATTAGTGAAAGTGATTAAAATTAATTACACCGATTAAGGTAAAATTAAACTTAATAAGGGACTAAACCTTAAAATTGGGACCAAATGACCTAAAAACTTGTTAAAAACACATTTTATGTACATATTTATTCCATAAAACTTTCATTATTGAGTTATGTTTGTTTTTTATAACTTTTTTAGGTAAAAAATGGGTACACATAACTTGTTCTAAAAAATGCTAAGCGTGTCCCCTCCCTCCCCTATAAAAGGCCACCACCTATCCCCATTCTTCACACTTCTCAAACAAATTAGGTTTGGAAAATATATGATTAATTAAATTCCAAAAATCCCTAAAATACTTATTTAATCCTAAATTTTTTAGAAATCTAACCAAGTAAGTCCTTTGGTGCAAACCAAAAGGATTTACCCAAAGAAGAGGTAACGTCCTTCCTCAAGTTCCTTTCCTTTATTTTCTTTCTTAACAACCTAAAATATTCTTATTACAGGATAATATAACAAAAAAATTATCCTAAACATACCAATATGTTTTTATTCTAAGGGTTAGACCTACAATTTCACACACTTCCATCTAATTAGTAACGAACTTACCATTTTTGTGTACGACAAAATACTGCCTCACGAAATGATGTTGTTCGTTTTTCCTTTACCACCTCTCATGGTTGGAAATTATGATGGAAACTCTATTTTATATGATATATATGATATTCATGATGTATTTATACTTATTTAGTTATTATATGTATACTACATTCATTCTTTCCATTTTTTATAAACATGATAACTTCGTTTGTGGATGTGTGGACTACCGCCTCCTTAAGGCAATGTTACTCATTCACACTTTGAATGGAATGTATTAAGGATAGATTTAGTAAAATTATATGATATATATGATATTTATAATTCTATTATTATTCTATAATTATTATATAACACATAAATTTATACTTTTCATTTTGTGTAAATATGATAACTTCATTTGTGGACGTGTGGACTACCGCCTCCTCAAAGTGATGTGATTCATTCACATTTTACATGGAATGTATTAAGGACGAGTTTAGTAAATGTATATGATATATATGAAATAATAATTATAATTTAATTAAATTATATATATACACAAATATATTCCATTTACTTTCTTTCTTTCAATATGATAATAAAACAGAAGCAACCCTCATGCATACGTATGACCTACCATCTCCATGAATAGTGTATTCATTTAATATTTATAGGTTTTATATAATACTATAAATATTTATTTTCTGAATACATATTATATATAAATCATGTTTTACGTTATTTAAGTAATTAAATCATGATATATGTAATAGGATCAATAATAACAAGTCAAAACACATACGATAAACAAAGCAGTTATTACCCGAAACATTACTTTAACATGGAATTGTTAATAAACAGGTAATATAAAGTCATAAGTGAATCATATATGGTATTATAAATAAACAATATTATTATTTATTATATTTATAATAAACTTATATTTATTATATAGTAATTTTTAATGTGTATGAAGAAAGTCAAGACTTAAGGTAGGGGAATTTCATCTCACTTTTTATTTCTATGAGATACATGCCTTATTCACCACTCATTTCATTTGTGTGGTGTTTATAATACCCATGTATGTATTATATGATTATTATACTTAAATTTATGGGTATTTAAATATCCATTTTATGATTTTATTTTCCTGGGGTTTATGGTTCAAAAGTTACAAAATCAATAAAGTAATTTTGTCTCAATTTTCCTTCTTTGAGACACATGACATGTTATGCGCCTATATTTTTATACGAGGTGTATATATTTCCCTTTTACTTGTTATATAATTAATATAATTATTTTCATGATATTTTTAGCTACATGCAATGTTATTATTTCTATATTATTATAGTTCAAAGTTACCACAATGGTAACGATTTATTGCTACAAACTCATCATTTATCAAGATTGATTACGAATGTGCTTCCATTGATAAAATATTATGATACATCTCTCAAGAACTCTCATGAGTTTTCTTATACTTGAATTATCCATGATATCTTTATGTATTAGTACCATTTTACCACTCTTTTTCACTTAAGATAATTATGAAAATGTTTTTATGAAAGTCTGACTTTATTTCTCTGTTCGGTTGTAAATCTGTATTATTTCAAAACCGTGTTTTATAAAAATGTTTTCAATTTTTTTTAATATTATCCTATTATGTTTAAAGGAAAATTTTAACTAATTTTTACCTTAATCTTTTTAAAAGGAATCTTATTGTTGTTTTATGATCAATGCACTTTTCTAAAAAAAGAAATCCTCTTATCATGACCATAATTTCCCTGAATCATCCTTTGTATGAATACAAGTATATTTTAAAAAAAATATTTTCCTAATATTATATAATTTTTTTTATTTTAAAGTGGTTTAAAAAAAAATTTTTCAATTTTTTTTATGTTTAAAAATTGTTATAAATAATTTTAAATGCTCCCTTTATAAGTTTTCAAAAGGGTTATTTTCAAAGAAAATGATTTCAATGATTTCAAGTTTTATTTATAGGTTTTCAAAATCATTTTATAGAAAATTCTTTCCAAAATTATTTCAACCCATATTTTTATGTTTTCAAGGTTTTTTAAAATAATTTTTTTTTCAAAATGATTTATGATTTAAAAAGATTTTTTTAAAGAGGAAAATATATTTTCCTCAAGAAATGTTTTAAATAAAATTGTAAATCGTTCTTTATAAGAAATGGATTTTTGAAATGGTTTTATGAAAAGGATTTTCAAATAAAGGCTATTTTACTTAATAAATCTTCCATTTTATCTTTCAAAATTATTATCTATATAATATTATATAATTTTTTATAGTTTATGAATATAATTAATATTCTTTTTTTAATGGTTTATGTTTTTATGGAATTATGTTTATGATACCCATTTCTCTTCAATGGGTTATATTATTTTGAAACCCGCTTATTTTCATAGTTTATGCTTTAATGAAATGATTATGAAACCTATCCATTCTCTATAGGTTATTATGTAATGAAACATTAATAATATCCATTTCATTTCAGGGGTCATGATATGATGAATGTTTTTCTATCTTATGGAATATTCATGTATGATTTCATTATGTGATGGGTGGGACCTATATATCCCTCAAATGCATTTGATAATGATAAATGTTTTATGATCTGAAGAGGGTACATGTGAGGGTATCCCAAGACAAAAAAAAGATGGAATTTCAAGCCTAAAACAAGAGGGTACATGGGAGGGAATCCCAAGACTCAAACAAGAGGGCATTTCAAGCCCAAAATAAGAGGGCATGTGGGAGGGAATCCCAAGCCTGAAATAAGAGCGTATCTTAATCCTAAAACAAGAGGGTATACAGGAGGGAATACCAAGCCCAAAATAAGAGGGTAAATGAGAGGGAATAACAAGATCAAAATAAGATGGTAAATGAGAGGGCATACCAATCCTGAAGTAGGTACACATATTATTATCCCAAGCCTAACATGTTATGAAGGTCTTGGTAGGTATCCTTGACATAAGATTTTCTATGTTTTTTATATTCCATAAGTTACATTTATTATTATTATGCTATGATTTTATGTATTATACTCTTGATTCCCTTATTATTAATTTATTATGAACTACTAATATTTATGAAATTTATCATGATTATGATCTTTGATATATAGGGTATGATCTACAAATGATATTCTCATGTTCTCATACCCTTATATTCATGTTATGCTTACTACGCTTCCTTTATTTACCCTTAATGAGAATTTGATATCACTCCTTTATTATGTATCCTTTCCCAAGGTTATGAAGAAAGTTTTTAAGTATAAGTAATAATGGGTAAGATCTTTGTGGGAAACATTAAATATCTTTCACCAAGTTAGATGATTTTGTTCCAAGTTTCAAAAGACACTAAACTATTACAGTCCTTGATCATGTAATTTTGTAATATGATGAATATTAATATAAATTGATGTGATATATATGTATGTTTGTCCTAGATCTATATATATATACACCACATAAAAAAATTAGGTTCACAATACCAAGTAAGTCCTAATGGAATAGAAATTGATACGAAGTCCCTTACCTCATGTCTGAAAGCATTCCACACATATACATAATGTCCTGGATAATCATATTATATTCATTAATTATTTAATTAAAAACCTATTCAACATATATTTTATTTATTATAATTTTATTAATTTAATTTATGGATATTTCTATGAGTTATAATGTTTAATTTCTTTGTTTCGGGAGCATTTGTTTCATGGTTATATGGTTGGTTCCCTTGTGTATAATCATGGGAGTTATTATCAAATCAAAGAAAAACCCCAAAAGTAAAATTATTTAGTATTAATGAACCTACATAATTTTAAATGGTCTCATATATAATTTGTTTATATGGTATTATGATGATTCATTAGATAAAATGTTAATGAAAATGTTTTAATCTATTTTGGTGGTTTTTACAACTATCATGAAATTGTATCATTTTATTTAATATTATGATTATATTTTGGTTTTAGAACATGATATAAATTATAATATTTATATTAAAATATTATTTAACCATAATAATGGTTTTATAACCAATCTTGAATCCAGTAATGGAAAATTAAAACTCATTATTTACGAAGGTGGTGAATCGACATGTCATGAATGATGTTTTCATTTTTAGAATAAAAGGAGGAGAGAATATATTTTATGATAGATATTCAATTTACACAATAAAATTATAGAATATATATGATATTGGAGTTATTACACCACTTTATATAAAAGTATGTGAGGAGATAATAAGAAAATAAAAGAGAAAGAAGGAGGATTTTACCTCTTGAATATCATCGCCTTGAGAACCTCCTTAAGAAACTTGGATTTGTTTTTTTGGTAAAAACAATAGGTCTTGGACATGGGTAATAGGATTTGAAAGTTAAATGGTTATAATTTAGACATGTTTCAAGTCTTAGAAGGTGTGAGGATAGGGGGTGGTATTTATAGGGGAGGAGAAGAGTTTTTTTTGAATATTTTATTCATTACTTCATTATTTTGGCTCAAGACTATCAATAGTGTTGATTCTTGTGACTAAGTATAGTAACTAGAATATGTGAGTTTGAAATAATGGGTTCTTACCTCATTCATATGTCATTGATGACTCAATAATCCCTTTATTTACTTATAATGTTAAATACTATGAATTTCCTTATTTCAATATTAAAAAAAAATCAACTATTTTGGAAAAATTCCAAAAATTCACCCTAATTTTTTTTCAATGTGTATATTATAAAAAATAGACTCCATTTTATGAAAATAATTTTCCAAATATGAGAAATTTAATTTCTAATTACAATACTCATTTATTAAAAAATACTGATTTTAATATCATAACTGATTTTACAACACTTTGAGAAATTAATTATGGTATCATAAAATTATCTTATTATTATAATACCACAAAATATTGATTCATGAATCTATTTTATAAAAATAAATTTTATTTTAAACCATTAAATTAATTATAAAATTTTAAATAAACATATGCATTTCACAAAAATACCATCACTTAATTTATCATTTTAAAAAATTTATTTACTTATTTAATTATATAAATATATCATATTTTTATTTATAATATATCTAAATTTTATTTACACTTTCATAGGCGAGGTTATTATTCTAATGACCATATTACTATTCCTAATGGTCACATTACTATTCAAATGGTCATGTAAATATTTAATAGCATATCACGGTTCATTTGTGTAATGTAAAATATCAAATAAATTGAATTTATTCAAGAATAAAAATACTATAAAATTTTGGGGTGTTATAAAAAAATCATTGAAGGTAGCAAGAATTAGATCGATTACTAAGCAAATTTACTCTTCCATGGGCAGATTAGTCATCATTGAAACGAATTGCATATGAAATGGTCTAGAAAGGGTATAACCCAACCAATTTTATACTCCTAATTTCTATCCCAAATAAGTGAATAAAATAATAATTAAAACAAACAAAACATAAGGAATGGAATAGAAACTATGAACTTTATTTATAAAAAATATTACAATGTGAAGAAAGAAAGAGGGCTTTAATGAAGGGATCCTTACTTCAAGAGATATACCTCTTTAAAATATTTGATAAATAGAGTGAAAAAACTTCAAATATTCAATAAATCTCCTAATTCATGTAAAACACCATTCAAATGAGAAAAACACACATTTTTATAGTTGAGGGGAGGCTAGGGTTTCAAGAGGTTACAAGTGTGAATGGGAAAATTCATCCAAATATTTTAATCCAACTTTCATTGACTTATTGACCTATAAAAAGTGTGAACAAGCTATCATTAAAGAAGGATTATTTATTTGGAATTGGTTAATATATCTAATTTAAAAATTGGAGCCTAATAAAATTTTGTATTTATAATATATGCCCCAAATGGTAAAGTGGTGTCCAATATGAAGAGTCTAGTCCATCTTTGAATTCATGTCCCATTTACTCCAATCAAATGCAAGATCAAGATAAAATGGTATAAATTAAAGTTTTATCCCTCTGAGTGAGGAATTATTTGAAGAAATTTTGAGTTCAAATAATCCATAGAAAAATATTTTTGACTAAAATACTAAATTGAACTTTAAAGGGTCAAAACTGGAATTTTCATCAAATTTGAAAATAAATGATCTAATCCAAAATATTTTATAAATAAACTTATTTAACATAATAAAAGGAAATTATATCATTTATTATCAATAAAATATTCAATAAAATATTCAATAAAATTTGTTTTATCTACCCCCACACTTATCATTTGGCACTCTTGGGAAAAGTCACATGTCATGCATTCCAATTTTTTTAACAAGATATGAATGTTGATATTTCCCAATACATTGTGGAAATATAGGAAAATTAATAATATCATCAAGATTAAATCTTAAAAAATTTTAAATTCATTGTCTCAAAAATTATATCAAAAAAATCTTGTGAGATTAATTACACTAATCATAGCGAAACAAGTTATGGGTATACTATGCCATTAATTACCCATGTGTGTGTGTGAAAACCATTTCAAGCTCATATCTCCAAATTTTATTTAGTATATTTAGGTCAAGTAAAATATTTCTTATTACCTATTTTATTTCTTCCAAAATTTTTCTACATTCCTTTTCAATCAAATTTCATGAATCTATCACTTGAGAATTCCTAAAAGTTAAACCTTAAGCTCCTAACCTAGATATCCTCACATGTTTTACATTTCATCACTCGCATATTCATTAATATAATATATTTTTTTTTATTTTTTTAGGGTTTACAACTATAATATATCAGATACACACACATAGGTCAATTTAGTATATTAATAAAACCGATCAAAATAGAAACAAACATATAGATAAACCATTGATTTAAGATGAAAAAAATCTCCTAATTTGGATATAACTTCAATTGACTAGGAAAAATTTCAAATGTCATGGTTGTATGTAAAGTATGTGGAGAAATAAATGACAAAATATACCATAAATAAATATCACAATTAATAATGTCAAAATATAAAAGGTTTTACGAAGACCCAACTAATAATATCATATAAAAATTCTATTTTTATAAAAATAAACCCTTAATGAGGAAATATTTCTCATGATTATAATACTTACAATGAATTTTGAAAAACTAAATATGAATTTTTTATATGATCCACATGTAAATGATCATGTTACATGATGGGATTTTTTGTTTTTAAAAAATAACACAAAACACACAAATGAAAATCCTAAATAAGTTACCTCAAAAAGTTTTCCTCTCCCCCAAACTTAAAATATGAAATGTATAATTTTAAATTGTAAAAATAACATAAAAGTGAAAGGGTTAGGTATAACATGATGTTATCAAGTGATGATGGGGTTATGCAGTGTGATGAAATCAACTGCATGGGTGGACAGTCCCTCAATGTGTCACTTCAACCATTTCCCATTGACTATAAAGATCCTTCTTGTTTCCTCTTATGTGATCTCCACTACACTATAAAGAAAAAAATTAGATACAACATAAAGACCTAACCATCTGAAACACAACTTAACATGAATCAAATTTAGTCATGAACTATAAAGAAGAACTTTGTATCCCTTATGAAACTCCCTATTCTAGATCATATTTTCATGGGTTTATTTTTACCACTCTCTCTAGAGCCTTGAGTTCTAATATGACGATAGTCAGGTCTCTTCATGATCTTGAAGTTGCAAATTCTTTTGATCTCCTACTTGGGATAAATCCATGTTGCATTTCTCCATCACCCAAAATTCCCAATGTTAAACCTCTATAGGGATATAAAAATATTTCCCAAAAATAATCCGAAATGGAAATATTTTTATAGGATTTTGGTAAACCATATTATAATCCAAAATCACATCATCTAAGAACTTTCTCTAATAATTTATATTTGGATGCATGTTTTTCTCCTTATTTTTCGACTCATAATTTGAAACCTTTTCTTATCCATTTGTTTAAGGACGGTATATAAGATAATTTTTGTGTTTCATCCCATAATTTCAAATTATAAAATCAAAATTCCAATTAAAAAATTGTGACCCTTGTTCATTGATGATAACCTTTGGTATTCCAAACCTACAAAAAATCCACGACCTAACAAAATTGACTAAAACATGAGAATAATAAATCCTAGTGGTATTTGTCTCCACAAATATTATAACATAATCATAAAGAAAAAGGATATATAAGAAAACAAATTATCTAGTAAATGGAACCATAAAATTTATTCTTTATACATAAAAAATCACAAAAAAAAAATATAGGCTGTTGATGCATATATTGTCTCTTAGAAATGTTACCAGTGTGTTGGAAATGAGAGCATGACATACAGAACATATGGGAATCATGAAACAAACTATTCCAATATAAAACTGAGTCTTAGACATTCCTAGATATCTGTTGGGGGCCACAATTTACTTTATAAGCAAGTGTATGGTATAAATGTAGAACTGACTCAAAATCATGACCATGGATACATATTCTAATAACATGGTCAATACACATGTGCCAAAGGTATGGGTCATCCCACACATAATACCTAGAATCAATTTTCAATTTTTAGACTTGTTGTTTTTTTTTATTTTCATCTATTTTAGAGGTGAAAATACAGTTAACTAAATTAGTATACCAAGGATGTGTACTAAAGAGTGCATAAAGATTCTCATTAGAAAATGTGTCCTAAAGTGGTACCTAGTCCAAGGTGTCATCTTCAATTATGAGAGTGATCCTACTCATGTGGTCCTACACCAATTTCTATAAACCCTTATTTTACTTTATATCAATGTCGAACTCTTGAATAAGGATCATCCAACAGATAAGTATAGGCTTTGAATATAGCTTCTTTAAGAGGAAACTCAAAGCTATATGGTTAGAAAAATACTACTTTAGAGACTAGTAAATAAGAAATAGATTTATCTAAAGAAAATATGATAGTAAGAAACTCCTTTTCCATCATTGTTCACTTTTATTTGGATAAATCCAATGTCATTGAAGCATAGAAAATCAAATTTGAATGTCCTTAAACCCTCTGTGATAAGAAAACTCCAACTGAAAAGTTGGAATCATTACACATAATCTCAAATGGAAGCTCCCACTACAGGGGGATGAATGATCAGTGGGGTAGTGAAAATTTTCTTCATCTCATTAAATGAATACCTATAATAATTATCCAATACAAAATCAAAATACTGTTTAAGAAATATCGATAATGGAAGAGAAATATTACTAAAATCTTTGATGAAGTGTTGATAGAAACCTGCATGTCCTAAGAAATATTACCAAAATTTTCTCAATGTGACAATGAAACACATTACTAAAAATCAAGATACACTCATCAAATGAGGAACCATACATAGTAAAATCATAAAAAAATACCTCTATTCTAGTCTCAAGTAAATTAGAAAACATAATCACCATGCATCTCTAGAAGGTACCTAGGGTATTACAAAGTCCAAGTGGAATCCTTCAGTAAGAAAATGCACTGAATAAATAGGTGAATGTTGTCTTCTTCTAGTCCTATTCCATAATGAGAACCTACAAATATCTAGAGGAATCATACAAGAATCAATAGTGTATCCTACCTATAAGTATATCAAGCATATGTTCAATGAATGGAATGGGTAAATGGTTCTTATGAGTGTATTGATTCAGTTTCCTATAATCTATGCACACCCACCAATTGTTTTGTACTCTCCTAGGAACCAACTCTTACTTTTAATTATTTATAATAGTTAACCCGATTTTCTTTGGTACAACCCTGATAGAGATGGTCCACTGGGAGTAAGAAATTGGGTAAATGATACCCACCACAAGCAATTTTTCTATATATTTCTTTATAACTTTTAATAATGTGGGGTTGAATCTCATTTGTGGATATCTATTATGTTTATCCCCATCATCTAAAAGAATAATATGCATTAAAATAGAGGAAAAATATTTAGTATATCAACTAAGGTCCACCCAATTTCCTTGACATTTCCCTTAAAATATTATTAAGTCTTGTTTCTCATTCATAAAGGATATTATTAGAAATTATTATAAACAATTTTTCATAATTCAATTGGTATGAATATTTTTGGTTTTGGGGAAATGGTTTCAAATCTAGTTTGGTTGGGTTATATATTAATGTAAATGATGTGGGAACTGATATATGTTCATAATTAGTGTTTGGGTATGAATATACATCATAAAAATTAGTGAATAATGTATCAAATCCATATGAAAAATCAATATCAATGTCATAATCAGAAAGTACATGCTTATAATTAAAAAAAGAATCCACAAAAGAATCAGAAATGAGTGTAGTTTGATCATGAGAAATAGGTATGAAATTATTTTGTAACATTAAACTAGAACCAATCCTATAGAAATCTCTAAAATGGAATAACCCCCATCTGGAAAAGATTTAAAATAAAAATTTGGAAATTAATTACAATATGGGTTAGATGGGAGATGAAAAAAGCAGGATGGCCCTTTGAGGGGTACTTTATGGAGTCTAAAATATTAAATCATATGATATAATCTCTGAACTCTATATAAAGTGTACCCTCATGTACATTTATGATTGTATTGTAAATTTTTTGGAAGGTTCTTCCAAGAATTATGGGATCATGAGAACTTACCTGACCATCTTCCATATTAAACGCATATAAATCCATTAGAAAGATCATATCTATCATTTGAATAAGGAAATACTCAAGGAATACCATTGGGTATGTTGTGGCCCTATTTTACAATTTCACCACCACCATCATTGGATTAATCGCTCCAACTATAAGGGAAGATAAAACATTGTGAGAAATTACATTTATTTAAGGTCCCAAATCACATAAATCATCATAAAAAGTGAAACTCCCCTATAGTGCATGGAATAGTGAATGTCCCAAGGTACTTTCACTTTTTTGGAATTTCCAATATTGGTGTGATGAGTGTAAATAAATTCCCCCCAAGAATGATCTATTCACTTTACTTTATCCCTATTATATTTATATATAGTTATTTAAAAACATGTCATACCTTGGAATTTTCTTGATTGATTCGAGTAGAGGTATGTTGATCTCGACATGCTTGAATGTATCCAAAACCACTTTTTACATCACCTATTATGTCATATTCTTGTATTTTATAACTATATTTGTAAATTTAGGGGGTTTAGGAGGAACATTATCAATATTTTTCTTACCTTTATCTTTCTCCTTTGGTTTCTCATCAGTCAGTCTTAAATGGGGCTTCTCTAGAGTTGAGGTGGATTCTGATGTGTATATAGGAGAATATGCATCAAATATTTTCTCTCCACTTCCTGGTGTGATGAGAATAACATTCCCCTATGTATTTGGAGTAGGTTATAAAGGAATATTTATAGAGTTATTGTTTACCATTTTACAGAGGATAGTGACAATATAGCTTATTTTCATCTTCAAATCCCTCAACTACAAACCTTGACTCTTTATCTCATTCTATCGATTAAGAATAATTTTTTTAAAAGGTCATCAATATTATAATCTACATTTGTTTTAGAATTACCTTATTTTTTTTACTTATTGATGCTTGGTCATCAAATCTATTTTGGTCTTGTTGAAAACCATATTAGTAAAGAGAAGTCTGCTTGAAATTTTGTAGAAAAGGGGGCCTTTGTTGTTATCCAAAGTTATACCTAATGTATGAGTGATATATCCACCATTGTTTATATTTTTTTGTGAAGGAATAATACTTATTATAGGTATGTGTTTTTTTATTATAGATATGGTCTCCTAGGGAATATGGCTACACAATCCTCTATTTCTTTTAATTGGGGGAAACATTCGGTAGGGTGGTCTATTTCAGTATAAATTCCAAAATTACTTATAAGATAAGATTATTATGTCTTTTAGGATAAATAAATATATCTCACCATAGTGGTAAATTAATCTAACTTATTTTCAATTAAATTATATTCAAGACAAGAAGTACTTACTTGATGCACTAATCTAACATGTGGTGTACCTCAATTGCAAAATTATTGAGAGTTTTGTGCCATCTTGTAAATCAATGCTTGTGAACCTGATGGTGTTTTGTTGACCAATGATATTTTTAATGAAAAATCAACCATGATCCTATCCATAAGCAAGATGAATTCATAGAGATACTATAATAGGAGTTGATCATTAATTTGGTGACATGGTAATCTTGAGCACAACTTCTTGAATCTATACTAGTACTCATACATTGACTCACTACTTGATTTCTTGACCCCTAAGATATATTTTAAAATAAAAGTGGTCCTCAATTAGGGAAATGATATCTAAAATAATATATGTTTCATATAATTATAACATGTTACATATTCAGGTTGTAAATAATACATCAAATCCTTTGTATTTCCATCAAGTGAGAATGAGAATGCTCTCAGTTTAATTTAATCTTTATAGAAATTTATTAGTTTCATTATTTATAATAAAATGTTGAATTATTTAATGTGTTTGTTTGTGTCCTCATTATATAATCCAAGAAATTTTGGGATAAGGTGAATTAACCCATATTTTAGTTCAAAATTTGATTTGAGAGTTGGATATGAAATGCGTGTTGGTTGATAATTAATATTAAGTGAAACCAACTCTCATATGTTTATATTAAGTTAATTGTTATTATTTTCAGCCATTTATTCTGGTTTTATGTTTGATTCATAAGTGATTCCAATTTAAAAATTAAGAAAATTGTAGAATTTCCCAGTTAGTTAAATGTTTACACTTATTTTAGATCAAGATTGTCTGATTTGAGCCCTATGGTTGTGTTAAATACCAGAATCTCGGTAAAATATATCCTAAGAATGGTATCATGTCATAAATCAAATAACATAGAGTAAATAATAGAATTGGACCATAATATCATGAGAAAAAGTTTGAAATGATGGTCTAAAAAAATTGTGAACGGTGAAAAAGGAAAAAGAAGATAAGGATAGAATGAAATAAAAATAATAAAAAATACCTATAAATGGTTGAATAAATTAATTTACTCCTTGGAAATGATTCCAATTTTAAATGAATTATCATGGGTTATCTCAAATGATGTGTGGTTTTTTTGGCACTTGGGTGCAACAGAGTGGATGATCGAGGTCATTCTATAAGGTGGAAGCACTTAAAACAAAATATCAAAGGTATGTTGAAAATAAAATAAAATAAACCCAATACTAAGAATTATGGGGGGTTGTTAAATTTTTATAACACAAAAATATATATTTTGGAATAATATTATATATATATATATATATTTTGAAATTTTATTGATAAAACAAAATGAAAAGATTTTTTAGAATACATTTTTTAAAAGTTTTAATTGTTATAACTATACCTATTAACTTACTTATTAATCATTATCATTCAAATTAAAATCCACTTAATTATGATCCCCTAATTTGTTAACCCCCAAAACCTAAAGAAATTGAAACATCCACTAAGATGAAAGTGATTAAACCTTAGGCTAACCTCAAATTGTAAAATCTTGAAACCCTACCTTGATTTTCATTCCTAGGATAACGTATGGTCAATGGTTAATTAAGAAACAAACCCACACTTTAATTGTGAATGAATTGAGTTTAGGGATTTTATTCAAAATCTATAAATTAATCCCAAGTTGTTTTATTTTTCTGATTAAGATTTTGTTATCACAAACATTACTCAACCTCGCATGAAAAGTGTTTACCATTTGAATAATTTTTAAATTTAAAAACAATTCATATATTATATTTATGTGAATTAAAATTATATTCTAGATTCAAAAAAAATCACTGAAGGTGGATATAATTAGATCGATTACTAAGAAAATTTTACTCTTCCATGGGTAGAGTAGTCATCGTAGAAACAACTTGCATATGAAAAGTTCTAGAAAGGGTATAACCCAATAACTTTTTTACTCATTATTTATATCCAAAATAAGTGAATTAAATAAGAATAAAATTTAACAAGACAAAATTAATGTAATAAATACTAGTAGGTTTATTACAAAAACACAAACATTGCAATTTGAATAAAAATAAGAAGTATTTGATGAAGGGATCCTCAATTCAAGATATATCCCTCTTAAAATGATTTTATAGATGTAATAAAACCAGTTAAACTATGAACTAAATCTCATAATTCATATAAAAAACCTTAAAATGATAAAAACACACATTTATAGAGTGTATGGGAGGCTAAGGTTCGAAGAGTTTACAAGTGTGAATAGAAAAATTCATCCAAATATTTTAATCCAACTTGACCCAACTTGTTAAACTTAAAAACATGTGAACTATATATCCTTCTAGAAGTATTATTTATGAATAATTTTTCCTCTATTTACTTTCCAAATTTTATCCCAATCCATTCATGGATGTAGAATATATGGTTCAAATGGTGAAGTGGTGTCTAATCTGACGAGTCCAGTAAAACGTTGAATTCATGGACCATTTAATATAATAAAATGAAAGATCTAGATTTGATGTTATAAATGAAAGTTTTATGGAATTATGTGATAAATTATATTGTGAAATTTTATGTTTAAATAAGCTTCAAAAAAATATTTATGACTAAAATAATACAGTGCACTTTAAAGGTTTAAAATTGGAATTTTCATGAAATTTTCAAATGAATGATCTATTCCCAAATATTTCATAAATAAAAGTATTTAATATAATGTGAAGAAACTATGTAATTTATTATAAATAAAATATTCATAAAAATTTGTTTTATCACCTCTCACCCATGACTTGTTGAAACTATAGCCCCATAATCGAAGCCCGACCAAGTTCTTCTCTAGCAGATCACCAGTGTATGACATGACTGGATCTCAAATTTTAGATTGAATCGTTTAATTACACTCCAATTTCTTTGTTTCTAAGTTTACCAAAATAACCAATCCTACCACACATAGTGTCCAATAATGTCAAAATTCTAGTTTTCATTTCCAATTACAACTCAACTCATCCCAATATGATTTTACTAGGATATCCTAAAGCAAGATTGACAATTACATGAACCAAGGATCCATCATCACAATAATTATGGTTATTTGTAAGGTTATTGATGAATTTACTCAAAAAATGTATAAGTTAACACTAGTAACAACTAGTTCCAACCACATTTGAAAACACGTTTAAGAATTTGTTCTAAGCCCGAGGTCACTATTCTTGAATTGAGTGTAGTGACAATTAGGACAAATATTGAAGCCCTATATTTTTTAGAACAGACCTACTCAAATTGAAATAAAAACTAGAATAATGTTCATATCTCATCCTCATGTAAGTATTACACATCTAATTTACACCCAGTTGTGATACAGTGAAACAAATCATCCTCGATTCTTCTCAAAGGCTAAAGATCCCATTCATGGGATGAGTCTTCTAACTGGGTATGATTTTTTTACAATTCTATTAAGAGAGGAAGGGATCATATATCATTTACCATCCTAGTGGGGCCTGTTCCATGACTACCCTAATCTCACCTCTAATAGGCCAGAGGCTAGTGACTAGCACTGAGTAAGAATGTCCCAAGAATGGGAGGCATTTTCCTAAGTACCTGTACACACACACATCTCAAAGGAAAAAAACAATGAAATGTAAAAACAATAAGTAAAAAATGAATGCAAACAACTATATCCCAAAACCATAGTACAACAGTGAAAGTATTGAAAATTAAATAGGGCCAAATACAAGCCCACTAAAAAGGGTCTGAAACTACAAGTTCAACCTGTAAGGAAATCGGTGTTGGGACTACTGTCTGAACCATAGGAACACAAGTCATTTGTCTAAACTTGCTAAGCACCTCATGGTCCTGGTCCACCTAAGACTCCATCAAAGGGTCAATCGTCTACAAAAGATATGATAATTGTGAGAAAAGACTGTGTAGGGGTGAGTACAACAATACTCAGTATGACACCCCAAAACCACAAAGGAAATAGAGCAAAAGAAAATACAACAAATGAATACAAAGTACAGTTATCTCCACATAGGTATATGTCTATAGAAAATATAATAATAAAATCTAGATATACTCAATCCAAGACACGTATTCTATAGGTAAGTCACAACCAATTACCACCTATAGTATTCTACTCGAAGAATGATCGTTCTGGGAGAACTCACTCTGTGATCTGTGATATCATCAGAGAAACTCACGAAGAGGTCTAGATCATTTAGACCCTATCCAAATGAGAATATATTGGTCAAGGAAGATTATGATACATAGAGAGAGTATCCTACCCTGAGAATACCACTAACCCAATCTGGATCAACCCACAACATAGAGGATCCTACCTAGAGAATACCACTAACCCTATTGATATGAATCATAACATAGGGGATCCTGCCTAGAGACACTAGGGAATACCACTATTCCTACTGATGTGACCTTCTAGATGGAGGACTAATGCCCTACTCTTGGAGGTTACATTGATTCCACAAAACTTCATTAGGGGTGATATAAGATCTTGATCCAGTCCCATGGAGGAATACCATAACTCTATATGGGACTCAACCTCTAGAGAAGACTAAAATCCAGTAATGTGGATGTAATTCCATACTAAACCCTTTAGGAAAGGAGGAAGGGAATCCTCTCAACCTATACTGGTATAAGATAAGAACTCACCACATTATCTCAAAAGTATCGTCTCATTGTTAGGGCCTCAACACATAGATGATTTATCAAATGTATGTACCATTTGAAAGTTATGCCAGTTATAATTTTAAAAGAGGGATGGTGACTGGGCCTATGGACCGAATGCATATTCGGTCCACTGACCATGGTGGTGACCGCCCTGCAATCGATCCGTATGACTACACCATGGCAGTAGACTTCCACGATCGACCGTGCATGGTTGACCATGCAACCATCGCAGGTCAAACCAAGGTTTGACCCGCTCGGCCTAGCCCAACTCAACCCACTGGGCCCGAACCAACCCGCTGGGACTGACCTAGACCAATGGGCCTGATCTGATTAGCCCGGTATGATCTACTCAGCCCGGACCACTCAGCCTAGGGCTGGCCTACTTCACCTGGGCCCGAAGCATCTCCCCTGTCCTAGCCCGCTCGAAGGTAAGATTCTTGGTCCATCACACGCGAATTTCCTAGCTAAAACCTCTACTTCACATAGTCACCGACTACGTCTCATGTGTCCACCACTATGTTCCACTCTCTTCAGCTTCGCTGGCTCCCAGGCGGCCACCCACTTCACCGTATGCTTACACCACCACCTCGACTCACTGCCGCCAATCATCGTTGCCTCAACTCATCATAAATTCACTCTAGAACCATGCTGGTGATCCCTTCCATGGACCACTAATCCACCTTCAATGCCTAAAATTCAAAGTGGTCACAGATCCAAGCTCCTAGGGTCCTAATCTACATATACCTGGCCTCTATTGTCGGTTTTCCTCTAATTCGGGGGTCTGCACACATTCAGAGCCACTCAAAAAGTTGAACCATGGCTATGGGGGACCAACAGTGAAGAACAAAAAGAATAGGGGAGAGAAAATTACAAGAAAACCCTGAGGAATGAACCTCAGCCTTTGTTCATGTTAGAATCAATCCGTCTCCATTATAAGGATAAAAGAAGAGTAAAATCAAGAAAAAGTCTGAAAATAATCCCCTTAATTATAAACCATACCACAATGATCAAACCATGGATCAATATATTAGTGGATTTGCCTGAATTCATTGTGGAAATATATAATGGGGAAACCACAAATAAACAACCTCCCTACCTAGATTCAGACCTGTCACAGATGAAAGAAAATCATTGTTTCATCTTCATGGAAATTTTTATTCGTATCAGTTGTTCTTTGATCATCGATCCACAATACTTCACTATTTATTCAAGAGAGTTATTTCTACAAGTCTTAGAGGAATTATAGGGTTATGGTGATAACATTTAATTACTAACAAGGGATTAATAAAAAAAGAAAAGTCTCTACATTATAAAATAATTTTTATTTAAATTATTTAATGATGATTATATCCTTTTTCGAGTTTTTCTATATAAGACCTACACCGACCAAAGTTAAGTCACACCTAGGCTAAATCCTCCATTATGTGATCAATGATTCCATTATATTTCTGATATGGGTACACATTTAGGAGTTATTCCACTTTTTTGAAAAAAATTGCACACAAATGCTATTAAAAGTTTAGTATTTTTTAAACAATTGTTTTGGGGAAACAGGGCCTCAGAATCACACACCGTCTCAGCGCATGGTCTCAAAATCAATCCATATAATTTCTAAAAATAATACATGGAAAATAATAGATGTTATATTCTCCCCACATTGGGCTTTACATCCCAGAAATCTAAAACAAATGCTACACAAATATATGTGGGTACTGAGCACAAATATGAGCCTCCCTCTACCATGTGCTCTCATAGAGATTCCCATGCTACCATCAAACACGAACCAAAGGAATCAACCACCCACGAAGGATCCTATCCTACCGATCCTCAATCTATACTAAGTACTCAACAAAATTCTCTCCATCCTCGATGTAAAACTCTCCCCAGTCAATGATGTGCGATGGGTCCTGGACGTACGTCCTCAGCTTAGACACGTGGAAGACGTCACACACCTAATCTAACTAAGGTGGTAGAGCCAAGGAGTATGCCACCTTCCAACTCTATATAGTATATAAAAAGGGTTGATGAGCCTCAGAGATAGATTACCACCCTAACCAAATCTCTGTAATCCCCGTCAAGGTGAATTCTGAGGGAACACATGGTCTCCTTCCTCAAACTCCAAAGGCCTATTCCACCTATTAGCATAAGACTTATGATAGATCTATAAAGTCTTTATCCAATCCTAAATGATATTAAAATTATTTATAGTAGCTCACCCCAACTCTAGGCCCATGAGTGCTGACTCTCCTAGGTCAGTCCAGCAAAGTGGTGACCTACAGGGTTGCCCTTATAAGGCCTCGAATGGTTCCATACCAATGGTGGAATGAAAGATGTTTTTGTATAAGAAATCCACTAGTGGTAGGTTACCCTCCCAACTAAAACTGAAATCCAACATGCAAGATCATATCATGTTCTCTAGAACCTGAGTGGTCCACTCAGTCTAGTCATCCATCTGTTTGTGAAACACTATGATCAAGCATAACTGGGTCCCAAATGCCTCCTACAATCCCTTCCACCACTATAATGTAAAGCGAGTATCATGATATAAAAATATATTCATTGGTAATCTATGGAGTATAACTATATCCTACACATAAAGGCATACAAAACTCGCTACTGAACTCTGCTCTTAGATCGCTAGGAAGTGGGCCAACTTGGTGAGTCGGTCAACGATCACCCAGATGACATCATGTCCCCTAGATGTATGTGGTATACCACTCATGAAGTCCATATATATCCCATCCCACTTCCATTCTATAACCTTAAGGGGTTGAGATAAACCCATTGGAACCTAGTGCTCAGCCTTCAATTTCTAACAAGTGAGGAACCGAGAGATAAACTCTATAACTCCATTCTTCATACAAAGCAACCAAAACTAACATCATAGATCCTGGTACATCTTCTCCACACTTGGATATACCACCAAAGGGGATGTATGGAACTACTTAAAAACCTACTCCCACAATTCCAATGGTATAATTGTGCACCCTCTGAAAATAATGATGTGCTCCCTACCTTTAAAATATCCATCATGAGCATGCCCTGCGGACAACTGAGCATGTAAGGTCTTATAGTTAGTATCCCCAAGATGTGCCTCCCCAACTCACTATATGAGTGGAGGGGTGACAACCATCAACTGGAGATAAGCTGATCCATTTCCATCCATAAAGGCCAACTTCTTTGATGCCCCATTCAACAACTGCAAGCTAGATCTTCTGCTGAGAGCATATGCCACCACGTACCCCTTCCTAGGCGTATCGAAAATCTCAAAGTCACATTCCTGGAGGAACTATATCCATTAACTCTGTCTCAAGTTCATATCCTTATAATAGAATATATACTTGAGACTCTTATGATCATAGTAGACAATAAACCGCTCACCCATCAGGTAGTTTCACCTCATATTTAAGTCGAAGACTACTACCTACTAGCTCAAGATCACGGGTCACATAATTTTACTCATGTGATATCAACTGGTGCGAACCATAGGAAATAAAATCTTTACCCTACATTAGGAAACAACCAAGAATAGTCCCTGATGCATCATGAAACACCATGTACTTGATGAACTCCTCTAGAAATCTCAATATGGGAGCGCTCGTCAACCCCCGCCTCAGCTCTTGAAATCACTACTGAAACTTATATATCCACATGAAATGTTATCCCTTTCATGTCAAAGATGTAAAGGGTGCTTATAATCTATATAAGTCAGGAAAAAATACCCCATAGTACCCTACCCCACCAAGGAAACTTTGTACCCCAGTAACACTCTTGAGTGGATCCCAAGAAAGCACTACCTTGACCTTTGCTGAATCCACTAAAACTCCAGCCTCTGAGATGAAATGTCATAGAAAATGGACCTATCTAATCTAGAACCAAGAGTTTCCTATAAATTTTATTCTCTTGGAGTGTATCCAGGACCATCCTCAAGTGTCTTGTGTTCTCCTCCTCAGATGACGAGTACACTAGGATGTCATCGATGAAGACCACCACAAACCAGTCTAAGTAAGGATGAAAGATCTGGTTCATGAGTCCCATGAACATTGCTAGGTAATTATTAAAGAAAAATGTAATCACTAAGTACTAATAGTTACCATAACGACATCTGAATTCCATCTTTATTATATCCTCATCTCGTACCCACAACTGGTGATAGCCTGATCTGAGGTCGATCTTTGAGAACCGTTGCGCCCCTTTCAACTAATCAAAGAGGTCATAGATCCCAGGTAGTGGATACTTTCTCTTCAATTTCACCTAGTTTAAGCACTAGTAATCTTCACATAACCTCAATCCCCCATATGACTTCTTGGTAAATAAAACTGGGGATGCCAAATGTGAAACATTGGGTATCATGAAGCCCTTTCCCTTCAGGTCCTCCAACTACACCCTCAACTCTCAAAGATATACGAGAGCCATATGATATGTAGATGTAGATATCGGGGCCTTACTAGGGTGTAGATCAATGTAAAAGTCCATATTCCTATAATGAGGTAAACCTGGAACATCTTCAGGGAATATTTCCTCATACTTCGCCACCACTGTAGGAAACTGAGGACTCACATCATATACTGCAACAAGGGTGAGGCTAGACAACTGATGAGTAATCGACTGCACCCTACTATGTGTGAGTCCATCCTATGTTTTCTTCATTTCCTTTTCACTAAAATAGGAAAACCTGGTTTCTTTATTGTGGAAACACCACACTCTGTGCCTAAAATAGTCAATCTGAGCATGAACTATGAATAACTAGTCCATACCAAAAAATGACATTGTAAGGCCTCAATTCCACTACCAAGAGATCCCAAACAAAACTCTCACCTCCAAGAGTTAGGTAACACTATCATCACTAATTTTTTATCATAAAATATCCTTCTGTAGGAGTCTCCAAGCACAAGGGTTGAGTTAATAGTTGAACCGAAATCTTCGAGTCCCGAACAAGGTTCATGGAAAGAAAGGAATGACTAGAACCCGTGTATATAAAAACTGAATATAAGGTGTAAAATACATAAATCATACCTCATATCATCCCTAGTTCCCCTAGGTCAAAAGTCTCTATCACCTACAGTTGGCCTCATCCCTATTCACCAGCTCCCTAAGCCTGGTGAGGACCACCTGGGGGTGGTGGTGGTAACATGTTGAAATGTTGAAAACCTCCTCCTACTCCCCCAACTCCTCTTCCACATTATCTATCCTATAGATCTACCTTCTAATATCACTGTCTCTAACTCGGATCTCTCTTGACCATCTCTTGATCATCTGTACAACAGGTCAGGAAAACGTTTTCCAGATGTCCTAGACTGCCACATGAGTAACACCATCTATCCCTCATCGATCTTTATCCACCTTGGGATCACCTCTAAAGGAAATAACCCACTTAGATCCCGGTGTATACCATTATCTACTTGCTATTGAGGTATCTTCTCCTACCTACCCAACCAAGGAACTCTCAACCTCCACGACTCGTTCTGGCACCCCAACATAGGTGAGAATGCACAGAGGGGTAACACTAGATCAGATGTCCCTATGAATACCTCACTCTAAGGTTTGATCCATGAAGTAATGACTATGTATAATATCTATTGAGTTCTTAGAGATGTTGGTATGACTTGATAAATACTTAGATACCAACATGTCATCCTGATGGAGCTGTAGAAGCTCATGTATACATATATACCTTATATTATAAGGCGAGAACTCCTCTCTAAAAATGTTCTCAAACTCTGTCTATAGAAGAGTCACCTCATTGTAATATTTAGTAACCAAACCCCACCATATCCATACTAAGATGTGTAGAAGGCTCACTACCGGGACTACCATCTGATCTGCTGGTGTCCTAACTAGATAGAAAAATGGGTTCACCACCTCAAGCCAGTCCTTAGCTGCTTATGTGTCAGGCTCTCCTTAGAACCCGAGGGGTCTCTGCTATTGAAAGTCATGAGGTGCGGTCAGATTGCTCTCCTCATCCTCTAGTATTGTGAGTATTGTGTGCTGCTCTATAAGCGGTGGTATGGCTGGTGCACCACCTGGAGGTTCTATCTATAGTATAAATCCCTATAACAATGCCTCATCACTAGGCGGATGATCTCTGTGATTATATAGTGGAATCCTAGCTAGCTATCTATGTGGAAGCATACTGTAATAAAAAAAGATATACCACTTTTAATAGAGTATATCTGGAGAGATGAATCAAGAAGGACATGAAAAACACAACCATTCTAATGTGATAAATGTGCTATTATTTTTACCAATAACTAGTATTTTTATATACTGAGTTGAGAAGAAAGTTCCTAGAGTTCTGGTTTATGGATACGTCGACCGCCACACCGACACTGGAGTCCCTAGACTGAAAGATGAACTCGAGACACTTAAAACTATTGCCCCATTCCAATCTCACAGACTTCTAGTCATAAATTAAAACTTACCCATCTGATACCACTCTGTCATAACCTATTATAGTGGGGACCATGTTGTTACTACCCCAAGCCCGCCTCCAATAGGCTAGGGGTAGGTGACTAACACTGAGTAGGCATATCCCACAAATAGAAGGAATTTTCCTAAGTTCCTGTACAAATGCACAAATATCCAAGAGAAAAAAATGATGAAATGTAAAATCACTAAGTAAAAAATGTATGTAAACCACTATATCCCACAACCAAAGTACAACATTGAAAGTACTGGAAAGTAAACAGGGCCAAATACAAGCCCACCAAAAAGAGTATAAAACCACAAGTCCAACCTATAAGGAAATAGGTACTGGAACTACTATCTAAATTTCAGGAACACAATTCATCTTTCTGGCCTCGCTAAGCACCTCCTAGTCCTAGTACAACTAGGAATCCATCAAAGGGTCGATCATATATACACGACATGACACGTATGAAAAAAATCCCATGTAGTGGTGAGTAAAAAAATACATAGTAGGACACCCCAAAACCACAAAGGATATACCACAAAGGAAAATACCATGAAGGAATAACATAAAGGAAAGTACAGTCATCTTAACATGGGTATATGTCTATATCACATATAACAAGAACATCCAGATATACTCAATCCAAGACATGTAGTCTAGAGGTAAGTCACAACCAATTTCAAGCCATAATATTCGACTTGAAGCATGCTCATTCTAGTAGAACTCACTCCTCAAGCCATGATATCATCGAAGACACTCATAAAGAGGTCTATATCATTTAGGACCCACTAAAATGAGAACGTATTAGTCAAGGAAGATTATGATATAGAGAGAGTGGATCCTACCCAAAAATACCACTAACCCAATATGAATCAACCCATAACCTAGGGGATCCTACCCAGAGAATACCACTAACCATACTAATATGACTCATAATGTAGGGGATCTAGACCAGAGACACCTACTAACCCTAATAATGTGTCCTACTAGATGGAGGACCACCGCCCTACTCTAAGAGGCTACATTGATTCAAAAAAAATCCACAAGGGGTGATAGAGGATCCTGCTCCAGTCCCATGGAGGAATACCATAACTCTATAAGAAAAATGACCTCTAGAGGGGACTATAATCTAGTAATGTGTATGTAATGCTACACTAAACCCTTGAGGAAAGTAATAAGGGAACACTCTCAACCTATACTGGTCCAAGCTAAAAACTCACCACATTATCTCAAAAGAACCACCTCATCTTTAGAGTCTCAATTCCATAGATGGATCATCAAATGGACGTACCTTTGAAAGTTATTCCGGTTCAAAGTTTCAAAGAAGGAGGGTCCCTGAGCCCATGGACCAACCGTGGTGGTCAACCTCCATGGTTGATCTGCCCCACATTTGATCTGTGTGACTGTGATGTGGTAGCTCGAGCTATTATAGCGGTTGACCCTAGGTTCAAACCGCTCTACATGGCCTAACCCGACCCACTTGTCATGATTCTCTTGACCCGTCCCACTCTGAATGGGCCCGACCCGCTCTACTTGGGACCGACTTGTCTCCCCTAGCCCGACCCGCTCGTGCGTGGGATGCCTGGGCCATTGCATGTGGCCCTCATGGCCACATCCTCCACTCCACATGGTCACCAGTTGTGTCTCACATGAACGCTTCTATGGTCTACTCCTGCTGGTTCTATCGGATCCCATGCAGCCACTCACCCTGTTGCATGCCATTGATGCATCTAGTCACCGCCGCCGATCATTGCTGCCTTGCTTCACTACCACAGATCGTCGCTGCCTCGCCTCGCCGGAACGCCGCATAGGACCCATGCTGATGGTCCCTTCTACAGACCACCGAGACACCTTTGATGATGGAAATTTGAATTGGTCATAGATCCAATATCCTCGGGTCCCGATCTATACAAACCTGACCTTTGTTGTCATTTTTCCTCTAATGTAAGGGTTTGATCACATTTAAATCCACAACACAAGTCAAAAAATGGCCATAGGGGTCCAACGGTGAATAAAATGAAAAATGGGGGATAAAAAAGCACAAGAACACCCTAAGGAATTAAGCTCATCCATTGTTCACGTCAGCTTTAATTCATTTCCATTAGAAGGATAAACAAAGTGGAAAATCAAGAAAAACTCCCAAAATAATTTCCGCAATTCTAAAATATCTCGCAATGATCGAACCACAGATCAATATATTCATGGATTGAACCAAATTCATCATGGAAATCAGGAATGAGGAAAACACAAAGAAACAACTACCCTACCTTGATTCAGATCAGTCACTAATAAAGGGCGACCATCTTTTTGTCATCATGGAAAGGTTCCTTCGAATATGTTGCGTGTTGATCGCCAATCCACGATCCATAACCATTTATTCGAGAGGGTTCTTTCTCTACATCTTAGAGAAATTCTAGGGTTATGGTGATAAATCTAAATTATCTAAAAAGTATTAATAAAAAATAAAAGTCATGGTATTATAAAATAATTTTTATTGAAATTATTTAATGACGATTATGTCCTTTTTTATTTTTTCCATAGGAGACTCGTACAGACCAAAGTTAAGTCACTTCTAGGGTAAAGACATAATTATGAGCTCAATGATGCCCTCAAATTTCTAATATGGACAAATTTTTAGGATTTATTCCACTTATTTAGGAAAAACTGTGCGTGTGTGCTATTAAAAGTTTAATATTTTTCAAATAATTATTTTGGGAAAACTAGGCCTCAGAATCACAATATGTCTCAGCGCCTAGTCTCAAAATCAATCCATGTAATTTATAAAAATAATACATGGAAGATCCAAGATATTACATCATTATGTTATAGAAGTAGGATATTAGGGGATTGAAAAGAGAATACCCCCTTGAAGGGATGAATCTTATAAAACATTTCTTATGCCTTGTATTTTTTTATTCAATGTTATGTAAGAAATTTTTTCTTACTTAATGTGTTTCCCTCTTCTTATCTTCTCATTTTGTGTTTCTTCATCACTAAATGTGATTGTGACATTATAATTTATTATGGGGAAGTATTATACCATTATATATGGTCTAAATGGGAGTTATAATGATGTTATTGATTTTTTGTGTTTATTTCAATTTAATCTACCTAATTTAGTGAGGTAGTGATGGTAGAGAAAGGTGGATGCTATCATCACTCATTTTATATATCTAAATTGCTTCATTATTTCAATATCATGATTTTAAAATTTTCCCAAATATTTCATCAACCACCGTACTAGAGGAGGTGAGTTAATTGAGAGGTTGAATGGTATGAAATTGCTTCCAGGTGGGTTGAGTAGGTATACTCTCTTAGTTGAGAGGAGTGTTCTTAACTAATTCACTAAAGAGGATAAGTGAGTCACTTGTGTACTTGATGAATCTTGAGTATACCTATGAATTTATAATTAAAAAACAGTGCAAGGTGAGAGGATGAATAATATTGATTCTACTTATTAACTTAGGTAATTAAGAAAAATAGATAATTATGATGGAATGCATTGGAACTTAAGGATTATCTATATTTCCTATTGACCCTTCATGTTTATTTTACTTTATTCTCCTTTAATTTACTAAAAATACAAAAACCAAACATCACACCTACCTTGATTTGAAATATATTAAGGTAAAAAATATACATTAGTGATTAAGAAGAATGAATAATTGACCCAAACACACTCCTTGGGAAATGACCCCGGTCAGCCCTATATTTCATTCTAGGTTAAAATAAATCATGTTTAACTATGGGCCGTAAAAACAACATGATCAAAATCAAATTTCATTAATCTTTATGGATGAGAAAATAAAATTCATCTCATCTGAATATATAATCACATCATATGTACTATATAGGAGAAAACACACACTCCCCAGTCTATATTAATCGAGGAACCAGATGTCATACTCATTATATAAGATGAAAAATCCCATCTCAGTCGAAAAAAAAACTAATGAAATAATAAAAAATATACCCAACCACCCTATGATTAGCTCAGACTCAATGAATTATATAATAAAGGTATCCAAGTATGAATATTATCATTCTAGATATCTCAACAACCATAAGTAGTGGGTACTTCTATATGATCCATGCACCTCTAGCATACCAAAGACACGATGTATGAAATTCCATGTGGTATACTTAATGGTTTATCAAGAATAGAAAAACATATTTTATATATCATGAGAATATTCTGTATCTACAACAAGAATCCTACTCACAATGACCTTTAAATTTCCTCATAACATATAATACTCTATGAAAAACATCGATTAGGGATAACTCAAAGTCATACTTTGAGAGGTAAATTATCATTAAATTTCATGAAATGTATATTAATATATGTATATATGTAACCAAAATTGAAAGAATGATAAAGTGGATATTTATTTTTATATGATATATTTTATATTCTTAAAAACTTTTTTAAGAATAAATAACAAAACCCTACATAAGCACCTATCTAAAATATCATATAAATTAGACGGATTGGTAATCCTTATGTTTGATACACTTTCTGAGTTTTTATTAACTCATTTAATTTATATATGATTTCCACATCTCTATGTAACCATATGATAAAACCCTACCACTAAACTATTTAGTGATTAACATCTATAAAGAAGGAAAATATTAATAATGATGATATTTAGGAATCATATTCCTAATTTTCAACTCCTTAAACATATTAAAACCCCGTTAATCCATGATATAAAATTCTATAATGTCAAATTATGTTTTCTAATTATAACTATTTTTAATTTAAACATTATAATCCTTGGAACCCCTTTCCACCATAATTTCTCCTTGAAAAATAATTCAACTATTTACATTATCAATTACATCAAATCCTAAAATCTTTTAGGATAAATTGATATTCAATTTATTGTAGTAACTAAATGTAACTCTTAACATTTATCTTTACTGACATAACCTAAAACTATTTCAGTATATCAAGTGAAACTCACATTGTATTTTAAATAGAGTAATCCCCTAGAAAATATTGATATCACTTTTTATGGTAACTAAATGTATTCTTTATATTTTTTATTACCATCACATATGCTAAAAACTTTAGTATATTAAGTGGAAAACACTCTAAGACTGGTATAATATTTTATTTTTTAAATTTGATCTTTTTAAAGTAAAGAAATACTCTAATAACCTCTTAGATACTACATTCTTATTATAATATCATATTAAGTTACAAAAACTACGTGTTTCATAAATAACTCTTATTTCCTTTTAATAAAAATATTTAACAAATAAACATTTGTTTCCATATAATATATTGTATTCTAAGTGCTTTGAGCATTTTTATCTAAAAATAAGACCTTATTTCTTAAATCATATCATTTTTGAGTGGCGGGAACACCATCCCTCATATTTTAATATATATATATATATAAACACTTTGACCTGGATAATTTTTTTATCCTTTCCTCATTTTTAAACATGTTATAGAGTCTGATGATTCAAAAACCATGTGTATAAAATTGGACCTCTTATGTTGTTCACAATAAATATTTATTAATAAATAAATTATTTTATCACATAAGATAAATTAGACGAAGATACACATCCTCTTCTTAGATCCACATGATCTTGATAAATTACTTTACATTTAAATCATTGATTTAATAACTTTTTGATTTATCAATCAAATGGAAACTAAAATATCTATCAATTATTTTTATGATTTTGAACTCCTATATATTTAAAACACTTGTAAAGTATACATTTGGTATCACATAACCTTTAAAACTAAATAATTGATTTCTATAACATTGATACCTGACAAGGAAATTCCATGGAGTTTCTAAAACCCCTTAAGGAATCTTAAACAATTTCATCATATGGAATCATTAACCCCCTTAATGATAACACTTTCAAGTTTCAATGACCTTGAATGGATAATTAGAGAAACATTGTGGGACACTCCAATTGAGTTTTATTCTTCTAGTTTAAACTTTTACTCACTTGTACTACCAACACAACACTAGAAACTAGAAATAACATACCTAGTTCATCTATTCTCAACTCCTAAGAATATCAAGTAAAGTTTTCTTAAATTCATTCATCTTTTCAGATCATTTTCATAGATGAAAATAAAATCAACTCCTTAATTAGAATAAGACTTGAGGAAATTTCTAGTTACACCAAGTCATTAGGATACTTAATCATATTGAGTATCATTGAAAAACCCAATCATATTGAGTATATGAGATGGAAATTACTATAGTAATTTTTCACTTAATTACTTTGAAACCTTAATTGAGTCATTATATGATACAAATAAGAATCTAGATTCAACTATAAATCAAACTGAATACCAGGTTACTCAGGAAGGTGTTTCTTTAACACATTTATTTTTTCCTTACTCAAGAACTCTTTTTAAGTTACCGGTTATATATATTGATTATATTAAGATTCTATTTTATTAAAATTAATCTAAAAGTTATGTTTGATGATGAAGATTATCTCATATACAAAAGAAGATTTTATTATATTAGGATCATGTTTTATTTCCACTTAATAAGGAATTTTATTAAATGGGATCCTATTAAAATGATGATCCCTTTTAATACATCATACCCATTAGTAGTCCAAGATAAATATTTCACTAAGAAATGAGTTTAATTTAGCATTACTATTACCAATTAGTTATCCACCACTTATTTATTATCTAGGGAATCATACTAATCATATAATATATTATTCTTAGATATTTGAGTGGATAACACCTTGTACAATCCATTATATGGATAAAACCTACTCTATTCCTTTGGTATATTAACCCTTTGGATTTCTTAGCTAAGTGAAACCTAATTAAAACTTTAATAATATGCTAATAAAAGATACTACAGGGCCACCCTGATTTGTAAGAACCTACTTGTTAGATAATCTAAGATCACCTAATAGTTTATTGCCTTACACAAGATAATCTAGGGCACGCCTCTTTGGCATGAAACTAATAGATTGAATGATCAAGGTCTTGAAAAGTGTAGTTTTGAAAGGAATATAACACTTGGTGTTTGAATGGGTTTTAATCTCACCATATTGTCTCATGTTATTCCCTTTTATGTATGTATACTTATAATCTTTTAGTTTTTTAATCCTATTCCATCCATAAAACCAATATGTTTAAACCAAATTGATGCATAACTCTTTACACAACCCATAATTTGTGTTACTCACACTAAAATATAATACAAACATATTTAAAAACATTCAAATGAATATAATGAATAAAGTAAATGAACTCTTTATGACAATCCTTATAGTTATATGAGATTTAAAATCTCTACATGAGTAATCTCAAAGCGACATATAGTCAAAACCCACCTTTCTAGAACAAGGAATATCCTCTATGCCAGTGAGAAGTATAATCCCAAGAACCTATCCCTAGGGAGACTCTACTCAAGAGAAAATCCAATGAATCATAAATATAACACATAATATGTATAAACTATATTCAATTACTAAATTCAAGATAATAATCTAATGTAATCATTCCTACCATGTTATACAAGGATTGAAAATTTAGAATAAGTAGTTTAACAACTTTAAACTAAAGCATATACATATTCATAATATAAACAATTTATAACTATGAATATAGAAGGGAATAAATTTCAAAGAAATGAACATTTCAAATACTTAAACAATACATAAACATTTATGAATAATTTATAAACAAACAATAACTATAAACACTTTATAAATTATCTATTCATTATATACATTCTATAGTTTTGAATATAAGCTTTTTATATTCATTCCATAATGTGAAATTATTTATACTATACATTATAATACATTTTAATTTAAATGTATGATATTTTATGAATTATCAAAAATTTATAATCCAATTTATATTATGTGAACATTTTATATAATCAAAATATCATATAATTTAACTTATTTAAACCATGATAAAATCAACCATAAAAACAAGTTTTATGTGGTATAAATAACATCCAAAATAAATCCCTTAATTTTAAAAGATTCAAATTAAGTATTATGAACAATTAAAAATTTAAATATAAAATATTTACATTTTGGCCTTATATTGTTATTTATAAACCATTTATAAATTGCACTTATAATTTTTATATATAAAAATTTTATATAAGAATTATAAGTCATCCCATATAATGGGGATTAGGATATGTTATCATATAACATATTGTCCCAGAATCCTATGAGACAACATTATCACATAACATATTATCAAGGATTAGCATCTCACATTATATTCTATCACAACGTAATGTTAATTAGAGAATTGCACAATTTGTTTTCTCACAATTTAATGTCAAGTATAAAATTTATAATACTCTATTTTTGTGGTAATAAACCTAAAATACATTATCATATAATGTATGTTTCACCTTATACTTAATATTACATTATTAGTATAACATATTGTCGAGACCCAACGCATATTACATTACTGAATAATCATAATATGGAGGATTTTCTCTAGAATACATTAACACATAACGTATTATCATGTATGATAGTTAATATTATGCTATCTACATAACATAATGTCATAAGCAGTTCTTTATTGTAGAGCATGATTTACAGAATCTCATTAACATAGAAAGCTCTGATACCACTACTGGGTTTCATAGGGGTCTAATAAAACTTATTAGATAAATAATAATTAATTAAGGTACCATGAATAAGATATCTATGCAAGATTATAGAAACCATTCATAAAATTGGAAATGAAAATCTTTACAAATAGTATACGCACTTTACACTGATGAACAACAACAACGTCCATCTTCATCATCTTTGATTGATGAAGATCATGAAAGTGTTATCCAAAGGGAATCCCATGTAACATCTTGACCTGAATCACTCTAACTAATAACCAAACTGGGTCACCATATAACCTTAAGCATGCCTCCTCATATTCCAGATGCTACTGATTACTAGTAAGGGTCTACTGAAGAATGTGGAGAGACTATACCATATTTTTTAGATTAAAATAATAATAATAATAATAATAAATAATACTAAGAAATAACCAATTGGTAACCACACATAACATATCAAATTCCCAAAATTGGGTAAGTTTCCACAATCCAATAGAGTAAACCATCCATGTCATGATAGTCTCATGTGTCAAAAGGAAACCCAAAAGAAAGTCACAACTAAAAATCTAAAAAATGAGCCTCAACATCAATCCCAATCCCCTCATCCAAGATCCATCCCATAATCCACAAATCATACAACTATCATCAACCCTTTTCCCTTATCCATACTTGCAACCATGAAGTATACCCAGGTACCAACAACATCTCGAGAAGGGTGTGAGTAAAAATCAGTAGGCCACCATCAATGGTGTATAAAGAAATATCCACTCTAAAAAACAATGTATGAAGATAAACAAGGAATAATAGGAAAGGTAATAAATTAAAAAATATTTTAAAAATAAATATTTATTAATTAACCACTTTGGCCCTCAGGTTCCAAAGTGACACCCGATCCAACCAAGACTACCTCGACCCATGATAGTCATGTAAACCAAATACCATAGAGGATATAAAATTTAAATGAAATTAAAGGGATTAATTACATAATTTAAATATAGGCATCAAGGAGAATCAGTCCAAGTACCCATGCCATGTCAAATGGTATTAGTGATCTGATCCTTAGTCTGACATCCAAACCATGAATAAACATTAGTGGTGACTGAAGAATTAGTCTAGAACCATACAAAAGATGAGGAAAATCAGTCCAACATCCAAACTCATACCATCATTTAAAATTTCCAAGGTTCATCATCATTGAACTTTTAACACACTAATACAATAAGGTGTTCCATTTCAAAATTCATTATTAACCATGTTCTAACATGCTCAATACCTTTAACCTAATCACAGAGTTAATACATTTAATAATTTATTCATATAGAAAAACCGTTAAATGTTCATTAAAATCATTTAACAACCTAAAAATCCCCATTTAAACGTTTAATATTTCTTCCTTTTATCATGTCATAAAACATTTAATTCCCAAGTTAATCCAGAAATCCCCTTATGACATGCTAAAAAGTCAAGAAACAAGCTAACCATATTAAGATCCTAAACCCCCTACTTCACCATTTAATACCCCATATTACAATTTCCAAGGAATTAGTACACCCCATGGGTATCCATAGGTCTATTATCATAGTCATTAACAAACTTAATAGGATTTATAGAAGGTATAAAACATCAATTAAATGCATGATATATTTTTCTTAGATAAGGAATAAAATTAACCATAAATTAGAACCATTTCACATATGATATAGACTTGAAGAATAACAAGTATATGGAAAAATATCTTATCCCACTTACCTTGGGTTCTTAGAAATATACTCATCCAACCCCAACATTTGATTCAAGATAAAATGGAAACAACCATAAAAGAAATAAACCCATAGAAATAGGGAACTTGAGACATAAATGAAAAGGGACAACCAAGTAGTGAATCATCTATATAATATAAGGAAATAGACTCATATACTTACTTAGGGCTTCATATTTCAAGAAATGATACTTCAAAATACTAGGGATCGAAGGGGTTTCACCCTTGGAAGAAGAGGGAGAGATTAGGACACACCTAAGGCTACTAGGAGTGAAATGGGGGAGAAATGTGAGTAATATTAATGTAATATTTGGAGGGAAAATGGTAAAATTTCCATTTTTAATGAGGTTCATGGTTTGTCCTTATAGTTTTCTAAGCTATTCCCCAAATTTGTGATCCCCTTTTTCCAAAGAAACCTCCAATCAAACGGTCTCCTAGGCCACCCAAATGGTTTTTAAAACCATATGGAAGATGTGTGAATGGCCTTGGTCCTAACTTTCATAGTTTCCATGCCTCCTCATATAGTTTTTAAAACTTTTATCTATCTTAAACCATGTCACATGATCATGGTGAATGGTTATCACTAACTGTATGCTAACTGTGTGTCATTTTCTATAAGCCCCATTTCCACAGTTTTTAAGTCCTGAACTCCTAAAACACTCTCAAGACCTTCCCTACTCATGGGAATCATTCCATAAACTATTTTAAAGCATATTTTAACCAAAATTAAAATAAAAACATACCTCTAAAAAGGTTGGGATCTTATATCCCACTTACAAAGGTATCTATGGGATATGCCTGAATCACTTATTGTATGAGAGAAATTACACAACCTACAGGATGTGATAGTGCCTCATAGGGATAAATAGGTACATCAAGGGATATTTAGGTTATAGGGAGTTTTATCCAATAATTAATAATTCACACAAACACTTCTATTACATGGAAAGGGTCTCTTTATTGGACCATCGAGGATGCTCCTTAAGCATTTGTGCATGAACTCATGCATTATAACACATAAGTTAATTACATATCCAACAAAGGAATCAAATTCATGAATTAATATCTCTTCATGTTAATATTATGTAACATTACATATGGTAACCGATGTAGAATAAATCCTTTAATAATAATAATTATCTTTCAGCCACCAATGATTGAAGATAACAATAACATCTCATGTATATCATAAGACCATCATATATTGACCCAATATATTCCCAAGATATTCATCTCATGAATATCATAATACATTTGAAATGAAATATTATTAATCCTTTACTTAAGGATACATTTGTAGAAATGTATTCTCAAGTTATTCTTAAGGACACGTTAGCAACTATGTATCCTCTAGCTTAGGTTTTAAAGAATATCATCTTTTTCACTAATTTATAAATTTCATGATCATAAAATGTTTCAATGAAAAGTTTAATTGTAATAGTTTTGTAACACCCCAAAAATTTATTTTAAAATAATAATAATCTCAATAAGAAACTTAACACACAACATCAAGCATTAAGCGAATTGAGATATATTTTAAAAATATTATTATTTAAATGTGATAATTATAACATATCCATTTAATTGGTGGGTATGAATTTGAGTAACCAAATTATTAAATATATTTATAATGGTCATGATAAATACAAATTTATTTATTAATTCATATAAAATAATCACTCAATTTTCAGTAAAGTCTTTTTATGATTCCAAATGGAATTTTATTCCAAAATGATTTTTATTGCATTTTGTGTGAGGAAATTATAATTAAATTTTGTGACTTTTAGAAATTTTATTTTATAAATTCATTATATAAAAATTAACATGGGATAAAATTTAGGGCCTTTTTTGAAAATAATAATTTTTAAGTGAATAGTAGAAAATACTAATTTTTATTGAAATCCATATTTTCGTTTGAAGAATTTAAAAAGTAAAATTTTGATTTAAAATTATTTTAAAGTAATATTAGTTAATTTATACTATTAATAATACAATTAAGTTTATTGGAATAAATTTTATTTTTAATTTTTGTATAAAAACTATTTACACTTAAGAAGACATTTTTTTTCTGTAAAACCATTTTTCATCGTATTTTGCGGGTTTAATTTTAAATAAAATTTGGCCACTTCTATAAATTGAATTTGATAAAATGGATTAAATATTTTTAATAATATTAATTATTATAATTTAATAGTTTCAACTTAATTTTTGGTCATTATGAATAGTAATTGTGGTAAATATTTGTCACATATGTAAAAGATGTAAAACTAGGTTGAAACTATGGGGTAAACCATTAAAATATATTTAACATTTTGAATTTTTCTATTTTATGAGTGTTTTTTGATCAAATATATGTATAAAGAGTTAAATAATGTATTTTAATACATTATTTTTTATTTGATAACCCAAGCTTAACTTTTGTGAAATATAAGTGATATTTTATTTAAATTTAAAACTATTTTTGAGTCTTTGCAATTAATGACATGGTTGGAAGATTACATTTGGTTTTGTATTGTTAAAAAATTTTAATTTTTTTTATTATTTAAGATTTTTTTTGTGTAAACAAATTTATTACTTTATTTTAAGGTAAAATTATTTTTACTCTTAAATCAGGTATTTTCCTAAAAACTGTTTTCATGCATTTTGCATTATCATATTAAAATAAATTTCTTAAATATATAGAAATTAAATTTGATAAAAAAATTAAAAATTTGGGATTATAATTTCTAATTTTTTTTATGATACCCCTTTTATTTTTGGTCATATAATTATGTTATCATGGTAATAAGTTAAGTTATCACAGTTAAGGTTGAAATGGATTTAAAGTGGTTTAACTAGGGGATTAGGCTTAAAATGTACCAAAAAGTTGTCAAAATGTGTTTGGTTGAGTTTATTTAGACTATATCACATATTATATTATAATTTTGGGCACATTAGTCCCACATTACATTATTATGATATATATATATTATTTAATCTTTTAAGTAATTCCAAGTTTGCCCTTTCCCTACCCTATAAATGGATATCACCCATCCCTTATTCTCCAAACTTAATGATAAATATATATAAAAAAACCATAATACCTTCCTATATTAATTTCCAAAATCATATATATTATATTATAACCAAAATACCATCCTTTCAAGGCTTAAGTTGTAAGAAAAAAGAGGTTTCTCAACGAAGAGGTATAACTCTTAATCGAGTACTTTCAATTTTATTTCTTCTTTTTTTAATATAAAACTAATGAAACCATCCTAAAATTATGAATAAATTATCATAAATATACTTATATTTTATTATTAATTTTTATAACCATTTTCCACATATTTTCCATCATACAGAATGAAAAAACATCGCTCGTGCATACATACAACTTACCGTCTCCACATAAGGATGTAATTCATTTTTCATCAACATATTAATTATAAAGATTAAAATAATGAATATATATGATATTTATGAAATAATTAATCTTATAAAATTTAAAAATCATATCAACCTTCTTACCTTACAATCCATTGGAAAATGATAATGTCGCTCGTGCGTATGTGTGAACTACCACCTCCACGAAGTGATGTGATCATTGTTTTATGTATTATTTACATGGAAGTTAATAAGGATAAATTTAATGAATATATATGATATATATTATATAATAATTATTCTATAAATTTTAATTATTACTTACCTTTATTTATTTCCATCCTTTGAAAAGTGAAAACAGCGTTCATGCGTACGTATGACCTATCGTCTCCATGAACAATATAATTCATTTTTCTATCTATGAATTTTATTGATGACACTAAATATACATATAATGAATATATATTATATTTATATAATTATTAAAATTATAGATATTATTTAACCATGATTAAAGTATAAATTATTGAACTGCCGAACCAAAATATTAATGAAAAATGAAGTAGTTATCACCCAGAACAATGATTGTAATAAAGAATTATTAATAAATGACTGATAAGATATTATAAGTAAATTATATATGATATTATATATTTTAATAATGTTATATAATAATTTTATAATAAATATATATTTATTATTTAGGAGGTTAGATCACTTTCAAAGAAAGTTGAACATGGGGTAAGAGAATTTCATCTCGCTTTTATTACTATGAGAGACATTCTATATTCACCACTTATATATTTTATGTGGGGTATATACCCATGAATTTATTTTATAATTATTATAATGAAAATTATGGGATATTCATATCCATCTAATGTTATTTCTTCCATAGGTCTTATGATTCAAATGTTACCAAAGCGGAAAGGATTTTATATTATAATCTCATTATTTACTTGGATTGTTTATGATTAAGTTTTCAATGATAAAAAAATCATGAGATGAATCTCAATAATTATCTTTAATTTTCTTATCTTATGGTAATTTCTTTATAATATATTTTTACTTTCATTTTCCTCACTTTAAGTACTCAAGATACTGAAAGAACATTTTTAAGGAAAACCAAATTTATTTCACTCTTCGGTTGAAAATCCATTTTCTTCGATATTTATATTTTATAAAAATGTTTTCAATAATATTTTTTTACAATTATAATATTAATTTTAAAGTCATTTTTACCCATGTTTTACTTTTTATAAAATAAAATCAAAGGAATCTTCTTATCGTTTTCCAAACGAGGCACTTTTGGCATTTTACAAAAAATGTGAAAAGAATATTTGTTTTAACATACATGAAATGAACATAATTTCTAACTATCATGATAAATCAATGATTTAAATATTAATTTAAAATTTTTCAAAGTTTTTTTTTCAAAAAAATTATTTCCATAATTTTCTGAATTTTTTTATATTTTAAAAAAGATATTTCAAAGTAAAAAGGATATTTTCCTCAAGAAATATTTTAAGTGATATATTAAAGTAATTTTCATATAAGATGAAATAAATTTAAATTTCTTATGATTTAATAGTGATATGATTCAATAATACCATCCTCATTATTTCTTTTTTATGGTTTATGATTATGATGAAAAGATGCTTATGAAACTCATTTATCTTCCATGGGTTATGCTATGATGAAAACTGTTTCCTTTCCATGGGTTATGATATATGATGAATGTTTTTTGATATTGTGGAACACATATAAATGGATTATGACTATGTGATGGTTGGGCCCAGAATTATATATCAGTATAATTCATTGGGTAAATATGGATATCTCATGAAATAATAAGGACTAGAATGGGAAGTGAATCCAGTTCAGTAAGGAACTCTGTCCACTATGGTAGTCTTGGGAGTAAAACTTGAATAAATATAGGATGGTTTAGGGAGTGAACCCAACACACTATGGTATTATTAAAATTGATCCTTGGTTACTAAGGAAATGATTTTCTATACTTATGTGTATTCCAAAAAATTATGTCTTTTTCCAATGTTATGCTCACATGGCTTATGTTATTTGATTCCTTTATGATTATTGTCTTATGAACTTTCAAGAATTATTACATGATTCAATATTATGATCTATGATATGCTATGTATGAATTTTCAATTATTAAGATCATGTTTTCATACCCTTATAATTATTCTATATTTAATTGATTATTGATATCTCCCTTGTTTATCCTTATTGAGCATCTGAGCACACATTTTCTTATGTTTCGTTTCTCCAAGTTATGAAGATATTTTTTAAGTGTGATATGTTTAATAAGGTTTATAATTATTAATAAATTAGTTGTAGATGATATATATCTATTATAAACAAGTTGATTTATGTATCCATGTTTCCAAAATACAACAGACCTTTATGATTCTGGCATGGATTGTAATGTCATGTATTGGATTTTCATCTAAAATGGTGTACTATTTATATATGAAAGGTATAGGGCAATATAGTTTTTATCAAAATAGGGTTTGGTTAATATTTATAGATTAAGGTTAGAAATTTTTTATAAAAAATCGAGGGATAATTCTAAACATAGGATAACATCCTATAGTTTTGGTGAGGTAGAGATTATGTGTTTTTCCTAACAATACATCCCTATCTAGATACTAAAAGTGGATGTGGTTTTGATATAGATTCATATAAGAGTAATAAAACTAAAAAGAGTTGTTTGAGTACATAATGACCATAATTTTGGTACATAGTGAGTGTGTCCTTAATTCACACCTAGTTTGACACTCACTGGGGATATTCTTGGGTTAATTCACATTTTTTCGTGAACCATTATGCAGGTCTTGAATAGATAATGATCATGAATGACCTAAGGTTCATAATTTAGAGAATATTAGAAATTATATTCATGAAAATATGATCATTCACTCTATTTTTAATATTTATTCTTACAATATAAAATATTTGTTAAGGTATTCTATCTATTTAATGTTTAAGAGTCTGATCTTCAAGTTTTGGGGTCTTAGAAGAGTTATGTGAGTTTTCTTCAAGACCACCACTGTGTGCTAGGTTTATTACCAGTTCACACCATGAACTAGATTAATGATGTGAGTTTGTTTCAAAGAAGAATCCATTAATGCTCGGTTTAAGGTGTGAAAAATGTTTATGATGTGAAAGGGATTCACATCGTGAATTCATCATCTTTTTTTAAAAATAAGGCACTGAATTTTTCAGTGTACATACAATATGGGTGATTCACATTTTGAATCAATGATTCATGAAATGAATTAATTCTTCCCACCATGTTTTTATCTTCTTCTTTCTTAACTATTCTAATATTTCATAGAAACTGTCAACTTCAAACACTTGGTATCTTCTAGGTGCGTTGGGTGGTTTCAGTCCTTTTAGGTTCCTTTTTTAGTGCCTTGGTATTAAACATGGTTGTTTTATTCTTCTTTTGTGAGTATTTAATTCTATTTTCCATTAGAAATGTATCTATAGGAATTTTTAGTAGTGTTGGTCTATGTTTTTTGAATTTGTGATGATGTGATGATGCTTCTTCTATCCCTTTTATATCTATCACGTGCTTGTCTTTCATAGGCTAGATCATGCTGGTTATGGTATGGTGCATGGGTTTCTCAAGGTTTGTATTGATCTATCCAATATTTCAACCATCTTTCTTATAAAATTAGATTCTAAGACATGATAATCGATGACATGGCCTCTTTTTTTTGTTTTTCATTCCTTTTAGTGTGTGTGGATCTTGTCACATTTGGCGAGCAACCTAAGCTTGTGGTAGGTGGTTTTATCTATAGCCTATAAAATTTGAACTGTTATTTCTCTTAGTTTTATAAAATATTCTATAAATTAATTAGAATTATCTTGGGGTTGGTTGATTGGTATGTGTAAATGGTTTTTTGAGAAAAAAATGGTTTTCCTATTATTTTGGTAAAAGAAATGTATTTTTCAAACAATTGTGAAATGAATTGTGAAATTGGTTTTCAAAGCTTATTTTTTAATGATTAAGGGTTGTATAGAATGATTTATGAAATATGTAAGGCCCTTTGAAATTGATTTTACAAATACAGCATATGAGATCCTTGGGTACCTAGGTGGAGGGTTTGGTATTGGAGATTTCCCATTGAATTTATAGGGAAGATCACATTGATAAGTGATTTTTTATCCTAGATCATAGATGCATGGGATATAAGAAATTATTGAAATTTTAGGGGGTTCATTTTTTAGGGTGTTCTTATATAACTTAGAATTTGATGCATGGGTTCTAAGGACTTGATTGCACACTATTCATCAATTGTTGTTGTGGTAAAAGTGATATATCTACCCTAAACTATTATGATACTAAGCATATAATACCATTGTGATTTGTTTTTGATATACCTATGTTGATAAAATGGAAATGGTTTTATAGATTTTCTCTTTGAAACTATTTTATTGAGATTTATTTTAGAACCATGGAGAAAAGGTAACTATTTACCAAGATTTTGATATAAAGATTATTTAACTACTTATCATGATGTATTTTATATAAATTGAGAATATTTGGATTATTTTATAGATACTTAGTATGGGACACCTGGGTGGGATCCTACTAATCTTGTTTAGATCACACCTAACACATATCCTTGGGAATGTGTGGACCTTGTATTATCTTTTGATGCATACAAAAAAGGTGCCATAAGGAGGTAGTGAGGTCTTTGTCAATTGAGTATGGGTAACTAGTGGTGATATGGTAGGAAATCTCTTGCATATTATGAAGAGTAGTTGGTTCTTATTTTAGTTGAAATTTGGGTTTTATCTTGTTTCTTTTGTGTTATATCGCTACTACTATCTTTCTTAGACCATGAGATGTATTCTATTTCTAGTTTCATATATATATATATATCTACACACATTCCATTCAACTTATTTTAGGTTGGATTAAATCATTCCCTACTATTGTTGTTTGATTCCTGAGTGCTAGTCACTATCCCATGGTGATTAGGAATTCCCTTCGAGTTATTGGAGAATCGGTTCAGGTACTGGTTTAGAGGGAAACTCAGATTAGTTTGTTACATTTTTTATCAAAGGACTTATGTCCTCAAGAGTACTTATCATAGGATGTTTGGTAGATAGGAGATATGATTTTTGGAACTTGAGAGATATATTATAGTGAGTTACTATCTAACTCTTACAGTGAAAAGCCTCAAGTCACCCTGGGATACTATGATGCGTGTCTCCTTTTTTGGGTTTTTGATCTTGACTCGATTTCTGATTATGGTTTTTTGGTTTAAAATAATATTTGTTTCACTATATGACTATTTTATTCTATTTTTGGTATATAGAAACATGCCTCTAAGATGTATTCCATGGGATGCATAGGAGGGTGTATTGATAGATTATCCTAAATGGAATCCTCCTTTGGATAAAAATATTTTTGAGGCTATCATATGGGTAGTTCATTCCATGGACCAAAATGTATTGAGAGTTCAAAATATTGCTATTGAGGAAAAACAATAGCTAATAGAGAAAGGTATTGATATAGAGAGTTACTACATGAGAAAACCCCATCCATTAAGGGTATAAATTAACACCAATAGGTAGATAACTAGTTATAAAATATCATCCAGGTCTTTGAATTCTTGGATACGCCTGAGGTTATCAAGGTTAAATACACTATGTTCAAGATTAAGGGCCCATAAAGTGGTGACAAGATTTTATGGTATAGGAAACATGCCACATGGGATTGGATTGGAAGAGTTTCAAGATATTATTATTTCACTAGTTCTTCCTAGAGTCTCTGATGATGACAAAAATATTTGGAGTTCCACTCCTTTTATCAGATGGAGTGCTTAATGTTGGAGTACACCAATTGGTTTGCAGAGTTAGTTTTTTTTTCTCTAGAGGTGGGGATAAATAATGACCTTAGATATAATAATTGAATAAAAGGTTTTAGACTAGACATCCAATCATAGGTATATATGTTGAATATTTTTACCCATACAGAGACGATTGATAGGGACATGATTCTAGAAATGGATATGAATGGAAATATTGGATTCTCTAGTTCTTCTATTCTATCCAGTTTGAGTTTTAGTGGTATTCTAGGAAGTAAGAGAAAGTGGTTGGATAATTTCAAGGGTGGTGGAGGTGGTTCTCAATAGTAGGTCCCCTCTGCACCATCATTAGTAATCAATAGTGTGCCCCTAACTCACTATTAGTGTGTCAAGGTAGGTAATGCCCAATGTACTTGTACCCCACTGGTGAAGACCTATAATGCTTTCGGAAATTTAGTCCATTTACAATTTTTCTTTTATGATATGTATAAACCCCATTATGGTCAAGGGTATTCAGTTCTAAGGACATCTATTGTTATTCTGATGCTTGAAAGTCTACAAGGCTCCATCCACATGCCTCAAGAGTAAATCACCTTCACAGAGTGGATGAGCATATAATGGAGGTTTATATGGGACCAATGATAGTGAGAGGTACCATATTTGTTACTTATTCTATAGTAAATACTTTTTTATACAATTTCCTCACACTCATTTATTTCTGCCTATTTTTTAGATGTGCTAATACTTCCAACAGAGGCCAATTCCATTATTATAGATCTATAAATGCCTCTTTAAAAGGAGTAGGGTTTTCAATGTCCATCTTGTTCTCCATCAATAGATAATAAGGAGTTAGTATAAGATTTATTAGTTCTCAATTTGTATATGTTTGAAATCTTTATCAATATAGATTATCTTGTTGTTTATCATGATGATATTGATTGTTATCATCAGTGTTTCTCATTATTTACTACTAATGGGAGATCTCAGGTGTTTTAGGGAGAGTGGGAATTGATTTACTATCATGAAGGACCTTCCCTAAGAGATATTAATTGTTTGTTTTTTGCAGTTGTAGTTGAGTCTAATGATGTTTCCCTTTCCATTTATCTTCCCATAGTTATTTAGGATTTCCATGATTTTTTTCCAGATGAATTCTCTAGTCTTCCTTTAGAAAGGGAGGCAGAATTCTCGATTGACTTGGTTTTTAATACATAGTCAATCTTGATACCATATTAGCACATAAAACCCAATGAGATGAAAGATCTCAAGATCCATTTAGATGATCTTCTGAATAAATTCTTTTTCCCTAGTATTTCACCCTGGGTATCCCTTGTACTCTTTTCTAAGAAGTTTGATTGTTCACTTCATTTATGCATGGAAAATCCAAATTTAAACTAGGTGACTGTTAATAATATATAATCCTTTTCCCACATGTATGATTTTTTTGATCAGTTAAAGGGGGTGAAGTGTTTTTTGAAAATTGATCTTTTGTTAGGTTAACATTTTTTCAAGGTTCAAGAGTTTGATATTTCAAAGAGCACTTTTAAGAGAAAGTATAACCATTATGAATATCTTGTAATGCCTTTTGGTCTAACTAAAAATTATAAAATTTTCATGGATTTTATGAATCATATATTTGATGTTATTAATATTTTCATGGATTATTATATACTACCTTTACCAATTTTATTTGAAATGTGCATAATTTGTGTGAAATATTAATGTTTAAATAATAAATATAATTTTAGAGAACTATTTGAATTCATCCAGATTCAATTCTGTTTAATGTTTAAAAAATAAATATCACCCTACGAATCCAAATTGTATGGTTATTATTTTTAATATTTCTCATTAAATATCCAACATTTAATTAGAAGGGATCTTGTGCCAATTATTCCATTTCAAGGGTCATATGGATCATAGAAGAAGGCCCAAAGAATTTGTGAGGAGAATGGATAAGCTATGAAGATTGAATTATTGGGATCAATCCAGAATGCAAATACTATAATTCTCATAAAAAGGTCTGGGGACAATTCAATTCATCTTGGATAAAAATTTCAAGTCCCAACTCCAAATACAAGGTGCCCAACTGATGCTTTTAAGTCCATCCCACCATTCTGGCCGGGAATTAAAATACGGACACTATTCACGACATTAATCATGATCTAGTAATCAAATAAAGTTGATATTTTTCAGTGTGAAAGAGGAGATATATGTGGCCTAATTTTTTTAATAAATAATTTGTATTTTAAGGCATCTTATTATTCAAAAATCCATTCACATTTCATCCATAAAAAAAATGTATATAAATGGACAGTTTATAATTTTTTACTAAAATTGACATAACTTTTTCTCACTAGGTCCAAATTTCTCCAAAATTTTAGAGTATATGGAAAACATTATTATATAAAACTTTTAAGAATGAGATATCTCGATATTCAACTGTCTGGATGTCCAAATCATTGAGCCAAGTGGATAAATAATTTTGGAATGAAAACAATCCACTACCTTGGGCTATAAATACATTCCCTCCACTCCTTTAAAAAGGATTTGAATTTAAAGAATAGATGAGTATACATTGGCATGAAAAAAGCATTTCTAAAGGCTTGGAACGATCTACCATACTCATGTTTTCACTTGATTTACCCTTCCTCTTCTCTTTGTTTTCATTTACTTTTGTGTTCCTCTTTGTTGTAATCTTTTAAGTCTTTGTTTTTGTAATTATATTTAAATGAAAGTTTCTTCTTATTAATATATTATTTTCATCCAACTTATGTTAAATAATATTAATGTTATTAAAATAGTTTAAATATAGTTGAATCACCTTCCCTTATTTTGCTTTCTCATTCAATCTAAAGCTAGTATTTGATTCCCTTCATCATTTGTGTGTGTGTTCGACACACCGCTCTTTTCTTATTCCTTTATTTTTCTTATATTCTTAATTTATCATCATAATAATTATAACTAGATTAATAATTATTTAAATTGATGAGTAAATCTCTCATTGGTGTGAGTTATAATTTAGGGATGTTAAGCGATTGGGAGCTTTTGCTCGATGAGTATTATTTTAATTAACATTGTGTATGTTGGGCTTAACATGTCATGGATTAATGACTTGTTTTGTTTAACGAGTGGTTTCCATGGATTATTAGAACAATAAATACACTACCATAAACAAGGTATGATTAAGATTAGAACCCTAAGTTAAGTTAAGGCTTATATTAAAGCCTTTACACTTGGGAATTCCAATCAACGTCAACTTATGACATGGGTGTTAATTTAATGAAATATAAAGAAAAGATCAAGGATATCACAATATTAACTCCCCAATAATAAAATCACCCCAATATTTATCAATTTTCTAAATCAAACATCATCCATAAATTATTTCACAAGCTCTGAAAATCCCCCCAATCAAAATACAATCAACTAAAAACAACTGACTATTAAAAAGTATCATCATCGAGGATTCGAACTGAGTGCTGCTATACACATTAGCAAAGCACCAGAACCTTGCGCGGTAGTTAGGTGGAAATAATCCTTGATTTCAAATGGATACATTTCTAGGGATGGTGTAATTAATTAGTTGTTAGTTTTTGGTTATTGTAAAAAAAAACAAATTTAAAAAAAAAATAAAAAAAAAAACACAAAGAAAAACCCTCCTTCTCATAAAAATCATAAATGAAAAAACAAAAAGAAAAAACCATATTCCTCTTTCTTTAAAAATATATTTGAAGGATCCATTTCCTCCCAAACAACCCATCATATTTTTTTGACCCTAAAATTGGGTGAACACTTCTCTAACTTAGGAGGAACATAAGAGATAATCAAATAATTCAAGAACCAATCCTCATCCAACCAGTTGAATTAGAAATAACCAATCCTAGGGAACAAACACTTAAATAACTTGCTGCCCATGATATGAATTACCAACCTCTTGGTATTCAATATCCAAACATAGGGGTTGAATTTAAACTCAAATCAGGTTTGATTCATCTTCTCCATCATTTCCACGAGCTAGCCAGTGAGGATCCACATCTACACCTTAAATAGTTCCAAGTGGTGTGCTCTACCATGAAGCCTCAAGGGGTTTCTGACTAACAAATAAAAATTAAATAATTCCATTTTTCCTTATATGACTCTGCCAAGTCATGGATTTACTACCTCCCTATTGGTTCCATAACCACATGGAATGACGTGAAGCATCTTTTCTTAGATAAATTCTTCCCTGCTTTTCGTACTAATTATATCTGAAAGGAAATAAGTGATATCCATCAATTTACAAATGAATCACTCTATGAATATTTGTAGAGGTTCAAAAAGCTTGTGGAAACCTGTCTGCATCACCAAATCTCAGACTAACTCTTTATCCAATACTTCTATGAGGGGTTATTGGGTATGGAGAGAACCCTCATTGATGCCACAAGCGGCAGTGCTCTTATTGATAAAAATCCTACAACTGCAAGAGATATCATAAGAAACATGGATGAAAACACACAACAATTCCATACTCAAGCACATACTCAAGTCAAGAAAGACCAAGATAGTCAATCGATAGATCCAAACAAGATGACTGAGTGGATGAGTGAACTTACTGGTCGTGTGTGACAACTAGCTGTGGAATACAAATCCCCAACCTCATCTTCTCCACAATCTTCATTCCCTAGACCTATCAAGAACTATGGAATCTACAGCTCCCCATCTCATCAAAATGACACATGTCCACAACTTTAAGAGGATCAATCTGATTCATCTAGGCTAATGGAGCTCAATGCAGCATATGCTCAGCGGAACACCAACCCTCAACAATCAGGTCAGTTTGTTAGAAACTTTAACCAACCCCACTCTGAGCCCTTCTCTACTACCTTCAACCAAGGATTGAGGTATGGTAATCCCATTTCTTATCCCCCTCATCTACCTTATCAAAACCCAAACCAATTCCAATATGGTCAAGGTGTTGGTAACTTCTAAAAACCTTACCCTTTTGTTCCTCAAACTCAAAGGATCAATCCTCCTCTTCCTCCTCATGGATTCCACTATCCTAGTGAGCCTTACCAATTCCCAAACCAATAAAATCGCTTTCCCAATAACCAAAATCAAGGTAATCCCAATCTAGTACAAGCATCTTATTCCAAGAAATAGGAAAGTGCAGTGGAAGATCTTTCCTTCTTCACCCATTCGAGGCTCAAAAACATTAAAACACAAATTGGTCAACTTGTATCCCACATGAGCTAGCAACATCAATCAAATTCTTCCCAATTTCCAGCTCAACCATTACCCAACCCCAAGGGTAATGTAAGTGCAATTTCACTTAGATCGGGAAAGAAAATTGCTATGCCTCAAGATAAGTCCTCAAACTCCCATTTAAATGTTGACCTAGAAAATCAAAATAAAAAGAAACTTGAAAAGGAATCTGAATCCATTACCTCACCTTATTCTATTCCACTTAGGAACCCAATTCCTTTTTTTCAAGATGTCTCTTAGACAAAGAAGTTATTTGAACATAATCTTGAAATGATCTACATGTTTAGAAGTGTTGAAGTCAACATACCCCTCTTAGATTCCATAAAAAAATCCCTAGGTATTCCAAGGTTCTTAAGGAATTGTGCACCCATAAGAGGAAAATTAAGACCTTTGAAAATGTTTCCACCCAGTAGTATATGTCCATAAAGTGAAAAGATCCTAGTTCCTTTACAGTTCCATGACAAATAGGATGTTCCAACTTTGATGATGCACTCATAGACCTAGGATCATAGATAAATGTCATGCCTAAATCCATATTCTCTAACCTTGGTCTAGGCCCCTTACATACAATAGGTGTTATCATCCAATTATCCAATCAAGGCACAACCAATCTAGAGGGAATAATTGAGGATGTCCTTGTCTGAGTCAATGATATTATCTTCCCAGCAGAATTCTATGTCCTTGAAATGGATGGTGAGACAACTTATTTCCAATCTCCTCTAATTCTAGGAAGAACTTTCCTTATGAAATCTAAAACCAAAATTTATGTCCATGATGGAATCTTAACCCTATAATTTGGTGACCAACTAGTGAAGTCCAATATTTTTCAGTCCATGTGATACCCATTAGAGAATCAATAATTATTCTCTATCCATGCTTTTGAAAGTCTCTCTGAGAGTGTGTTGAATCCTAATATATCATGTTCTTCTTGTTTTACTGATAAAGGATTTTGTGAATATTTAATCCTCATTAACCAAGTCATAAATGGAGAAGTTGATGTTGAAATTACAAATGAAAACTCCATTGATCTAAAGGATCTTGAAAACTCTTTGTAATCCAAACTCACCTCTGGCCTCCATTGGTCCAACTTGGATGGTAATGGGGAAAACGAACAAGACTATTCATTTTTTGATTCAAATATGATTATCCAATATTCAACATTTCCTATCCATGATTATAAAAATTCTGTTATATGTGAGGTGAACCTCGAACAAATGTGTTTATATTGACCTGATGGGAGTGAAGGTTGTGATATTTGTTCCATAATTAAAAAAGTGATCACTAGTGAGTTTGAAATTGACCATTCTTTGGAGAAAAACATTGATATAAAGGATATTGAAAAACTTATTCCGTATTATGAGTCCACTGATTCTCATTACTCTACATTGGTAAGTGATGAAATAAATGAGTAAAAAACAATTAGGATCTCATACTCTGGTTTCATGTTATCTGAATCTTACATAAATGAACTATCAAAATTGAGACATCTTCCTGAATTTCCAAGCATAGAAAACTCTCACTTTTTTTGGATAAAATCATTCCACATATTGAAGACCAAAGGATGGATAGTAATATTCTCTTTCCACCCTCGTTAAATTGCAAGCGAAACAACAAGGAAGGGATGAAATTATCTAATGAATCATCGGGCCTCCCAAAGGAAAAGTTTTTCTAGAAGCACACTGGAGTTGAAAAAATAAAATGGTCAGCGTTCGACTATAGGAAGTCCACTGCAACTATCTAGCTATAGACAAATAAATACAGTGCTTTTTGGGAGAAAACCCATGTTTTTTTTAATTTTGTGAATTTTTTTTCTTTTTAATTTTTCATTAGATGAATAATGATTTTTATTTTTCAGGTAACATCCCACGTAAGGCACATCAACTTCCAATGATCCACCACCAGATGGAGATGATGACCCACCAAATCCAAACTAGGGGCACCACTTTCCCTTTAACTCCCTCTTTCTCTCTTCTTCCTCCTCTCCCTCCCACCCCTTTTCTACTTCTTCCTCTATTTTTTTTATCACTTTCATCATCAAACCCTTTTTTTTCTATTTATCTTTTATGTAGTGTGTGTTTTAAATAAAAAAATTAAAAAAACACTAAAATATAAAAAGAAAAAAGTCATAATTACTCACCTTTAAATTTTCAAAATTTTTCCAACCATTTTGGGGAGTCAAAAGACATGGTTTCATCTATTTTTTTTGTGATTTATTTATAAATTTGGATAAAGAATATTGGGTCAAACCCAAAAAATATTGAATACTCAATTTTCTATTTGAAAAATAATTTTCTCCAACCATGAGGAACAACATTATCTTTCATTCCAGGGACACATATGGACATCTTTTCAAAATGTGTGTTTTTCACCCCCATTTGTGAGTCTTGAATTTGTGGACCTTCAAGATGAATTTCCTACTTTGGTGTGCATTAAAATGATAGAGGCATTTTCTGAACCACATGAGAATCACAATATCCAAATAACCTCTTATTTACCTTACATTAATCCTCCTTTTTAATGCCCCTTCGAGCTTATGAAAACCTTTTCTTTGATAGCCACATTACAATCCCAATACCTTATCCCACCCAATATCTACATTTATTTACATTGCATTATTTATTGAAATTTAAGTGTGTGGGGAATGGATTTCATTTTGGGTACCCTTTGGTTGATTTTAACCATGTTATCATATGGTTAGGGGAAAGAATCAATTTAAGTGTGGGGGATAAGTTATCTTTAGTGGGGTTTGGTAATGTATATATGTTTATCTTGTACAAATGTTACTGACAAGTGTTAAAAAAAATCAAAAAAAAAGAACAAAAAAAGGGTTGTGTCTTAGGAAGGTCAAAAATCACTCTCCCTCAATCTTTGATCTTGTTATAACTATTAAAATTAGTTTTGTGAGGAGATCAAACATGGGTTGAGAGATTATTGTGAGATCTATTTCAAGTTAAAATTTTGAATATATATATATATATATATAAATGAACACTTATGTCATTGGGAGAAGTTTCATGGTTTGTAAATATTTCATCTTCTCATCCACTTCAAATTTCATTCCTCTTTTGTGTCTTATTTTACATTTTCATTCCCTCAAAAATATGTGTTTCCATTTCCTTCCATGTCTCATTTAAAAAAATGTGAATTTCTTTTTCCATGTTGGTGTCTTACCCTCCTTTTTCCTATCTTTTGGATATCATCTTCCTACCATCCCATAGCCACAGAAAAACCTATAAAAATACCTCTTGATTTTTGAGCACTTTAGGATAGGGAATAGAAGCTGAGAGCTCTTTAAAACTCTAAGATTTTCACTTTTGGTTGGTGAATGAGTGAATTTCCATAAATTAATTTTATCATCTTCAGAGGAGTAAGTTTTGTGTGCCACTATTTTTTATTTCTAAATTTGAGCAAGAAAAAATGAATTGTTTTTGGAAATTTTTTTTCTGTAACAAATTGTGGTGGAATTCAATATAGATGAGTGAAATTTTCTAAACCTCCCCTGATTGGGGGATTTTTTTTTAATATTTGTTGGTGAGTAAAAATGATTTTGTTATGTTTTTATATTTATTTCACATGAGGACATGTAGAAGACTAAGTGTGGGGGATTTGATGTTATTAATATATTCATGACTTATTATATACTCCCTTTACTGATTTTATATGAAATGTGCATAATTTGTGTGAAATATTAATGTTTAAATATTAAGTATAATTTTAGAGCACTATTTGAATTCATCTAGATTAAATTATTTTTAATATTTTAATAATAAATATTACCCTACTCATCCAAATTGTATGTTTCTTATTTTTAGGATTTTTAATTCATTATCCAACATTTCATTAGAAGGGATCTTTGGCCAATTCTATCATTTTAAGGGTCATATGAATCACACAATAAGGCCTAAATAATTTGTGAGGAAACTAGATAATATATAAAGATTGAATTATTAGGATCCATACAGAAGTAAAAATCATTTAATTATCCTCAAAAGGTCTGGGAACAATTCAATACATCTTTGATAAAAATTTCAAGTCCCAAATCTAAATATAAGGGGCCCAACTGATGCTTTGAAATCTAGCCTACCATTCTTTATGGGAATTAAAATCTAGAAACTATTCATGACATTACTCATGATCTATTAATAAAATAAAGTTGAGATTTTTTAGTGTGAAATAGGATATATAGGTGGCCGACTTTTTTGAATAAATAATTTGGATTTGAAGGCATATTCCTATTCAAAAATCCATTCAAATTTCGACCATCAAAAAAGCATGGATAGAAATGGACAGTTTATAATTGTTTAATAAAACTGCCATAAAATTTTCTCACTAAGTCCAAATTCCTCCAAATTTTTAGAGTATATGGAAAAAGTTATTATATAAAACTTTTAAGAAGGAGATATTACGAGATTTATCTGTATGGATGTCCAAATTGTCGAGTCAAGTTGAGGGGTAGTTTTGGAATGAAAACAGTCCACCACCTTGGGTTATAAATACATTTTATCCTCTCATTTCAAAAGGGTTAGCATTTAAGAATAGAGGGAAATACATTTGAACTACCAAATCCTTTACAAAGTCTTGGGAGGACCTTCCATACTCAAGTTTTCACTTAAGATACCCTTCCTCCTCTCTTTGTTTCTATATACTTTTTTGTGTTCTTCTTTGTTGTAATCTTGTAAGTCTTTGTTTTTTTAATTCTATTTTAATGAATGTTTCTTCTTCATCATATATTATTATCAACCACCTTATGTTAAATAATATTAATGGTCTTAAAATAGTTTAAATACTATTGAATCCCCTTCCATTCTTTTTCTTTCTCATTCAATATAAAGTCAGTATATTATTCCCTTTTTCATTTGTGTGTGTGTTCAATGCACCGCTCTTTTGTTATTCATTTATTTTTCTTATCTTATTAATTTATCATCATAATAATTATAACCAGATTAATAATCATTTCAATGGATGAGTAAATCTATCATTGGGCGAGTTATAATTTAGGGATGTTAAGCGATTGAGAGCTTTTTCTCGATGAGTATTCTTTGAATTAACATTGTGTATGTTGGTCTTAACATGTCAGAGATTAATGACATATTTTGTTTAAAAATTGGTTTACATAGATTATTGGAACCATAAATACACTACCATAAATAAGATATGATTAATATTATAACCCTATGTTAAGTTAAGGCTTGGATTAAAGCCTTAACACTTGGAATTCCAATCAACGTCAACTTGGGACATGGGTGTTAATTTAATGCAATATAAAGAAAATCTCAAGGATATCACAATATTAACTCCCAAATAATAAACTCACCCCAATATTTATAATTTTTTTAAATCAAACATCATCCATAAATTATTTCATAAGATCTGCAAAAAAAACTCCCAATCAAAATACAATCAACTAAAAACCACCGACTATTAAAAAGTATCATCATTGAGGATTTGACGCAAGTGCTGCTATAAAAATTAGCAGAGCACCAGAACTTTGAAAGGTCAATAGGTGAAAATAGGCCACACTTTAAATATTCCATCAATATCTTGACACCTTATTCATGGTGATTTTGGATGATATTTCTATTTATTCAAGATCTAAGAATGAGCATGATCACCACTTGAATTTGGTTTTATAATTCTTGTGGAGACACTAATTTTATGTGAATCTATAAAAATGAAATTTTTGTATCTAATAAGTGAAGTTATCAGTGAATGTAATTTATAAACATGGATTATCTATTGATCCTAAGAAGGTGAATGCTGTTTTGTCATGGTGATAACAACATATGATTTTATAGATAGAGAGTTTACTAGGTATGGTTGGATATTATCAGTGATTCATCAAGAATTTATCAAAGTTGGAATCAAATTTTACTACTATTACCAAGAATGGAGTAAAGTTCACATGAGATTCTAAATGTCAGAGTTTTTTTGATGAGTCGAAACAGTTTCTAACATCATCTCATATTTTGATCTTTCTTCATTCTAGTAAGGGGTATGTGGTATACTGTGATGCTTCTGGTGTTTGCTTGGGTTTCAAGATTATGAAGGATGATCACATCATGGATTATAAATCTTTTTATCTCCAACCACATTATAAAATTACCCCACTCAAGTTTTGAAGCATACCATATTTATGCATTAACTTAAGTGTTTGTGTCACTATATTTTTGGGGATATGTTCAATATATTTTTTGATCATAATACTTTAACTAATATATTTTTTCAAAAGAATATAAATCATAGATAGATATAGTTGGTGGAATATCTTAATATATTCAATTTAGACAACACCTACACCCCATGGAAGGGAAATATTTCTACTGAAACTCTCAGTATGAAAGTTCCACCATAGGATGTATTATAATTGAAAAAGATTATAACCTTATAGGGATCTTCATTTAGTTTCATATGGATGCATAGGGGGATGATTCATGTATGAATCTGATCAGTGATTAGTTATCATCATCTCTCCTTAAGTCTATTTTATAGGTTCAATGGTGGGATGATGGCTTCATAGGAATCAGAGAAACCTTTTATAATGGGGAGAATATTTATGGTTGGTCCCTCCACCTTGATGGTATTATTTTATTTGGAGATAATTTTATAATACCATCATACATGATGGATTTATTGTTTCATGATTATCATAATTCTTCATGAGATGTTCACCCTAAAACTATGAATATGTATTATGACTTGATATGGAATTTATAGTGTTCAAGTATGAATCATGACATTACAAATTATGTATCTAACTATAACATCTACTAATAGATAAAGGAATATAAACTAAAACCTTTTGGTCTACACCAGCCTCTTTTGGTGCTAGTTTAGAAGTAGTATGATGTTTCCATGGACTTTATTGTTGGATTACCACAGACTTCCTAAGGGGATAATGAATTTCCCTAGTCTAGATTAACCACTTATAGAGGAGGGGTGAACCAATGGTTTCTTTTTAAGAATTAATTTTCTTTTAAATCCAACCACTTGAACATTTTAAGGTTCTTAATCTACTCAATATTATCTCTCAAAATTACTTCATGTAGAGTAATAATATCATAGAGAGAAAAACATTGTATTTACAAGGTTTTTTGTAAATATATACTCCTTTCCATGTTGGTTATTCCCCCCAACATGAATTTTGTATTATAATATTCACTATCAAACTAGTGATTATAATGGATCTTAGATCCAAATAAAAGAATTATACTATAGCTACTACTGAGAGACTCTATTTTATTTTGTATCCAACCAAAATACTTATTGATCTGGCTCTAACCGAGAGACTCTGTTTTCCCCTAGTTCCTACCAAAAGACTTCACCTACTCTCATCATCAACCAGAAGACTTAACCTCTATTCAGAGGCTTGATCCCCTATAGGATGATTATTTGATATTACTATATGATCTTATAGGATCATACTTGCTTGTGTACTCTTCAATTAGCTTCAATATCCACTGGTCGGGTATGTTGGCCTTTATCAATAATTATAATCACATGTAATAATTAGTTGCCTTAGTGAAAAAAATTCCTGGGTTATGCTTCCTTATTATAAAGACCCAGCTTCAATAATTGAGTGAAAGAAATTCACACATAGTTCTTCAATTTTTATACAGGAATGGACCTTGCACAATTATAAAAAAATCCACTTTATGCATGTGTTTCATGACATCTAAAACTCTTGTACATTAATTTATGTTCTTTATTATTATGGATTATTAATTATGTTTTAGGTAGATCTCAAGTTCATAAAACATAGCACACATATTATATTATTTTTAATATTTTATGCTATATTGTTAAATGTTTCCCCCTTCAATATTCACATTACCCTATTTTTTTTCTTTGTGCACACACATGGAATTTTCTTCAAGTTCTTCATGTATATATGATCATGCATGAATGCATGCATGTACTGTCTATATTATGATAGTTAGAATAAGAATAACCTAATAATTAAAGATGTATCACAACTTGATGTTTGTGTATATTCCACATGATATGAATGTATACTCTCCCAAATAGTGAGCACTAGTTAATCACACTGGTTGTGGTGTGAATCAGGATTCACATAGGTATGTGTATGACCATCTCAAATAGTTCACGCAGACTAGTGATCTTATCTAATGGATTAGTGTAACAAGTTTATTAATGAATCCTTCAAGTGTGTTATACACAATTTGAAAGACTAGTGACCTTATTCTACTTCACACATGTAGTAGCTTCATGGATCTCCTTTTCCTTATAAAGTAGATTCTTTTTATTACTATTTTATTTGAAAAAAAACAAAAAAGTTTTCTATTAACAAGTTGTATGACCATGTATTCCTCTTTAGTGAAAGATAAATTCTTCATAGATCTCCTCTTCCTTTTGTGAACTATAAGGGTTCGCGGATACTCTATTTCTATAGAAAAATGAGAGCCTCCCAATTTTTACAGCAATGTTCTCATCCTTGGGAGATCTCATTTCATAGGAAATGATAAAAATGTCTTGCTTAACCTGGATACAATTTTTATCCCATATCATAGACCCTTAAAAGATCCAAAAATAATACCACATCATGACTTATTTAAACATCTGAGTCATTTGGGATTATCTCAAACATTCACTGAAAATCATGTAATTTATCTTCTGTGAGTCTGTGATATCCCTAACTATGATATCCTCATGTACATGTGATGAAGATAAAATTATTTTAACCTTTTAATATCACACTCATCCATGTTGATCATTTTTTCAATCAGCCTCCTAAAATTATGTTTACAGTTTAGTCATAGCTCATTCCTCAAGATCTATGCATGCATTTAAGAAATTATATTGAATACATTAATTCAGTTCGATCCCAAATAAATCATCCCATCAAAAACATCATTTAATAGGGATGGTTTATTGATAATTAGAAATTCATCCTGATATCTAGTGAATAGATAGTCCTCGAGTGGCGGAATGTAGGATATGAAACCCCCGAGTGATCGTATGGTCAAGATCGGTTCAATCAAGCAGCTCCCAAAATGTCCAACTTTTAAGTGATGGAAAAATAGTAACCACTTCCTTCTATTCCACATTGAATTTGGAATATGTACTCAATATTTTTTATTACTCAAATGGTGAACATTATTCATTTAAACTAGATACTGGGGATTATCATTGGTTACACCATTCAAAAATGACACCACGACCACACTCCTATATGGACACCAAAACTATGAGTGCTCACCATGATCCCATACACTCTTTAATTCCTTAAACATGGGATATATATAGGATTATATATAGCCTAACCACCTAGGGTATTTCTTTGGATGGTCCCCATTGGTGTGGTTGACTTATGGGTCCCACAGTAGCCCAAGGTTGATCTGGCCATGGAATGCTCTTGAGTTGGACTTATTTTTTAATATAAGTCCCATTTGAAAATATTAAAAGTATCATAAATGAAATTACAAGCCTTCTATATTACCATGAAATTCCATTCTCAACTTTTCAAATACCTCATGTGAAAATAAATATGGAATTCTATTTTTTCACACCTTTAAATTTTTTTTTACTTCATGAAATATGAAATTAATATTGAATGACCTTATTAAATATTACAAAAATTATTATAAATAATGTTTTCTTAAAAAATTTCTTGGAAATTTAAGATTAGAAAAATAAATCATCATAACTATCCAAGGAGAATTTTCTAAGTGTGGCATCTAATTCCATTAGACGTGTCTATAAAAATTATCTAGACATCACCACTTTATCCACATATCATAAAACACATATTGAAACATCATTAAAAAAAAAAAAAAAAAACCGGGCCCAACAATATCCCCCAATGTATTTTGTTTTCAACATATATTTCACATATTCAAAAGTAAATATATGTGATCAAAACTTTCTCCCACTTTTAAAATTAAATATAAATGATAAGTGGGGAATTTTTCTCATGTTATTTTTTTCTTCAGAAAACATACTCATCTACTTTATATGAAAATTTCATGATCACTTTTAGGATATGAATGATCTCACACAGTTGTCTTAACAAATATCCTTTAGTTAATCAACTCTAAGTCTACATGGGAAAAATTAGTGTAGAAAATAAGGGAGATACAACCAAGGATGTCTAAGAAATCCATAAATACCATGCATGTGAAATCATGCTCAGAATTTCTCAATTCTCATTTGAGGGGTTGTAAGTAATCATATTTATCAACGGAATGCTAAATCCTGCATATATCTTCAAAAAAATATTAGAAAGTTCAAGTGAAATAGATAAATCTCCCTATTTGTGATATTTTTTTCATCAACCAAGAAATCCCCCTTAATTTATAAAATAATAAAATTCAGAACAAGGGATGATAGTGTGATTTTCATATCTTGAACTTTAATTTTGAATATATCCTAAGTTTTTTATATTCATTCTTGATGTTTCTCCCCCTTAAGGGATGTGAACTTTTCTTCCATTTCATGGAATTCAGTAGACTCTATGAATTACAATATCACCATGCTATCCAAAAGTGATAGCCTGAAGTATCTCCCTTAATTCCCTACATTGTTAGTTCAAAACACATAAAATCATAGGGAATAAGGAGGGAACTTCTAATTCTTTAGGAGAAACATTCAGGCTGAGAACTACCACTCAACATGGACCATTATTTTCCCCAAAAGTTATTAATCTTATCATAAATTTTATTTGGAATAAATTTTTCCACCTCACCTTTTGTAATAACTTGCATTCCTTTAGATTTATAAAGTTATTTAGCTTCTTCAAATTTTTTATCCAATTTCAGTTAGTTTGGGAAAAAATAGGTATTATTTCTTAAAATTATCTATATTATCAAAATATTTACATGAAATTAAATTATTTTTCTATTAAATTTTATTCACTTTATCATCATAGGTAATATTTTTTATAGTTTGTTCATGCATTTCTCAGCTTTGTGACCCTTCTGCTTATATTTTCCAAAAATTTCATTTCTTTTTTTTCTTGGAATCCTGGATGGATTTATGGTCATAATATTATTTCTATGAAATTTTTTCTCTCATATTCACAATTTTTTCACCTTTATAAATACATGTTATTTGGAAATGAAATATTATACCCATAAGAGTAGGCTTTGTGCCCATATTTTTCATAGCACCAACAAAAACCACTAAACCTGGATATTTCATCTTTATGTGTATTATGTCAAGATATCTTTTGTTTCTAAAATTCTTCAAATTGGGCCTTATTTTTCCTAGGGGATAATGATATTCTTGAAATATTTCTTTATTCATTTGATTTAGGGGAGAATATATCACTTTTTTGCTTGGAATTAATTTTTTTAACAGTCTCCTTATTTTGTTTATATCCCAAGGGTGACTTGTCACCTTTCATCTTTTAATAATTTTTCTTATCTAGTGTAGGTATTATATTATTTTCATGAATTTTAATGTTGTTCCAAAATTCCAATTATTTGTTCCCAAAATTCCAAAAACACCAAAAATAGACTATGATACTTCTTATTTCCTTTTATAGTGTAGACCATTTATATTTTACAGATTTTGAAACTTTCTATGTTTGAGTGAAACCAACACTTTTTTGGAAACTTCTTGGGAGAATATATATTCATAAATAATTTCTTATCCACCCTCTATGTGGTGGTTTTATCATCATTTTTCATCATTTATATTTTCCTAGAGTTTGGTTTAAAACCTTTTCAAGAACTTAAAACAACATTGGTACATATGACAGTTTCTAAGTTACGTGATACCTTCTTCTTGGATGATGATACCATTTTATTGGAGGATGATCACATAATACTTTTGGAATCATGATCCTTAATATAATATTGAGTGGTAATATCTCTTATTTTATAAATTTGGGAAGTTCTAGGTAGTGGTGATTCATGATTTTTTAATCTTTGCTCCTTCGCTAAACACTTCATGTTGAGGGATTTCTTCTCATCCTGAATTGATCTCAGTATATCCTCCCAATTATAATTAAGATTCTTCAGTTATTATTTATGAATTATTCTTGATTCTTGAAAATAATTGTCAATATCCTTTAAACTGTTAGCTTTATCCTCAATTTGAGAAATTTTGACAACCATAGAAACTTTGTGAAATTTTTTGAATGATTGGAAATATTCTACAAACACAATCTCCATGAATTATTTCTCACAAACACTTATTTTCAATTCATTAGTATCTATATCATATAATTCATTGAAAATAGAAATTATTACATCTTTTTCTTTCATAAGTTTTTTTAAGAGTATTGGATATTCTACCCATTTTAACCAATGCCTCTTCCATGGAATCCGATTCTTCTTCCAACTATAGTTTTTCATTTTGAAGAGGCCTAAAATATCCAAAAATACAATTCAAATTTTTTTTATGGAAGTTTCTTAATATGTTATTTTAATTTAAATTGAATATTACTACGCGATACTGCATCATCACTAATTTATAAGGATTTATTAGAAGAATCATAATTGAAATAATTATTGCATCTTGTGCCTTTCAAATAACCTCTATTTTGAGGCATCTCTTCATTTTCATTAAGATTATTATTCAAATACCTTATCTAAATTTTCATCATGTTATTCTAAGTATTTTTAAAAATATCCATTTGAGGTTGCTCACTTATTTCCTGATTTTTTCACTTCATAAATACTTTCTTGGATCTTTAGATGTGACCTATGCTCTGATACCACTTTAAGTTCCCTAGGAATAATTTACCATTGAGAGGGGAGGGGTGAATATGTAGGTTATTTTTAAGAATTAATTTTCTTTTCAATTAAACCTCTTGAAGTTGTTAAGGTTATAAATCCTCTCAATATTATCTCTCAAAGTCACCTCCTATGTAATAATAGTATTAGAGAGAGAAGCACACAATATTTATAATGTTCAGCATAAAGACCTTCTCTTTTCTATGTTGGTTATTCCCTCCAATATATATTCATTATAATAATATTCACTATCAAACAAGCAATTACAATGTATTTAAGCTCCAACTAAAAGACTTCTACTTATAATCCAACAGAGAGACTCCGTTTTTTTTGGATCCAACCAAAATACTTCTTGCTCCAGCCCTAACTGAGATACTCCATTTTCTCCTGCCTCTTACCAGAATACTTCACCCACTACCGAAACCAACTAGAAGTATTTACCTCTATCAAAAGGACTTATCCACTATAGGACAATTATTTTATTTTCCCCTATGATATTATAGGATCTCACTTTATTTTTTACCCTTCAAGTAGCTTTAATAACCACTGGTTGGGTTTGTTGGTCTTGCTCAATAATTCTGATAACCTGTAATGAAAAATTTCCTTAGTGCAAAACATTATTAGGAAATTCTTCCTTATTATAACTATTCAGACTCAATAAATGTGTGAAATTAATTCCCACAAATTTCTTCAATATTTTATATAAGAATATACCTTGGAAAAATATCAAAATAATTTCACGTCATGTATGTGTTGCATGGAATCTAAAACTCTAGAGAATTCACTTATGTTCTTTATTATTATGCGATTATAAATTATGTTTTGAGTAGATATCAAGTTCATAAACTGTAGTGCACACATTATATTATTTTAATATTTTATTTTCTATTGTTTATTCTTTTTTCCCTTTAATATTCAACTTCCTGGTTTTGTTAATTTGCATTCACATACACATTTTTTTCCTTAAGGTCTTCATGTGTGTTTGATCATGCATGAATGGATGCATATATTATCTATATTATGAAAGTTGGAACAAGAAAAAATCCTTCATGAAATATGTATCATGACTTGAAATTCACACAAGTGTTACACGATATGAATTTATCCTTGTGAAAATGCTAAGTACTGGCTGATCACTATGGTTGTGGTGCAACCCAAGATTCATGGAGTTATGTGTATGAACTTTTTAAATAGTTCATGTTCACTAGTGAATAATACATGTAATGTTATCACAATTCCCAAATGTATTCATGAAACAAGTTTATTTGTGAATCCTTCAAGTGTGTTAGACACAAGTCGAAATACCCGTGACCTTATTCTTCTTACTGAAAGTAGTGACTTCACCTTTTCCTTATGTAAAGAGATTCTTTATAGTGATTTTTTATTCACAAAGAAAAAGTGTTCTATGCACAAGTTTTATGACTAAGACTTCCTCATTTGTGAAATATAAAATCTTCATGTATCTTTTCTTACTTTCATAAACCAAATGGGTTTACAGATACTCTATTTCCATATAAAAAACAAGAGACCCTCAATTTTTGTAGTACCATTTTAAGCCTCAAGAGATATCCTTTTTATAAGTAAGGATAATATAAACTCTCTCTAAATAGATCTTATTTTTATACTGCAAAATAGATCCTTAAAACCTCCAAAAATAATGTTGCTTAACAAATTCTTTAAACACCCAATTCATTCAGGTTTATCTTAAACATACACAAAAAATCTTGTTTTTTATCTTCTATGAGTCCACAATATACCTTGCAGTGATATCCTCACATGAATGCGATGAAGATCACATGCTTTTTATATTTTATTCACTCACTCCTCCATGGTGATAGATTGTTTGATAGGCCTCCAAAAACTATATTTATATTTTTATCATAGCTCATTCCTCAAGTTATACACATTCATGAAAGATGTTAGATTCTATGCATGAATTCAGTGCAATAATGAATAATTATACCATCAAAAACATCATAAAAAATGACTTTTTTCTTTATAATTCAATTTTAATCTTGATCAATGATTAATAGATGGTCCTCAGGTGGCCAAAGTTAAGAAACAACATCCCTTAGTGATCAAACGGTCGAGATCAGCTCAATTGAGCAGCTCCCGAAATATCTGACTTTTAAGTGATGGAGGAACAATACCTGCTTCCTCCTATCCCACATCAACTTCATCATATGTACTCATTGTATTTTATTACTCAAATGGTGCATGGTACTCATTCGAGTAGTTTTCCGGGGATCAACACTGGTTACACCCTTCACACATGCCACTATGGTTACACTCGTATGTGGCCATCGACACTGAGGACACTCACTATACACCAATCTTCTCTTGTGTTCATTACACACAAGACCACCATGGGATTATACACACACCAACCAACTATGTATTTTCCATGAAAGGTTCCCATGGGCATGGTTGACCTCTAGGTCCCACATGAGCCCAAGGTCGAGTTGGCCATGGAAGGCCCTTGGGTTGGCCTTATTTTTTTTATATGAGGCCCATTTGAAAATATTCAAAGTATCATAAATGAAATACCAATCCTTATCATTTAAAATTAAAATCCATTCTCAACTCCTCTAATAGATCATGAAAAAATAAATGTGGAATTCTATTTTTTCACACCTTTCGATCTTCTATACTTCATGCAATATGAAATTCATATTGGATGAACCTATTCATTATTCCAAACATTATTGTAAATGATGTTTCCTTAACACATGTCTTGGACATTTAAGATTAGCACAATCAATTTTCATAATTATACAAGGAGAATTGTCCAAGTGTCATATCCAATTCTATTAGATGAATCCATAACAATTTTCTAGGAATCACCACTTCATTCACATCACAGAAAACACATATTGATATATCATTGGAAAAAAATGAAACACTAGGACCAAAAAAGAATGATATTTGGTTACTGATTGATCGATTGATGAAATAATATAATTTTATTCTGATCAAGGACACCAAAAAGTTTGAAGATATAGGTAATATTTATGTATAGGATATTGTGAGATTATATGGGGTTCACTATGCCATTGTATTTTATATGGATCCTAGGTTTACTTCAAGATTCTGGAAGAGTATCCAAGAGGCGATGAGTACTTCGGTTATATTGAGTAAAACTTACCATTCATAGATAGAAATTCAAATAGAACCTCCAATATAGATCTTAGAGGATGGGCTCAATGCCTTCATCTTAGATTTTGGTGGATCACAGGATGTTCATCTTGGATTGGTCTATTTTTCTTATAATAAAAGTTACCCATATTCAATAAAAAATGGATCCCTTTAAGGATTTGTATGATCACCCGTGTAAGCCACCCCATTGTTGGGAAGAGGTGGGAGATGCCTCTATTATGGGACTAAGTATCATACAATAGAAATAAATGAGGATATAGGATATATAATGACACTTGGTTACATATTAGATTCACAAAAAATCGTATGTGGTTATTCTACATTCAATACTATAATTTCAAGTATTTGTGATGGGACATTTGAGACAGACAAATTATCCATCGCAATTCGTCCACACACATGACCTATTTGCAATGGAGGTAGAATTTTGTCACAAATAGTAAGAAGTTGTGATGAAATTATAAGTCTATCTCAAATAGTTTTGGCGGGGTTTCCCACCACCCAATATGAAAATTATTCACGATGGGCATTTGCAATGGATTTCTTAGTCCATCAAAAATTACATTTGAGTCACGATTATTTGTGATGGAATTAAATTCCCATCACAAATAATTTTGAATGAAAATGTTTTTGTGACAGAATTAATTCTCTCGCGATTACTACATCACAAAAAGTATCGAGATTTAACAATGCATGATGCCTCCTTTCTTCTTCCTCCTCTCTTATTCCTTCCCTATACCAAACCATGATAGAACCCTACCAGCCGCCCCATTTCGTTCAGCCCCATAAATTTCCATTTCTTTCAATTTTTGGCTGATTTCACACTAGATCTTCAAGGTATAGACTCTAATTATATCCTTCATTAGTTTTTTTTGCATATTTTGGTTAGATTGATAAATTGAAAAAACCTAGGTTTAGATATTTACCATATTTTGATAATTTATTTGACATGTAGTCTTAGTCTAAATTTATTATTATAGATTTGAGTGTCTTGATTATGCACAAGTTTTTTTAATTTGGTTTACAGTATTTTTCACATTGTTTGATCTTTAAACTGTATATTTTTTTTGGTGTTTAGGGTTGCTGAAATGTTATTATTTTATATTATTATTTGAAAGATGATTATTATTAAAATATAATTTAATTTTGTATTTGTTTTCAAATATTTTGGTTTCATCAACAATTATATTTATTTTAATTTTCTTGGTGTTTTAAGGTTGTTGGAAATTTATTATAATTTTACCTCTTCATTATTGCTTATTATTTTTTTGGTTTTTTATTCATTTTATTTTTGTCCCGGTTCTAAATTTTTTTTGTGTATGCGTGTATGTATGCCTAAATATTTGTTATATTAATTTGTTTATAATAATAATATTTGCGTGCATGAATACTATTTGTTGAAAATAATATTTGTGCGTGCACATAATTTTTTTATAATAATATTTACTCACATGCATAATTTTTGTTTTCAATAATATTTATTTATAATAATGTTTGTTATAATAATTTTATTGACGCACATGAATTTATGTATGTATGTATAAATATTTGTATGTTTAAATATTAGTTATGTTATATGTTATTTTTTTTGCGCGCGCATGTGTGTAATAAAAAATTTGATGTTAATAGATTTTATTAAGAAATTATGTAATATATATATATATATAAAACATTTGAAATAAATATAACTGATTGGTTTTTAATAATGATGAGAAAATTAATTTAAAGAAAACATTTTAATAAAATGTTATTTATAATAATTTTTCTTATAAATTTTTTTAAAAAATTGGTTTAATGAAAAAACAATGACAATTTTAAATATGTAATATTTATTAAAAACTTAGTTAATAATAACTAGGGTAAAATTTTTCAATAGTTTGTAAAAAAATATAACAAATATAAATAATTATTTTAAATTCATAAAAAATATTAATTATTAAAAATGTAGTATTAATTTAAATAATTATTAAAAATAAATAAATAATTTATAATATGAAATAATTAATGAGAATTTATTATTATTAAATTTTAAATATTAGTGATAATTATAAAATAATAATAATTTGTAAAAAATTAAAATAAAATATAAAAACTTTTAGAAATTCATAATAATTCGTATAAAATGTTGTATTAATTAAAATAATTAGTACTAATATTTCATATAAATGTTATAAAAACACCTGACTCACAACTATTATAATGCATCTAGGGTAAAAATTATTAATTCAAAATAATTATGAATTCAAATTAATTATAAATTCAAAAATATAAACTCAATTTTATTTATAAATTATTTATATAAATTATAAATTCAATTTAATCGAATTTATTTGTAATAAAAATTAACCATAAGTGTGTGTATATATATATGTTTATATAGATTTTATATTTATATATTTGTTTAAAAATGTGTTAGAATATATTTGATGTATTTATATTAATTAAGAAATTGTGATATATATAGTAATTATTAAAATTTTAATAATAATTTAAATAAATTAATAATTATCATTATATAATTTATAATAATTTAAATAATTTAAAAAATTGTAATAATAATAATCATTACATAATAAAATTGTAATAATAAAATTTCAATAATAATTTAAGAAATTCTGATGTATATATATAATCATTACATAATTTATAATAACCTAAATAATTACTAATAATAATTAAATAATAATAATTACATAATTTATAATAATTTATAATAATTAATAACAATCATTACATAATTTATAATAATAATCATTACATAATTTATAATAATAATCATTACATAATTAATAATATTCACTACAAAATTTATAATAAATTGTGACATATATTGTAATGATTAATTAATAAATAAATATCAGTTCATATAAATGGTTAATTAATTAAAATAACCTGTATTAATAATATATATATAAATATAGTACTATATATTTATATATAAAAATAAATAATTATATAAATAATTTTAATAAAATATTAAAAATGATACCCTCGCGTGCGATGTAACGAAACACTCGATTCTAACAAATGTTATGTCGCTCCTAGGGTGAACACCACATTTCAGACCTAACATTGGTCTCTTATTTTTCATACAATAAATAGTTCGAGAGATAATTTAAATTTTAATAAGAAATTAGAATAAAAATATTAAATGAATTACCCTCGTGTGAAATCCAACAAAACACTCGACGCTAACAAATTTTATGTCTCACATAGGGTAAACCCCACATCCAAAACCCAACGGTGATCTCTGATTTATCATAAAATACATAGTTTAAAAGATACCTTGAATTTTTATAATAATTTATAATAAAAATATTAAATGAATTACTCTCACCTGCAATGTAACTAAAAACCTGACGCTCACAAATATAATTTTGCGTCTTGGGTAAACACCACATCCCGGACCCAACGGTGATCTCCAATTTATCATATGAGACACCATTAAAGAGATATTCTATTATTTTCAAAAAATAACATGCGTATTATATAATATATTTAATTTTTTTATTTTTATCTACACTGAGCCTCTACAAGCCCTGTAAACTAGTGCTAACTCAGTGCCTCACTATGGTCATATTTCATAGAATATTTCAAGATGGTAAAATATAATAATAATTTGTAACTATTCAAAATGATCGGAAGTAATTATTCTTATTCTTTTTATTTTTTCTATAACTATAGACTCAATAAGTAGACACCAGTATCTATTATGTGATCGTGATTGGATAAATAATTAAAAAAATCCAAATAGATCTATTTTAAATCATCTCTACATTGAAGGTGTTGAAACCTTTATATCATTTGCCTCATCAAATTCAGATTTTGTTTTTGAAGGAATAATTAAATTTCCTTGTCAAAAATGTGATCTTAGGACATTTGAAACATTTGACAATGTTGCATTTCATCTATTGCATTCTGGTTTTCAGAAAGAATATATTTTTTGGTCTCAACATGGTGAAAAGAGTTCAGTGGAAAATACAAATTTTTTGGTTCAAGATCCATCATTTCAGAATTTAATACACGAGTCAGCTGATCCATCTATTCCTGAAACAACAACTCATAATGATATTCGAAATCCAAAATCAGAACCTTCTTAATTTTAAAATTTGTTGAAACACACTAAGGAGGCCTTATATCAGGGAATTCAGATAAGAAAACATAAAGCTATTACAAAATTTATGGCTATTAAATCAGATTTTGGATTGTATTATAGTTGCTTCAATCAAATTTTAAATTTGTTTAAGTCGTTGTTTCTTGACAGAAATACATTACTTGCAAGTTTCTATGAAAGTAAAAGGTTGGTTCATAATTTGGGTCTAAGTTATCAGAAGACACAAACATGTTCAATTGATTTCATCTTATATTATGGTGATTAATATTTGGTTAATTGTACAACATGTGGAGAATCGAGGTATAAAGAGGAACAACAAAGAAAGTCTAGAGTTCTCTTGAAACAGTTGAGATATTTTCCAATTACACCTTGTTTATAGTGTTTATTTATGTCTCACAACATAGTTGGATTGATGAAATGATATAAATTAAATATTTCCATCAAAAGAGCAAATTATCCATGTGATGGTGATTCATGGAAACATTTTGATCAGATGCATCCTTCTTTTTCTTCAGAAACTTGTAACATATGACTAGACCTTTCTACTGATGGTTGTTGTCCATTTCGTGCTTATGAAAGTTAATATTCTTATTGTCCTTTTTTATTACTCCTTATAACTTGCCTCCTTATATGTTGATGAAGGAACCACATATATATTTGATGCTATTAATTCTATGACATACAAAGAAGAATATATATGTTTATTTTAATCCACTAATTGATGAGTTAATTTCATTATGGAACAACAGTGTGAATACCTTTGATATAACTGAAAACCAGAATTTTATATTGAAGGTTTCATTAACATGGATGATCAATGAATTTCTGGCATATGGTATTTTATATGGATGGAGAAAACATGATCTAAATTCATGTCTGTACAACATGGTTGATATCAAAGTGTTTATGCTTGGTAATGGGAGAAATGATAGTTATTTTGACTATCATCATAGATTTCTTCCTATGGATCACCCTTTTTGAAGGAACAAAAATAATTTTACAAAAGGTCGAATTGAAACAGACGCATCTCCAATAGTGGTCTCAGGTAATCAGGTAGAATCTATTGTCTCTACATTACCTCAAGTTACATTTGGACCAACCATAAATGATCAAAAGATAAATGGTTTTGGGAGAGATTATAATTGGATAAAGTAGAGTATTTTTTGGGACCTTCCATATTGGTCTGATTTTTTGGTTTGTCACATGTTAGATGTAATGAATATTGAGAAGAATGTTTTTGATAACACTTTTATATTGTGTTTTATACACTTGGTAAGACCAAAGATAATGTAAATGCACAGTTATATATTATGCAGATTTCCACACATCCTGAACTTAAATTATTTTAAGTTGAAAGATCACACAAATTAATGAATCCAAAAGAAGATTAATCACTTAGCAAAGAAAACTATTTATTATTCTATCAATGCATTAGAGATTTTAGGTTACTAGATGGTTATGCTTCTAATTTGCCTCATTGCATCAAAAATGGGAATATTACCAAGTTAAAAAGTCATGACTGTCATGTCATAATTGAAAGATTATTTCCTGTTGGTCTTAGAGGGATGCTGAATTCTTTAATTTGAGATGTGTTGATCAAAAAATCATATTTTTTCTAAGATATTTATATAGAAACATCTTATTATTATGTATTTAGTTTTTTTGAAAAAAATAGGTTGTTTAAATTTTATGTAAATTAGAGAAAATATTCTCACCAAGATTCTTTAATTACATGGAACATTTAATATTTCATTTTCCATATAAAGATAAATATAGAGGGATGGTATAGTTCCAGTGGATATATCTATTTGAGAGATTTATGAAAAAATTAAATAAGAAATTACATAACAAAAAAGCAGTTGAAGGATCGATTGTAGAAACATACTTATGGGAGGAAATTTTAAATTTATGGTCTTATTATTTTTAGTTGAAATTTCCTTCAAAACATAATTGCATGGGTTGTAATGAGACAAATTTTGATGATGTCACAGACAATCAGTTGTTAGTTATTAATCAGCCCAAGTTAGTTTTGATGGTTATCATGAGCGATGACTTATGGATGAAGAACCACACAGAGCTCATGCTTATGTTCAACTAAATTATGAATAAATGGAACTATTTGTGCAGTAAGTACTAAATTTTTTTATTTCATAAAATATTTATAAATGATCTCTTTATTTACATTAATTTTTTTTGTAGATTATATGTTGACCATATCAAAAAAAAAAATGTATACAAATTACATTTGATTCTATTCAAGAAGTCAACAACAAAATTTTTCATATTGGTTTCAAAGACTGGTAAGATAAGTTTCTTTAGATGGAATATTAAATAAATTTTTTAATGATATCTATTATTAATAATTTTTATTGTCTACATATAACACAAAATGAAAAAAATTAATAGTCAATTATTTGTTCAAAAAAACCTTCCATTGAAATTGGTAAAATCTTATAATGGGTATGTGGTTAATGGATTTCAATTCCATACACACATATATGAAAACTGAAAGAAATCAATGAATAGTAGTGTTTGTTTGAAAGGATACCATCATGAGGAAAGTGAAGTTGACTTTTATGGTATACTAGAGGAAATAATTGAGTAATGTTATCTGGGACCAAATTATGTTATAATATTTAAATTTCATTGGTCTGATACTGATCAGGGGTTGTGAGTTCATCCAGGACATGGAGTTGTTGACATTAAATAAAATAGTCTTCTTGCATTAAATGAACCATTTATGTTGGTATATCAAGCACATCAAGTTTACTATAAAAATTACTGGGATGTTTTGAGAGATTTGAAGGATTTGTGGAGTGTGATAAAAATAAAATCACGTGATAATAAGTTTATTGAAAATGAAAATGGTTTTTTGGAAGTGAAAAATATTGAAATTTCTCAAGAAAAATCCAAAAATATATCTATTACCTTATGGGATATAAATATAGATGATGAAACCCCCTAGTTAAGGGTCGATAATATAGATAATGTTGATGAAGTAATAAGGGAAGATTAAACTGAAAGTCATATAGAAGTTGATAATGATGAAGATGAGGATGAAGACATTGATGTTGATAAAAATGGTGACTAAGATGATGAATGATGTATTATATTCAGGTATTTAGTTACATTTAATTATTATATTATGATATTTACTAGATTTTTAAATTATATATTTGTATTAAAAATATTCTATAGGTAACATTACTTTATTTTGACATTTATTAGTATTTTATATTTCAGATATGTATTAAAAATATCTTACTATTGAGAATATTTGTTTTAGATGGAAAGAGATGATCCTAATGATCTATTATGTTCTCTCACTAATGACATAATTCCTTCTGATGAGCCTAATTCAGATCCTCCTCCATAGGTTGGTGCACCTACTAGGAGGGGGTGCGATCTTGCTCGATAACTGATTCCAGATCATATTCCAGAGAGATGACCATCTATTGATTTTGATCATAATTTACAGAGGTATGTTTAATTATTTAGGATATTTATTTTATATTAATTAAGTGTATTAATTTTGATAATAATTTTATGATTATATATTTGTTTCAATTTGCATAGTTTTTTTCATTTATCCATTGGGTAGGCTGGTGCGATTCTGAGAAATTAATTTTCCATTCCATGGGTGTCATGGGACCTGGTACCCATAGCTGTGCATGACCAGATGTTCGACCACTGTATTGTACATTATTAAATAATATATAATTTTTAATATCTATTTAATTACTAACATATATTATTTAGTCTACATTCATAATTTATTTTCTCTGATTTTTGATATCCAGAGAGGTATTATCTGATAGGCATGAGATACTTGTATACATGAGTGATTTCTTCAGTTTCTACACAACATCAGAAAGATAGATATGGATAAAGATTGTGATGCTGTTTTTGATCATTCTTGTGTCTCCCATCATCCTGAATATATACCAGCTCAGGTATAGGATGGGTTGTGCTCCTTCTATCTAGGAGAGACTTTTAGGAGGAGATCATCAAACGGACATTAGAGATAAGGGAGGAAAGTGGTCACCCATAGACCCAGGATTCGTATATTTGGAATAAATAGACAACACATGGTAAGTGATATTATTTATCAATGTATATATATTTTAACTATAATATGTTTTTTATATTATATAGGCCACTACTGACCCATCTATTATGGATTTCAAAGTTTATAAGAAGATGTACACTGATCCACATACATGAGAAGTTGTAAGCAAATGATAACGCCATATAGTGGTTAGTGATTTTTTTTAAAAAATTCATGAATATTAATTTTCTTATTATTCTAATTTTTCATTATATTTTAAAGGAAACAGATGAGGCTGTGACTTCTCATTCATGGGAGAGTCATGGTGAGACCGAAAAAGATGTCACTACTGATTCAGTTTTCGACGAGGGGGCTTGGATACAGGCAACTTCTAAGGGTACTGAGAAAGGTCAAGTGATTGGTATTGGTTCTCAACTGACACCTATGAGTTTCTATGGTACATCTATGATGGAACCAATGAGCATGAAGGTAGATCATGGAGATTTATAATCGATTCTATCATCCGTTGCATTGTATGAGGATATGTTGAGAGCTCCAGATGAGATAATACAACAGATGCATAAGGAGAGGGAGGAGGAGCGTGAGAAGCAGTGTTTGAGAGATGAGAAGATGCTGGAGTATATGCAGTGACTTGCATGTGGAATTGGTATGGAGTTTCTTCCCCCTGTTTCTTTGAGTGATCCTCCTCCACCAAATAATAGTTGATGATTTATGAAGTTTTTATGTTTTTTTGTAATTTGGTATGATAGACATATTCTTTTGTAACTGATGTATTTCTTTTATATCTATTTTAATTTGTTAAATTTTCTATAATTATTTTTAAATATTTGTAAATTTGTTAATTGTTTTAGAGTTTTTAACGTATTTTAATTAATTTTAGGTTTTAAAATTATTCTTATACATATATATATATATTATTATTTTTTATATATTTAATATGATAATTAATTTCAATAATTTATATTATTTAAATTATTTTTAATATATTTATTTTGTAAATTAATTTTATTTTATTTAATATTTACATTTTATTTAATTATATGTATTTTTAAATATTTTTATTAATTTTTTTAATATTTTTTTATATAATTTAATTTTTTTTTGATTTTTTTTGGAAAAATTTGTTATTTTCTACAAATGGATTCATCTATCGCAAATAACCTTTTAGACCTTTTACAATATATCATTACAATATGTTATTTATAAACCCTTATGGGAGTATTTTGTGATAAACTAAGGGTCTGTCGCGAATAAATATTATTTGTGATGGATCGTCATAATTAAAAACATTTGCGAGGCCACCATCAACGATGGGGTATTTTCGATGGACTCCCATCAGAAATGACTTTTTGTGACAGGATTTCATCATAAATACCCCATCACAATTACCTTAAATTCTTGTAGTGATTGTCCTTTGGAGTTTTATGTTGTTGACTAGGTTTTCTTGAATTTTTATCTTCAGTTGGATCACTGTCATCTTGATAAATAGGGAAATATGGCTTATATATATGTTGATACATTTGAGATCACTAAGTGGCTCATATAGGTTGCTTATAAGTTGACATTACCGTCTTAGTTTATGGGAATACATGATGTCTTCCACATATCTCACCTTAGGATATACCATCCTAATTCTTACCATGTTTTGATTTAGGAGGAAATTTAGTTGGAGCTAGAATATTTTATTGTGGAGAGACTATAGGATATGGTTTATTATTAAATGAAATTCTTGTGTAAGAGGTCTATTTCATTTTTCAAATTTTTCTGGTGGAACAAATCATATTCTCACAAGACTTGAAAGCACGAATCGTCAGCAAGGGAGTAGTGGCCACACCTCTTCCTAGACTATCCTTATTATACATGAATTACGAGGGATGAAAATTCCTATGATGGGAAGAATTTTAATATATTGGTTAAGTTATGACCTCTCTTTAATGTTTAATAGGTTGATCTTATTTTTTTGTGGTCTTATAGGAGTTTTGGGAGTTTTTTGTATGGACTACACAAGGTACTGGGTCTAGAACCAGTTCACACCATGAACTAGATTCATGAAATGAATTTTTTCAGGTTAGAAGCCATGAACACCTAGTTTAAGGCATAGATAATGGTAATGATGTTAAATGAATTCAAATCCTAAATTTATAGTCTGATTTTTTTGAAATAATGTGAGCTATTTTTTTGGCATACATTCAATACGGGATATTCACATTGTGAATAAAAAATTCACAAAATAAATCCATTCTTCCCAATGGATTTTTATCTTCCACTCACCTAAATCTTATCGTTTTCAACATGATATACCCCCTTCAAACCCCAGATCTTTTACAAGCATGTCTGGTGATTTCAATCCTTCCATATCCCTCTATTTAGTGCCTTGGTCTCCAACATGGTTGGTTTATTCTCCTGTGATGAGTGTCTCATTATCTTTTCCATTTTCTATGCATCTTTTATAATTGGTAGTAGTTTTATTATATGATTATGGGATTTGTAATCATGTGATGATTCTAATTCTATCCTTTATAGATATGTTATATTCTTTTCTTTCAGAGGCTTGATCTTGTGGGTTGTGGTGCGGTGCATGAGTTTTATGATATTTATGTTGATATAATTTCTCCACTGATCCTATTTCTTTTGGAACTCTATTATAAGGTGTATGCATTGATGATAGGGCCTCCATTTTATATTTTTTATTCTTTATGGCATGAGTGGATCCCATTGTGTTTGGTGTGCGACCCGAGCTTGAGGTAGGTGGTTCCATATCTAGCATATATAATTTTGACCATAATTTATCTTAGTTTTATAAGATTTTTTATAAATTAATTGGCATGATATTTGTGTTTGTTTTTTGTGTGTTTAAATGTTTTTTTGAGAAAATATGGTTTCCCCCTCATTTAGGTAAAAAAAATATTTTTTAACACATTGTGAAATGAATTTTGAATTGGGTTTTCAAAGAAAGTTTTTGAATGAAAAATGATTGTTTGTAATGCCTTTGGAAATGTTGAAATCTTTTTTAAATTGATTTGATAAATGAAATACATGGGAGACTTGGGTACCTAGGTTGAGGGTTTGGAATTAGAGATTGTATGTCGAATTTATATGGAATTTCACATTAATAGGTGACTTCCTATCCAAGATCATAGATATATGGGCTCTAGGACTTGATTGAAATTGAATGAGGTTCACTTTCTAGGGTATTTATCTATTATCTAGACTTTGATGCATGGATTCTAGGGACTTGAGTGCACACTAGTCGTCAATTTTTGTTGGGGTATAAGGGATCTATTTATCTTGACCTATTGAGATCCTATGAATATTATACCATTGTGCTTTGGATTTATGCTATTTTGGGTTTGATATACCTATTTTGATAAAATGTAAAGGTTTTTCAAGATTTGTGCTTTTAAATTATTTTACCTAGTATTATTTAGAACTATGAAAAAATAGGAACTATTTACCATGATTTTAAAATAAAAACTATTTAACTACTTACCATGCCTTGTTTTCTATAAACTGAGAATACTGAGATTATTATATAGAGACTCGATATGGAACAACTAGGTGGGATCCTACTGAGATTTTTTATATCACACCCTACATATTCCCTTGTGAACTTTTAGACTTTGTATTATCCTTCCAATTTTATATCTTGGAAGGATAAATTGATCAATGGAAGAATCTTACTAAGAATAAAAGGTAAGAGGATAAAATTGACTCTATGGAATGAGATGATTTTAATAGGATATTTTTCAATAAGCACTTCCCTAGAATTCTATTTACAAAAATGGATAAGGAATTCCTTGAGCTTAAGTGGAAGGATGATGAATCCATCGGTACCTATGAGGTAGTTATTTCAAGACTTACAAGGTATGATTCTAGTTTAATCATCAGCCCGGAAATAAAAATTGATCAACTCTTTCATGGTTTGAAACCAAGTATCATAAAGGCATTTTTAACACCCCAATATTTTAAAAAATAAAGCTATGTTAAATAGAATATTTGACATGCATCACTGAGCCTAAATGATCCATGAAATATTATTATTTAAATATGACTGTTATAACATAGTTGTTAAATCAGTGGGTATGAATAGGAATAAATACCTTGTGAAATATATATAAACTTAAAAATCTATATAAATTTATTGATAAATTATTATTAAATAATCACTAAATTTTTATTAAAGTCATTTTATTCTCCAAAAATATATTTTTTTCTCAAAAATGGATTGTATTGCTTTTTATGAGAAAATATTATAATTAATTTCTGAAACTTTTAGAAAGTTTATTTGATAAAAATTAAATAATTTTTAAATCATCATATGGAAATTATATTACGGTTATATTTTGATATTTTTTCTGAGAAGTTTAATGTTTCAATGAATAGTAAAAAATTCTGATTTTTATTGAAAATAATATTTTCTTTTTATATATTTCCAAATGAAAATTCTATTTTGGATTAGTTTTAAAATTTGATTAGTTAATTTTTATTAAATATAATATAATTATGTCATTTGTAATTAATTTTACATTTTAATATAATATAAAAACATTTTACACTTAATAAAGCATTTTTTTTCCAGAAAAACCATTTTTCGTAGTATCTCACAGGTCTAATTTTAAATTAAATTACACCACTTCCACGGATTTAATATTAAAAATTGGATTACATATTTTTAATTAGGAGGTATAATTTTTTTAAATACCCTTGTTTTATTTTTAGTCATTATGAATAATAATTATAGTAAATAATTATCCCCATAGTAAGGGTAAATCAAGTAATTATGGTTAGAAATGATATGATAATAACTAAAAATTGACCTTAACACTTGTATTTATCATATTTTATGAGTGTATTTAATCCACATATATCAAATTATTTAATATATGGCCACTTGGTGCCATATTTTTTTGATTTTGGACTTTATAATATTTAAGTAAATGATAAAGATAGAAATGTCACATCCTTGCTTTTAATAACTATAATTTTTTATAGGGATAAAAACAAAATATATTTAGTTCTAAAGATTTATTTTAAATATAAATAATTTTTTATCATGGTAATTTATTTCTAATATTTGGTAATGAAATAATTACCTTAAATGCTTATGAAATGCAAATACAATATTTATTCTAATAAAAATTAAAATAAATGATTTTAAAAATGTTAAAAATTAATAGAAATTGAATGAATTATTTTATTCCATGATTTTTTAGATAAATATTACATTTTAGTGATGTTTGAATGTATTATATTTGAATTCCATTTCTATCATGTTGTTTTCAAAGTCAAATTAAATGAATAGTTCCAAAAATGAAATTAATGATTTATTATAATAAATAATATTTTACTAAATTATTTAAAATTAATAAAAATACTATATTCAGTCCATTTATTGAGATATGGTTTAAAATATCAACCATGATCCATTTTTTGGATAATTTTTCTTTTATAGTAACTATATTTACCCTTAAAGAGTAAAAACTTTGTTATCATTGTAATTGTCAAAAAGGGCCAACACAAGTTAAAACAAAGAGATAAGGGTAGAAACTTAATATAAACTTGTAAATTTTTTAATTTATGATATTATTTATACCCATACTCATCCTATATTATAATTATATTATTTTTTATCCTTTTTACATGAAAATTAATTTATATTTATTTAATATTTTAAGAAATTCTAAAAGTGCCCCTCCCCTCACTTATAAAAGGGAACCTCCTATCCTATTTTCTTCACACTTTAAAATCCTTTTGGTTAAAAACATACCTACTGAAATCCATTCCTTAATTACCTGCCCACATATTATTGGATTGGTTTTTATTATAAAACCCTCCTTGGAAGGTTTTTGGTGTAAACCTAAAGAGGCTTTATAGAGAAGAGGTATCATTATTAACTGAGAGTTTTTGTTTTATTTATTCTTCCACCTACTTAAAATATCATAAAAAAATTATTATATAATAAAATAAGTATCTATCATATAATAATATTTTATTTTTTTAATGGAATAACCTACATCCATCTCATTTTCCATCAAATGAGAAACAAAACCATCGTTCGGGTGTACGGAGGACTATCACCTTGTGAATCGATGTAATTAATTTTCCATAATAATCTCTCATGGATATTTATGATGATGGATTTAATTTATATATATTATATTCCTGAAATATTTATCATTTTTTAAAATATATATATATCATATATTTTATTACCTTTTCATACATTGGAAGACGATAACATTGTTCATGTGCACGTGTGAATTACCATCTCCACAAAGCAATGAATTTAATTTTCATTACTACATCGCATGTATTGTATATATAAGTGTATTTAAATAACAAATATGATATTTATAATATAATTATAATTATGGAAGTATAAAATAACACTTACCTTATTTCCATTATGATTATTGAAACATGGAAACGTTAATCATCCGTACGTACGACCTACTGTCTCTATGATTGTAATATAGTTCATTTCTCATAACCATATTTCATAGTTAGTTTTAAAATTAAAATTTATGTATAAAAATGATATTTATTTCATTATTATTATCCTATATATTATTAAATAATTACCTCATTGACCATAGTCAACTGACAAAGTCATTTTGAACTTATGAGACAAATATCATCAAAACATCCAACATAAACTTAAATGATTAAGAAATTGAATATAACATGGTAATAAATAAAATAAAATGGGAAATAAAATTCAAACAAGGTTATTAAGTAAGTAAATAATTAAAATTATTTTATTATTCAATAAGTTAAAGAACATATGTGACGATTCAGACTTGAGTAAAGATACCTTCTTTTAAAAAAAAATCCTCTTAAAGTTTTACTTCCAATTTTTCTTCTTCCAGTATATGTTACTATAAATGTTTAAAGAAATTTTTTATTTATTCTTACATGGATGATAAATTTCATTTTGACCAAATTTTTCTTTCTTTCATTTTTTAAAATGAATCTGATTAAGGTTTTATATGAGGGATGATTTACTTTAAAATCCTCATTTTAAAAGGTTTTAAATATTTATTTTGTAAATATTTTTCTTCCATGTCCATATTATTAAAATTATTTTATTAATTTATATGAATAAATAAATTTTAAATAAAATTTTATGTCTATTTTGACTTTATTTCAATGGGTTTTAAAAGGAATCTTTTAACATATTTTATATGGAATGTTTTCACTTTATTTATAAATGATAAAAGGAATATTTTATTTTAACATATATGGTGTCAACAAATTTTCCCACCACCAAAAAAATTATTTGATATTTAGATTTATTTATAATATTCATTGTTATCTTCAAATAAAACCCCTCTTTTTCTTTGTTATAATTATTTTCATAAAGGGTTTTAAATGGAATGGATATTTTGATAACTAGAAATGTTTTTCTTATGGGTTTAATTGATCTCTCTAAACCAAACTTTTCTTAGGGTTATCAACATTATCTCTCTAACTAATTATCTCTCTCTATTTAATGTTATGTAATGATTCTAAATTATATATATATGTCTATCACATATATACATAGATCATTATCCCTTTATTTTATAGGGTAATACATGCCTTATGATGATTTCTCAAATTCCTTATTTAAGAAATCTCTTTTGATTTTGATATGAGGTAAGATTACACAACCCATTTTCTTTACATGGATAGTTCTTATGTTTTTTTCCTTATGACATATTTCCTTTTTATGGAACAAATAATCATGATAATGTTATGATGAGTATGCCCAGATATCAATCCGATGCATTGGGTAAAGATTTTGTATCATGAGATGTTATGTATTGAATTATGGGGTAAACCTAATCCACTATGGGACTCTATCCACCATGTGATGTAGTATTAAAAGTTAACATTAACTTATGCTTATATCACATTCTCTCCCTGCTATATTTCCTATGTTTCCATGATCTTATGATACCTTATTCTTTATGTTATGATTCTATATGATTACTCATGATATTTTTTTTAAAGTAAAGCATATACTACTTAATAAGGGTGAAATGCATTTTTTTTCAAAAGTTTTTCATAATTTTTTCGTGATTACAAAGTAACCTTTTTAAATTTTATTTTTCCTTGAAGATTTATTATGAAATGTTTTATAAAAATATTTGGGTCTCAAAGTTGATGTTCTTGGGTATTAAAATGTTTATTTTATGCTAAAATTTTAATTTTGAAAAAAAACAAATATTGAATAAGTATTCATGGACTACCAAGTTTCTTTCTTTCTTTTTATATGTCCCTTACTAATTTTATTATGCTCATCCCATGTTTTAAAATGTTTTTATAAGTTTTTAAGGATGTTTAAGGACAAGTATGTGGTCAAGATGAAAATTTTGAGTATATTTTATGAAAATAAAACTTTTTATAATATAAAACTTTTTTTTGTAAAAAAAATTGATTCTAAGTAGAAGTTCTCACTTTGTGATGTAATATTTATTTATATAAGGGTTATGGCCTAATTATATAAAACTCTAAACAATAAATATTATCAAATTAAATAAAACAAACTATTAACTTAAAAATTAATATTATGAAATGTTTAAGGATGATTACTTAAAACATTATCCGTAAGGGACTTTAATAGCTATAAATAAATCATTTTATGTGCACTCAAAGTGGAAATGGAAACTAAAAAACCTCACAGTTATAGTGATAAGAAAAGTAATATGGAGTTTCATAGAAGGACTAATGGTATTTCACATGGAGGGAAGAAAAGTTTTTAACCTACTATTTACCAAAAATGTGGTAAAGATAACTTGGGTGAATGCCTGAAAGGAATAAGAAGATGTTTCAATTGTGTGAAGACTGTCCAATGAGAAAAAGTATGTCTAAGTGATGTGAAGAGGCTAGTAAATTAAACGAATGGAGGGAGAGTTCAATAGAATACAACACCCAAACTTTAGTGATATAGATGTATGGATTTTGGGAACTATGTGAATCAATTCCATAATACTAGCATTAAGGAGGATAACAAGCCACAATAACCTCTGAAGTTAAAGGAAAAATGGAAAGCTTATCAAATCACAATAGTTGTAGTGAATCGTGATAATTAGTGTACACTTATCTTCCAACCCAGATTTAGGGATTAAATGTTTAAGTTTGTATGAATGATACTTGAACATATTACTGTTCATCCTTTAGTGAAATTTAATGATATTATAATAATTGATTAACTCTCTCTATGTAAATTTCATTTAAATTTATGGAATAAGGAAATTATATTTTTTATTCTGAATCAATATATGATAGTCTATCAATATAATGATGGATCCAATGGAAATAGTTTTGGCTAAGATAAGATCTTATTTAAGGAATAAAGGGTGAATGATCTTTTGGAATCATATATTATTTTATTGTGACTTTATTTTGGTAAATGATTAGTATATTTTGAAGAATATATGATCCAGGTATACACATTTTTGTAAGACACTTTATAACTGATTAAAATTATTTAAAAATAATTTTTAAGTTGAACATGGAAGGATATGAGATCAAATCATTATAATATTTGTGTTTCAATCTTTGTTTGAAATATTCTAGAGTAACCATAAGGTTAATTTTTTTTGGAATGGATTAAGTTTAACTTTAGGTGTTATTATTGAGGTTTTAGAGATTAATGTATTGTATTGACCAATATTGGATAGATTGTTCTAACCATTATAGTTTTCATGATAAATAGAGACATAAGGAATTATTTATCATTATTTTTTGGATGTTATGGTCTGTTAAAATTTAATTTTATTGATTTAGTTCTAAAAAATTCATCTTTAATAATCATTTATTGGCGTAAGAGATGAAGTGTAAATCCAATAAAGAACAACTAAAGGATGAAATTTTGATTATTAAATGGAAATAAATCAAGTAATTATATTTCTCATGTTATCAATATTGAGTGTAAAATTATCCATCATCTTTTTGAAAAGATTCTTTAAATAAAAATTTTATACTTTTACTTCCATTTTTGATGAATGAATTATCTTTTCACCCATCACAAATTTATGATGTCGTGGTCATTAACTTTCTCATGATAATGTTATATATCACTATATATTAGTCCTTAAACACTAGTTTTCTCTTCCATGACTATAATTTAAGTCCCCACCATTTTTCTCCTTATCTATTAATATGATGATTCGATATTTTAGGTAACCTTTTTATTTACTACTTTATTTTTTAATAGAAGTTTTATTATCTATATTTAAAATATGGGTTTTCAATAAATGTATTTTCAAATATTGAAACACTGATGACCAAGATAAACTTTCACATGTGAAATTTATTTAGGAGGGATATACATACCTAATAATTTAGTTTTAAATAATAATAATCTCGATATCAAGCTTAACATGCCACACCGAGCTTTAAGTAAATTGGGATATATTATAAAATATTATTATTTAAATGTGACCGTAATAACATAGCCATTTAATTATAAGGTATGAATATGAGTAATAAAATTTTGAAATATTTTTATAATGTTACTACTCAATATAAATTTATTGACTAATTCTTAGTAAATAAGTACTCATTTTTTTACTAAATTCATTTTATGGTTCAAAGTGGAATTTTATTCAAAAATGATTTTTATTACATTTTGTGCGTGGATATTATAATTATTTAGTATGAATTTTATAAATTTTATTCTTAAAAATAAAAATCATTTTTGGATTCAACATATAAAAATTAACTTAGGATTAAATTTATGCATTTTTTTTGAAAATATTAATTTTTCAATGAATAATAGAAAATATTAACTTTTATTGAAATATGTATTTTCATTTAAAGAATTTACAAAGTTATATTTTGTTTGAAATTTTTTTCAAAGTAAACTTAGTTCATTTATATTATTAATAATCCAATTAATATCATTTTAATAAATTTTATGCTTGATTTTGGAATAAAAACTTTTTACACTTAAAAAGACATTTTTTTCTGGAAAACCATTTTTCATTGCGATTTGTAGGTTTAATTTTAAATTAAAATCTTTCAATTATTTGAATTTAATATTATAAAATGGATTATATATTTTTAATAATAATAATTAATATAATTTAGTAGTGAAAAATTATTTTTGGTCATTATGAATAGAAAGTGTGATAACTATTTGTCACCTTGGTAAAGGAGATAAAACTAGGTTAATACAATGGGTTAAAACTTTAAAATATTTTTAACGCTTTCCTTTATACTATTTTATGAGTTATTTTTGAAAAAATATATTTTTAATGCGTTAAATAATATATTATAAAACATTATTTATTTTTAATTTGGGAACCCAAGCTTGACTTTTGTTAGATATAAGTTATATTTATTGAAATTAAAAACTATTTTTTAGTATTTTCAATTAATGGCATGGTTGGAAGATACCATTATATTTTGGATTGATAAATAAGTCTAAAAAACCTTAATTATTTTATTTAACCAAAAAAATTCATGTAAACTAATTTATTACTTTATTTCAAGGTAAAATTATTTTTACTCTTAAGCAGGGTACTTTACTAAAAACTAATTTTCCTTCATTATTTTTGTTTTATATTAAAAATAATTTCTACAATATATAGAAATTAAATCTAATAAAATGAATTCAAAATTTTGAATCATAATTTCCAAATTTTTTTATAAGGATCACATTTTTTTATAATATAATTAATTTATCACAGTAATAAGTTATGTTTTTCATGATTAAGGTTAAAATGGATTTAAAGTGGTTTAACTAGGATAAAAGTCTTAAAATGTATCCAAAACTTTTCCAAATGAGATTTTATAAGTTTATTTATACCATATCACATATTATATTAAAATTTGGGTCACCTTGGTTCCACATTATATGAATATGATATATATATATATATAATTTATTCTTTTAAGTAATTCCAAGTGTTTCCTCTCCCTCTCTTATAAAATGATATCACTTATTCTCTCTTATCCAAAATTTATGAGCCTTATAGATCAAAAAATACATAAAAAATACCTTTATATAATCCTCAACACATATTAGATCTTATTTTCTAACTATGATACTATCCTTTTAAGGCTTAAGGTGTAACCCAAAAGAGGTTTCTCAACAAAGAGGTATAACTCTTAACTGAGAAATTTTGATTTTATTTTTTTTATTTTACTTAAAATAAACCTATTATACCCATAATAAAATGATAAATAAAGTATAATAAATATAATTATATATTATTATGAATATGGGATAACCATTTAACACCTATTTTCCATCCTATGAAAATTGAAAACATCACTCATGTGTGCGTATGACTTACTGTCTCCACGTAGTGGTGTAATTCATTTTTCATCACTATGTTACTTGGATGGTTATAAATATAGAACTAATGAATATATATTATATTTATGAAATAATTGTTCTTATATAATTAAAATATAATATATCCCTTCTTACCTTCCAATCCGTTGGAAAATGATGACATCACTCATGCATACGTGTGGACTACCACCTTCACGAAGCGATGTGATCCATTTTCATGTCCACTTTACATGGATGATAATAAGAATATATTTAAAGAATATATATGATATATAATATATGATAATTATTCTTTAAATGTGAATCATTACTTACCTTTATTTTTTTTCATCCCTAACAACGTGAAAATAATGTTCTTGCGTATTTACGACCCATTATCTCCATGAACAATGTAATTCATTTTTTATCTATTTATTTTATGGATGAATATAAATATACATAAATTAATATATATATATATGTATATATATAATATTTATATCACTATTAATATTATATATATGATATAACCATAAAAAATTTATAAATACTGAGACTGCCAAACCGAAACATGTATGAAAAATGAAGCAGTTATCATCTGAAACAGTGATTGTAATAAAGAATTGTTAATAAATGGGTAATAATATATCATAAGTAAATAATATATGGTATTATATATATATATTATTAATGTTATACAATAAATTTATAATAAATATATATTTATTATACCAAAGTTTAGAGAACTTTTAAATCAAGTTTAACTTGAGGTAAGGGATTTTCATCTCACTTTTTTTTTCTATGAAACACATCCCATATTCACTACTTGTATCTTTTACATAGTGTATATACTGACCATGAACTTATTTTATGATTCATTTAATGAAAATTATGGGATATAAATATCAATCTAAGGTTATTTCTTATATGTGGCTTATGATTCAAAAATTACCAGTGGTAAGGGTTTTATGTTTCAATTTTATTATTTCCCATGATTGTTTATGATTAAGTTATAGATAATGAAATTTTATGATCTAACTCTAAATAATTCTCATTAATTTTATTATACTATACTTATTTATCTAAAATAATTTTTTCCTTTCATTTTCCTCACTTTATGTACTCAAGATACCGAAAGAACATTTTAAGGAAAACCAACTTTATTTCTCTCTTCAGTTGAAAATACTTTTTTTTTCATATCCATGTTTTATAAAAATGTTTTCAATAATGTTTTCAATATTATCCTATTATTTTTTTAAAGAAATTTTTTCACATGTTTTAGTTTTTATAAAAAAATTTCAAAGGAATATTCTTGTCATTTTTCGAACGAGGCACATTTGACTTTTTACAAAAATTATGAATGAAATGTTTTTTTAACATAAATGATATGACTAGAATTTATTAACTTCATGATAAATCAGCGATTTAATTATTAATTTAAAATTTTAAATGGTTATTTTAATTATTTTTTTTATAATATTTTAGAATTTTTTAGTTTTTATAGAAGCTATTTCAAAGTAAAAAGATTATTTTCTTCAAGAAATATTCAAAGTGATCTGTTAAATAAATTTTCACATAAGATAAAATAATTTGATGAAACTTATTCCTTAATTAGGATATGATACAATGATACCATAATTATTATTTATTTGTACGATTTATGATTATGATGAAAATATTATTATGAAACCCGTTTATCTTCCATGGGTTATTGTTTGATGATACCCATTTACTTTCCATGGTTTATGATATATAATGAATTTTTTATGATCTCGGGGAACACATATGAATGGATTATAAATATGTGATGGGTGGAACTATAATTATATATCTATACAATTAATTGGGTAAATATGGATATCTCATGAAATAATAAGGATAATAATGAGGAGTGAACCCAGTTCAGTAAGAGACTCTATACAATATGATAGTTTTTGGAGGAAACTTTGACTAGGGATATGATGGTTGGAGGAGTGAACCCAATCCTCTATTATGGTCTTGGAAGTTATTATTTAATACTAAGGAAATGATTTTCTATGATTATTTTCATATAAAAAACTTTGTCTTTAACCAATGTTATGTTATCATGGATTTGGTTGTTTAATTATTTTATGATTAATTTCTTATAAACTATCACGATTTATGACATGATTTAAGATTATGATCTTTGATACGATGGGTATGTATTTTTAATTTTTAAGATCATGTTTTCATACCCTTATTCTCATGTTATGTTTCAGTGATAATTGATATCTACCTTATTTACCCTTACTAAGAATCCAAGATCACCCTTTCTTATGTTTATTTTCCCCAGGTTATGAAGAAAAATTTTAAGTATAATATATCTAAGAATGGTTCTAGTTATAATAACTTAGTGGGAGATAATGTATATCACTTATCAATAAGTTTATTATATATCCAAGTTTCCAAAGACACTAGATCTATATGATTATGTAATGGATTGTAATGTTATTTATTGAATATTTATCTAAAATTATGAAATATTTATCTATGAAAAATATGGGTTGTTAAAAATTTATCATGATGATTGATGGAAAATTATTTGTCCTAATCCATGTCGAGATTTAAATTGAAACCTATAATAACCAACCTTAACTTATTGGTACCAAATTTAGCATCCAATTATTATTTCTTCTTGAATACCTACTAACAAATTTACATCAATGGGAGAAGACACCAAAATAGAGAACTAGATTTTGGTGCATAAAATCCATTTTTGAATTCATATAATTTTTCCAATCTTATATTATTTAAATTTACTACTTATTTATAGGATTAAATACTCTTTTAAAATAATATATCACCTAACTTTGTGAATATAAAACCTACTTTTAAATTTCCTATCTAGTATGTGTCTCAAGAATTATTTATCCCACTAAATCTTATGGAGTTTACTATTCCTATTCCAACTCATGTTCATCTAGATATGTGACTTCATTAAAGTATAGGTTATCCAACTGTCACAAATGATAAGTGCTTCCCTCTTAAAAAAATATCCAATCACTTGATTAATACCATTATATAATAGAGAAATTTATATCTTATGTATCTTTTATATAATTAATTGAGATACACATAGTGTTTTTCTTGATGTAAGTATGTTTCTAAAATTAGATTTTACAGACATTTCTCATCAAAACACATGAAGCTGGGACATTATCACGATCCAAACTGGGTCATCCCTGAACAGGTCACCCGAGTCGGCCTGCGACAAGGACCTAAGGGAATTATTGATCCCCACGGGCTGATAACTAGTGTCAAGTATCAAAATAAACCAGTTGGGAATTATTTGGACCATAACAACAGACAAATAAATAAACATAAACTTAACAAAATAGATAAATAAAAGAAAATAAACTGAACAAACTGGCAGAAAAAAAATGAATAAACTAAGCAATGATATATAACTCAAGTGACCGCATGGGTCACCACATATCATAAACTAAACTCTCTCCAAGAGTGATCCAAAACTATAGGAACTTGAAGCTGAAAAATAAAGTATGCGTGAGCATTGAGTTTCTCAGTAGGAATTCCAAATAACAACAACACCCTATGCCCTTGCCTTTAAGAATAAACCCAATCATGATAGTTTGAAAATAAGATGTAATAAAATAATGTTTTTCATTATATTCAAATTCAAGTCACAAATTTAAGTTTTTAATAAAAGCATTTCTACTCTAGTATATTTTAAAAATAGTTTCCAAGAATTCTTTAACATTCCAAAATAAAAGTCAAACATTTTAAATTAAAATCATGGATTTTACAATGATGAAACAAGATTTAAGTAACAAAAATGGAAATTATTTCACAAGCACCATGTCATAAGTGATCACCATGGTCAATCCCTATAGGTAACTAGCACAAATGAGACCCTAGGAACCTCATACCTCAGTGAAATGTGGTATAGAAACCATGAATGACAATGTTCTCGTGAATGATCCACTAGTATGGGACACCCCCATAACCTAGTGGTCTCCCATCATAAAAAATGTTTAGTTATATTTGTAGAGTTAATCCTGATAGACGAAACTGGGACAAACCACTTCCATATCATCTAGCGTACTAGACCTAGTCCCCCCACCTAGATACCCTAGGTTTCCCATGTGCTCTATTTCAAGTGGTGGTGAATTTTCATCAAACTAACATGTATGAACATATCATTATCTTTATTTAAAAACACACCCACCCTCTCACTACTGATCTCCCTCCTTGAATGCATCCCCTTTTTACAGAATAAAACCACACACAAGCCTTTACCCTAGGTACATATCAAAAATTACACATTAACACTTGCATCAAATTTCTCAAATTAAGGAGAATTCCTCAAGTGGGGTTTTACACTATCTAAAACCATTTTCAAGTGCCAAACGAGCCTTGTTACTTTGAAAGGAATACTTTCATTTTTAGAAAATACAATTAACAAACACTTTTATTTTAAAAATTATTTAAAAGAACAATTAGACCACCAAGGTACCACACACTTACAAATAGGCATGAAATCATGTATAAAACAAATCAATCCATCTGAGAAAGTAAAAATTACAATTAATCTCAAATTCACACAAAAAATACATGTGATTTTTCCAAACATACCAAAACAAGAGATTTCCTTTTTTTAAATGACACAATAACCCATGTTCAATCAATTAAACTTTCAAAAAAAATATGAAAAACACCAAATATTATGGGTACTACCAACCACACACCCCAAAATTGTTTTTGAAAACACCTTTAAGTATTTAAAGTTTCATTATTGGAAAGACATTTAAAAAAAGACCACATTTTAAAACATAAAAGTGAATCATGAAAAATAAAACAAGTTAAACACCACTCATCACTAACACTTTTCATAGCACATATATATACTATTTAATATTTATTTTTTTAAAACACTCAAGAAATTATGGAATTAAAATTAAAGGTATAGACATAGGGGACCAACCTCAAACATGTTGCTATTTGTCGATGACCACTTAGGCCGACATTTTGAACTTCCTTGAACATGCGTTTATACACACACACATATATAAATACCCCTAGGTGCATTGTATATATTCCCCATGGCATGAGTGAATATGTACAATGAGGGAATATATATATATATATTCTTTACCCTATGAATGTACATGTAGGAATTCTCGACACTAGTAGCCCAAAACCATCACAGCGAGGTCCAACACACACTATAAAAATTTTCCAACTGCTCAAACACAACGAAAAAGACCCATAAACCCAAAATAAATTTTCAACAACTCAAAAATCAAAAAAATCATAAATTAAAATTAAAAAACCATGAATAAATTGAAGAACCCTTACCCAAAAACCATGGTAAACCCACTGCCCTTGACGAAAGTGACCAAAACCAGCCTCGACGGAACTCGACGAACCCTAAATAATAAGAATCAATCAAAAGCAGAACCACCACGCACATTAGGGTTCGAACAAGGTATACAAACCCCATTAAATCAGATAAAATACCAAAATAGGGGGAAGGGTAAGGGATAAGAGGCTCACCAGAGGGATTCTCACACCAAAATGGGAGGAGATTTGGTCACCAGAGGGGGAGAGTGGCGCACTGGAGCTTTTCTCGGTTGACCGGGTTACGTGGACAGGATAGGGGGAGCCCGGGTTTCCTGAGAAGGGGAGGGGGAAGACCGCCACATTATGAGGGAGAGAGTCTGGATGGAGGGTTTCTGAACCATAGGAGAGCCGACCAAGGGCGTTGTGCACCAGGAGGGTCGAGCGGGTGGAGCGCGATGGGGAAGGGGAAGGGGAAGGGGTGAGGCGTAAGTAGGGTAAAAACAAAAGAAAAGAAAAAAATGATAATAATAAATCTAAAACCACTAATAACAACAACAACGACAACAATATTAATAATATTAATAATAACTTAATAATAATAATAAACTAAATAATAATATTATCATCATTATTATTAAATTGTTTTCCATTTATTTTATTTCATTTCATTTTGATTTTAATTTAATAATTTTTTTAAAATATAATAAACCAAAATACTCAAATATAAATAAAAATAACTATGACCATAAGATGATGAATCAGGGTGTGAAAATTCTCCCCACCACAAAAAATTTCTTCCCCCATAAAGTCACCCATCCAAATGAGGAATCAAAATCGAGTTCAAAATTGAATGAGGCCAACAAAATCATGAACTCAGTGTGACCTTTGCCTATACCAGTCAAACCCAACTAGCTCTAAGGGAAAACACAATGAAAATAACCATGAGGAAAATAGGGGGGTTCTCCCCACCACAAGAACCCAACTAGCTTGGCCAACATTAAAAATCTCAGCATGGGATAACTATAGAACTACCGACCTGAACTAAAGAAAAAATACCCTACAAAGACCAAAACTACCACACAAATTAACTCTTGAAGTAACCACAATAAGATCCATGGTGGGTCTCCCCACCATCTAAGAACTGACTAGATTAGACCAACTAGCATGGGCCAATATGGGAAACCCAACACAAACCTACCCACAAACTCTCTGCACAAACCAAACACCTACCACATGGGGTTCCCGATGAAATACCCCAAAACAAATGGAAGAAAAAACAATTGTTTATTATTTCCCAAGATTCATGCATCTCCAAAATGAGCATGTCTTAAAACGAACGTGTCACAAAAGGATCTAACCACATAAGAGAGATAATCAGCTCGAGGCTCACATACACAAAGAGATAACCTTCAAGGCTCACATTTGAGGAGGAAAAACTACTAGAATTACAATAAAATGATATCACCATGACTTATTATAACCAAAGTGGGGGTATTGAAAGAACAAATAACACAATAAAAAAATGAGACATCTACATCTCTTACAACAAAATAAAACCTTCAAAGATGAGAAATCTACAATAGAGAAATTTAAACCATCCCCATTCCAAGACTGGAGACAAAAGTTAGACCAAGGTCCTCCATAACCAATGATTTCCTAACTGTGTGAAAATCTTCACTCTATGAACTATGGTTGGAGATCTGATGTATTGAATCATCTACTACCTCGTAGTCAGGAGATGATGATTATCAATCAGAACGTCCTATTTCAGTCAACTGACTTAGAAAACCCCCTTTGGATGACACAAGAAACCACACCGAATGAAACATCTTTTCATAATCCTCGACGAATGAGACATTCTTCTATTTTTCAGCTAGCTAAGGTGGGCGAAAAACCATGTGTGGTCCACAATAACGAAAGGCTCTAGCTTCACCACTCAATTCAAAGTCTAGATAGCATTTTTAATGGGAATAATCAAAGAAACACTCATTCATAACTTCCTCAAAAATTTTAACCACCTTAGTTTTGACAATTTCAAGACACTAAACGACAACCAACACTGACAAAAAGACTTTGAAGGATGATGACAAGGTGACTTAAATTACTCAAACAGATTGCACTAGAAACAAAAAAGAGAGTGGCCCGATTATTAAAAGATGGAAATGACAAGAAGACTTGTCTGAAATAGGTTCCTCTGATTCATGCTCTTCACCAGATGAGGAACCTTCCTGAACCCCAAAAATAATCGATCCTTGAACCTTGGATTGATATACCACACAAGTGAAACATTAGTTGATTACCTGAAGTTATATTTGTAGAAAAAGGAACCAACTCCTTGAGATTCCCAATGTATGCCTTCACTATTCATTGGTCTTACTAGACACTCATGTGCTATTTTACTTTCCTGACTTCACCTTATTAAGTATAAACCATCAAGTGAAATTGGTCTCAAACACCTTCCAAGACACCCTATCATGCAGTGATTCTAGGATTACCTTCTTCACTAATCTAAAGTTGAACCTTCAAATGAACTCGAACTAGTATGATCTCTCATAACTTTTGGAGTTTCTAGTAACCTGAAAACACAAATGATTTTACCAAGATAGTCCTACACCTTCAATAGATCATGATCACTATGAAAAAAGGACAACAACTGAAAATAACTCAATTCTCCCACCCTGCTAAGAGTCTGGGTAGAGCCAACAACTAGAAGTGAATCACTAGAACCCTTTAGGAATTTTATGAGTGGCATACTCAAAAAAGATAGGCACAAACCTAAATCAAAACTCATCACAAACTGAAATCCCACACTTCAATAAAAAACCAAAACTCAAACTCAAATCAACATTTCAACACCATTTTCAGCAAACAAAACAACTTAAATATCCACTATTGGTATTCCATGAAGTCTTACACACATATATATACCCCCTTTTGATATATTAAGAATATATCCACACATACCACCAATTATACCTATGCCACATGCATACCTCCATATATGTGACCCTTCATAGGAATACTAAGGGTAAATTCAAAACACTTCTCATTTTAAAAATAGATTATTCAACATAAATCACAAATTAGGAACTAATTTAGAAATTTCACTTATCATTAAAACAACACAATTCCAAATTCCCAAAAATTTTATAATTCACATTCCAAAAAGTGTTACCAAGATCCCAAAACAACTTCCAAAACACCTCCCATTTTTTCATTTCAAACCACACATTCCATTAAAAGAAAACAATTTCTATTTCAAAACCACTTTACCAATCCAAAACATCATTTCCTTTTGAAAATACATTTTTTATAAACCATTTTCTTTTTTTTTGAAATCCACTCAAGTCATTCAAAACTAATCCCAAACATAACTCACGTAAAAACTTCCAAAAATAAGGGACTAGTGGCTATGCCAACCCAAAAAAATGTATTAGAAGACCATGATCTGAGAAATAATCCACCATAGGAAGTATCTTGAACCATTAACTCAGGTTGTACATGGGTCGCTACTCTATAAAATCTCATCGCATAACACCAACTCACTTCCTTTTTCATCATTTATCCACACAAACTAATAAAAAGAAAAATTCAAATCCCGGACTACCTCTGGAAACTCGAGGCTCAGAAAGGGAAAGGGTTCATGACATCCTTCCTGCACCTACCAATCGATTACCGACAATACTAATCTCCAAGATACCTAACACCCCAAAAAACAAGGGCCTCATCTGATACCATTTTTTCTCAAACCAACCCGGGTCATCCCTGAACCAGTCACCCAAGTCGACAAACAATAAGGATCAATGGGAGTTCCTAATCCCCACGGGCTGGAAACTAGTGACAGGCATCAAAATAAACTAGTTGGGAATGATTTGTCCCATAAAAAAGACAGATAAATAAACATAAGCTGAATAAAACAGATAATTAAAAGAAAATAAACCAAACAAACTTCAGTAGAAAAAGGAATAAACTAAGCAACAAGACATACCTCAAGTGACCTCGTGGTTCACCAAAGAACATAAAATACACTCCCTCCAAGAGTGATCCAAAACTAGAGGAACCTGAAATAGAAAAATAAAGTAGGTGTAAGCACCGAGATGCATTTTAGAAATTCCAAAGAACAACAATTCCCTATTCCCTTTACTTTAAGAAGAAACCCAATCATGCTAGTTTGAAAATAAGGCATAATAAAATAATGTTTCTCATTCTATTCAAATTCAAGTCACAAGTTTACATTTTTAAGGAAAAAATATCTATTCAACTACATTTTCAAAATATTTTCCAAGCATGCTTTAACAATCCAAAACAAAAGGAGAAAATTTTAAATTAAAAACATGGATTTTACAATGAGGAAATAAGTCCATATATTCCTCTAAGGAACCCAATTCCTTTTTCTCAATTTGTTTCTAAGCCCAGAAAATCCTTTGAACCTGATGCTAAAATTCTTAACATGTTTAGATGTGTTGAAGTCATCATTTCCATTTTATATTCCATCAAACAAGTTCCTAAGTATTCCAATTTTCTTAAGGAATTTTACACTCATAGGAGAAAACTTAAGACCATTGAGAATGTTTCAACATAATAGTCTATACCCATGAAGTGAAAAGATCCAAGGAATTTTACAGTTCCATACCAAACTAGAAGTTCCAAAATTTATGATGCACTAATAGACCTAGAATCCTCAATTAATATCATTCCCAAATCCCTCGTCTCCAACCTTGTTCTAGGCCCATTATATCCAACATGTGTTGTCATTCAATTAGCCAATTGAAGCACTACCAATCTTGAGGGAATAATCGAGGATGTATGAATTCATGTTAATGATCTTATATTCCCAGCTGAAATTTATGTACTTGACAAGGAAGGTGAGGTGAACCCTTCTTGATCTCCCCTAATTCTAGGAAGACCATTCCTAATGATATCTAAAACCAAAAGTGATGTCTATGCTAGTATCTTATGCATGGAATTTGGGGACCAAATGTTCAAGTTAAATATTTTTAAATCCATGTGATACCCATCATAGAATAAATTGGTATTGTCTATCCATACTTATGAAAGTCTCTCTGAGAGTGTGTTTAATCCTAATCCATCATGTTATTCATGTTCTAATAATAGAGGAGTTTGTGAATATTGCATCCTCATTAACCAAGTCATAAATGGAGAAGTTGATTTTGGAATTACAAATGAAAAATCCATTGATATAAAGGATCTTGAAAACTCTTTGGAATCCCATCTAACATCTGGCCTCTAATGCTTCAACTTGGATGGTAATGAGGAAAAATAACAAGCATGTTCATTTTTTGATTCAAATCAAATTATCCAAAATTCATCATTTACTATACATGATTCTGAAAATTCTGTTATATGTGAGGTGAACCTTGAACCAATGTGTTTATATTGTCCCGATGGTAGTTATTTTTGTGACATTTGTTCACTAATTAATAAAGTGATAGCTAGTGAGGTTAAAATTAACCATTATTTGCAAATAAACATTGATATAAAGTCTATTAAAAAATTTATTCAGTCTTATGACTCCACTAATCCTCATTATTGTACTATAGTAAGTCATAAAATAAATGAGTTAAAAACAACTGGGATATCATACTCTGATTTCATATTATTTGAACCTTGCATCAACACACCATTTGAATTTAAATATCTTTATGAACTTCCAAGAATAGAAAACCAACACTCAATGGGCTGTTTAATACCTCAATTTTGAGACCAAAGAGAGATTACCATATTCTTTTTCCACCCCCATGGAATTTAAAGAAAAAAATTCAAGGAATGGGAGAAATTATCCAATGAACAATCCGAAATCCCAAAGCAGAAGTTTTTATGGAAGCATACTAGATTAGAGAAAATATGATGGCCACCATCAAACTATGGGTAGTCCATTACAAATTTCTAGATATAGATATATAAATACAGCGCTACTTGGGAGGAAACCCATGTTTTCTTTTACTTTTATGAAATTTTAATTTCTTTTTAGTTTTCATTAAATGAATAATGTTTCCTATTTTTGATTCTCTTTTAGGTAATGGAAATTTTCCAAAGCATCACTGGAGAGGACACATGCCCCATGAAGATATCGACTTTCATAGACCTACCACTGGATAGATATAAATACCCACTAAATACAAACCAGGGTAACCTTTTTCCCTTTAAATCTATCTCTCTAACTCTTCCTCTCTTCCTCTCTCCCTCTCTTTAATCTTCTTCCTATCTATTTCATTTGTAACTACTTTATTCATCAAACCCTTTATTTTTCTCTTTTTCTTTTGCGTGGGTGTGTATTTTAAAATCACTGAAAAAACTAAAAAAACTAAAACAATTAAAACAACTAAAAGAGTCATACTTACTCACCAACCACTTTTTAAATTTTTTGCAATAATTTTGTGGAGTCAAAAAGGAATATTTCAATCTATTTTTTTTATTTTCACCATGAATTTGGATAAAGAATTTTGTTTCAAGTATATTAATTTTGAATGCTCAGTTTTAGATTTGTAAAGTGATTATTCCCCAACTGTTTGTAAGATCATTAGCTTTCATTCCAAAGTTATCTATGACCATATTTTCATTTTGTGTGTTTTCACCTCCTTTTGTGAGTCTTGAGTTTTTGGAACTTAAAGAATAATTTCCTACTTTTGTATACTTTAATAGGATATAGAAATTTTCTGAACCACATGAGTTTCACAAAATCTAAATAGGCCCCCATTGATATTATATTAATCTTCCTTTTGAAATCCTCATCAGGCCTATGAAAACCTTTTTGTTTATAGACACATTACAATCCCAATACCTTTTCCCACCCAATAACTACAATGAATTACATTATATAATTTATTGAAATTTAGGTGTGGGGGGGGCATGGATTTTATTTCGGGTACCATTTGCTTGATTTTAAATGTGTTTTCATATACTTGAGGACACATCCATTTTAGTGTGGGGGAGAGGTTTTATTCCTTGAGTTTGGGGAATGTATTTGAATTTATGTAATTTTGTAAATGTTTTTTAAAAGTGTTCAAAAAAAATTAAAAAAAAATAAAAAGAAAAAAATAATAATAAATTGGGTTGTGTCTTTATAGGGTCAAAAATCACTCAATATTAACCATTGATATTGTTATAATTATTACAATCAGGGTCATGAGAAGATGAATCATGGTTTGGTATATGAGTGCGAGATATTTCTCAAGTTCAACTTTCAGAAAAATAAAAAGAAAAAAAAAGAAAAAAAGAGAACACTTATGTCATTGGAAGAATTTTTATGTTTTGTAAATATTTCATCTTCTCATACCCTTTAAATTTTCTTCCACATTTGCGTCTTTCTTCACACAATAATTCCCTTGTAAATATGTTTTTCCATTTCATTCCACATTTCATTTCAAAAAAATTGTTCATTGTTTTACACATGCTAATATTTTACCCATCTTCTCCTCTTTCTGGGACATTAAATTCTTACTGACCCATATCCATAGAAAAACCACTTCAAAATACCTATTGATTCTTGTGCACTTTAGGATATGTAATTTAAGATGATATATCTTTCAAACTTTATGATTTTAACCTTTTGTTGGTGAATGAGTGAACCTCCAGAAATAAATTTTTATCATCTTGAGAGGAGTGAGTTTTGAGTGACCACATTTTCCATTTCTAAATTTTGGAAAGAAAAATGAATTGTTTTTGGAACATTGTTTCTGTAAGAATTTGCGGTGGAGTTTAATATGGATGAGTGAAATGGTCTAAACCTCCCCTGATTGTAGAAAACAACATTTTAATATTTGGTGGTGAGTGAGAATAATTTTGTTATGTTTTTATATTTATTATAGATGAGGACATACAAAATACTAAGTTTGGGGGAGTTGATGTTATTAATTTATTCATAACTTTTTGTATACTTCCTTTAGTAAATTTCATGTAAAAGTGCATAATTGGTGTGAGATAATCATGTTTGAAAACTAAATATAATTTTTGAGAATTATTTGAACTAGTCAAATTGTTTTAGTTTACTATTTTAATTATAAATCTCACAATTCTTATCTAAATTTCATGGTTATTGTTTTTTAGGATACCTTATTAAATTTCCTATATATAATTATTTGGAATCATTTTCCAATTTTTCCATTGGAAGGGTCATATGGACCACAAAAGAAGGCCCACAAAATATGTAAAGAAAATGGTCAGCCATGAAGATTGAATTACTAAGATAAATTCAGAATTTAAAAATCAATGATCATCCACCAAAAGTCTAGGGACAATACCCTTAATATTTAATAAACATTTAAAGTAAAAAATACACTAAAAAGGGCCCAAATGATTTTATGAAGTCCATCCCACCATTCTGTCTGTGAAATGAAATCAACACAAAAAACATGACTTTTCTCCTGAAATAGACATTCATTCGAGCTGATATTTTTCAATGTGAAAGATAAGATATAGGTGTCCTACTTTGTTGAATAAAGTATTCAGATTTTAGGGAATATTACTATTAAAAAACCAATTCACATTTTGGACTTGAAAAAGTATGGATATAAATGGACTGATTAAAATTGTTTAATAAAACCACTATAACTACGGATCATTAAGTAAAATGGCCCCCAAATTTTCAAATTAGATAGAGGAGATACATATAGAAAACTTGTAATAGGATTAAATCTCTAGATTCATCTGTCTGGTTGGCCAAATTGGTGATCCAATTGGATGGGAAAATTTGGAATGCAAATAGTCCACCACCATTGGGCTATAAATGAATCCCCCTAGTCTCCTTGAAAGGGGTTGTCATATAAGAACTTAATTAGAATATTTTTCATGAATATAGCCTTGAAAATGTTCTAGGGTGTATTTCCTTGATCTTTTTTTAACAATAGATACCTCTCCAACACTTTTTTTCATGTTCATTTTTGTTCGTCTCATTTGTAATTGCATAAGTTGTTTTCAATTTAATTTGAATTTTAATGAAAGTTTCTTATTAAGATTATCTTTTAATCATCCAGCCCATATTATTAAATATTTATGATCTTAAAATATTTTAAATCAATTATAAAACCATTCTATTTTTTTCTTTCTCATTCAATCAAAAGTCCGTTTTCTTTAATTCTCTTCACATTTGTGTGTGTGTTTGGCGCACTATTCTTATCTTGTCCCATTATTTTTATTTTCTTCTTAACTCATAAAACTAAAAATCATAAAATATATTAATATCCATATCAATGGATAATTAAATCTACCATTTGGGTGATTTATAATTTGGGGATGTTAAGTGACTGAGAGCTTCTGCTTGATGAATATTCATTGAATTAACATTGTGTATGTTAAACTTAAATTGTCATGTATTAATGAAATATTTTTCTTAACATATGTATTACATGGATTATTGGAACCATAAATACACTACCATAAACATGTAATTATTGATATTATAGACCTAAGTTATGTTAAGGCTTGGATTAAAGACTTAACACTTGGGAATTCCAATCAATGTCATATTTTAAAGTGGGTGTTAATTTAATGAAATATAAAGAAAAGCTCAAGGTTATCACAATATTAAATCTCTAATAATGAAATCACCCCAATATTTATTAAATTGTTAAATCAATCTAAATCAATCAATCATTTAAATTAATCTCTGAAAACAAACCCCTCAAGAAAAATATAATTAACTAAAAATATCCGACTATTAAAAAGTATCATTGTCAAGGGTTCAAGACTAGTGATGTTATACACATTAGCAGAGCATCAGAACCATGAACAGTCGATTGGAGACAATCATATATGCTTTAAATGGTGCCTTTTTATGGGATGGTGCATTAAATATTCATTAGTTTTTGGTTCTTGTAAAAAAACAAAAGAAAAAAACAATTTTTTTAAAAATAATTGAAAAAAACATAAAGAAAAACCCATATTCCCTTAAAAATCATAAAAAAAGAAAAAACCATCTTCATCTTTCTTTCAAAATATATCTGAATTCGTTGTATCCTCCCAAAAAATACCTCAGATTTTTTTGATCCTAAAATCAAGTGAACACTTCACCAAATTTGGAGGACCATTAGGGATAATCAAAACCATGTCCAACCAATTTATTTAGACATGGATAATCCTTGGGAACAAACACTTAAAGAATTAACTGCCCATAATATGAGTTATAAACCCCTTGGTATTAAATATACAAACATTTAGGCTGATTTCAAACTCAAATTAGGTTTGATTCATCTTATACCTTTTTTCCACAGGCTAGCCGGTGAGGATTTACATCTTCACCTCAAAGAGTTCCAAGTGGTGTTCTCTTCCATGAATCCTCAAGGGGTTTCTGAAGAACAAATCAAATGGAAAGAATTAAATTTCTCTCTTGATGACTTTTCCAATTCATGGATCTACTACCTCCCTCCAAGCTCCATAAACTCATGGAATTACATTAAGTGACTCTTCTTAGAAAAATTATTTCCTGTTTCTCATACTGATTCTATCTGAAAGGAAATAAGTTGTATCCATCAATTCCCTAATGAGTCACTCCATGAATACTAGAAGAGGTTAAAAAAACATGTGTAAACCTATCCACACCATCAAATCCTTGACCAAATCTTGATTCAATACTTCTATGAGGGGTTATTGGCTATAGAGAGAACTCTCTTTGATGCTGCAAGTGGTGGTGCTCTTGTTGAAAAAACTTATATAGCTACATGAGATCTCATAAGCAGTATGGTTGAAAACACACAATAGTTCTATACTCAAGAACATACTTGAGTCAAAAAAGTCCAATAGAATCAATATATAGATCCAAACAAGATGACCGAGTGGATGAACAAACTTACAGGTCTTGTGAGACAACTAGAGGTGGCTACCAAATCCCCAACCTCATCTTCTCCACAATCTCTATTCCATGGACCTATCAAGAATTGTGGAATCTATAGCTCACTATATCATCCAACTGACAAATGTCCAGAACTTCAAGAGGATCCATCTGATTAAACCAGACCAATGGATCCTAGTGCAACATATGATTATAGGGACACCAACCCTCAACAATTAGGTCAGTTCATTAGAAACTTCAACCAACCCCACTCTGATCCCTTCTATTCTACCTTTAACCAAAGCTTGAGGTATGGTAATCCCAATTACCATCCTCATAAATTACCTCCTTAAAACCCAAAACAATTCCAATATGTTCATGGTGTTGGTAACTTCTAACAAACTTATCGTTTTATCTCTCAACCTCAAAGGATCAATCCTCCTCTTTCTCCCCCAGGATTCCACTATCCTAATGAGCCTTCCCAATTACCAAACCAATATAAGTACTTTCCCAAGAACCAAAATCAAGGAAATCCCAATTCAGGGCAAGACTCTTCTTTGAAGAAACCATAGGAAATCACAATAGAATATCTTTCCTCAACCCATTCTAGCCTCAAAAACATTAAAACCCAAATTGGTCAACTTTCATCCCACCTTATCCAGCAGCAACCATCCAATTCATCCCAACTCTGAACTCAACCGTTTCCCAACCCCAAGGGTAATTTAAGTGAAATTTCACTTATATCAAGAAATAAAATTTCTATTTCTAATGTTGAATCCTCTAACCCCCTTTAAATGTTGACCTAGAAAATAAAAATAAAAAAAAACCAGAAAAGGAACCTGAAGCTACTCCCTCACCTCCTTCTATTCCTCTAAGGAACCCAATTCTTTTTCCTTAATCCATTTCTAAGCTAAGGAAATCCTTTGAACCTAATCCTGAAATGTTTGAAAATTTTAGATGCATTGAATTCAACATTACCCTTTTATATTCCATCAAAAAAGTTCCTAAGTATGCCAATTTTCGTAAGGAATTATGCATTCAAAAGATAAAACTTAGGACCATTGAGAATGTTTCAACACAACAGTCCATACCCATGAAGTGAAAATATCCAAGGACCTTTACGGTTCCATAACAAATTGGAAGTTCCAACTTTGATGATGCACTCATAGAACTAGAAGCCTCAATTAATGAAATGCCCAAATCTATATTCTCCAGCCTTGGTCTAGGTCCCTCACATCCAATGGGTGTGGTCATTCAATTAGCTAATCGAAGAACTACCAATTATGAGGGAATAATCAAGGATGTCCCAATTCATTTTAATTATCGTATATTTCTAGATTATATCTATTTCCTTGACATTGAAGGTGATCCAAACTTTTCTCGATCTCCCCTACTTCTAGGAAGGCCATTCCTAATGACATCTAAAACAAAAATTTATGTCCATGCTAGCATCTTATCTATGGTATTTTATGACTAACTAGTCAATTTTAATATTTTTCAATCTATGCAATACCCATCAGAGAATCAATCAGTATTCTCTATCCATGCATATGAAAGTCTCTCTAAGAGTGTGTTGAATCGCAATCCATTGTGTTCTTCTTGTTCTAATAATAGAGGAGTTTGTGAATATTGCATCCTCATTAACGAAGTCATAAATGGAGAAGTTGACGTTGAAATTACAAATGCAATCTCCATTGATCTAAAGGATCTTGAAAACTCTTTGGAATCCCATTTAACATTTAGCCTCCATTGCTTACACTTGGACGGTAATGAGGAAAACGAAAAATCATGTTCATTTTTTGATTCAAATAAGATTATCCATCATTAATCATTTTCTATACATGATTCTAAAAATTATTTTATATGTGAGGTGAACCCAGAACTAATGTGTTCATATTGTCCTGATGGAAGTGATTTTTGTGATATTTTTTCCCTAATTAATAAAGTGATAACTGGTGAGGTTGAAATTTACCATTCTTTGGAAAAAAACATTGATATAAAGGATATTGATTTTTTTTACATTCTTATGAATCCACTGATTCTCATTATTATATTTCAGTAAGTCATGAAATAAATTAGTTACAAACAATTGGGATCTCATACTTTGATTTCATATTATTTGAACCTTACATCAATGCACCATCAAAATTGAAACATCTTCCTGAACTTACAAGAACAGAAAACCAACACTCAATGGGATTCATAATAACTCAAGTTGAATACCAAAGAGAGGACGACCATATTATCTTTCCACCCCCATTAAATTTCAAGCAAAAAAACAAGGAAGGGGAGAAATTATCCAATGAACAATCAGGAATACCAAAAGAGAAGTTTTTATGGAAGCACACTGGAGTTGAGAAAATATGATGGCCACCATAAAACTATGGGTAGTTCACTGAAATTATCTATATGTAGATAAATAAATGTAACACTACTTTGGAGGCAACCCATGTTTTCTTTTACTTTTATGAAATTTGAATTTCATTTTAGTTTATCATTAAATTAATAATGTTTCATGTTTTTGATTCTCTTTTAGGTAATATAAATTTTCCAAAGCATGACTAGAGAGGAAATATTCCCCAATAAGTCATTGACTTCCATAGACATACCACTTTATTTATATGGATACCCAATAAATACAAACCAGGGGGCACCTCTTTCCCTTTAAATCTATCTCTCTAACTCTCTCTCTCTCTTCTTTTATCTTCCTCTTTCTTATTCTTCCCCTCTCTTTCATTTTTTAATAATTTATTAATCAAACCCATTATTTTTATATTTCTCTTTTGTGGGGATTTGTATTTTAAAAACACTAAAAAAACTAAAAAAACTAAAACAATTAAAAAAACTAAGAGTCATAATTACTCACCATCTACTTTTGAAAAATTTTCCAACCATTTTGGGGAGTCAAAAAGGCATATTTCCATCTAATTTTATTTTGTATTTTCATCATGAATTTGGATAAAGAATTTTTTTTAAAGTATAATAAATTTTTAATGCTCAGTTTTAGATTTGGAAAATGATTATTCTCCAACTGTGTGAAACATCATTAGCTTTCATGACAAAGTCATCTATGACCATAATTTCATTTTTTGTGTTTTCACACCCTTTTACAAGTCTTGAGTTTGTGGAACTTCAAGAATAATTTCCTACTTTGGTGTACTTTAATATGATAGAGGCATTTCTTGAACCACACGAGAATCAAAAAAATCCAACTAGCCTCATACTAACATTAAATTAATCTTTCTTTTAAAATCCCCTTCAAGATAATAAAAACATTTTCTTTGATAGTCACATTACTATCCCAATACCTTATCCCACCCAATATCTACATGGAATTACATTTGACAATTTATTTAAATTTAAGTGTGAGGGGGAATGGATTTTATTTTAGGTACCATTTTCTTGATTTTCAATGTGTTTTTATATTCTTGAGGATACACATCCATTTTTGTGTGGGGGAGAGGTTTTCATTAATTAAGTTTGGGTAATGTATTTTCATTTATGTAATTTTTTAAATGTTATTGAAAAGTGTTCAAAAAAATTGAAAAAAGGTTTGTGTCTTGAGAAGGTTAAAAATCACTCTTTCTCAACCTTTGATCTGGTTATAAATATTAGAATTAGTGTTGTGAGGATATAAATCATGGGTTTGGGATATGAGTGTGATATTTTTTTCAAGTTAAACTTTCAAAAAAAATGAAAAGAACAAAAGAAAAGAAAAAAAGTGAAAACTTATGTTATAAAAGAAGTTTTGTGTTTTGTAAATATTTCATCTTCTCATCACCTTAATATTTTCTTCCTCCTTTGAATCTTTCTTCAAAAAATCATACCCTTGTAAATATTTTTTTCCATTTCTTTCCATGTTTCATTTCATAAAAATTGTGCATTGTTTTAACCATGCTGATTATTTACCCCTCTTCTCCTCTCTCTTCAAAATTAAATTCCTACCCTCCCATACCCATAGAAAAACCCCTTCAAAAGACCTCTTGATTCTTGTGAACTTTAGGATAGGTAATGGATGATGAGATCTCTTTCAAACTCTATGATTTTCACCTTTGTTTGGTGAATGAGTGAACCTCCAAAAATAAATTTTTATCATCTAGAGAGGAGTGAGTTTTGAGTGCCCACATTTTTCATTTATAAATTTGGGCATTAAAAATGAATTACTTTTGGAACATTTTTTATAAAACAATTTTTGGTGGAGTTCAATATGGATGAGTAAAATGGTATAAACCTCCCCTGATTGTGGAAAACAAAATTTTAATATTTTTTGGTGAGTGAGAATAATTTTGTTATGTTTTGGAATTTTTTTTACATGAGGACATTCACAAGAATAAGTGTGGGGGAGTTGATGTTATTAATTTATTCATAACCTTTTTTATACTCCCTTTAATAAATTTCATGTAAAAGTGCATAATTGGTGTGAGATACTCATGTTCTAATACTAAATATAATTCTTGAGCATTATTTGAAGTAGTCCAATGGATTCAGTTTAATATTTTAAATATAACTCTCACCATGATTATCCAAGTTTCATGGTTTTTATTCTTTAGAATACCTTATTTAATTTCAAACATATCATTAGAAGGAATCATTGTTCAATTCTTCTATTTTAAGGGTCATATGGACCACACAAGAAGGCCCCCAGAATCTATGAAGAAAATGGACCAACCATTAAGATTGAATTACTAGGCCCAATCTATAATTCCAAAATCTTGGATTCTCCACTAAATGTTTTGGGACAAAACCATTCATATTTGATAAAAATTTCAAGTCCCAAATACACTAAAAAGGGGCCCAAATGATTCTATGAAGTCCAGCCCATCATTCTCTCTAAGATATGAAATTAGAACACAAAAAATGAATTGTTTCTTGATATATACATTAGTTAGAGATTATATTTTTCAGTGTGAAATATAGGATATAGGTTTATAACTTTTTTTAATAATGTTTTCAGATTTTAGGGCATATTCCTATTCAAAAACCCATTCACATTTGGCCTTGAAAAATATGGATTGAAATGGATGTATTAAAATTGTTTAATCAAAACAACATAACTTTTGATAATTAATTAAAATGGACTCAAAATTTTTAAAGTGGACATAGGAGATCCATATAGACAACTTTCAATAATATCATATCTCGATATTTGGATGTCTTGTTGCCCAAATTGGTTATCCATGTAGAGGGGAAGATTTGGAATGCAAACAGTCCACCACCATTGGGCTATAAATGCACCCCTCCCATACTTGCAAAGGGTTAGCATTTAAGCACTTAATGAGGATTTTTTTAATTAATATAGACTTTCCAAGGTCTTGAGAAGAATTTCCCTGATCTTTTTTTTAACAAGAGATACCTCTCATACACTTTTGTTTTCATGTTCTTTTGTGTTCCTCTCATTTGTAATTGCGTAAGTTGTTTTCAATTTCGTTTGAATTTTAATGAAAGTTTCTTCTTCATATTCTATTTTAATAATTAATCCTATGTTATGAAATATTAATGATCTTAAAATATTTTAAATCATGTATAAAACCATTCACTTATTTTTCTTTCTAATTCAATCAAAAGTTCATTTTATTTAATTCTCTTCACATTCGTGTGTGTGTTCGGCGCACTATTCTTATCTTATATCGTTATTTTTATTTTATTTTTAACTCATAAACCTACAAATAATAAAAAAATATTAATATAAATCTCAATGGATGATTAAATATACCACTGGGGTGAGTTATAATTTGGGGATGTTATGTTATTTAGAGATTTTTCTCGATGAATATTTATTAAATTAACATTTTTTGGGTTAAAATTAAATTTTCATTGATTAATGACATATTTTTCTTAATTTATGGATTCTATAGATTATTCGAACCATAAATAAACTACCATAAACATGTACTAATTCTGATTAGAACCCTATATTTAGTTAAGGATTGGATCAAAGCCTTAACACATGGGAATTAAAATCAACACTATCTTATAAAGTGGGTGTTTAATTTAATGAAATATAAATCAAAGTTCAAGGATATCACAATATTAACCCTCTAATAATGAACTCACCCTAATATTTATTATGTTTTTAAAAAATATAAATCAATCAATCATTTTAATTAATCTCTGCAAACAAACCCCCCAATCAAAATACAATTAAATAAAAATAATCGACTATTAAAAAGTATCATCGTTTGGGATTCAACCCGACTGCTGTTATACGCATTATCATAGAACTGGAACCTTTAACGGTATATATGCAACAATAAACCATGCTTCATGATCACATTAAATAATAAACTAAAATGCATAGATTAAATCAAATTCAGAATTGATGAATATTTTCTATTTACTACATAGAAAAGTTGTGAGTGTGATCACATAGTACATTCATATTTGATAGAAAATAATTTCATTCATCAATTATTAATAAAAAAAACAATGTAATATTAATTCATAACTCATTATATCATTTGAATTTAAAAAAAATAGGGTGTATGGGGCACTCATCAACCATAGTTGAGGGATCCAACTAACATTGTGGATTTATTATGAAAGTGATGGGTCTAAATAACTAAATATGGTAGAAAAGAATCACCCATGGATATATTTTTTCATCTTTAGAGGGAAAGAGTTGATTAAATCAAGTTTACGATTTATGAAAGTTGGGACTTCACTCAATAGTTCAAGGATCTGTGAGTTAATGAAATTTTCCAATCAAACATCTATCTTGAAACTCTTAGACTAGTGGAGAAACCATAACTTAGACTATGAGGAGAAGTTTCAGGGATCCTTTCTACTAGAATACTCTAGAAACTGAGTACTCTAAATCTAGTAGTGAGGGATACTAGGTTTCAGCAAAATAATGGGAGATATTTAATGATTTAATTTGGAAATGTCTAATCTACAAGCAAGATAAAGTAATGAACTTCTAAATATTTATTTTATAGAAAATCACAAGTAATACCACAAATACACTAAAATTAATTATAGAAAAAGAACATGTCCTCAGTAGTACACATTTCTAAGAGTAATATATGTGATTATGAAAAATAATATAATATGAAAGTAAATTCTAAATAACTGAGTCCCTGCTACCTATTGATCCACCTCATAAAGAAAGGGTGAAAAGATGCTTATAGGAGACACATATATATCATATTTAATGTTTACATCATAATTCTATCATCAATTTCCAATTAGTTGTAGATAAATCTTGTGGAAATGGATTGTTATGTTAGGTTGTATCATCTTAGAATAATCTTTGAGTAGAATGTGAAACGAGTGATAAAATGAGTTGTTTATTACACTAGATATGTTTAAATTAAAAGATGGGTCATGAAATTTAAATAAATCCCTTTATTATATCATTTTACCCTAGTTAATCCAATTTTTTTTACGATTATTAAAATTAATAGCAATGGGAAACTGCTTTATTACTTTTTGGGTAAGGTTCTACAAGAAAATAATAACCTAAATAAAGTTTAATTGTCAGTTATTATAGTGAACAAGTAGAATGACAAGATGAAAAGTTCAATATAAAGTGTCATTCCGAAGGCACATTTGCAAACCTACTTAATATAACTGAGGTAGATCATTAAACAAGATGTTATTTTCATCTCATGTCATGAGATAAGTCTGTGGATGATTAAATGCAATGAAATGAATTGGAAGAAAATATAGGCTTCCACTTAGTGTATATTTATCATTGTATATGATGTTTCTATCATACTTCTTGGGTATTAAATACAATATTCCTATCATATATGTGTATCCAAATACTATAAAAAAGTAATTATAGAAACATTACAATATTTAAGGTGAATTTTCTAATAGGATGAGAAAGAGTGATTCCAAATTCAATGGTGAGAAGTACACAACTTATAATTACCAATCTCAATGATATTATTTGAGATTTTATTGAGTATAAAAAAGCAATTATCTCATGTTTTCATTTGACACAAGGAGAAAATATTTTGGTTTAGGGATTAATTTTGTCTATGGTGTCTAATACTCAATTAATAGTTCTTTAATGCTTGAATCATTAGAAATACCTGAAGAATATAAAATGTAAGACTCTATTATACCCAGTCATGGAATGAAATATATTTGTCCATTAAAACTAATTAGTTGTCAAGGATATACATATTATGGTTTTTATACTATTTTGGTTTAACAACCTTAGGTATTATCTAAAAATTTACTTATTTATTTTTAGATAAGAAACCTTTAGAAATAGAGGCAAGCCACAAAGATTTCTGAATTCGTTTAGCTAGAGAATGTGATCTATTACAAGGTTAAGTTGGAGGTTAAATTATACAATTCTTGATATTACCTTAATAATTTTAAGGAATATGAATTTGAAGTATGATATATTCATGGTTAGAATATATGAGTTTATTTGGTCTCATGTGTTGATGAATATCTTGACCAAACATTCATCGATCAGGAAATGTAGAGATGATTTATTACTAAACTCACATTTCCTTATACACATATAGTTTTGATGATAGTAGGGAGGATATATGATTAATATTAAATGAAAAAATTGATAATTAACATATAATGTGGATTAATTAATAAACAAACATTTCCTTATACACATCAAATTCATGTTTTAAGTAAATGGAGAATCAATGTTAAAATTTATATCAATTGTAGTAAATTCCATTATTTTTCAAGAAATTCCTCACAAATAGATATGTTATTGCATAAAAACATGACAAATATTATTAATAATGGACATTATATGAGTTATAGTATGATTTAAGTCTATAATGTTATAATAACATGTATTTAGATGAAAAGAGTTTGTTAAAGATGTAAACAAACATGCATTAAGAAAAACAAGAAATAAAATCTTAGTTAATATCCTAAAGTCCATAGAGGATATTATCTAAATCCATATGATAGGAAATTTATAGTCAAGGGATAGACTATATTTTTATATGAGGGTGAATATATATATTTCAGATAGTGGGAGAAATATTGACTTGGGTTTTGTCAATTCTAAAGATTCATAAATAGTTGACATAGGATCAAGTTTCACAAGATCTTGTGGAAAAGGAATATTTCAGAGACACATGCTGCATATGAAAGATAAAATCCTATTATTTTTTTTACGTTAGACAAATATGTTAATACATTATTCATTGATAATAATGGATCCTACAAGGATATAGTAAATGGAAATCAACTATGACTGATAGGATTAATTAAAATTCAATAATGGATTCCATGTATCAAAATAAAGCTGTTTAGTATTTTGAATATTTTAAATCCTAATACTATAGAAGTATTTGAGAGAAAAAATACATTTTTATTCACGGTTTGGACAAATAATGAATTATTAATGACCAAAAGGTTTAAAAATCTGTGTCTATATATAGTCTAAAAAAAACGTTATACCAATTATCCTGCTCAGTCCATTTTAATTTTAATTAACATAGATACTTTCTATGATAATTTTATTAGGAATTGAATATCAAGACCAAATTTCTTTGAAAGGTTATACATGATACATCCAAACCATATAATTATAATAAGGGGTGAATGAACTGAAATCTAGTTTTTGATTGAAGAAAACAACAGGATAATATAATATTTATTTTGAATATTTTTTATTAGTATTTATAAAATAAGTTAGTGGGAGTTCCACTATTTTTTAAGTAAAGAATGTTTGATAATGTATGGAAAATATTCATTATTATTATAGTTAGTCAGTACTATAATTAAAGTAAATATCCAAATATTCACTTAAAGTATTATACTATGTTATAGGGAACACAATCTACTTAGGTGGATCTAGTGGGTTCCTTAGACCAAGTAAAAGTGTATATACTAATGGGGTATTTAAAAATACAATTTGGAACAATTCAAGAGGAGAATTGTTACCAATGTCATATAAAATAAATATCTCCAAGAAGACATGTATTAGACATATGAGGAGATTAATGTGGTGAGTATAATTCCATATTCTTTTGCAACGAATCAACAAAATTTACCATGCTATTTACTAGTTATGATATTGATAAATTATATGTTATGGTAGGAAAATATCAGTAGCATCCAGGATAATTACTTGGGAAGGAGTAAAAAATATCCAATTGCACTTGAGATAGTACAATAGATATGTTTCTGGCATAGGGAGAGGAAGGGACACTAGTTATAAGGGGACAAAAACTAGTATTACTTTGGATCAATTTGATCTAACATCATAGTTAGGATAAGGTAATGAATAATAGAAGTTTATTTAAGCTATAAGTATCCATATATACAAATACCCAGTGTATTTCGGCTTATGGTGTAGCTGAAGAAGTAGTGTATAATAAACAATGATTTGTTCTAGTTCTTTGAATCACACCTAGTAAGTAAAGTTTTATCATAATATAGAATATGATAATACTATTACTAGTACTAGCCAATATTTCAAGTTTTGATAATGAAAAAAATGAATATACTCAAGGATATCATCTCTTGAGGAGTCTTAGTCAAGGAGGTGAATTTGAAGAAAGAGGAATATCTAGGAATTGGAGATGTGGTAGGCCCAATGACTAAAAGCATAGCTTAACAGAAGCATGATCTTATCTTGTGACACCTAACATGGATTGTTAGCATGTCCAATCTAGTGTAAGTGGGAGCATTGTAATGGTGGTTTCCCTAGAACCAACTAAATAGTAATTTTTGATTACCATATCATGTTAATAGTGAGTTATAAATTATATATTCTTACCATAATAGTGTTGATATTTTTGTGTCCACTATTTATATAGTAATGTACAGAGATTATTTTTAATATAAAAAGTTTATAGAAGTTCCCAGTTCATATATTGATTAGGAAAAGATGATATATGAATATAAGATGGTGGGGGATAATAATCATTGATACTTCTTCTAATGATGTTTGTACTTGGTAATCTCGAGTAGATGAGATCATGAGGATTGGATTTCCAATAAGAATACCACATCTTTCAGGATTCATTGGTTGTTCTTATCTTCAAACACATGTAATGATCTACCGACTTGATATTATCATCAGTGTAGACTATTTGATTACATTATTTAATATAATATACAAATTATGGCATTGATGTCATAGTGAGTTAGTTTTCATTGGGTGAACCAATGGTGGTATGACATTGATTGAATAATCAAGATATAAAGTGTCACTTCTGAAATAATGTGATATATCGGGCCTAGTTGATCAGGATGAAAGTACCTTTACTAAATCCATGTACATGGTATAAGAAGGTAAGTATATCTGGTTAGTTTAATAAATAATAGAAAAATAAAGGATGAAAATACAAAGTGTTCATCCAGATTTATGATATATCATAAGACCAAGAGATTATGTTACACGACAAGTGTTTGTAGGAATGGTTTTCAATGCTATGAATTTTTCTTATCTCCTTAGGGTCATTGAAGGGTTTCTAGACTCCATTCCTAGTATATGAATAGTATTCACTAATATTGAGATAAGGGCCTAGTGGGTCACACACATAGAATATACAAGAGTCTATCCTACTCTAATGAATACGAGTTTATGAATTGGTGGGCCCCACTAATGAGGTCAGAGTGATTTCCATGAATATAAAATCACCATGAAATAAATAAATTCATATTATTTGATTAAAAAAAAAGTAGTATAGAATTTATTTTTTAAATGTATTCACAATATATTAAGTGGATATGTGGAACAATATTTAATTAATGAATATTATTTTAATAATCAAAGTTTATTTAATAGTTGTGAGAATTAAGAGTTGATTTAATGAACCACTTTTTTCATATAATATATTCATTATATTAAATGTTAGTTATAAAAATATAAGTGATATTTATGGCTCTCTAAATTAGTCATATGATGTTATTTATTGATTATTTAGTGGGAAATAAATATATGAGGGATGAGGATCCATTTTTAGGTATTTTGATCCTCACTATATAAGTGGGAGGAGGATCTCATTCATAGTATTATTCATCATGAAAATTTTAGAGACTCTCTCTCCTCTCACCTGAATCCTAGATAGAGAATCTCTCAATCTAATAAATTGATCCAAGTTATCCTTCTTAGATTGAAGGATCAACATAACAATAATTGCCGAGATGTCAAAGGCTTCATAAAAACTTTGTGTTAGCACTCATAATTTGATGAACGAAATTCTTGTAGGATTTTTCAAAATTTGTGGATGATATAGAGGGATATGAATTTAGTTATTTTGAGAAATGATCTCTAGAAATGAGCAATTGTCAAACACATCTGCAAATCAATCTAGGTATTTTTAAAATTATTTTTTGTTCTTAAATATTTCACATGGGATCCTAGAATTCCTTACTAGGATACGTATTTTCAAAGACATTACAGTTATGTCAATCCAGCGATTAAAAATTTTAATTCCCCATCCTATATGCTTCTACTGTGTTCCCAGGTACCTTTAAAACTTATGTACAATGATGAATGTAAAACAACCTCACAAGGTCCAAAAAAATGTAAAGGTCATGTGGATTTTATATATTCCATGCCTTTCCTTTCATTCAGTAACTTCATGAAATTTGATTATAAGGATAAAATCTACAACATTCATCATAATTAAATCAACTATAAATAGGTAGAAGGAATTTTACTTGGCCTCTAGTATATTATAATTGATATTTGAATCTCTATATTTGTCTACTCTTATTACATGTTCATTCATTTAATAAATTATCCTAAATTTATTGGTCACAAATGATGGAACCAAATTTCAATCATTATAATTCCCAACATCCTGATCTGGCCCACCTTCAATGGGGTTAAGAATATTTCTCATGATATCCCTATTAATCCTCTCAAGTACATGTGGACTGACATTGATACCATATCACTTGATTTCGATAAAAAATTTCTCTATTAAGACCTTAGATTGAAAACGAATATAGAATTTCTACTCCCATAATTTGAAAGGCCTAAATGATATAATTGGAAATGTGGTAGAAATATTTACACATTTAAAACTATAGGAAACTAGTAAATAAAATTCTCCATAATTTAAATGTATGAAGATTAAAGAAACATAAGAAGTAATTTCATTTTTTCCCTATCTCTTAGGACCATATGAAGATTCTTATTATAATTAAAGGTCATATTTATCAATATTTTCTATGTAAATTTATTGATAGAAAGTAATCATTGAGGGACTTCATACTATCTAAGCTTCATCTAGACCATGAAGTAATGAACTTGAAGATGAAACTGGATCCATTTCCTAGAGTTTTATATCAATAAGAACTTCCAATTATAGAAAAAGAAAAGAGTATATTCATTATCCACTATAGAAACGAATTATCAATATCCTTAATCTAAAAAAAATTCATACTCCTATAAATTTTATTTTATTTATATCCTATCTTATATATCTCATTTCTAGTAGAATTTTTATTTATTAAAAACATTAGGGACCTAGGTAAATTCATAATAAACATGGTTTTAAAATCTAAAATCAATACACATTCCCAATAACAGTAGAAGGAAAGATGATATAAGAAATTAGAAAATCTCAGTGCATCCAGACTCCATAGATAAAATAATATCCTCTAGGTATGAAATCTGGGATAAATAAAGAAAATGTATAATATCAGATATTACTTCATTACACCAAGAAACATAATTAGCCAGATCATGTAAGGAAGGATATCTATTTTCTCCAGCTTTAATTTGGATACCAACATGCCCTCTCTTTTTATACACCTTATGATGTGGAGATTCATGATCACTAATCCTAGATTTTATAGTATCCACTTTCAACTATATATAACTACATTTCACATCTATTGGTGCTGCATGTAAACTAGAAGTTTTATCCTAAGATATTGTCACGATCACAATTATTATAATATTTGTAACTTGAGGGAAAATTTCTACAATAACTACCACTATAATAGAGATGTTCTTTACTCTAACATTGGAAGTATCACATCTCTAGGTACTGGTTTGATCAGGACACACAATTGGTTTATACTCTTAATATTTGGATTGCTACTCAATTTAAATACACCACTTATTATTTTCCAGATGCTTGTATTACTTATCCATGCTTCACTTTTCATGCTAAAACACAAGTCCAATACTACCACTTTAGTTCATATTAAATTTAAAACTTTCTTCCCCTATTTTTCATTCCCATTTTTTCCATATGAGTTAACTCTAAATATATATATAGGTGATGGTTCTTTTGTTGAATTAATTATTAGCGTCTCACTCTAATCTTCCTTATCACAATCCTCTATTTTCATCTCTTATGTAGTCAAATCCTCTACTTCCACTATTTCTTCACTATAAAAACTCTATAGGATATATCATTTGAGATATAATCATGTGAGTTATAGTGTAGATTCTTCCAATGATATAAACCATTATAAAAATAGAACATTAAATCCATATTTCTTCCTTCTATATCTTCCAATATTCCTATATTTGGTGGATCAAAAAATATTTCCCAGCTTTGGTGATCCAAGACGTAAGATCTTCTCTAATAAAAACTGGAATCATCTCATGTCAAGAAGTTACTAACCTATTCTATTCAATCCTGGCCATATTGGAAATGATTTCCTTGAGGAGAACCTATATGTGATTCACCTAATTCATGGGAGTTAACAATACTATACCACCATGTTACTAGTTTATGTGTCTAAAACTATCAGTACCTACTAATTTTGAACCTCTATGAGTCAAGCTCCATTATTGTGAGTAAATAGTTAGTTCATCAAATTATAAATATCTCGATAAAAAAGGTGTTGTTCCTACTCAATAATTATAGAAAACTAATGTTTCAAGAACCTATAAATCTATGTCTTCTCTTATTCTATAGTTGTACTACACGAGCCTGGAAAACCTATGTCAAATGAATCTGCCTTAGTGAATCCAAATGAGAACCACTCCCTTTAAGAAACTCTCTCTCTCTATATAATCACTCTCAATGAAATCAATAATTGATAAGTGTCAAGGTGATAGAGAGAGAAATAAAAATGGTACTCTATAATAACCAACAAATAAATCTTATATGAATTATAGAAACTAGTAGAAGAGAAGAATAATAAGAAATAGTGAAGAATAAAGACAAGGAAATAATAAATATTTGAGAGGTGATACACCCTGGTCTGATAGACTAACCCACTAAGATATACCATATTATCTAATCAAAATAAATATGTTTCCCTGCTATAAAAAAAGACCTTATTTAATATCTCAACCCACCAACTTCCCAAACCTACTTTTTACATCAATTATATTACTACCCTTAGATGTAACAACCCCATACCATGGAACAATCTAACCCCATCCTCAAGTCCCCCTTCACATCCGCATATTCTAATCATCATGTTTTCTTTGAGGAATGTCATGTATTTGTGAAATACACATCAATTGAGGTAGATGTACATGCCTAGAGTGGGCTATTGGGAGTACACACCATGTACCTTCCCCTCAATGGTTTTTGTGTACTATTTCACACTATACAAGTAAACAATCCATTATGAGTACCTTTCTATGTAAAACGTGATGGTGGGATCCTATGAATTACCAAATTCAATTATTGAGATGCTCCAGAGCTATTTGTAGATTTTATCCCTGTGTCAATGATGATGGGATCAAGGTGATGATTCAGGGTAGGTGTGTGGATGGTTCCCCTGAGAAACATTCTGATACCAAGTAATGAGACTCTAACATGTTTTTGAAATTGATAACCTTTAGAAGTTTTGTATCCTTATAGGATGTAGGATTCACAAATGTAGTAGTTTGGGCTAGTCTCCAAAAATTCCCTCTACAAAACAGGGTAACCCAAAGGGTCTTATAAAAAACAAGGAACTTGAGGAGATTTCCCTTCTTACCATGCACCCCTAAGATAGATTTTACACATGTGGTTTGGATTGGAGAATGAGTGATTTATTCATTCACTCCTTTTTCATATTGTCCTTTATGTCCAGTATTTATTATAAATAGTAGATATCTTTTATCTTCTATATTTCACCTTGGGATGTGTCCATGTGAGATGAAGAGTAGAAAATGTGGTGTATTATTGTTAGTACCTTTATTTAGACCATGGGTTATAAGTTTATACCATGAAAGTATCATGAATATAGGATTCAGATACCCCCAAGCTTGTATCATAATATGTGGTATAGATCATCCCATCCATTAATATAGTCTGTACTTCCCTAGAGATGTGAGGTGAATTTCCTCCAGGATAAGAGATGGTTTCTCATATCTCCCTAATTGAAGAATGGGACAAATCTTATATGAATGGAGATAATTTACACATCTAAACCTAGACCTTAGTGAGGCACAAGGTCCTCTATGAGTTCAATATTCCCTCAATAGGTATATACACTCTAGTGAGGCAGGGGTTCCCTAATATGTTTGTGACTGGTGAAATTATGGATATGAAGGTTTATTCGCAAGGAAGGTTTGGTGTGGGTCCCCCAGAGTGGCATGAGATCGATGGTGTGATAGTTTTAGTATTCAAGCTACATGGTTAGTTTGGATGATTAGGGACTTGTAGTGCAGAAGATATACATGGTTTCTCCCCTTGGGTATGCCAATTTAGTGGATCTGGTGTAAAAGGGTGGGGATTCACCAAAAAATTGGCTGATATCACCACCTTTTCAGAATATCTAAAATATATGACTCCCTTTTGGATTATAGAATGGATGAGGAGGTTCCTTCTCTCAGGTAAGATGAATTAAGGAACTCCCCCATGGGATGGGGTATATGTCTCCCATCCATGGGGTTGGTAACCCCCTAGAGTGTTTTATTATTCTCAAGGTGTGGCCCACATATTTAGTTTGATTGAGGAACCCATAATCGGTCATCAGGATGTTCAGATGGGCTTTATATGGATAGAGGTGTTGTTCTAGGAATAATGATTCACCGGTGAGTTCTTCTGCTCACCCTGTGTGACAGGAAAGTGATTATATGAGTGCATGAGGAGTTACTCATGTATTATGTACCCCTTTTGGATGGGTTCTTTGTTTTAATATCCATGGTGAATATTAAGTATTTTATTTATTATAAACACAATGATAGCTTTTTTATCCACCAAAGTAATGCAGTTGAGATTGTATATGTTTTCCACACAGATTGGTTTTGGAATACAATGGATATATTATGGATTTTATTGAATTTAAGGAAGTAGTTTTATATAAATTTAAGAGAAATATATATGTAGGATAGATATGATGCCATAACACCATAGGTTATGTTGTGGTTTTAGTGTGCCCATGCAGCTGCACTTCAAGATGCTTCATAAGAAAGGTGTAATGAGGTTTTCATATGACTTTGGATACTTTGTATGACTTATAATTCAGACATCATGTGACTTATAAAGTATTACAACTTACCATTAATATTGAAATAATCAATTTGTTTTGAAATGGTGTGAAAGAGTTAGGAAAAAATAATCCTCTTCCCTGATACCAATTTCCTTCACTTTACTAGAAACTCACCCTACATGGCACAAACATCTTATATGATGTGAAACTATCTTGATCCATAATAGTTGTGACATATCCTCTTCTATATAATGTAAAAACCTGAATATAAAATCATATATTCTTAACACATTTTCAGCACATCACCTTCACCATGACACAAGTTCCCTCAACACATGAGAGACACCAATCATCGGCTAGTCTCCCTTATGGCGTGGTCACCTATGATGCAATGTGTAACACAAATATATTTTCCTCTACACTTTTTGGAAAAGGAAACTATCTTTAAGAACATCTTGCATCGGTTTTTTTACCACGTTGAACATTACTTCACGATGCATCTATAATATCAACTAGGGTGTGGCATCAATTTTTCATAAATCTACCATGGTTGCAGACCACACTAGGACCAATTTACCTCTCACCCAATATATAAACACATTAGGCCTATGATCCTTTTCTTATAGATTCTCCACATTGATCCTTTGAAACACCTCTTACCCCCCGAAGTCAGGGATTTCCTTGATCTTGACCGTCTACCTCCTTGGTGACTAGTTTCTTTGGTGGACATAACTTATGTCTAGCTACTATTTTTATTTTTTCTTAACTCTTTAACACCATTACAGTGAAACCCACATCATTGAAACATGAATGGTAAATCATAATAATTTATAATTCAAAATAATTCCAAATTATAAGTCATTTAAAGTCCCCAAAATCATACAAAAACCTCATTAAGCCTTCTTTATAGAATAGGCTAAGGTGTTGTTGCATGGGAACATTGACAACCATGATGTAGCCTATGGTGTTGTGGTGTGTTATATGTCATGTAGAAATATTTCTCTCTACCTTTTATCAAACCACTTCCACAACTATAATAACATCTAGAACATATCTCATATATTCCAAAACCACTTTATGTGGACAACAAATTCAATCAAAATTTCATTACTTTGGGGGATAATAAAGATAACAATGTGTTTCCAATAAATCTAATACTTCAACTTCACCATGGGGATTCCAAAAATCTCTCAAATACTTCATCTTCACCATAGTGATGCCAAAAATCTACCGAGCACTTAAATTTAACCATGGGGATGTTGATAATCCCCCCATTTAGACTTTGTTGGAAACAATTTTTATCATGAATCCATATTTTCCATTTCCACTAAATGCAATTCCTTCACTCTTGAATTCAATGCTCTTATAAGAAACCAAAATACTTTATTCTTCCCCTAAGGATATAGGAAAACTTATTCTTTCACTTTTTTGGTTTGAGTAAAATTATCACCTTTTCTAGGTGAACATAGATTCATTATTGATTCACAAATATTTTTTCTCCCATTAACATCAAATAAAAATCTATCTTCCTAAGATATATATCATGTTAGAAATATTACAACTTATCTTCTCATGATAGAATACAATTATTTTTGAACTAATTTTTCATTGAATATATCTAACTGATTTTTGGTGATGAAGTTTTAGTTTTCTCTTTCATAATTTAAGATATAGAAAAGAGATGAAATCAGAAGGAAAAGAAAATTTTAGGAGAAATTCCATATTGTGGGTCAGTTTATAAAAAGAGTGAAACAAAAATTAAGGAGTCTATAAGACTTGAGAAGGAAGGTATGGGTCATTCAGATCTTGAAATTTTTAATTATTTTAACTATTTTTTAGGATTTAATTATAAGGATAGTATGAAAAGTGATGTTGGGGCCACTTATAGGTAGGAGATTCTAAGGTGTCCAAAAGTGGAAGTTTCCTACTTATAAGAGGATATGGATTAGAAATAGAGATAAGAAAATATGAGGTGTAAGGAAGAGAAAAAAATTAAGAGATACATAACAAAGTGTTTAAAATTAAATTTGATAAGTTGAAGAGCCTGAAAAAAGGCTTTTTGTAGTGGAAATCAACATAAGGGAGAAAAATGACACCAATGATGATTTCAAGGGAAAGAGTTTGAACTCAAAAGTAGTTTAAAACTTGAAATAAAATATGGAGAATCTCACTACAAATATTTTAGAATTGGTTGAGGAGAGAAAAAGGATATATTTGGAAAAAGTGTGCCTTAAATATTTCATTTATCAAATGGATTATAATATGAATAAGTAGAGTAATATGATAAACTATAAGGTCCCATGTTTTTGGAATGAGTGAATTCTCAATGCAATTTGAACTTTTATGTTTGGTGGATGGTTTAAATCTTAAATTGAGACTCAAAACATAAATCCAAGGGTTGGAATATTTAAAAGTTATCTTTTTGGATGTGTTTTAAGGCATGAGAGTGGTATCATAAGTTTGGATGAGTTTTGGGAGGGTCGGGCTCTAGAAAACCACTTTTTTTTGGTGAAACAGGTAGGGGTGTAGGATTTGATTAAACCATATGACCCTCTAGGAGAAACCATGTGACCCTAAATGGGGTTTTATATGATTTTTTGAACTATAAAAGGTGAGGGTAAGGGTTTTATATAATTTCTTCAAAAAACTAAAGAGGTAGGCACACATACTGTGCATAGTTTCCTAAATCGTGCTCTTAACCTTTGTAGTTAGTGCTAATTAACTAGTATCACTACATAGTTGGTCATGGTCAGACAAAACCAGGGATCCAAACCATGAGAGGTATGTATATTGGGTATTTTGGTCTGAAAAATTAGCCAAACCATGTTTCCTAACCATGTGCCTCTTTAAAAGGGAAAAATTTACTAATTTTTCCCTTTTACCATAAATGGGTTTACCCGATTTTTCCCTCTATTTATCCCAATAGCTACCCTAAATGTGATTATCCTTCCTCTACTCATCCATGGTGGTTTCTCCCTCATTCCTGTTAAAACTCAAGAAACATAGGGTGTGTTGGAAGCATATAAATAAGTCTAAGACTCCCCATCCTTTTTCATTTATTTCATCATCTTCAGTGCTATCTTCATAAAATATAATTCATCCTATTTTTAGGTTGTTTAATGATTATTATTGATTTTTATAATTTTGTCTCAAATAATGGATTAGTATTATAAGATTATAGAATCCTAATTATGATATAGGCGGTCTTGTTTATTTCCATTTAAAGTTTCATTGTTTATAAAATACATTTTTTTTCCGCACATTGGACCTTTAGTGCATCACCTCATAAATGTTAAATTCATCATATAAATGTTAATTAATTTTTTTATATTGTTTTTGTTAATTTAAATTTAATATTTGGATGTTGTCTACATTATATTTAATCACCCCTTGGGGTGCGTCACTTATATTCCACAACCCTTAAAATTTTATCATTAGAAAAAACACCACCCTTGAGGTGTGTTAACTTTCATCTTCTAAAATGGAATGGTTAAATAGAAATTACCAGAATTATAAGTGGTGTATATGACCCAATTAGTTTATGATATTTTTTTTAAATTATTCTTAAACCACCCCTCTAAGTGAAATGGGAAACTTGAGATATATGGAATGATAGTGTCAAGGATTTACCTTTATCCATGAAGAATTTGGAAAATGTAATTATTGAACAAAAAAACTTGATAAATCAATCTAGATGAATTATGTTATGCAATTAATACTTTAGAGGCCTTATTTACTTATTATTATGAGTTTAAAAATTAAATAAAACAAATTATGTCATCGGTACTTCCTATTACATTTTTTACATTATAAAGTACATGAATTAATTGTATAGTTGAATTAGAAATTATTATTATTGTGATAATCAGGCATGAAAACCCTATTTTTCTATGATAATCGGGCATTTAATACATTATTATTCATGTACATGGTGATCCTTTTCATTCATGTCCTTGAAAACCCTTATTAATCCTAGGAATTCCATCCATTATTATTCATGGGAATGAAATCTCTTAAAAGTCATGGGAATTGATACCCTTATTATTCATGAGCATAGAGACACTTATTATTCATGGTCATGGAATCCCTTATTCTTCTATGATTAAATGGAATGATGTCCCCTACTATTCATGATACTCGATCATGATCTCCTTTAATTAAAATGTGAATAATAATAATAATAATAATAATATTATTATTATTATATGGATGCTTAGGCCATTATCCATAGGTCCGTATTTGGGCATGTATATATATATATATATGCATATCATGATTATGCAGAAGCAGGTATGGTTGGCCAGGTATGCTTGAGGAACCTGTGATGACTTGGTTATTTTTATTTTTTACTATACATCCTTACCTTTGATAAGCATACAAACTGCTTATTTTATATACATGAACATGATCGATTTAGAAAATGTTGGTGGTAGCCTATTGAGTATATCTTACATCCTATTTGGGATTCTATTTGGTAACTAAATAGAAATCATTTGGTTTTTGGTTAGGATCTAGCTATGCTTTGTGTTGTTTCCTTAGAAACTAGGACTGAATATGGAAGATTTGGATTAATAGCTAAGTATGTTCTCCGATTGCCTTTCAAAGATGGAGTCTTTTCATTATTTATTTATTTTTTCAATATGGTCTTATTGTATTATTTGTTATTGTATTCTTGTATACCTGTATTCATGACTCAACATGTTCATTCATGTTTCATTATTAATATTTATTTATTTTTAGTTATTATCTTTTACTATTTATTATTGATCTAGAGGATATAGTATCCCATTGTACATTTATTAGACCATTCCTACTAGTTTAAAACCTCTAGTGTACAGGGAGGTGTGCTTGAGTTCATATAGAAAACAAGACTAGGGAACCATTTTAGCGGCTCCCATGTCAAGACATTACAAAGTGGTATTAGTGATATATTTTCCTTTTGTATTACTATTTTAGGATAGTAGAAAAGAGACTAGAAATGTGTTAGTACTTAGTAAATAGATTATGTATTGGTCCAAACAACCCAATCATGGGAGAAAGATCATGTTTCTGGGGATGGTACCATTGTTCATGCTATTAGATATTACAATGGGTTATTATTTTACCATGGGTGATTTTTATACATTCACTATTTACTCATTTATGAGATTTAACCTCTTATCCCAATATGCAAAGAGATGAGGTGTGTTACTTGCATAATGATAGTCATGTAGAGATTAAAATTTTATGTGAATGTCTGTTCATGTAGACTGAATTATATATTTTCCTGATGTATATTGATTTGTACACCATGCTTTCATGATTGTTTAGAATGCTTACCAATATAAAATGCTTTTTTGGTTTCTTACTTATGTAGTCGCTTACCATAAAATTATTTTGTGGTTTATTGCTTATGTAGTGGCTTACCATGATTATTTCCATGTTTACCTATATTTATCGCTTGTAATAGAATGCCATGTTATGATTTTGATATGTGGTTGGTTAAATAAAGTGTCTTCATCAACCCAAATCATGCTTTTCTGCATATCTTTATGATATAATTCTATTTAAATAATCTATTGTGATATGTTTGAGTCATGAAACATTGGTATCATGGTCTAAAACATTAATGGTTGTGGTTAAATGGGTGATAATTGTTTTATTTATAATGTGTATGGGTGATCCATAAATTGTAAATGGTGAACCATATAGTCAAACCATCTCATATACACTTATTAAATTCTAAAATAAAATGTAACATTATTTTTTCAATTAAATGGGAATCAATGGTCGAATTTATAAAGTGTATGAAACTTTATAAATTGGGTAATTATGACCCATGTAATTGAACCACCATATATAGAATGTTATATTATGAGACCATAGATAAAAACATGGTTGAAGTTACATGAATTACTGTTGTAACATATAAAGGAAAGTACATTTATAACTTGGGAATGTTAATTCATATACCTAAACCCTAAAATATATTAAATTTTAATTCTGATAAAAAATGGATTCCTTTATATTTGTTTGTACCTATATTATTTGGGCATGATGGCCCATATAACCAAATTCCTAAAAGCACAACTAGACTAAAGGTGTTTAGTTAGGGTATGCTTCATATAATATAAATATATCAAGCGTGTGTAAAAACTTGAATGAAATAAATATTATGGGTTTCACTTAACTAAACCTAGATTAGTATGATGGGACCCTTGTAGATCACCTTACTCTTTTATTCCTTAACACTTAACCGCATGGGGTTATACACATGATGTATGTGGTGGTTATATAAAGTTTATGTAGCCACTTATATGGTGTTACATATAAACTTATGACATAATATTACTTAACCAATCCCTTTTAAAGCCCTTTTATTATGCTTTTAAGCTTCAATATTATGAGTCACCCATTCATTAAAATTCCAATTCCAACCTAAAAAGTGTTTTCCTCTATAGATTATAATGGGCATTTTCTTTAACCCAGACCAGTTGTGAGAAAATTATGGTTAAATAAATAGTTAAATGTTTATTATGAAACAATTTCTGAATGCTACATGGCATCAACTAAATAAAGCGCTTAGTGTAGTTTTCCTTGGAATCTAGCACTTTATGTCTTTTTTATATGTATTTATTTAGTTTTCCCTTGAGTTTTTCCTATAATGGGAATGAAAGAATATATTATAGATCCCTAATGAACTATTTATAGTTTTTTTTGGATCTATAGGTTAGGTGATAAGGCCTAGTGATATTTTAGGGATGACCTTGTTTTGGATCGCGACCCGGTGATAGTAAGGGGCTCTCCTGATATAGGTAGAACCCTTAGAAATAAAAATATTGTTAAATGTTATTAGAAGGTTCAAATGTAAGGTGTTGTTTTGGTGATATTTGTCCTAATTAAGACTCTATATAATGATTAGATTCCCATTGATTGATGGGTGGTTACCTGGTAAGTTGAACCTCAAAAGGGTATTTCCCTAAATAGATAACCGATCAGTTTTAGCACTTTATCCTTTATATTATCATTTCAACCTTTTAGTGAGAATTATCCTACTCATATGATCAATAATGATCAAGTCTGGGTAGTTTGATTCTTGGTAGGTGATATCGTTATGCCTATATCGATAGGTTTTAACCCATTTAGGTTAATTCTTCCTAACCTCTTCATTTTTACCTCTTTTAAAGAGAGTTATAGATGTGTTATATACTGGGTTGTATAATCCCATATTTGGTATATGGTTCTCATGTGAGAGACCTTAGGGATAGTTGGAAGGAACTAGTGGCCCTTTTTGAGCTTGACCATAGGAATAGGTGGGGTACTTATAGGCCCTTACTTTTGACTCAAACCCTAGTAGTCCAGTGTTCTATTTGTTTAAGGTAAACTTGTGAGGGAGGTTGGACCAGTTTAACATTTTCTTTTATGAAAAATTCATTTAAATATCATTTATAGACCAATTCATGGTATTTTATCAATTCTTATGATTCTTTTAGGGAGATGAATTTTATTTTTATGAGTTCTTGTTTATCAAAACCATATTTTATGAGAATAACTATTCAGGTGCCTAACCCAGTTAACTAGTAGTGTTGCAGTTGATGCCTTAGTTTATAAAATGACATTGTGAGGTGGGTGATCGTTCGATAAATCATGGAACATGTGGGATAACCAATTATTAATAGTATTTATAAGGAATATCCTGAAATATTCAAATACTGACATTTCATGTAACATGGTTAGTTTGAACTTGATGATGAATGAATCATGGGTGCATGAGTAGGGTCTCAAATTGGGTGTTATGGGAAGTACATACCTTTTGTGTGATAAGTAGTTTAGACTGGTTGTTTGATGTATTTATTTGAAACTAAATTTCAGTGAGTAGTCTGGTGTGAGATGAGGGCCTATGGTTTAAAGGAAGTAATTCTTGTGGATAGGGTGACCTAGGGTTTTTGGGTATATTTAATGAAGTGCCTTATGAGAAGGGATAATTCATAAAATCAACCGAGTGACATGATACAGTTGACCCGTGATTGAACCTTGACACACATGGTTAGGAAACATGGTTTTAGGGATAATTAAAGGCTTTTTTATCTTATTTTAAATAGAGTGTGTCCCAAGAGGAGTGATACATGTCTAATGATAAAAAATCTTAGTGTAATCCTAGTCTAGAGGCGATCATTCCTATTATCTTGACAATGTCCTTAGTACATTGACAGATAGTCATATTATTCCAAGATACTTATCTAAATGTCTTTTATGTTTTGATGAAGGGAATTTCTAAGAGTTGTGCTCGAGGAGCAGTTTGATACAATCCATACAGTGTGTTGTACACCAGTATTCCTTTCAGGGTGGTGACCCTTTTTTTATTCAAATTTTCGAAATCTCCATGGGAACTATTCTCAGGAAGTGGGGGAAAGTGATTAGTGACATTTATATTAGTTCTAAATATGAGTGGGATCTTATACATTCCATCTATTAGGTCTATGAATGGATAAGGAATGTTCTATGATAATAAAAAATAATTTGCTGATGTGATGAAAAGTTTGCTACTAAGGTGGGGAGCGGGACCTCAATCACTTGTGGGTGACCCTAATGTAAAAAGGATCATGAGACATTGAGAAATTTTTGATGGTGGTAGTATTAGAACTAATTATCCATAAATCAAATGAAAAAATGTATGAATATAATACTCAATAAATTTTGGTTATGAGTTCAAATATGGTTTTGGTGGAATTTAGATGTGGGAATTAAACTTGGAGTACCTTATGACAATCTATGGATTCTGGATTAGAATAGTGTCAGTGCTAGTGTTATAAAATGATGAAAGTTTTAAGAACGAGATAGTTTAGTCAGGATATGTCATTGAAATTCAGGTATGATCTTCAGTGAGCATGCTCAGAATGACATTGGAGTGCCTTGTGACAAGGCTTCAAAAATCTACTTTTGAAGTTTCATCAACCACATCACCCAATAATTTTTAAAAATATTTATCCAAAGGTAGTTTGAATTGATTTTCCCAAAATAGTTTGATGTAGTTAGTGAAGAACCACATTTTTCATGCCTTTAGTATGATACACATGTAGTTTAAAGGTTTTATAAGGGTTTTCAAGGATAAGTTGGTGTGACTAGTATAATCTTGGTCAACTGAAGTTCAACCATTTTGATCAAATCAAGAAATGAGGTAATGTCCTCACGTGTCATGTGATAAATGGTATGGGAGTGTCTCTAGAACATTAAGGGTGTGCTTAAATAGTACATTTTGATGGTGGGAGCACTGTAACTCAGAGTTTTCCATGAGAAATTTAATAACCTATGGTGGAGAATTCCATAGGAAATTTTATGGAAGGATATGACAATGTGATCATGTCTCAGAGATGATGGGATCACATAAGTTTCATCTTAATTTTTTATGGTAGTTTTGAGCATTGTATCTAGTTTTAGGAACTTATTTACTATGCGCATTAAGTGATTCCTAGAGGTGTGTTGGGTGATTAGAAATGAAACACAACCTTTTGAATGAAACCTCATGACCTAATTAAGTCAGTGTTGTTTTCATTATTTTCCCAAATGATTTTTTTAGGGTGAGAAGTTACAATGTGAAGAGATTATAAGGTCCCTTGTTTTTGGACCTGTTGAATTATCAATGGAATTAAAACTTTTCAGTTTGGTGGCTGGGATAAATCTTAAACTGAGCCTAAAAACATAAATATAAGGATTTGAAAACTTAGAAGTGTTTTTTTAGATGTGGTTTAAGGACCAAGAGTGGTCTCGAGAGTTCAGATGATTTTTGGGATCATCATTCTATGAAAAATAACATTCTAGGAGAAATAGGAAGGGGGAAATGATTTGTTTAAATTGTGTGATACTCTAGGAGAAAATGTGTGGCCCTTAAGATAGTGTCACATCTATTGTTAAAATGTGCAAGGAAGGGTGCATGTATATGTAGAATTTCTAGAGAAAATTATAGTGTTAGGCACATGGGCTAAGCACCATTTTCCAAACATTGCACCTTTCCCACATGGTTAGTTTCACTTTACTAGTAACACTGCATGATTTACACACGGTTAACCTAAAACGTGTGGCTAAACCATAATTGGCATGACTCTTTGAAAATTTGAGATGCATGGTTTCTGAATGGTTAGTCAAATTGTGTGGCGTAACTATGTTCCTTTTAAAAGGAAAAAATTTACCGATTTTCCCTATGAACTTAAATGGGGTTTACCCCAGCTTCTTCTTCCATTTCACCCACCACCTACCCCACGAATGCCTCTCCTTTCTATCATCCTACATAGTGGTTTATACCTCATTATTGGCCCTATTAAAGTGTATTTGGGTACATTGTAAGCATATTGGAATGTCTAAGACTCCTCATCCTTTATTTCCTCAATTATTTCACCTTCATCGGTGCTATATTTTTGCGAGCTAATTATCCATATTTTCAGAGAATTTAATGAATATTATGGTTTATATCATTCTATATCAAATAAAGGCTTGTTATTGGATGAGTGGAGCATCCTATGTATGAGGTAGGTAGTCTAGTTTCTTTCCCATTAAAGATACATCATTTATAAAATGTGTCATTGTGCCTCAAATTAGACATTCCATGCATTGCCTCATAAATGTGAAATTAATCATATAAATTATAATTAAATTTTTATATTGTTTTTTCCATTTAAATTAAAACATTTTAGGTTATATACCTCAACTTGAATCACTCTTTAGGGTGCGTCACTTGTATTCTATAGCCCTTACACTTTAGACTTGGAATAAAAACAACCCCTGAGGTGTGTTAACATGCCTCTTCAAAAATGGAATGGTTAAATGAGAATCACATGAATTATAAGTGGTGTATATGACCTACTTATATTATGATCATTTTTTTAAATTATTCTTAAATCATCCCCTCCAAATGAAATGACCCACTTCAAATAAGTAGATTGTTAGTAGAAATGATTTTCCATTATCCATGGTGAATTTGTAAAATATAATGTTTGAACTAATATACTTGATAAATCAATCACGATGAATTATAGTATGGAATGAATATGTTCATGTCCTTATTTACTCCTTAGAATGAGTTGAAAAATGAAATAAAATAAATTATGGCATGGGTGCTTCCTATGACCATTTTGTATGTTATAAAGGAAAATGCCTAATTGCATAGTTAAATTAGAAATGATTATTATTGTGGTACTTAATAGTGATGATGCTACTATTGTATGATACTTTTTCATGGTTTCCATTATGATTCATGGGCATGGATACCCTTTTTATTCATGGTCATGGTGACCCTCATTAATCATGGGGATGACTTCCCTTATTATTCATGGACATGGCATCCCTTATTATTCATGGGAATGTCATCCCTTATTATTTATGGGCATAGAGACCCTTAATATTCATAGGAATGGAGACCCTTATTATTCATCAGAACAACATCCCTTATTCTCCTATAATCAAAGGGCACGTTGTCCCTTACTATTTGTGATACACAAGTATGGAATCCCATAATTAAAATGTAAAAATTATTATTATAATTCTCATCTGAACACCTGGGAACTAATCCATGATTCCAAGCCTATTCATGTATATTTATGCATACATACTCCCTTTTATTCTTATATATACAAGATGGCACATTCATAGACATTTTGACTTAGGCCAAATCAGCTATGGTCATCCAGGTGTCCTTGAGGAACCAGATCCAACATGGTTATATTTATTGTTTACTACACTAACTTACCTTCGATATACCTAAAAAGTACATACTTTATATAAAAAAATTTAATTAATTTAGACAACATTGGTGGTTTCCTTCTGAGTATATCTCACACTGTGTTTTGGATTCCATTTGGTACCTAGAAAGACATGATTTGTTTGTAGGTTAGGATATGGATGTGCTTTGTTTTGTTTCATTAAATAATAGGACTAGAATATGAGATTAAGAGTAGGGACCAAGCATGTCATCAAGCTACCTTCCATAGTTGGAGACATTTATATATTTATCTTTTTTTTCCAGTATGGTCCTATTGTATTATTGCCTAATGATTTATTTTATTCCTATATTAATTAGTCAATATATTCATGAATGGTTAATTATTCACTATTTATTTATTTTAGTTATTATATTCTTCTATTTATAACTAATCCAGAGGTTTTAGTCTCCCCATTTACCTACATTACAATCCTATTTCTAGTTTGAAACCTCTATCAAATGAGGAGGCATGCATGAGGATACATAGAGAACAAGATTGATGCACCGTTTTAGTGGCTCCAAGGTTAGGATATTACATATAAAATCTCTTTAATGCATTAGAGGATGAGATTATTGCTTCATAATGATGATAAAAAAGAAAAAATGGGGGGGGGGTGGGTGAATTGTGACACTCTAAAATTATTGAAAAATTTAAAGTGTCCCTCTTGAAATAAAATGATTCTTTCATTATTTATTAAAAATGAGTAAAAAATATAAAATAAATAAATAAAACCTCTATACATGACAATAGATAGTGGTTTGGGGAACAAAAATCCTCTAGTACACTCCACCAATTCTCTATCCATGAACTTGGTGATTTTCACTAGTAGGTCCTTTTTTCAGGGACCTATACAACTGAGTGCAGAAAGTTGACACCTTACAATAAAGATTTTATAGGGCCCTCTAGTTCTTTTATAGGGAACCAAAATATCCATATCTTAATAAGATAATATTTAAATCTACCATTACTAAGTGAAAGCAGTCACAAACTTAATAAAATATATGATATGTAGAAGATAAATATTAGTTCAACTCACTGTTACACTAGAAACTGAAAGATTAATATGATCTTCAATAAATAACATACTCAGAAAAAATAATATTTAATATTGTACAAGCTTAATTTTCATTAAATAATAGAAAATATAACATTTAGTAGATGATAAAAAATCATGACTCTGTATATTATAAAAATGTATGACTCCAAAGTGTATCCCTAATAGTTGTTTCAACATACTAAAACAAAAGATTGGAAATTAATACAAAAAATAACAACAAAATGATGATCAAATAGAAAATATAAAAACATGTATGCCTAAAATGTTTATATATTCATAGAATAATATATTTATTCATATATAATTTTTTGAAGGATAAACTCTTGGTATTTAACAAGGATCTTTATTTACATTAGGTCAAACAGATCTAGAAAATCAGCCTAATAAAACATGATCATTTTAGCTTAAAAGTGACCATGAAAAAATGTAACTACCATTAAAAAAAGAAATGATTTAATATGTTAAATAATATAATCTGAATTAGTATTTAAAATTATTTAAATATATGTTTAATATGATGAAACTATTTTAAAAAATTAAAATAATCCATAATTCAAATCTCATAGACAGTTGGGTCAAATGTAGGATTTCACTATATAGAAATAATATTCAAAGGTATGTTTGAAAATGCAATGTTGATTCCAAAATTAAGGTTGATGAACCATATTTTCATTACAGAAACATAGATTAGCTAATAAAAGTATTCTTCCTGATCATAAATTTTACTTTAAATAAAGGGTTTGAAAATTATAAATCCTTACAAAATTAGTCTTCTTGATCCTAACAATAGCTTCAAAAATAGGGTTATAAATAGAGATTATATACTATTCAAAATGTCCAAAATACTTGAGAAAATTAAACTTCATTCTAATTAAAAAATAAGTAATATAAACCTATAATTAACTTAAAGTAATTTCAATCATAAAATAAATACGGGAGTTTGTGAGGATCAAAATCAATTAAAAATTTCTAAAATTTTTAGATCAACACATGAAAAAAAATTACCCCTTTTTTATGATCATAAAACCCAAATAATCAAATACATAAATTTTTTATATAAACACAAAAATATAGTATACAAAATAAACAAACTTCTTCAAAATTAAAGAATAATAAAAAATATTATGGTTTTCTATATTTGACATAGAAATAGAAATGTTCTTACACATGTTGTTTTCATTAATAATTTTTTTTCCAAAAAATAATAAATAAAAAATCAAATAATGTTTTAACAAAGGTTGTGTCTATCCATAACTCTCCCCCTTTTTTATATCAAAAAGAAAGTATGAATTGGATTAAAAAGATATTTAATATAGAACATAACTCTTAGTGAACTTTATATTTTTCCAATAAAATGTATTCTAGAAATAAAATTAAGAGAAATATTAAATAGACAATTAATAAGAAAAAATATAGGAAGTTTTATTAAGTATACAAGATTATAAAAATATTTTGGCTCAGGTTTTGGGTAGAATAAGGTGTAATATGAGAAAAAAATCATGATTTTTTTCGGAAAAGGGGTGCATGTTACCAATATAAAATTTGAACTCTTTCACTCATTATAGAAAAAACAATTGAAAATAGATCCATTTTCCTTTGAATATATATAGATCTTTTATCCTTTTAAATATGAAGAAAATCATCTAACTAAGAACTCGTTTATCTCAATAAGATATTATTTATAAATGTCTTATCATCTGATCTTCCACAATTAATCAACTATTTACATTTTAAATGAATCAAAATATATTATTGAGATTTAATTCTTCTGAAAACTTTGATACTATTGTTTAAGGGATTCAAATTATATTTTTGGAAATTGAATATTATCTCATATATTCAAGAGATTTCCTATAAATTTCATTTTTTTATGTAGTCTCACTACTTATCCTTTTAAAATATTAAACCATGATTTTATTTTCATTGAACTAAAAATATAACTGTTGATGCTCCTTTCCATCACAAAGTCTAAACGAATGAAAAAGGAATACGTTAACACAAAGTGATTCATCCTTTGAAGAAACATCAAAAATCGACAAAGGCATGAACAAGGATTTCTTTGAGCATGGGCCGCACAAGTTCCATTATGGTCACGCAGGTATACCTGCGCGCCACATTTTGGGTGCGCAGGTCACCTGTGCACCCTATTTGATTTTCACCTAGGGTCTTTAGTTGCCTATAAATACCCCTTGTGGGCCCCCCATTTTGGGGATGGAAAAATCCAGAAACTCAAATTTGAGCTCTCGATGCCCTAGTCTCTTCTCAAAGCCTTTCGAACACTTATAAGATAATTTCGTACCTAGAACGGAAGATCTAAAGAGGGGGGAGAAGTCCTGAGTGTTGAAATACATCAACACCTACGTGCCTAAGTGTCTAACCCTTCAGAGAATTAAAGACACTTGCACGCCGCCTTATCCCTTAAACAGAACTTGCGCGCCACTAATTTAAAAGTATTTAGGGATAATACTAAAGGATTGAGCCAAGCCTCACCCAAGTATTACCCTATGGGTTGACCATCGCACAAGTACACCTGTGTCGCGCAGGTATACCTGTGCGACTATGACCTGCGTGCCCAAACAGGACCTGCATTCCTACCTTCTTTTTGGTGCCCCTCCTGTCCATTCATATATTTTCTTCAAATCCACCTCTCCTCTTCAAGATTTAGCCTTCATAATCCTCTTGAAATCCATTTATGGCATGATTCCTTTGTTGTCTTCCTTATCTGAAAGGAATTCTGTGGAACATATCTCAAAACCTAGTGATTTACATATCTTTATGTCACAAAGGTTAGAGATTTAATTCATTAAACCTCATCTTTTAAGATGAGAAGATCCTTAACCTGGGCCTCCTTCTCAGGAGTAAGCCCCAGTATTCAATTTCCTTAATTTTGGGCCTCCTTCTCAGGACTAAGTCCCAATCATAATTCCCTAAACTAGGTCTCCTTTTTAGGAGTAAGCCCTAGTCATAATTTCATAACCTAGGCCTCCTTTTCATAAGTAATCCCTAGTCATAATTTCCTAACCTGGGCCTCCTTTTCAGGAGTAAGCCCCAAGTTACCAAATATGGGCATCCTCCTTAGAAGTAATCCCCAAATCCCAAATTCCCTTAACCCGGGCCTCCTTCTCAGGAGTAAGCCCCAGTTCTAAAGTCCCTTTAACCTGGGCCTCTTTCTCATGAGTAAGACCCAATCATAATTTCTCTTAACCATTCTTAACTTATTTTGATTTGGACTTCCTTCTAAGGAATAAAACCCAATCACAAGTCCCCTCCTAATTTGGGCATCCTCCTTAAGAGTAAGCTCCAAGTTAGAGCATCCGAATCTCTATAAAGCACATATACCTTTATGGACCTTGTTCCCGAGCTTATTCTCTAATGTAAGTCCTGATATTTATCGATTTGGGCAATCATACATACATAAGCCCCATATCATTCCTTGTGACCACATCTTTCATGGCACAAATTGTTAGGTTTACTGATTCCTCTTGTTTCTCACACCGATCATGACTTACGTGAGCTTAGAGTGTAAAAGTAACCATGACACATCTCTTTGAGCCATTAATCATACATAATCCCCACAATTCCCAACCAAACTACATAGACTTTGATCTATACCTTAAAAGTAGAGTACGTAGGAAGCCTTTCTGAGGTTCAATCCCATCACCCATTAATTATCATTCGTCCCATATGACGTTAAACTATATCTTAATTCTAGAACTACATGGGTTCTGATTCCTTTTCTAATAAGGATACATAGGTAGCCCATCTACGGGTATGATCCCAACTCTGAAAATACTCCATGTCCTTCTGAACGACAATTAACTTCAAGTGCCCCACTAAGTGGCTTTAAAACCAGTATGGTTATCATAATAACCAAGATATCTTTATATAATGTGTTGAAGGATACCATTGACTAAGAATCTCTAACAAATATAGATGATTCTCTATCGATGAAGAACCTCAAATAAATATAAAAGATTCTCTAAATCTCATAAATATTAATCATTTATTGTCAGATCTTAAGGAAAGATCATTTTCATACTTGTTAGTGTAATAAGGATTCACAGACATAACTTAAATCTATAAAGAGAGTCCCAGAGTAGACAATAATTCCCACCAAAAAGGTGTGATGAGTCGGACCTCCCATCCTATCGACCAATGCAAATTATTAAGCCTCATCGCTCCACAACTAATGAGCACCTACCTTTGTAAAGTAGGTCCAAATGGATATAGAATCATTGGATGTTTTCGGTTCTACGAACAAACCCATTAGAAACCGATTGGAATATTTGAACCTTAAGAAAACAAGGTCATCCCCATTTCTAGAGGAAACAAAAAATGGTGAACCCGACCTGAATCCTTAACCAAGTTAAAATGATGTTTTACTTATTTGTTAGGCCCCTATTTAAACTCAATGATAGGGCCAACAAAACAATCAATAACATATGTGCTCATCCAAAAGATGTAGTGGCCGAACTTATATTGGTTATCTCTGTTATATCAAATAGGCACTCTTTTCCAAGATCTTCTGCATTACAAAAATGGATTCTCTTAAGTTCACACCTGTGAATGCCTCTGCTCTGAATACCTCTGCTACTACTCCCGCTAGATCATCGTCTGCTCTGAGGACGACATCACCTACTCAGCGTCTTAAACGCTAGGTATCAAATGAAATGGTTAAGGAATACCATAAACATGGTACCATTCCGAATCTGGAGGCTGCTCGAAAAGCCCTCCAAGTCAATAATTCACCCTAGTCGTCCGGAGAGCGATGACCAGAGATCAAGAAGAAGGCGGTGATAAACATTGTCTCCAACCATTTAGGGTCATTATCCCCAAAACACAATCACCAGTCCCTCCCATATTATGAGGAGGTGAATGATAAGGTCACTGAAGGCCTTAATTTAAAGAGACAGTAGTCCTTCCCCAGGGCTCCCACCAACAATCTCTGCCAGACTCGTGCGACAGTGTGCCCTCAACATGATTAGGGTGTCGTCTCCAGGCGTTCGGATCAGGTTCCTCGAATCCGAACAGGAAAGATGAACCACCAGAGGCAACGAATGGTCAACAATGAGAAGGTTCTTATCTTTTACACTTTCGGAGAAGCCCACCAACCTAACTTGGTGGAAAGCAACGAGCGGGCACACACACTCGTCCATTTTAATTCCGCTGTCCAGCAGACTCATTTGGTAGAAACATGCCATTCTTGCCAGGCAATTCCAGTGGAGTACTATATATAGGAACATACACCTGTTTATAAATCATCATCTAGTCAGTAGGCTCGTCTGACTACATACGATGAAGCCCACCAACCTAATGTGTTGACAACTGGTAAACAGGCACATACACCTGCTTACACTCATCAATCCTACCAACATTCTCGTCTTCCAGTATTAAAGGAAGTTCATCAACCACATTCGGTGGAGTGAAATCAGAAGGCACATACACCTGCTAGTATTGATCAAGCCTACCAACAATCTTGTTTGGTATCACCTAGAGAAGTCAATTGAAAATCCCCAATGACAAACAAGATGCAGACTTAACTCTCTGCCCCCACACATAAGTACTGTCAGAACTCACTGACAGAAAAATGAGGACAGGAGAAGGAACACACACCTAATCTAAGAACAAAATGGACGTATATTCCCATTCCGGCAGCTGAAGTCACCAAGCACATTCTGACAATGGTGAAGGAGCATAAGCAAATCCCTGCTCATATTCTGGATGCCTGCCAGGATATTATAACAGCTTCAGCAACATCACAAGGAAAGAAATGAAAATCTATCCCTAATAGTGGAGTGACACATCAAAAAATCACTTTGGAATAGATACACACCTCTGTTCTAGTCCAAGAGGGTTGTGGGGATTACTCCCCCATATCATACAGACAACCAAGTCAGGCACATACACCTGATTTTAGTGGATATAATCAGCCTAAACTGAGTATTTATTCTGAGAAGGCACATACACCTTCCAATAATAACCAATTTCATCAACAAGTGGTTCCTAAAGTGAGTAAGAAGGTGTCTAAGAAGAAGACCCATCCAGCACAGTCAAGAAATCAAGAGCCAATTTGTAATAAGGCCTTGATCGATGCTGGAGTTCTTGATGCACTCAGACAATTATCGGTTGCAACTCAAGATTCTACTATCTCATTTCCCAATAGTGGGGACATTAATTCTGAAGGTCTGCATTAGAAACTTCCTTATGAAGGCTTGCTTCATGACAGTTCGGTTGATCTCGAAGTATCATATTCAGATGGGAGCCACGATAACCCTCTGCATGGCCAGAAGACTAAGGAGTAAGAGGTTTCATCTTTTGCTATAACCCACCATGGTGGTCCTCCCCATGATGATGAATTTAGCTACGAAAGTCCTCTCTGTAGTAGTAATTCACATATCCTGGAAAATGCACCAATGGACAATGTAGTAACGATAAATCCCTCTTATCTTGAGGCACTTGCAAATGTGAAGCCAGTCATGACAGATGCTTTACCAATAGTAGGTGAAATACTTTCTCAAACAGAGGATAGCCCGGGGTGTAGGTCATTCTCCGAACCACCCCTGAGTCATGCATCTTCTAATTTGGTAAATGAATTCTCTACCAATATTATTGAATATGATGAAGCAACAAAGACACACCATCTTTGGTCTAATCAGGTAGAAGAATCTTCATCGAATGATAAAGAGTAAATGCTGAATATGAGAAAACAACTGATGAAAGGTGAAGTACCAGTAATGTTTTGTCCTTTGGCTGACTCTCAGTATGACATTCCAGAGATGTTGATGGAATATTGTATTCACGATATTCGTCTCAACATGTGGAAAACTCTTTGTCAATTGAAAAAGAAAATATTATCTTATGATGAATATGAAAATCATGTCAAGATAATAGAAGGGTTACAATGCCAAATTAACTTGGAATACCTCTCAGTTTATCGATATCCAAAGGATGAAAAGTAGGAGAGATCTCTTCAGCATTCATTCCTTGGCACACTAAGAAGGTTGCAACAGTTAATTGTCAATGCCCCATCTGGTATTCATATCAGGGGATGGGGTGTTCATAGAGCACTGCATTTCACTATAATCTCTAGTCAACAAATCCCTCCGAAAGTGGTCTCATGCAATGTTATTGCCCACAGCCGACCACATCCAATTGGTTTTGTTTGTAATCAAAGGCTTGCTCATGAACAAGCCTCAACTAGTTCTTCCTATAATCAGGAATACATAGAACAAGTTGTCGAATTACTTTTGCATCAAGAAAACGAGAACATCAAATAGTCTTCTTGTTTATAGCGTGCCCATAATCAAGTTACAGAAGTGTCAGAAATCATCTAATGATCATTTGAGACAGGTGATTTGAGTGGATGTAGGTTGATGCATCCATCCAATTTCTGGACTACAGTCCGAAAGATCAGAAGATATTTTAAGAAAGTCTCAGATGTAACAACTCAATAACCACCCCATCTTTCCAGACTGGGGACTCTTTTAGCCCAACCCTCAGAATCAACAAATAGGATTCGAGGAGTTGAATAGGAACATCCCCAGTCCACCGGACTGGGGACTTTTTAAAATCATCAATATCTTCCTCAGAGAAAGTCAGTCTTCTCTCAATTAGGGAAGAATCCACAAGAGGAATGAAGAGCCGAATTATCATAAGATTCCCTCCAAATTACTGTTCGTCAAGAAGTTCTAGAGGGATCAACTCAACAGAAGGACGGGTCTCATCAGGGACATGGAAGAAGATAGTATCGCAGAAATTCCAATATAAGGGATGAAATGCGTTATACATCAATTAATGTCATCAATGCCATTTTTTCTGATCCTCCAGAACATGAGGCTCACTCAGAAGGATCATATGAGGAAGTTCCTGCTCAAGAAGTTGTTCAAACAGACACAAATGAAGAAGGTGTGCGTACAAGAAATCAAAGGCTTACCCAGAATCTAGGTATTCCTTCAAATAACCCACTCCCCCCTCTTCGAAAGGTGTCCAACAAGGGGAAAGGGAAGAATCAGGTTACATACCCTTCCTCTAGAGAAGGCCAATCACTCTCACTAGAGCAACGATTCACATAACAAGAGGCAAAAATGAAGGAATTAAGGAGGTTGAATGCAGAACTACTTCAAAGTAGTCTTCCTCCTAAGTGTGATGGAGTCAGTCAGTCAATAGAATTTTTTGCGGATACTGAGATGGATCAAGAATATACTCCTTTACCAATACATCCTCATAGGTCTAATCCTATGGGTTATATGCAACAACAACCAGCTATACTACCATCAGTGGCAGTGCCGGTCGCCACACCTATCCAAGATCCAGTTATTGCACCTACACAGGTCCAAGCTCAACCAGATGTTTCTCAAAAATTAATGACTACCATTGAGTCATTAACAGATCAGTTGGAAGCTATAGAAGGAAAGCATGCACCCGTTCAACCAAAAAAGAGATCTTACCCTGAATGGGTTGATTAAATTCCTCCCCCATAAAATTTTTCAAGTACCACATTCCCAATATTTAATGGTTTGGGAGACCCAGAGCTACACTTAACACATTTTTTTTCTCATTGAGATCCTATGATGGGAACCCCTCAGCAACAAGAAGCAGTTAAGCTCAGGTGTTTTGTACAATAATTAAAAGGGCCTGCTTTTGTCTGGTATACATGCTTGCAATCCCGGTCAATTACTGGGTGGGAGGATCTCCGTCAACGATTCCTTCTTCAATTCAGTTCAACTTTGCCAAATACAATAGTTTTTTATTTTACAAATTTTAAGCAAAGGGAGAATGAAAGAGTTTCAGATTTCATTGCTCACTAGAAGAGATTAACATTTTCCCTAAGCTTAGAACTCCCTCAAGAATAATTGTTGCCAATATGTGTGGAAAATTTTCGTGATGAATTACGCACACCATTGATCCCTGTGAAATACACCGAAGGGTTTCGAGACCTTACTTCAATGGCTCAATAGATTGAAGACTCTCTGAAAAAGACTAACGATAAAACTCGTGTAATTCCATCAGCTCTAGGAAGGAGAATGGGTAAAGTAGAGACTGCTACAATTATGCTTAAACAAGCACATGTGCCTGCTTCTACTTCAAAACCTTCATCTTATCGAAGGGATTCACCTCCTAAGCATCAACAACAGAGGCCTTTTCATCAAGATGATCAAAGATATCAAAGATGAAAACAATTTGAGGATATGAAGAGAAAATTTTACTCTTTACGAAATGAAAAAGTTCCTTGTTACTTCATTTCAGCTTTGGAAAATAATTTGGTTCAATTGCCAAGGCCCAAAAGTCCTAACAACGAATGAGATAAAGACCATCCCAATTATTTCCCATTTCATTAGATGTTGGGGAATCCCATTTAGGAGTGTTTTGTCTCCAAATACCTCCTTCAAAAGATGTTGGACTCAGGAAAAGTCAAATTGAAAGGTTCTTTAGCTCAGGTAGCATGTGTTACTGCTACAAATCCAGAGGAAGAAGGTGAGTGGAAAGAAGTAAAAAACAAAAATGCCCAGAAATATGATGATTGGATGGTCAGAAAAATGATCAACCGAACTCATCCCATTTTTCTAATTCAATTGAAGAAACCAATTTTGTCTTCTTCTATGAATTCCATAGAAAAAAACTCTTCATAAGAGGGAAAATCCTCGAAGGAACGACATAATTCAAAGAAAGAAGAAAAATCAGAAGAAGATGAGATCATGTCAAAGACCAAGTTGTCTTTGACTCTGGCAGATTTTATGCCATCTACTTCAAAGCCACGGGCACCGCCCTGCCAAACGGCACAGCCTAAACGGGCTAATCAGGAAGAATCTTCATCAGATGAAGAGTTGATCTTTGGTTCTGTTAACATGATTAATTTAACAGATCCTTCTGCCAGTCACAGCTTCGATCTGGATGAGCCTGAGTTCCCTATATTAAACAGAGGAAATAGAGGGAGTTCCAGAGGTCTAGGATATATAGGAAGACGTGGATATCACAGAAACTACTATTCCAATTTTACCCCTGCTAGAACTTTGTATGCAGCAGAAACTCATGGCAGAGCCCTTCAGCGGGCTCAACAAGAACAAGAAAATTCTTCCATGCAAGGCAGATTCATTCCTGGTACAGTTATTATGGAATATCGGTTAGAGGTTCCACCTTCTTCCTCTCATCAAGTAAATAGACCTATTCGGTCTAATCTTCTAAAACCAGGACTATTTCCAACTCCTACCCTGATACAAGATACATCTACTTCCAAAACATCAACTTCTAAGGCACCTGTGAAACCACATGTTTCTGTTGGGAAACACAGACCTTTGGATAAAAACTATGATGTCTTGAAGCATTTGGCCTAAGTACCGGCCAAGTTATCAATTCTAGATTCCTTGAATTTATCAAAGGATATTCAGGAGGCACTCATTTAGGCTTTGTCAAGTCCTCAGGAATTTGCAATTGAAATTAGTGTAGCTGAAGTCTACTATGTAGAGAATGATCCTGCAGAATTCCATGCAGTGATATCTTTCATAGATGAAGATGAAGATGATGTTGTGCATGGACATATTAGACCTTTGTACTTATTTGGAAAGGTCAATGGTGTGGAAATCCTAAGAGCTTTCATTGATAATAGTTCAGGAGTCAACCTCATCCCCATTCACACACTTCGTCGATTGGGCCACACATAATCTGATTTATCTCCTTCTACTCTGATGTTGCAAGGATATGATAAAAATGAACAAGAAACACTGGGCGATATTACACTCAAAACTCAGTTTGTATACCTTGTATCCAATTTAGATTTCATGGTTATTGATCATGATACATCCTTCAATATTTTTCTTGGAAGACCTTGGCTACACCAACATGCGACTATCCCTTTATCATACCATCAATGTATCAAATATTGTTTTGATGGTAAAATTGGGACATTGTATGGTGATAAATACCCCTTCAAAACATGTGAATCTCAATACATTGAGGTGGAATTTTATCACATGAAGGGTAAGTAGAAATCCACAATAAGGAAGGTTACCAAGGTTAATGCTCCATATGGTTTGGAAAAAATTCCAGTAAACCCATTCACACATGTGAGTACAGATTATGTGTTGCCTATCAGTCAAATTGATAGGATAGACCCAAATCCAAATACTCTTATGGAAACTTCCATAATGTCAATTACGGAAATCAAGCCAGACAACATGGGAGAAAGTGGTGATTCACCAAGCAATAATGAAAGATCAGATGGAGATGTATTCATTTCATCCGCTGAAATCCAGCAAGTCTATAATTCTCCAACCAGGCCAGGAGAAGTTATAGCAATGTCAGAGGTGAATGATGATGTCGATTCTCAATCCATCATCTCCTCTTTATTACCCAAGAAAGACCCTTTATCATCAATAGGGTCAGAAATGGAAGCCTCTTCTTCAAGATGTTCAAATTTTAGCATCTCTCCTGATCATGGAAATTCCGATTCATCATCTACTATGCAAGTAGAAACAGAAGAAGTAACACATGTTGAAGAAGAAGAGGAAGATCTCAGGGATGATCCTCTAGCTTTTGAAGAGGTTATCTCTACCACTATGGATGAACTCAGAGAAATAAATATGGGTACAAAATAAGATCCATGCCCCACTTTAATTAGTGCGACCATGACTCTGGAAGATAAATAAATGTATATTTCATTTTTAAAGCAAAATCAAGATATATTTACTTGGAATTATATAGAAATTATAGGTCTTGATCCTGATCTTTCTACTCATCATCTGGGTTTTCCATAAGAACAAAGAGGATTTAAGAAAGCCGCAAGAAGAACACACCCAACTTATGCTTCCAAAATTGAAGCTGAAGTGGATAAAATTATCAAAGCTAACTTCGTCAGATAAGTTCAATATCCTAAATGGTTGGATAATATTGTCCCTTTGAAAAAGAAGAATGAACAAATTAGAGTTTGCATTGATTTCGGAGATCATAATGGGCATTTTCCCAAGGATGATTTTCCAGTTTCGATTACAGAACTCTTGATTGATGTAATACTTGGATATGAATCACTTTCCTTCATGGATGGATATTCTGGGTATAATCAAATCCGAATGGCTTCAGAAGATGAAGAATCTACAGCTTTTAGAGCCACTCAGGGTGTGTTTTGCTATTGGGTAATGCCCTTTGGCCTGAAGAATGCAGGCACAACATATCAACCTTCCATGTACCGTATCTTCAAACCCTTTCTAGGAAATTTTTTTGAATGTTATGCGGAAGATTTGGTGGTTAAATAAAAACAACGTTCTAATCACTTGGCTGATTTGGAAGTCATATTCCATAAACTTAGAAAACATAATTTGAAGATGAACCCCTTGAAATGTGCTTTTGGGGTAACCTCAGGAAAATTTCTTGGCTTTGTTGTACGCCATCGTGGTATCGAAGTCGATCCTGGGAAGACAAAGTCAATCCTTAGTATGTCACCTACTCAAAATTTGAAATAATTGAGAGGACTTCAAGGAAACTTATCCTATATTCGGCATTTCATCGCCAATTTGGCAGGAAAAAGTTTACCCTTCACCAAATTTATGAAGAAGGCAGTCACCTACCAGTAGACCGAAGAATGTCAAAAAACATTTGATATTCTCAAGAAATATATCTTGATTCCACTGATATTAATTCCACCTATTGAAGGAAGACCACTTATTCTTTATGTGATAGCCTTAGAGAGATCGTTGGGTGCCTTCCTTTCCCAGAAGAATGATGCTGGGAATGAAAACAGCCTTTACTATCTCATTCAGACTATGATTGAAGCAGAAACCCGATATTAAAGTATTGAAAAGTGCTTCCTGGAATTAATATTTGTAGTTAAAAAGTTGAGAAACTACCTGCAACATCATGAAGTCCAATTGGTATCTCGCAATAACCCACTCAAATTCATCCTTAGTCATCCAATGCTTATAGGACGTCTGGCAAGGTGGGCAGTTATTTTGCAGCAATTTGATATCCAGTATGTGTCTCAAAAGGCAATAAAGGTCCAAGATCTAGCTGATTTCCTTGTTGAACACCCTTCAATGGAATATACATCTTTAGATATTGAACTTCTAGATGAATAAGTATTTTCTATTCAAGATAATCTTAAAACATGGGAAATGTACTTTGATGGTGCTTCACGAAGTCCAATAGGGAAGAAAATGGAAGATGCTAAATTAAACAAAGTTGGATTAGGAATTGTACTTATTTCCCTAAAAAAATGTAGTGCTACCTTATTCCGTCTCATTGTTGAGAGGCGATACAAATAATGAAGCAGAATACCAAGATCTCATCATAGGATTAGAGTTGGCACTTCAAGCAAAAGTGAATCAATTAAAAGTGAAAGGTGATTCAGACTTGGTAATCAAACAAGTCAATGGGGATTATGCCATCATAAAAGAAGAGTTAATCCCTTTTTATTATTACGTTAGAGAGTTAATGGTGAAATTTTCTTCGAAACTGACATTTTCTTATGTCCCACGATCACAAAATGCTCAAGATGATGCATTGGCTAATATAGCCATAGCTCTGGAAGATCTAAATAGGGACGAGACAGTCAGCAGTATTTCCCACCGTCGTACAATTTCACCTTATGTTCAATCTAGAATAGAGGAAATCAATGAAATTAATCCCATTCCTAAACCATATGGTCATACTATAGGATGGATGACACCTATCAGGGAATACCTTGAAAATGGAACAGTTCCACCTGATAGAGTCGGGAAAGAACAAACCCGGCGACGTGTGGTCAATTTTACTCTTTATGATAGCCCAGATCACCTAGAGAAAATTCTCTACAAAATAGGTTTTTATGGAATTCTCTTCAGATGAATTGATGGTGAAGAGACAATGGATTTCATGAAAGAAGTGCATGCAGGAGTCTGTGGTGCCCATCAGTCCGGACATAGACTATCTGATCAGATTCGAAGGCTTGGATACTTTTGGCCTTCAATGATACAAGATTGTGGTGATTTCACAAAGAAGTTTTATTCTTTCCAAGTACATGCCAACTTCATTCATCAACCCCCAGAGTTTCTTCATACAGCCAAATACTCGTGGCCATTTTCCACATGGGGAATGGATGTAGTAGGACCTTATCCTTCAGCTACATCCAAGCATTTTAAGTACATTCTTACTTCTACTGACTTCTTTTCCAAATGGACAGAGGCAATAACTCTCAAAGAAGTTAGTTCTAAAAGCATTATTAGCTTCATCAAGTCTAACATAATTACCAGATTTGGTGTCCCTCATACCATATTGACTGACAATGGCACCAACTTCTGTTCATCCAAGGTAAGGAAGTTGTATCAAGAATACATCATCAAATCCAACCATTCTTATTAGTATCATCTAGCGTCCAATGTCCAAATAGAAGCCTTCAACAAGACTATTTCAAACATACTACAAAAGATGGTGGATAAAGATAAGAAATCATGGCCTGATAAACTCTTTCATGCTTTATGGGCTTATCGGACCACCACCCGCACTACAACGTGGTCAACTCCATATTCATTGGTATATGGAACAAAAGCAGTCTTTCCCATTGAGGTTCAATTACCCTCACTCAGGGTATCCATTTGTGATCAGTCATCTACAGATGAACAATCTCAAAAGAGATTGGATTAATTTGAACGATTAGACGAGAAAAGATTGTGCACCTTGCACCACTTGTAAGTCTATCAGAATCGAATAACATGAGCTTTCAACAAAAAAGTTCGTCTTCGTTCATTAATTTAGGGAGAATTGGTATTGGTTCTCAGAAATCCAATGATACCAGGAAAGAAACCTCCCAATATTGAGCCAAAGTGGGAAGGACCTTACTCAATACATAAGGTCTACTCCAATGGAGCTTATTCTTTAATCTCAATGGATGGAGAACTCATTATGACTCCAACCCATGCCAGATTTCTGAAGAAGTATTTTTTGTAATACAAATACATCCTCAGTCCATGAATATGACCTTAAAATATTTTCACTTACATCCAACATGACGTTAAACTGTGTCGTCCTTGCTATATGATGTTAAACTATACAACCCGTCTTAAGTCCTTACTGCATGACATTAAACTGCACAATCCCTTCTTCATCCAACATGACGTTAAACTGTGACATCCAAGCTACATGATGCTCAACTGTATAGAAGTCCCTTACATCCAGCAAGACGTTAAACTGCATAATCTCCGGTCCATGCATATGAAATTAAACTATTCACACCATCGTCCAAGATGATGTTAAACTGTGCCATCGTCCAACATGACGTTAAACTCTGAAAAAGTCCCTAATATGTCCAAAATGACATTAAACTGTGTCCTCTTTTGTTCTTACTGCATGACATTAAACTGTATAGTCCCCCTTTTTTCCAACATGACATTAAACTGTATTGTCCCCATCGTCTTAGCTACATGATGCTAAACTGTACAACACCCTTATTGTCCAACATGACGCAAAACTATGTTCACGTCCAACGTTGCGTTAAACTGTGTCCCTATTTTTGTCCTACATGACGTTAAATTGTACTACTCATTCATCCTATAAGACATAAAACTAAACAAAGTCCCTTAATACGTCCTACATGACGTTAAACTATATTTTGTACCTGCTAAATGACACTAAACTGTGTAGCACCAATAGTCCTCACTGCAAGACTTTAAACTGCATAGTCCTTTCATATGTCCTACATGACATTAAACTATGCATCGTTAAGGTTGTTTCTACCTCTTGTTTCTCACACCAAGTATAACTCACATGATATTAGAGTAAACTTCAACCATAACACCCTCTCTAGGCCACTAACCATGTGTAAGTCCCGACACCATTTTTTAGGTCGTTGTCCTCAAGAACAACTTGATCAGCAATTCATTCTTTAATTGAACTAAGAAGACTTTGATCCTTGCCTTCTAGGATGGGTACGTAGGCAACCTCCTGAGGTTCAAGCCCAAAATCAATATCTTCACATTGGTTCACCTCCATCTCATATGATGTTGATATGTGAAACCGCCCCCAGAACCAATACTTCTTACATTGGTTCAACATCGTCCTTTCTATATGACGTTAAACTATTCTCACTTTTTGTCCTGTATGACAATAAACTACAACATTCTTTGACACCCTCACCTGAGATGGAATCATTATTTACATTGATCTCTAATCATGTTATATTCCAAAGACTACGTGCATACATGGAAATTCCCAGACCTTTTATCTTGGGTCAATCCATCATTGCACTAAAGTCCTCCTTTCACCCTTCACTTGAACGAACCAAATCTGTATAAAGGGTATTTCAAGAACTACGTGCGGCTTGATTCCCATCATTATGGGATACGTAGGAACGTTCGAGAATCCCTCGAATCCAGCCCCAAGTCTTTGGGCCTAACCCCAAATTTCACTTTCAGTCCCTTGGCTGAAAGGTACCCCTGTGAAAACATGAACGTGGTATGAAAACTCTGGTCTTCATTCACATTAGGTTTATAAAACACACATTGTTTATTCCTTATAATGGTATGAGCTCTATGACCCTAAACTAAGATCTCCTACACTCTCATCCTACATGATGTTAAACTGTATTTCAAGAACTATGTTTGTCTTGATTCCCATCCTTATGGGATACGTAGTGAAGTCCAAAACCTTAATCCAGGACTCATCCACAACATGATTATAGTTAGCATTGGTCTATGTATTTCCTTCATGCATTGGACAATACTCATTTTTAATGTGTCATACTTTTAACCTTAAATACTTCTAGATCTCCATAACCCTTTTGTTGACTTCTAGTCACAAAATGTCTGATACCCGAGAGTTCTTTTTCCTGACTATGTAGCACGTGCCCTTAGGCGGCCTTGCATAAACAATCTACATGAAGGACCTGTCCGACAAAAGATGCTATTTTTTGACTATGCATTCAATTCCCTTAGGTGTCCCTGCATAATTCAACCTCCTAATGGGTTTTTCAAATAGTGGTAACTTCATTATTGGAAGAAAAACCTCTTTTTTTCTTATTGGTATTAATTATAATATGAAGGGATATGAAAAAATAGCCACCCTTAACATATTTATCCCATACTCTTTTTCATGATCTAAAAGTATTCAAGTCTATGGTTAATATTTCCCTTCCCTACATTTGGGTCAGACCTTCTCAAGAGTAACATTCATCCAATTCTTTGATAATCTTGATTGGAAATATTATCTCCATATTCAAGTACCTCTTTCCATACAGCAGACTCTGTGCTTTGGAAAATTTGAATCTCTATAAACTTTCAATGGCTTTTTAGCAATAGAAAGGTAAAATTTCTGAGATTTCTTTTGCCTGACTATGCAGCACGTGCCCTTAGGTGGCCTTGCATAAACAGTCTACATAACGGACCTGTCAGCCAAAAGATGCTATTATTTGACTATGTAGCCAATTCCCTTAGGTGGACCTATATAATTCAACCCCCTAATGGGTTTGTTAAATAGTGGTAACTTCATTCTTGGGAAATACTTCTTCTAATTCCTTTTATCCCTTTTCTCATATCATTCCTCAGATTAAAAATGTCTTAAGTAATAGTTTACATGTTTTCCCCTATACTTGAGTGTGGTAATATGTTTTCAAAATAATTATCAAGGAATTGAGTTAATTTTAATCCATTCGGTAAAATCTATTTCGACCATAAACATTAGATTTATGTCCGAAGTCCATGAATTTAAACTGCCCATAAAAGATAAGGGAACTCTGAATAAAAGTAAAGTCCCAGCTCAATAAACATACATTTCTTATGATTTAGGTAATATTGATCAATTAAAATATTCAAAGTTTGTAGGGTTATTTTTTAATAATCCTAGAAAAAATCAAACTATGCTTACTAGGCCCATTGGATTAAGTAAAAATTTTAAGCTGGTAGAAAAAGAATGCAAGAACAAATGATTGAAGATGAAAGTGTTTTTCATTGATACAAAAGAATTATAAGGACATCCATAGACTAGAGTCTCTCCTCTTTTCCAATGATTACAAGACATTTTTAACATAACTCTTCATTTGATTTACGACATTCTTAGCTTCATCAACAACTACCTGAAATTCATTCATTCAACTGGATACAATAAGAGACACATGGATACCAGATCTTCTTGGAACAATTGTAAAAGTATGTTCTTAAGTTCGGTTTGAGAAAATTTTCTGCTGATCAAACAGTGACTCTGTTTCTGTCCAAGAGACTTGGAAGATGGATACATGGATTTGAGAATAGAGCATTGGAAGTAAAGAGCCATTTGGAGAGAGTAACCTTTTCAGATATTATTTATAATGTCATGATAGTCTTCTCTCCATCAACCATTAGCGAAAAACATATCAACCCATGGTTTTCCATTTTTATATCTGCAAAGAAATGGCATGGAGGAAAAATTTGAAATTTCGCATCATTGTTGTTGCTCTTAAAGCACAGAATAACTAAAATAGAGGAGTAGCAGTGGGGATGCATCTTGGAAATATAGTTATTTGCATCTGGAATGTTGACGTCTTGCAGATGACCATGCCCATACAGAGGCAAGTAGATGCTCTATGGAATGTTAAGATTATAATTCTTCAAGTACTTATCCAAATCTTGGAGAGTACTGTTGCAGACAGTATAGTAATCATGGCCATCAACATTCGTCATTTCATCAATCCTCTTGCTATCTAGTTCATCAGCCATTCCAATTCTTCTTGGAGCCATTTAATCTCCACAAAGGTCGAATAATCAACTCTTAAGTGAGTTGATTTTTCATAAAATTTGTGAAGAAAAGTGAAAAAATGGATAAGGCATTAAGGCGCTGTAGGTTCCTGAAAATTCCGCAAGGGGGAAATCCAATTAATGAAAGACTTGGAAAATGACCGAACCAGTCTACGTACTGGATCCCAGCAACAGCACGCGGCCGGTTCGACAGACCGCCCTCCCGCAATTCCGCGGACTAGCGTCATCCGCGGAATAGAGGTGGGGACCCTTCGCGGGCGTGAAACAGGATGGGTGCTAGGATGTTCCACCGCCACGAGGCTCCCCCTCCGTGGATCACTTTCATTCATGGGATAGAGGTGGAGTGGTGCACGGTCGCAGAGCAATTCCACGAATCTTAGTTCCAAAGATCCCTGGTTGACCGGGTCCTTCGCGGGTGGGGATTCCTTCATGGGATTCTACAGAAAGTGCCGTGTGCCCATCAATATAGCCTCTTCACAACTCTATAAATAGTAACCGAGGGGAAATGAAAAACAAAGGAAGGATGGGTGAAAACCAGTGGGGAGACGTTGGAGAAATTGCTCCCAATGGTAAAGTTCCGCGACCATCAGTGGACACCATATCGTCCGTGGATGCACTCTTCCGTATAGAGGAGAAACCAAACCGTGAACCACATGTGTCCATATTTTTTGCGGATGAACACCCCCTCCTCAGACCATTTTCGTTCATGAAATGGAGGCGGGAACCCCTCCCTGGGTGCTAAGTAGGACGGGCGTCATCCCCTCTGTAGATGCCCTTCGCAGACAACATCCTTCGCAGACAGCCTCCTTCGCGAACAACCTCCTTCACGGACAACCTTCTTCGCAAACAGCCTCCTTCGCGGATAGCCTCCTTCGCGGCCTACTCCATCACAGCCTTCTCCCTCATGGACAACTCCTCCGTGGACACCCTTCACAGACAACCAAACCATGAACCACATGCGGCCTGCCCTCCGCGGCCAGTCCCTCGCGGCCGACTCCTTGCGGCCAGCTCCTACGCGGCCCACCCCATGCGGAAAACCCCATGCACTCACTGGTCCATACCAAGGGGGCATAGCCCTCGCACCCCCACTTGGGTTCAGTTCCGGGCTGCGGTCCCGGCCCTCCGGGCCGGTCCCTTTGCTACCGTCATTGACCCCCATGAAAAATGGAGAGTTGCACCGTGAACTTTTCGGGCCTAGTCAACAATATTTTATATCGCACCCTTATGCCGTTCCAACACCCATCCTATACAGGCCATGAGTCGAGATACTCCTCATGACTCTCCTAAAACCCCATTACCTAGCTCCCATGTTAGGATCATCCAGAAAGGGCCTCCCTTGCGTAAGTCCCACACCAACCATTTCTAGGTCTCTCCTACCTAGTCGTCCTGACCACATGACGTTAAACTGTATGACCCTCATTCATGACCACATGACGTTAAATTGTATGACCCTCTTCTTATCCATATGTCGTTAAACTATATGGAAACAGTCCTCTCTACATGACTATAAACTGTAGCATTCCCTATCATTCAAAAATTGGATGCCTCTTGCTCCATGCAAGAGATGTCTTATTCCCCAAGCATAAGATGTATCATGCCATGTTTACAGTGGTATAATTTCAAGAGCACGGGAATCCATTTAAACATTACATCACTCCACCTCATGCTTTGCACGTCATTCTTTCAGATCTTCATTCCCCTGCATGTCTGAAGGGACCCCCAAATGGCCTGGCCTCATGCCGCATCGGCTCACCTACTATCCTGGGCCAACGCCCCTGATGACTTTGGACAACACTTCGAGTCAGGTCTTGTGTTTCGAACACAGTCAGCAGTCAAACCTCATTTGTTCGTCCCCATTTCAGGGTAATGTGATATCCTGACAATTATTTTTTTATTAAGAAAACACTTTTGTGGAAAAAGTGAGAAACCAAAAGTCCAACAATACAGCCAAAAAAACCCAAAAAACACCAGAAAGAGCAGGAACTACCACATACATGCAAAAAAAAACACCACCATCCCTAACCTGGGCACTCGGCGATCCCATGCAAGCATGGTCCCTCCCGATGTTTCCATCCCTCAGAATCAGCCATGTCCCAAATGACCTGCCAAGGAAATTCACACTTTTCATCACCATTTCACTCTCATTGTGTTCCGAATGTCAGGCATGTAATTCACACTTTTCATCTCCCTTTGTTTGGATTGATTCCAACTCCCTTGGCGTTATCCCGCTTGTGCACATGCGCATAGGCATTGTCCCCCATTATATTACTCAACCCACCAATGGGTTGGAATGCCCTCATGGACAGACATGAGGAAGAAACCATGGGCGTCCATCCCGGAGTAAGCCCTGACCTTATGGGAATCCCTTCTAGAGTAAGCCCTACACCATCCTCTCCGGAATCCAATAACCCCACTCCTTTCAACATGGATGGTTCATTAATCCACCGTGCGACTTCTACCTTCCTCGAACATCAGGGAGAAGGAGAGTCCAGTGGTACCGGCCTTTTCCTCCACTCATCATTTTGTCTCCCCTTCCCTTGGTCGGGAGAAAAGTGCGAGGTTAGCCAAGTCTGTTGCATTCTCTTGTTTCTCACACCGAGCATGACTCAAGTGGTCTTAGAGATTTGTCATGGTCGTGGTACCCGCACAACGACGGTGGAATTGATGCGAACTATGTGGAATTTGATCCTTTTCTCTTTGGCAGGGTATGTAGGAAGCCTCCCCGAGGTTCAAGCCCATCATCCACACCTTGGTCTGCCTCAGAGCGTAAGCCCCATACCAATGAGAACTATGTGGACTTTGATCCTTGTCTCTTAGTTAGGGTACGTAGGAAGCCACCCTAAGGTTCAATACCAACAACCGGTGAGGTTCAAGCCCATCATCCACACCTTGGGCCACCTCAAAGCTTAAGCCACATACCAATGCGAACTACATGGACTTTGATCATTATCTCTTAGGCAGGGTACGTAGGAAGCCTCCCTGAGGTTCAATCCCAACAACCGGCGGATCCGACTATCTTCACATCGGTTCACCGCGCCAATACCAGCGCTGCCTCAATGAGTCCTAACTCCACGGGGTCATTAATCCAATGAGGGATGGTGAACCTCAGGACTAAATGATTCTAAACCCCGACATCTAGTTGACCATTGTCCACTAGGGTTAAATATGTGGATACTATGTTTTGGTATAAACCAAAGATTTTTGAACATATGAATACGTCTTAAATCTATAAAAGAGTCCTAAAAAAGGCAATAATTCCCCTCAAAAGGGTGTGATTAGTCTGACTTCCCATCCTCTCGACCAATGTGAGTTCTTAAGAATCTATGGCTAAACCATCCAGTGAATGCCTGCCTTTGGAATGCAGGCCCACGCACAGCGGGATATGGAACCGTTGGGTGTTTTGTGCACCGCGATGGGAGCGAAACAAAAAATGGTGAACCCAACGTGAATCTTTAACCAAACATGATGGATTTAACCTAATCCCACCCTGTGCCCCCTTTTTACTCACAAGGAGGGAAAAGTAAGGTCATTAAATACGCACTGGGTCATGAGATGCTGCTTTGAAGGGTTTTTTGTTTGTATTTGTTAAAATATTTTATAGGTACCTTCAGAACTCCCTTCAATCCAATGGAATCTCAAAGGAACTCACAATAGCGCACTTCCAACAACACAAGGACCGGACATCCTCACCTATAGAGGACCCCATCACCCACCCAGCGTCTTCAATGCTGGGTCTCAGACGTGTTTATTCGAGAGTACCACCTGAATGGTACTCTCCCAATGGTGGAGGCGGCCATGCACACCCTCCAATCTTCCAGAACTCACCGGTTTCCTGCCCAACAGTGGCCACAAAAGCAGATCCAGACGGCCCCTATTTCTGTCTCAAACTGTTTCAGGAGTCTGTCCCTGGAACGGGACATTGCGTACCTCCCTTATATTAGAGAGGTGGATAAGTTCGACATTGAGGACTTCATCCCTGTCAAATGGGGGTTCCACTTAAAGGCCCCAGCTATAAGGCATCATCGCGGTCATGCCGCGACTCAACATCCTCACACCGAGGAGGATGTCTCCCTAAGGATTCAGGCCCACGCTCCCCAAGCTCCGGACCCTCAGACCGACCGACGAGGGAGGAAAACGTATAACCAGGGATCGATCATCACCCTAGTCCCTGAGGAGGAGCTCCACTACCCATCCACGAAGATGTACCATGAACAGGCACCTATACCTGTTTGCTCCTCCTGAGCCCACCATCCATACATGGCAGCATCATACGAGCTGACCCGCATCCCCACCGAGCTCCATCAGGCCCATCGATCACGAAGGAAGACACTTACCTATCATGAAACTCTCCCTTCCCAGGGTCGTGAAGCCCACCATCTTGATGTGGTGGTGACCTGGTACCTACAGGATCAGCTCCTAGTAGATTCTTCTGACACATGCCATCCTGACATGGTGGCGATCAGCAAAGACCGCCACCCAGAGGTGGCGGAAATTAATAGGCGGGCACATCTCCCCGCAAAAAATGGACACCGACTTGATACGGTGGGAAACAAAAAAATGTAGGTCCAACTCCCTGCAGATTCAAGTAAAGTCTGCCACCTCGATGTAGTGGCAAACAGAGAGATAAACCGGCGTATCCCGACACAGGGGAAGATTCGTTCACCTACCCTGACACAGAAGAATTGTCAGTATCGACTAAAAATTGGAGGACTAGAGTAGGATATTCCTACTCTAATACTGGAATGGGTCTTCATACCCATTCCAGCCAAATATGTCTCTCTACATATCCTGGAAATGATGGAGGAGCAGGTATCGATCCCAGATCATATCTTGCAGACTTTCCAGAATGTAATTGCATCAGCGACAACAAAAAGGACTCAGGCCCATGAGCCTGTATCCCTAATTGAGGAGACTCATCTAAGAGATGAGATACCCACCTCAGAGCAGATCTACAACTCTGCTTCTGCCCAGGAGGGTCGCCAGCCATATTCCGCGATGCAAGGGCAACCAGATCGAGCAGCTTCACTCATTCCAACTGGGGGACACCCGTCCATCACAGTGGATGCTCTAGAGCAGGCATATATCCTGGATAAAAGTGAAGATGTTCGTCGACGTATCCCAAAAACATCACGGGACCCAATTAGATAGGGACACAAAGGTGAAGGCCGTTTTCAACAGCAGATGGTCCCCGCTGCTCGCAAGAAAGCGCCCCAAACACGCAGAGGGCAGCCGGAAAATAAAGAGCAGGTTCATGACTCTGCTCTGCTGGAAGCTGGGGTTCCCAAGGTCACTAAGAACACATCGCAGGCTCATAACCCTACCCACCCATTACCATATTATGGGAGCGGCAGTAGCAGTTGCGAAGGTCCTCCCCACAATGTTGCTACCAACAGCTCTGAAGGTCCTCCCCAGAGTACCCGCGAGGGCTTCCCCTACGGGCACATAACAATCGATCACGAGAGCTCCTCTTCTAATGAGAGTCAAGGAAACCCTCCACGTGACTAAAAGATTGAGCATCAAGAAGGTCCTCCACTTGCTTTGGTCCACCCTGAAGGTCCTCCCTGGGGTATACACTGCAAGCACTCTCCATGCAGTGGGACCACAAATTATGACAGTAGTCCTCGCTATGATAGTCGCAACTGCGGAGGCCCTCCCTGCAGTGGTGTCTCATCACGACAAGAAGGCCCTCCCCTTGTCGTTCCCTACCCTGAAGGTCCTCCCCAGGGGTTATGTTGCAACGACACTTCGCGCAGCCGGGCATCAGATCACGATGGTAGTCCTCGTCACCCTGATAACAGAGGTCCTCCCCGTAGAGATGTCAAGAAACGATAAGGACATACCCTCATTGCGGTACATTATGGAGGCCCTCCCTGGGCTGTATCCTGAAGATATTATCCCTGCGGAAGCTGTAATGGTAGTCCTCGCCATTACAGTACCTGTGGTGGTAGTCCTCGCCACCACGACCGCCATTGCGATGGTCCTCACCGCAGTGGCCCCAAGCAACAAGAAGGTCCTTCCTTTTTCGCAGTGTGTCTTGAAGGTCCTCCCCAGGATACACATCGAACGTCAAACCATGATGGTCATCCTCACCATGATGGCAGTTGTTGTGAAGGCCCTCCTCGTAACAATGCTACGCAGCCAGAAGGTCCTCCCCAGGGTATGCACTGCAAGAGTCCTCTATGCAGTGAGGCATCAAGATATGATGGTAGTCCTCACCACTGCTGCCGCCATTGCAAAGGTCCTCCCTAAAATGACATATCATATCGACAGGAAGGCCCTCCCACTGCCGAATCAAGCACAGAAAAGCCCTTGTATGCTGAGGCACTCAGAAGGATGGGATCAAGCATGCCAGATTACCAGCTAGTCGCCAATGACATCGTTCTTCAATCAGGATATGGTCCAGGGCCGTGTTCATCCCATGAACCACCTTGGAATCTCCCACATGACAATTCAATACCTATTGGTCCCGCTGCCTCCGACCACACTATCAGTGAGTGCCTCAGTTGGGCTGACCAGGTAGAGGAATCACTAGTAGAGGAGTATGCCGATATGCTGTACCTGAGGAAACGACTGGCCAGGGATGATATACCAATTATGTTTTGGCCCACGACCACCTCTCAGTTCGACATACCCAGAGAGTTGTCGGAATAATGCGTGCATGGAATCCTCCATAATATATGGACAACCCTACGCTGACTGAAATCAATCTTCTTGCCCTACAATGGGTATGTAGACCACGTCAAGACAATAGGAGACCTCCTGTGTCACATAGACCTGGAAGCTCTTCCTTTGGCGTGAAAACAGTGACCCGAGAGGCATAAAGGAAACCTAGAGATAGCCTGCCTCCGTGTGCTGCACCAGCTGCGTCGCCTCATCGGTAACTCCCCGACAGGAGTCCATATTAGAGGATGGGGAGAACATGGAGCTATACATTTCACTCCGCTCCCCACCCAGAACAACCCATTCGGCGTGATGTCTTGCAACGTCATCACGTCAAGACGGCAATCGAGTGGTCTCTCTGTTCAGGAAAAGCAACACACCCAATAGAGTCGGGCCTTGAGTAAGTCCCAGAAGCGTCAGGCCCGATTGGAAAAATCTATTCAAGAACTCTAGAATTAGGACACCGAGAGAATACAACAGGCCTCTCGCCTAAGGGAGGACAATCATCGATCTTTTCCTGCCTCCCTAGAAGGGATTGATTCACAAAAGAACTCAACACCAAACCCAGTTCACCCCTGAATGGGGGCACGCAAGATCAAGCAGGTAGCAATAGCAGCAGCCACTGCCACAATCCAGGGTCAACCCCAGCCTGTAGGGCTGGGGGAATTTTTAACAACAAATTCCCCCATAAGACCAATAAAAACGGGAAGAGACTCGATGTCCAAGGAATGGATCCAACCCCAACCCTCAGGGATGAGGGAATTTTTACCCCCTCAACAACAACCTCCCCCACGAGATTCAGTATTCTCTCGTTTTGGGAGGACAGGCAGAAGAGGATGTTTCCGTCCTATCCCATCATTTGAATCATCATCCCCTATGAGAGGAAGGTGCACCGTATGGTCGCATCAAAGAAATATCCACGTCACCCTTCGTCAATAAGTCTGAAGGAAATCCCAGGCCATGAAAGGAAAGGCCAGCAGAAGATGTGGGAGATCCTCTTCCTATTTGGAAAACGTCATATTCTCCGCCCCATGATATGCATCTATCAACATCATAGAGATTAACCCCACGGATGACATCAGAGATGATGAAAATCAGTATGGACCGGGAGACGATGGTTCTAGTCAGGCTATGACTCACAACGAACCCCCAGGTGTGCACACCCAGAACCAGAGGGTCACCCTAAATATGTATTTCCTTCCAGCTAACCCTCCTCCACCTACCCAACGAGATTCCAATAAGGATAAGAATAAAGGACAAGTTACCCTTAACCTGCATCCTTCTTTCGACAAAGATGATCCACTCACACTCGAAGAGAGATTCGCTTGACAGGAAGAGGAGATGAAAGAATTGAGGCAGCTTAATGTCGAGCTACTCCAGAGGAACCACCTTATTGAAGGTGCATCCCAGGAGGAGCCACATCATGCACTCCCAACAAGTGAACCTCAAAGATTAAGGTTTTCCCTGAAAAATGAAACACAGTCACGACTCCCATCCAACAAGGCGCCCGACCCATCCAACTACCTAAACATATATTTGGATGAATACCAAGACTTCCCTCCACTCAGGAAGCAACCAGAGTGAGTATGCCTGAACCCTCCAAAGGTTCCACAAACGGCACACGCACCCTTGGTGCCGGTCGATCCAGATCCTCAGGCAATGCCTCGGGCTACGCCTGCCTAGGATCGGGCCCAGTAGGATGTAAACCAGGGTCTCACCAACACCATCGAGGCACTAACAACTTGATTGGAAGTGATGGAAGGTCGACACACTCCGATACATCCAGAGCGGAAACCCTATTTAGATTGGGTGACCAACACAACACCTCCACCAAATTTTGGGAGCCTTGTATTCCCTATTTTCAACAGGTCAGGCAATCCAGAATAGAATTTGATGCACTACGCGTCTTATTGAGACCCTATTATGGGAACTCTAGAACAACAAGAAGCAATAAAACTCAAATGCTTCATACAGACCTTGTAAGGATCTGCCTTCGTCTAGTATACAAGTCTGCCAGCCCAGTCAATAAATAGCTGGGAGGATCTTCGGCAGCATTTCCTGTTCCACTTCAGCTCAATGTTGCCTAAAACAATGATCAACAACCTCATGAACTTCAAGCAGAGGGAGAACAAGAGGGTCTCATATTTCATCGCTATATGTAAAGGTCTGACCTATTCCCTGAACATTCCAATGCCTCAAGATGAGATGCTAGCCATATGCATTGATAATCTTTGAGATGAGCTGTGAACACTGCTCATACCAGTGGAGTGCACCACTGGATTTCTCCATCTCTCGGCCATTGCCCAGAGAATTGAGGACTCCCTGTATCAGACTAATTCGAAGTCCTGAATAGCCTCGCAGGATCCTGTGAAACGAGCCCCTAGAGCTGAAGTGTCCTCTGTCACACTCAAGACGTCCCATGTGCCCGCTCCACTGCTCAGGCCTCCACCAGATTGTCAAGGGCCTCCTGCATATCAGCGGCCACCTCCGCCTAAACGGGACGATCATAGAGGACCAAAGCAGAACTAGTTTTAGGAATGAAGACAAAAAGTATACTTGTTCCGAGTGGCTACTTCATTTCCAACATGAATTGTAACTTGCTCCGCCTACTGGAGCCAAGGAAACATGAAGAATTCAGCTGTGATGACAGACCATATTACTGCCCCTACTATCAAATGTTGGGGTACAATATCCGAGAATTCCTCATTTTCAAAGACCTCCTACAAAGGATGGTAGACTCCAGGCAGGTCGATCTGGGACCACCCCCAGCACATGTGACATATATTTCTACCACTGACTCTGAAAAAGGGGAGGGGTGGAATGAAGTCACTAGAAAGCAGGGGCATAAATTTGATAACTGGATGACTCAGAAGACTATTAACCGAGCCTAGGGAATACTCTGAGCTCAGCTACGATAGCCAGTGTTGCCGCCAACAACCCATGATGCCGCACAACTGACAGCATCGACCTCACAATCGTCCACGAGCCGGTCATCTGGGCGTAATCGAACAAGGAAGAAACAATCGCAAGAGAAGAATTCCGAAATGGGGCAAAAGTTAGTCCCGACCCTAGAAGATTATATGCCCTTGGATTTGGCGCCACGAGCACTGACCCACCAAACAAAACCATCAGGGAAAACTGACCAGGTTGACCTATCAGAGGATGAAGATCCAATCTTTGGTTCTATTAATTTCATCCATATCATGGAATCTTACCCTGAAGAAGGGTACGGTTATGAATCCGAGTTCCCTGTACGAGGAGCTGGGAGGAGGAATCATAGAGGTAGGGGATACCAGGGGAGGTGCAGCCGTGGACGAAACCAGCCTTACAGTTGGACCCCAGCCCAAACTGTTAATATCATGGAAACTCGTGGGAGAGACCTTCAATGGACTCAGCAGGAGAAAGAATCCCCCTCCACCTCCATAAGCAGCCAGTCTGGACCTGTTGTTCTATGATGCCAACCAGAGGTGGAGAAAGTGTCTGGCCACCAAGTGCGCACAAACAGACCGACCGGGCCAAGTCCTAAAAACTTGGGAACCCCATCGACATCTGACCCTATGGCAGGTCTATCCTCGTCACATACTCCAACTCCCAAGCTGCCTGCTAGAACTCTCCCACCAGCAGAGAAGCGTCGGCCATTGGAGAAAAAGTACGACATCCTTAAGCAGCTGGTGTTAGTACCAGCCAAGCTGTCAATCCTAGATGCCCTGAGTCTATCAGCCGACATCAGGGAGGCGCTTATTTAAGCCTTGCTCAGCCCCCAGGAGTTTCAAGATGAGGTAGCTACCACTGAGATTTACCGGACAGAGGCTGGCTCGACTGAATGCAATGCAGTGATTTCTTTCACCAATAAAGATGAAGATACCATCATGCAGGGACACATCAAACAACTTTATATGTCTGGAACACTGAATGATGTTCAGATCCTCAAAGTATATTGAAAATGGATCTGTAGTTAACCTCCTTTCCCTACGGACACTCCATAAGTTGGGCTACATTGAGGACGATCTAATTCCCTTAGCCACAAATCTGTTGGGTTACCACAAGAGAGAGGAGAAGCCAATGGGAAAAATTAAGATAAAGACCCATTTTGGTGACCTGGTAGACTACATGGAATTCCTGGTGGTATGGCAGAGTACAACATTCAATGCCTTGCTGGGGAGGTTGTGGCTCAATAAGAACATGGTTGTTCCTTCATCCTACCACCAGTGTATCAAGTACTGCGTCAATGGAAAAAGTGGAATGTTGCACACCGAAAAGGCCCCTTTCGAGCTCTCTGAGTCACATTACATTGACACATGGTTCTATGAGAAAAAGAAAAAGAAGCCTTGAGTCGATGGTGTCGACTGGATCCCCACTCTAAATGACCTGGAAATGGTTCCTGATGACCCCCTCAGGCAGCTTGGCGAAGATTATGTCCTTCCCATCAACCATGTTGAGAGTAGGAGTTCAAGTCCAGACAAGCACTCAGATGTCCTCATGACTTCAACCATAACAGCCGAGCATGACAATGTGGGAACGTCCACTGATCCTCAATCTGGGGAAGAAAACTCGAGTAAGGATGCCCATGACACCTCACCTCCGGACTCCCAAGAGCCCGTGTCAGGAGCTCTCTCCTCGTCGGATCAAGAAGATGAGGATTTGGGAGAAGAAGAGGGGGAAGATCTCAGGGATTCACCTCCTGTATTTTAATAAGGTATATCCCCCATTGTGGATGAGTTTAGGGAAATAAACCTAGGTACCGAGGAAGACCCGAGGCCCACTCTCATTAGTGCAGCCATGTTTTCTGAAGAGCACGAGGTATATACCGCCTTATTAGGGCAACATCGAGATGTGTTTTACTAGAATTACACAGAAATTTCGGGACTCGATCTTGAAGTGGCAACACACCACCTAGGGCTTCTAGAAGACCACTAAGGCAATAAAGAGGCCGCCAGAAGGACACACCCCTCACATGATGCCAAAATAGAGGCTGAAGTCGATAAGCTCACTAAAGCAGGCTTCATTAGGGAGGTCCAATACCCCATTTGGTTGGCCAATATCATCCACATCAAGAAAAATAATGGGCAAATCCGCGTCTGCATTGACTTCAGAGATCTCAATCGGCATTGTCTGAAAGATGATTTCCTGGTCCCGGTCACCAAGTTATTAATCGATGCAATGGACGGGTATGAGGCTCTATCCTTCATGGATGGCTATTACGGGTATAAACAAATTAGTATGGCTCGAGAAGATGAAGAAGACACTGCCTTCAGGGCCCCTCAAGGGGTATTTTGTTACAGGGTCATGCCCTTTGGTCTCAAGAACACTGGCACCACATATCAGCGTGCCATGCATCAGATCTTTAAACCGTTCCTGGGGAAATTTGTTGAATGTTACGTGGATGACCTGGTGGTCAAGTCCAGACAATGATCGGATCACCTGTCAGATCTTGGGACCATCTTCAACAAACTCCAACAACATATGCTTGAAGATAAACCCCTTGAAATGCGCCTTCGGTGTTACCTCAGGGAAATTCCTTGGCTTCATCGTACGCCATCGTGGCATCAAAGTCGACCCTGAGAATACAAAGGCTATCCTTGGGTTACCACCTCCCCAAAATCTCACCGAGTTGAGGGGATTCCAAGGTCACCTGGCCTATATTATGCAGTTCATAGCCAACTTGGCAGGCAAATGTTTTCCATTCACCAGGTTAATGAAGAAGGGGGTCATGTACCAATGAACAGATGAATACCAAGAGGTGTTCGACAATTTGAAGAAGTACCACTTAAGCCCACTGGTGCTCATTCCCCAGGTTTAAGGAAGATCTCTCATCCTATACGTAACGACCCTAGAACGGTCACTGGGAGCCTTCCTCGAACAAAATAATGACACCGACAACAAAAACAGTCTCTATTACCTCAGTCAAACCATGATTGATGTTGAGACTCGATACTCAAATATCGAGAAGAGTTGTTTGGCCTTGGTATTTTCAGTTCAAAATCTACGACATTATCTGCAGCATCATGAATTCCATTTGATCTCACGATGTAACCCACTCAAGTACATCCTCAGCTGCTCGATGCTAACCGGACGCTTATCCTGATGGGCGGTCATCCTACAATAGTTTGACATCCAGTTTTTGCCTCATAAAGCCATCAAGGGCTAGGAATTAGCAGAATTTATAGCAGAGCACCCTTCGACAGGGACCACTACACCAGACACCGAGCTACCTGATGAAGACATCTTCTCGGTTCAAGAGGAGTTCCCTGCATGGGAAATGTACTTCAACGGCGCATCCCGAAGCCCAACCTGGAAGAGGGTGGAAGATCCTAGATTTAACAAAGTGGGTTTGGGGATAATACTCGTGTCCCTAGAAAAGGTAGTCTTTTTATATTCCTTCCCCCTGTCAGAGGGATGTACAAACAATGAAGTGGAATATCAAGCTCTCATTGCAGGCCTGGAGCTCGCACTCCAGGCACAATTACAGCACCTTAAGGTAAAAGGTGACCCGGAGCTGGTCATCAAGCAATTAAATGGTGACTATTCTATTAAAAAGGAGGAGATGATCCCCCTATTTGACCATGTTCGAGGGTTAATGGCAGAATTCTCCACAGAACCAACATTGAACTATATTCCCCGGTCTCAGAATGCTCAGGCTGACGCATTTTCCCATGCGGCCACAACCCTAGCTGACCCAGTCCAAGATGAAATGGTTATCAGTATTTCTCACCGTCAAATGGTATTTTCGTTTGTTCATGCTAAGATGGAATAAATACACGAAGTCAGTCCTGTCCCCGAGCCATATGCTCCTGCCACCGGCTGGATGACCCCCATTGAAAACTACCTTCAACGGGGAGAACTTCCATCAAAAAGGGATGAACGAGAGAAAATACATATAAGGGAAATAAAATTTGTCCTATATGGAAGAATGGGTCAGCAAGAGGTCCTCTACAAATGAGGCCTCGACAGAATCCTCCTTAGGTGCATTGATGGAGAAGAAACCGCTGCCATAATGAATGAAGTACATGCCAGAGCATGTGGAGCACATCAACTGGGGACCAAGCTTTCCCATTAGGTTCGATGGCTTGGGTACTACTGGCCCACAGTGGCAAGAGACTGTGAGTGTTTTACTGCAAAATTCCACTCATGGCAGATTCATGCCAACTTCATACACCAAGCCCCGGAGTTACTTCATCAAGCCAAGTACTCCTGGCCATTTTCTGTCTAAAGGATGGATGTCGTGGGACCATATCCTGTCGCCACGGCCAAAAAGCTGAAGTATATCCTCACAACAACCGACTTATTTTCCGAATGGGCAAAAGCCATACCCCTCAAGGAAGGCGGGGAACAAAATATTGTTTGCTTTGTGAAGACCAATATCATCACCAGATTTGGTGTCCCTCATACCATACTGATGGAAAATGGCACCAACTTCTGCTCCGCAGAATTGGAGAAACTATACCATGATTATTGTATCAAGGCTAACCACTCATCCCGCTACCATGCAGCAGCCAACAGACAGATAGAGGCTTTCAACAAGACCCTGTCCAACATTCTCTAGAAAATGGTGGACAAAGACAAGAAGTCCTAGTCGGATAAACTCCTTCATGTGTTGTGGGCTTATCGAACCACAATCCGCACTGCTACTCGGGCTACCCCGTACTCATTGGTGTACGACACAGAGGTAATCCGGCCCATTGATATCCAATTACCCTCGCTCCGCATTTCTAGTTGTGATCAATTATCCAATGATGAGTAATCAGAAAAGCGGCTTGGTGAATTGGAATAGCTAGACGAGAAGTGGTTGCACAATTTTCCACATCTGGAAGTATTCCAGAACCGGATCACACGAGCCTTCAACAAAAAGGTTCGTCTTCGGTCTTTCTTGGAAGGAGAATTAGTGTTGGTCCTCTGGACCCCAACTATACCTGGCAATAAGCCTCCAAATTTGGAGCCCAAGTGGGAGGAACTGTATGTTGTACACAAGTTATAATCTAATGGAACATATGCCCTGATCTCCATGGACGGGAAATTCACCACCGCTCCTAAAAATGCGAGATTACTGAAGAAGTATTTCACATAGAAACCAAGAGTACTTCGTCCTTACCGCACGATGATAAACTTCACAGATAAGGAAGAAAAAGAGAGAGAAAAAACGGATCATCTGAGCTACATGATGTTAAACTGCCAAGCACCCAACGGTCCAAACTCTATGACCTTAAACTAAGAGTATTTAGTCCTTACCACACGACGTTAAACAAAATGGACAAGACATTTTAAAAAAAATTCCCTTCCCCCATGCACAGACCAGACCTGCACAGGGTGTATCTAGCAGAGAACAACGTACGGATTGATTCCTGCCCTCGTAGGATACGTAGTGACGCCAGGGTTCCCTGTCCTAGCCCAGCCACTCCCGAACAAAATATAAAAATGCCTCTTTCCCCCGTGTATGGACTAGACCTGAATGGGGTGTGTACTTCGTCCTTACCGCATGACATTAAACTGCACGTAATTCGTCCTCACCGCATGACATTAAACTACATGGGATTTTTCATGAATCACCCAAGATATACGGCAAAAAAAGATGGGAATACCCCTTGCACATTTGGGTGCATCCTCTCCATACACCAGACTCCACGACCCAGATAATTTCGGATCTTCATAACCATTCATGGCCATCAGAAGCGAAAAGTTATCGACTCATGGACACCTTTTCATGACTATGCATACCATTCCCTTAGCGGATCTGCATATTGATAACCCCTGGCCCGTCTACCAAAGGTAAGATTTACTCAGGCGATACTCTTCCTAGCTCTGTACACTTACCAGCCTCAGAGCCTCCATGTCACATCTCCCGATCCAAAAATTTATGGAGCAGTGGTTTAAAATTTCATTCCCCTTTTCACATCCAAATGTTTCCAGGGCACCCCTACACTGTTGACCTATGTATCCCACCATGGTTCACGTGATGACCTGCATCAACAAACATCAATCCAGTACTAGACTACTTTGACTCGATGGACAATTGCAGTGAAGATGTTTCTTATATACTCGGACACCATTATCCCCCACGTGCCGAACTCTGCACTGTGAGAAATCGCGGATCCTCATAACCATTCATGGCCATCGGAAGTGGAAAGTTATCAACCCAGGGACACCTTTGTACGACTATGCATACCATGCCCTCAGAGCATCTGCATAATGATAGCCCCTGGCCCACCCATCAAAGGTAATATTTCCTTAGGCGGTACTCTTCCTAGATCCATACGCTTACCGGCCTCAGAGCCCCCATATCATCTCTCTTGATCTAGTAAGCCTCAGAGTTTCAGTTTACAACCTTCATCCCCCACCCTGTTCCAAGTATATCAAAGCATGTTAACTCAGTTATCCTTCGAGTGACTGCAGAAATAGTCACCCAATGGTTCGAGCTCTATGACCACTAAACTAAGAGTACCCCATCCTTACCACACAACGTTAAACTGCATGGAGTGAATTTACACTCCCATGTACAAAATAAATCAGTCCAGGGGGATCTTTAAGCTTTAACAGCAACTAGGGAAGAATATCCCAGACATGCCCAGATATTCCCTTACCCGATGACAGACTTTGTGGACTGGATAATTGCGGATCTTCATAACCATTCATGGCCATCATAAGTGGAAAGTCATCGAACTAAGGACACCTTTGCATGACTATGAAAACCATGCCCTCAGCGGCTCTATATATTGATAGACCCTAGCCCGTCTACAAAAGGCAAGATTTCCCCGGGCGATACTCTTCCTAGCTCCGTACGCCTACCAACCCCAGAGCCTCCGTGTCATCTCTCCTGATCCAAGAAACCCTGGAACCATGATTTAAACCATCAAACCCCACTCCACATCTTGGAAATGCCAGGATACTCAGGCCCGATTACATTCTAATCAAGTGCGGCCTTTTTTAACTAAGTCCTTGCTGCATGACATCAAATGGCATGAAGTACATCTTGGCTGCTTGGCGTAAGGCTGCAAAGACCAAGCATTAAACATCCAGGGGAATTCCCCCAACAACAAGATTTTTCACTGTTTTAATAATTCTCCTCGTCCTTACCGCACGCCGTTAAACTGCATGGTCAATAATCCTTGCTGCACAACGTTAAACTACACAACATTGGCAAAGGAAAGAAAAATTCCCCCCATCCTCGCTGCATGACGTTAAACTGCACAACATACTTTAATAATGCTCTTCATCTTTACCGCATGACGCTAAACTGAACGGTCAAACCCGTCACGGGTTCAGTAAGGAATGAAGGATTTTCTCTGTCCTTCAGTGCACGGTTCAGACCTGCACAAACCACCATCTCACACTCGCGTGAGAAGGGATCAATTCACCCATTCTAGGGAAGTTTAGTCTAGATGTTTCCCCTGTATCCATGAACCCTCTCATCATAAACCATGCTCTGTATGCTGAAAAAGCCTAACTCTCATAAGCCACCCCTGGTGAACCCAAATCTCAACTTACCTAAAGTTGCTTGGAGATCTAGGGAATACAATCATTGACCTAAGGACACATTTGCATGACTGTGCATACTATTCCATCAGTGGCTCTACATATTGATCACCCCTGGCCCGTCTACCAAAGGCAAGATTTATTTAGACAATGCTTCTCTTCGTACACCTCTTGGCCTCTGAGCCCCCATTTCTATCCCGGGATTCGGAAACCCCCTGAGCTACAGTTTACCAACCTCTTTCAAAATACTGCCTGAATATGGTGGAACGTCTCTGAAAAGATTACCAAGGACCAGGAGAAGTCATTCCATTCTAGATGATGTCCCAACTTCATGACTTTAAATTGTGCCAATCCCCAACCGTCCTTTACGCTAGATAAATGTGTAGGACATGAACCTTGCTTCCACACTCTTGATTGATACAGATGTTCTCAAAACCTTTCAGATGTCACATACCCTTTCCAAGCCACCCCCGGTGGTTTTCATAATCCTCCAAGCCACCCATGGTGGTTTCCATAATCCAGACTTTCATGAAGTCCTATGGCCATCATAAATGGAGAGTCATTAACTTAAGGAAACCTTTGCACGACTATGCATACCATGCCCTCAGCGGCTCTGAATATTGATCGCCCCTGGCATATCTACCAAAGGCAAGATTTCGTTAGGCGATGCTCCTCCCACCTCTGCACGCCGATATGACTCCCATGCCTTGAGAAATTCCCTACGTGTCATTTAAATCTAAACATGCTCCCTACACATGTGTATAAAGGATATTGAGACATATTTTAATCAACAAAACCTCATTGGGGCCCTTTCCCCACTATATTTGGTAAAATATGTTCAACCTAAAACATCAGTAATGATAGTCTTGATGGCGAGACTTTAAACCGCTCAAAAAAGAGGCACAAAGCCTGTTAGGCCGAAAACCTGAAAAGGGTGACCTAAGAAAAAGTCGGGCCATACCCGTTGGGTTCACACTAAATGGGCCCAGGAAAAATTAGGGCATTAAAATAAAAGACAAAGAGTTTGTAGGGTTTTTCTACAAAACCCTAGAAAAAGTCGAACTGTGCTTGCTGAGTCCCTTGGATCAGGAAAAATTTAGAGCATTGTCCAATCACTCATCGATTTTCAGGACCACTCTACATCAGAATGGCCTCCTCTTCGTTCCGATCGGACCCCATTCCGATGGGGGGTATTTGTAGGGTCTTGAAAATTCCGCCAGGGGGAAATTCAATTACCCAAAGACTTGGAAAAGGACCGAACCGGTCCGCGCACCGGCTCCCAGCAACAGCACGTTGCCGGTTCATTAGACCGTCCTCCTGCAATTCCATAGACCAGTGTCGTCCGCAAAATAGAGGTGGGGACCCTCCGCGGGCGCGAAGCAGGATCGGTGCCAGGCCGGTCCACTGCTGCGAGCCGCCCCCTTTGCAGACTGCTATCATTTGTAGGATAGAGGCAGAGTGGTGCATGGCCACAGAGCAATTCCACGAATTTTAGTACCAAAGATCCCTAGTAGACTGGGTCCTTCACGGGTGGTGATTCTTTCATGGGATTCCGCAGAAAGTGTTGTGTGCCCATCAATACAGCCTCTTCACGACTCTAAAAATAGTCACTGAGGGGTGTTGACAAACATAGGAAGTACAGGTGAAAACCCGTGGGGAGACACTGGAGATATTGCTCCCAGCGGTAAAGTTCCACGACCATCCGCAGACACCATATCTTCCGCGGATGCACTCTTCCGTATAGAGGAGAATCCAAACCGCGAACCACATGCGGCCATCTCTTTCGCAGATGACCACCCCCTCCGCAGAACAGTTTCATTCTTGAAATGGAGGCGAGAACCCCTCCGCGGGCATGAAGTAGGACGGGCATCAGCCCCTCTACAGACGCCATTCGCAGACAACATCCTTCACGGACAACCTCCTTCATGGACAACCTCCTTCACAAATATCCTCCTTCATGGACAACCTCCTTCGCGGACAACCTCCTTCACGACCTACTCCATCATGGCCTGATCCCTCGCGGACAACTCCTCCGTGGACACCCTTCGCGGACAACCAAACCACGAAACACATGCGGCCTGCCCTCTGCGGACAGTCCCTCATGGACGGCTCCTCATGACCAGCTCCTACGTGGCCCGCCCCATGCAGAAAACCCACGCACTCACTGGTCCATACCGCGGGGGCATAGCCCCAGACCCCCGCTCAGGTTCAATACCGGGCTGCGGTCCCGGCCCTCCGGGTCGGTCCCTTCACTGCCATCACTGACCCCCATGAAAAATGGAGAGTCGCACCGTGAAATTTTTGGTCCGGGTCAACAATATTTTTTATCGCACCCTTATGCCACTCCAACATCCGTCCTATACAGGACATGAGTCGAGATACTCCTCATGACTCTCCTAAAACCCCATTACCTAGATCCCATGCTAGGTTCATCCAGAAAGGGTTGTCCTTACATAAGTACCACACCAACCATTGCTAGGTCTCTCCTACCTAGTCGTCCTGACCACATGACGTTAAAATGTATGACCCTCGTCCTAACCACATGACGTTAAAATTTATGGCCCTCGTCCTACCCATATGACGTTAAACTATATGGAAACTATTTTCTCTACATGAGTATAAACTATATCATTCCCTATCATTCAATAATTGGGTTCCTCTTGCTCCATGCAAGAGATGTATTATGCCCCAAGAATAAGATGCCTCATGCCATGTTTACAGTGGCATAATTTCAAGAGTGTTGGAATCCATTCAAACATTCCATCACTCCACCTCATGCTTTTCACGTCCTTCATTCGGATCTTCATTCCCCTGCATGTCTGAAGGGACCCCCTAACAGCCTGGCCTCATGCCGCATCGGCTCACCTACTGTCCTGGGCCAACGCCCCTGATGACTTTGGACAACACTTCGAGTTAGGTCTTGTGTTTTGAACATGGTTAGTAGTCGAACCTCATTTTTTCGTCCCCATTTCAGGCTAACGTGATATGAATGATGTGTTTCGAACATGGTCAACAGTTATCCTCCATCACCATGCCACCCTCATTATGATCTGAATGTTGGGCATGCAATTCACACATTTTATCTCCCTTTGTTTGGATTGATTCCAACGCACTTGGCATTATCCCGCTTGTGCACTTGCGCATAGGCGTTTGCCCCCATTATATTCCTCAACCCACCAATGGGTTGGAATTCCCTCATGTCCAGACAAGAAGAATACAACAGGGCGTCCATCCCGGAGTAAGCTCTGACATTATGGGCATCCCTTCTGGAGTAAGCCCCACACCATCCTCACCAGAAGCCAATGACCCCGCTCCTTTCAACCTGGAGGGTTCATTGCTTTGCCGTGCGACTTCTACCTTCCTTGAACATCAGGGGGAAGGAGAGTCCAGCGGTACCGGACTTTTCCTCTACTCTTCATTTGTCTCCCCTTCCCTTAGTCGGGAGAAAAGTGTGAGGTTAGCCAAGTCTGTTGCGTTCTCTTGTTTCTCACACCGAGCATGACCCACGTGGGCTTAGAGACTTGTGATGGTTGTGGTACCCACACAACGACGATGGACTTGATGCGAACTACATGGACTTTGATCCTTGTCTCTTAGGCAGGGTACATAGGAAGCCTCCCCGAGGTTCAAGCCCATCATCCACACCTTGGGCCACCTCAGAGCGTAAGCCCCATACAAATGCGAACTACGTGGACTTTGATCCTTGTCTCTTAGGTAGGGTACGTAGGAAGCCTCCCTGAGGTTCAAGCCTAACAACCGGCTAGGTTCAAGCCCATCATCCACACCTTGGGCCACCTCAGAGCATAATCCCCATACCAATGTGAACTACGTGGACTTTGATCCGTGTCTCTTAGGTAGGGTACATAGAGAGCCTCCCTGAGGTTAAAGCCCAACAACCGGCGGATCCGACTATCTTCCCGTCGGTTCACCACACCAATACCAGTGTTGCCTCAATGATTCCCAACTACACGAGGTCATTAATCCAATGAGGGATGGTAAACCTCAGGTCTAAATGATTCTGAACCCTGGCATCCAGTTGGCCATTGCCCACCAGGGTTAAATACGGGGATACTATGTTTTGGTATAAACCAAAGATTGACGAACATATGAATACGTCTTAAATATATAAGAGAGTCCTGGAATAGAAAATAATTCCCCTCAAAAGGGTGTGATGATCCTGACTTCCTGTCCTCTCGACCAATGTGAGTTCTTACGCATCGCTAGCCAAACCATCCAACGAACGCCTGCCTTTGGAAAGAAGGTCCACGCACTATGGGATATGGAACCGTTGGGTGTTTCGTGAGCCGTGCCGGGAGACAAACAGGAATGCAAGTCCAATTTTGGCATGCAAGTGTAACTGTGTCGTACAGGTTTTTGGCGTGCAGGTATCACCGCGTAGGTCAAAATACCTCTGCAGCAGTGCGATATGAACAGAAGTAATGAAAATGAGGAAAATTAGTATACTTGCACAATGAAAGAAACCTCTGTGGTGAGAGCGAAGTGTTTTGAAACCCGGTTACTTTGAAAAATAATGACCACATATTTATAGGCAAGGCCACACCCTTGCATGCCGAAGCCTGCGCGACTTGCACCTGCGCGATGCCATTTGCGCGCTCAACACCTGCACGCCACAATTCCTTGGTTTTTATTCTTTACCTTAGAGTCAAATCCTCCTTTATTTCAGATCCAACTATGAGGGGGGACTTTTGTTGATGCTCCTTTCTGTCACAGAGTCTAAATGAATGAAAAGGGAATACCTTAACACAAAGTGATTCATCCTTTGAAGAAACATCAAAAATCGACAAAGGCATGAACAAGGATTGCTTTGAGTATGGGCCATGAAAGTTCCATGATGGTCGCGCAGGTATACCTGTGTACCCTTTTTTATTTTCACCCAGGGTCTTCAGCAGCCTATAAATCCCCCTTATGGGCCCCCCATTTTGGGGACAGAAAAATCCAGAAACTCAGATTTGAGCTCTCGGCGACCTAGTCTCTTCTCAAAGCCTTCAGAACACTTATAAGGCAATTTCATACCTAGAACGGAAGATCTAAAGATGGGGAAGAAGTAATAAGTGTTGAAATTAATCAACACCTGTGCGCCTAAGTGTCTAACCCTTCAAGGAATTGAAGACACTTGAACACCACTTTATCCCTTCAATAGAACTTGCACGCCACTCATTTAAAATTCTTTAGGGATAATACGAAGGGCTTGAGCCAAGCCTCTCCCAAGTATTACCCTATGTGTTTACCGTTGCACAAGTACACAAGTACACAAGTGTTGCGTAGGTACACCTATGCGACCATGACCTGCACGCCCAAACAGGACCTGTGCGCCTAACTTATTTTGGGTGCCCCTCCTGTCCATTCATCTCTTTTCTTCAAATCCAACTCTCCTCTTAAAGATTTAGCCTTCAGAATCCTCTTCAAATCCATTTATGGCATTATTCCTTTGTTGTATTCTTTATCTGAGAGGAATTATGTATAACATCCCTCAAAAACTAGTGATTTACATATCTTTATGTCACAAAGGTTAGAGATTTCATTCATTCAACCTCGTCTTTTAAGATGAGAAGATCCTTAACCTGGGCCTCATTATCAGGAGTAAGCCACAGTCTTCATGTTACTTAATTTTTTGCCACCTTCTTAGGATTAAGTCCCAATCATAATTCCCTAACCTGGGCCTCCTTTTCAGAAGTAATCCCCAGTCATAATTTTCTAACCTGAGCCCTTTTTTCAGGAGTAAGCCTCAGTCATAATTTCCTAACCTAGGCCTCCTTTTCCGGAGTAAGCCCCAAGTTCCCAAATATGGGCATCCTCCTTAGGAGTAAGCCCCAAATCCCAAATTCCCTTAACCTGGGAATCCTTATTAGGAGTAAGCCGTAGTTCTCAATTTCCTTTAACCTGGGACTCCTTCTCAGGAGTAATCCCCAGTCATAATTTCTCTTAACCAGTCTTAACTTCTTTTGATTTGGACTTCCTTATGAGGAATAAAACCCAATCACATGTCCCCTCTTAATTTGGGCATCATCCTCAGGAGTAAGCCCCAAGTTAGAGCATCCAAATCTCCATAAATCACATATACCTTTACGGACCTTGTTCCTAGGCTTCTTCTCTAATGTAAGTCCTGATATTTATCTATTTGGGAAATCATACATACATAAGACCCATAGAATTCCTTGTGACCACATCTTTCGTGGCACAAATTTTCAGGTTTACTGAAGCCTCTTGTTTCTCACACCGAGCATGACTCACGTGAGCTTAGAGTGTAAAAGTAACCACAACACATCTCTTTGGGCCGTTAATCATACATAATCCCCACAATTCCCAACCAAACTACGTGGACTTTGATCTCTACCTTAAAAGTAGAGTATGTATGAATCCTTTATGAGGTTCAAGCCCATCACCCATTAATTCTCATCCATCCCATATGATGTTAAACTATATCTCAATTCACGAACTATGTGGGTTATGATTCCTTTTCTAATAAGGATACGTAGGTAGCCCATCCGCTAGTACAATCCCAACTCTGAAATATGCCATTTCCTTCTAAACGACAATAAACTTCAAGTGCCCCGCTGAGTGGATTTAAAACTAGTATGGTTATCATAATGTCCAAGAGATCTTTATATAATGTGTTGAAGGATACCATTGAATAAGAATCTCTAACAAATATAGATGATTCTCTATTGATGAAGAACCTCAAATAAATATAAAATATTCTCTAAATCTCATACATATTAATCATTGATTGTCAGATCTTAAGGAAAGATCATTTTCATACTTGGTAGTGTAATAATGATTCACGAACATAACTTAAATCTATAAAGAGAGTCCCATAGTAGACAATAATTCCCCCCAAAAAGGTGTGATGAGTCCGAACTCCCATCCTCTCGACCAATGAAAATTATTAAGCCTAATTGGTCCATAACTAATGAGCACCTACCTTTGGAAAGTAGGTCCAAATGGATATTGAATCATTGGATGTTTTCGGTTCTACAAACAAAACCGTTAGAAACCGATTGGAATGTTTGAACCTTAAGCAAACAAGGTCATCCCCATTTCCTTAGGAAACAAATATCTCATCATCATCAGATGGAGTTCTTTGAGACTTTTTAGAGGTCATTACACCTTCAACCATTTTATGTGATTGAACTTATGGTTCTTCACAATGAAGAAATTATGCACTATTATGAGAAGACTTTTATAAATATTATTTATCTACATAAACTGATTATTCCTCTAATAGATAATTTAAGGAATTAGGAAAAGAAATACCTTTATTAAAAATTTATTTTATCTATTTATCATTAATAAATTATGAAAAACCATTATTAAAAAAAATCCAAACATTGAAAGCTTAGTATTTGAGGTGGAATCCTTTCTGGGCTGAAGTTATTTAGTCTCTTCATGATACTTAGGATGAATTTATTAGTGGCCTTTGAATTTGACATTTCAAGGAAGGAAGTTGAAGGGTTTGAGAGAGATTGATAGAGTAAAAGGATGAATGTTTGAGAGAAGAAGAAGGGATGATTTCATTTTTATGGTTCTCAAGTGACATTTTGGTTTCTCGAGAGAAAATTGTAGTGTAATAATTTTGGATTTTACAATTGAAAAGATGATTTAGAATAATAAATATTACAAAAGTAAAATTTTAATAAATTTTAATAATTGAGTTAATATATTTTTTAAAATAAAATAGAATGAGTTTATGGAATATCGACATTGATTAGGAAGAATTATTAGTTTAAAATTATATAAACCTAAATTATGCTATATGAATTATAAATACAAGAAGTATTATAAACTCCTTCTTAATTAATGCTTCTTTCAAAAATTAGACTCAAGGAGTTATTATAACATATAAAATAGTATTCAGTAAATAACATGGGATTAAAAAATACCAATACTAATTAATTCATGCCTCAATATACAATTTAAAAACATGATAAAATTTTGAAATAAATCCCCATAAGACTAATAATAAACACTAAAAAAAATATTTTAAAATAATTTAAAATCATTTTCATGAAACAAATTTTAATAATTTACAAAATATTATAATAGATTAATTTAACACATGAAATATAAATACATGACAAAAAATTGTATGCTTGATATTATTAAAATAGTTTAAGAAATAAAATAATAGAGCTAGGAAAGGATTTAATGGTTCAATAGTAATAGTTATCAAATGTAGAGGAATAAAATATAAAATAATTAAAAGTTTTTCTCCCCTATATAAAATAGTTAATATGTTACAATATTAAAATGAAAATGAAATGATTCCTGGTGCCTAACAGTTCGAGATTTAAGGATCTATCCATTTAGATAATGAACTACTTTATAATTGGTCAATATTTGTAAAATAATTTGTGAATTATATCAGAATAATTCATCACATATTTTTTTACCAGCCACATATTAGTGTAAGAGTGAAGTTTAGTGGTGCATATATAAAAAATATCAAATATATGTGCCTTTTGGTACCCATTTTTATTTGGGTCTGGTAGTGTTATCAAATAAATATTGGTAACTGAATCTTTTTTTTTGAGTAGAAATTCCATGTTTAGATTCAGATAAATATTTTTAATAATAAACATACTTGACACCATAAATAGAGAATTTATAAAAATCATACATTAGTATAATTTTCATTAATACAACAATGAAAACATTTAAGTATAGACATGATTTTTCTTTTATAACTAGGAAAAAAATAATTCCAATATAATTTGGGTTTTTATCTATTACTATAAATACCAAGATTACATTTATTATTAGCTTTATTTTTACCAAGAATTTTATTTTGATAATTCTCTTCCTTGATAAGAAAACTAAAATCCTTATTTAAAGTATCAAATTTATTCAATAATTCCTTAATTTTATTTTCCTCCAAGGAAAAATAAGTTTTTGAAAGATTAGATCTTAAGTCTGAAAATGATTTGACAAACTCTATTTTTAAATAGAGATATAATCATAAGATTTTCTAGGTTTTATATGATATTTATTTAAATATTCAAATTTATCTTGATCATAAAATAATATTTATTATGTTCACTCTAATAAATATTTTTATAATTATCAATTTGAGAGAAATATGATTGTATCTCATCAGCATGAGTCATAATACATACATTTACATTTTTATTTTCATTCTTAAAAATCAAAGTTTGTTGTAGATTCATCACTTGAATATTCAGAATCACTTTAAGTAGACTTAAAAACATTCTTTCCTTTTCTTTTATAATTAAATTTCATTTGAGCTTTAATCATAGTAAAATCAGGCATCATATGACCTTTATTCCTATATTCATAACATCTAAATGTAGGGGTTCACTATGTAACAAAAATATTAAAAAGTATGGTTGAAAATGTACGGTTGATTATAAAATTAATATTGATGAATCATATATAAAATACACAAACATAGGGTAGATAAAAAAATTATGGTTCTCGATCATAATGATTAATTAAAATGTAGGGTTCCAAAAGTAGTGATCCTTATACAATTAGGTTTCTTACTCCTAATGTTCACTTCAAATATAGGGCTATGAATAGTGATTACACACTATTAAAAATATCACAAATATTTGATAAAATTAAACTTTATCTAAATTTAAAACTAATTAATATAAACCTAAATTTAATTTAAAGTAATTTTATTTGTAAAACAAATGTGGGTGTTTGTGAGAATCAAAATAAATTATAAATTACGGATATTTTTTATCAACACATGCCCAAAAAATATGTCTATTGTGAATACTATAAATAAAGAACATAATTCTTAGATTGAATCAATGGGTAAGAAGATCCATAAATTGGAATAATAATTAATCTTATCCTAGAAATAAGTGGATACATCTAGTGTCAACAAAAATCCAAAATGAAAGGTTTCTTTACTATTATTTATTGATTATCCTTTGGTAGGTTATAGTGAAATAAAGGGTAAATATGTCTCATCAAAATAAATAAATGAAATTATTTTCATGTCACAAAGACCATACTCCATGGAAAAATCTGACTTGGGATATGATATAATTATTTCTAGGAAAGAGAAGAAAAAATCCATAAAAATTCACAAGAAGATGAAAAATTTGGTGCTTGTTGAAAAAAGATATAAAAAATTCCCTATAAAATGTAATTTCACCTTTAAAAATACACAAAAAAAGTTTGGAGACATGATATATTTTTTTGGGATGTATGGAAACATTTCTATATTCTACTCTAAAGCATTGGGATACCATAATTATTATTAATCAAGTTGGAAACATGAAAGAAAAAGACACCATGAATGATAAATAAGGTATGGTTATCATTCCACATATTATTACCATACTAAACATGTCTCAAGGGGAAACTTCAGAAGATTATTAGTAGGAATTAAAGTAATAAATTAGGATGTATACAATGAAAAATATATTTCTTTGATAAATAGATTTTAGAGGCTTTATGAAGAATAATCCTTTATAGAAAGTGATGTGAAGAAGAGATCCAAAACCATGTATAAAAAAAATATATTGGAAAGACAAGAAAATGTCTTGGAAACATGAGAAGAGTTCACATAATCCTAAAATTGGAAAAGATCATGAGAAAGGATCAACCCAAGGAAACATCCCAAGGAAATGTTTTTATTAATAAATATAATAATCTTCATAAGGAAATATTACATAGAAAGAAAGCCCAGAAAGGAAAAATTATACCTATTTTGAAATACATTATCCTTAGTGATAAGAAAATTCAAGAAATAATAGGTTATAAGTTAGGTTGTGTAGAATAGGAAAACCAAAAATAATTGGAACAAATATTGTATTCAATAAAATATTATTTAAATCTGAAATATACTCTAAGTTGAAATAAAAATGGAAAATGGTTGTCCATAGTGACTCACCGTCTTTCTAAACATTAATAGTATAAAAGGTAACCCTATACCCATGTATTTAAGTATTGTTTAATGGTTATAAATTGTATCAAGTTTTGGGGGAGATACAATACACAGTGTTGTTACTCTAATAAATCACACATTTCAAGTCACAAGATAAATCTAGAGGTTGAATGTAGTTCTATTAATGAATCTAAAGATGAAATAAATTATAAAATAATGAATCATTGGGGTATTAGTGTTTAATATAACAAGTGGTATCATTAAAGTGATATAATTTTTTAAATAAATCCTTGAAGAGTTAAAGAACATCCTAAAGTATGAGCAACAACAAAAATGTTTTTCTTGAAATATTTTCATTAATCTAACAAGTGGTTTGTTATTCGATGATGTCTATCTATTTTTAGGATGCCTAAAGCTTCTATAATTAAATGTTTTTAATGATATATTTATTTATTAATCTATAAGATAAATGGGGTGTTTGGAAATGAATATCCAAAATTGGTATCCCCATCAAACAAGGAAGGAAACTTAGAAGCAAGTTAAGAAATCTGTTTTAACCAATTGGTGTCATTTTTTTAAAAATTGGCATTTAGGTTAAATTATAGAGCTGAAATGATAAGGTAAAATATTGTATGACTCAAACACTATGTATTTTGTTTTATATTCACTAATTAGTTGGTGAATGTGTACCTGATTTCATAGGAATTGTTCATTGGAGTAAGATAAAATTTTTTACTATATGTTCTATAAGATAGTGGGTGAAGTGAAATAGAGATCATGGGTTCAAATGGATTAATATATTGTTTTCTATATAGATCTATAGATCAATAGAACTAGAGTGTGTGTTAGTGTATCATTTCTAAGTGGTATGTACACTCACTGAATTTACAATAACTCAGACAAAGTTTGAAGAATATCTCAAAAGATTTAATGATAAATCTATAATTTTATTAATTATTAACAAATGGTATCTGGTGTTGAAAAATGATTAACATATGGAGTTATAACATTCATATTCCTTCTTTAGAAATGGCAAGAAAATAAATTTATTATATATCTATGTTGTGAGTAAATGTTAGTTTCATATAAATGTGGTGTTGAAAGATAATCAAATTGTAAATTTATAAAAGGAAGGTCAAGAAATTATATCAATATATAATAAATAGAAAAATTATTCACCCGTATAATTAAGAGTTCAAGATCTATTAGGGCAGTGAGAGTTCAAGAAAGAGTGATAACATTGCAAAGATTCCATACCATGATTCACCTGCCCTATCAGGGTATCTCTCACCCAATACTATTCCGGTCCTAATAATATTATTGACTATATATCTAAGGTTCAATGTGGTGATTTCGAATATGGTCCCCACATCTGTAATGATGTGTTTTATCCTTCCATGTCATGGAGGGAAATGTATGTGTTTATCCCCAATTCATATGTTGTATCTATCTTGGATAGGAAAGATTTTTTTCCTATAAGGTTGAAGAATATGGATGTGTTTTCCCTTGGAGTATGATATTTATTCATAGAGTCCTCATTATTTAGTACAAGTTGAATTGTAGGGTCATCCCTAATATATTATTTTCAGTTCATGCCTGTGTCAGATTGGGAAGTGGAGTCTAAACTTCTTCTTTGGATGGTGTTTCCCCCCTTGACGAAGTTGGAAGGTTGTGTGGTTCGACCCTTGGTTGTATCTCCATCACCATTTTTGAGGAAATCCAACTAGGTATTTTTATACACACCCCTGCATGGTATTTGTGTTCACACTTATTATGTTTGTGTAGAGAACACACAAGTTGATAGTGATATCAATGAGAATGAATCTAGTGAATCTAGTAGAGTCAAGGATTGGTGGATTCAATGGGATTCATAGATATCAATTATCAATAGAGTTGGAGCGACATGGTGATTCTCTTGTTCCCAGTCGCTTGAGGTTAGGTGGTATTTCAAGATTTCATGCATTGTATTTTTTCTCTCTTATATTAGAATTTATATTTTACACCTTTAGGATGTTTATTAGACATATGTATGTATATTTTTATTATATATATATATGTTGGAGGTTATATTAGATATTTTTTCCCATATGTTTACTATGTCTTCTTAGTGTTGGTTAGTAGCCTCTGAGCTATTGAAGGTGGGAATAGGGTGGAATACTTGGCCTACCTCAATCCCAGTTGGGGATCCCAGTGGGATGGGTTATGTCAAAGCTATCATTTTCCACTTAGAAGTTCATTCATCATTCTTAGTTTTATGTTTCATACCCTATTCTTTAATTGATTTCAAAATATTCAATTCAATTGATCTATCATCTCCCTACCTAGATTTTTTTTCCCTCAACACTCAAAGTTTTAATTTTTAATATTACTATCAATATCAAGGTCACACATTCATCACCATAATAATAATGATTTTATTTTTTTACATGAAGAAATAAAATCACTATACCAATAATAAGTTCTTTTCAATGTTTTTCTATGGGTGAAGGTGGGTGGTTTAATTTTGAAAAACAAAGGATATAAAAAGAGGTTAACCTCTTAAAGAATAATACATGATTTATAACTGCCAATCAGTAATTATACCTCCCTCTTTTCCCTTACAAAATATGTCACCAAACTTCCCCTTTTGTGATAAGGGATTATATAATAATGAAATCAAATATGATTCATCCTCCTCCATTTTCCATTTATTTTTGTACATGTATTTTATAGAAATAAGTAAACATGATATTAAAATGAAATTAGTAACTATTTAACCAATAATAACTACCAAAACTTAATTTTTTTAATTCAATCTATACTTCTAATTCCTCCACCCACATGAAAGACTCAGTATTGATCAAAAGGGTTTTACAAGTCATGCACTTGAGTTGTGGGATGGTGTTTTAAAAAAATGAATGAAAGTGTATGCCTACTATTTTGATTAAAAAGGAAAATTTGATAGTTTAAATATAATTTTAGGTACACCCCTAAAAAAACCACTAAAGGGTCACCAATTTTCACTCCATATCTTACATTGATGGAATCCTATGCACTAGTAATTATAATAAAAATAATTTCTATCCTAATGTCTATTTTTCCATTTATTTTTGGATTTTTCTACATATGAATCATATATGATGTTTGAAAAACTATTTAAGTTGTATGTGGTAGTGTATGATTCATTTAAATAATATAAGGAGTAGTTATTTGATGCATAAAGCTTTAGAATTGTCTTTATGATGATTAAAGATGGTTTGAATTGACCCAAAGTTATTTTAAGTGATTTTATAAGTTTTTAAATCATTTATATTATTTTTTACATTACAAAAAATTTGGTAAAGTCTCTATGATGTTTAACCTATAATACATCAAAGTATGTTATTAAATGTGTAATGGTACTCAGTGGACTTAGTGGATTGAAAATTGAAAAAGGCTTTAAAAAAATTGAGATATATGAAAGTGCCTATGATATGAAGAAAAATATTTAGAAAATGAATAAAAAATACATGATGGTTAATGGTGTAAAGACCCGAAAATACTGTGGATTTTTTTTTTCTTAAATATATGGGAATTTTACGAGTCCACGGTTTCTGACGGTGCTTGATTCTGAGGCCCGGTGTGCCCGGAATCAATTTTTGAAGTTTTGTTCGGGTACATTTAGTAAACGTACGTGCAGGTTTTTATATCCTTTGAAATAGTGCTTGGAATTGAAATCCAAGACACCGATGAACTCGCAGCACCAGTATTCTCTTAAGGAGATCTTTACCGCAGTTGCGTTTCATCGATAGTGGAAGTTAATTTTTGGGGTTTCTAAATAAATTAAATAAAAACATGTGTGACACATTTTTTATTTGATTGGTGGTTAAAACCTCCAAGTGGAGGTTAGTGGTGGGGCCCACCACACCCTAACCTCCCTTGGGAGGACATTTATGGTGGGACCCACATGAGCTAAAACCCTTGTTACTCACCATAAGTGGTGAAACCTTTAAACTTCCATGGTTTAATTCTTGGAAACTCTCCACCATTAATGAAGAGAATTAATTCAATTTAATTCAAATCTTTTTGAATCCTTTCCACCTCATTTAATTAAGCACAACTTATGTGTTGTGGTTACATAAAAATAATAGACACTTCCTCTATTATTTTGGTTGAGCATTCTTTTGGTGGAGCCTAGAAAAACCTTTAGAGAACTTCATCCTTTCCGCGAAGAAGGAGAAGAATGCTTCTTCCACCGATAATCAACTCTGTATTATTCCTTCTTCAACTAAGGAAAGGAATGGGAAGTCACACCCATGAGGAACGCCGACGTCGTCTTCGACTTCATCACCTTCGAACGCCCATCCATCAAACGATGAGTACCTCTCTTTCTATTCCGACGTCAACAGAACGACGCCGTCCTCCCGCGACACTGTCATGAGATCTCCGGTTGCGAGGTAGTGGAATTTTTGTATTAATTTTAAATATGAGATTAAACCTTTATTCTTCTTCATACAAAATAATGGTTAGGAAAAACCAAATGATATCATATGAAGAGGAGGGTTCGGACTGCAAGAAAAAGGCCCGACCCTCCACTTTGTTGTTTCTATTTGACGACATCGGAGGTGGAGCCAAAAGGGCATAGTGCCATCGCACCATGCCAGAGAATAACCGCGGCCAGGAGGACCATGGAGGACTAAAGAGGAACCACGGTCGGGAGGGCTGCGGCGGATGAAGAGGTGTGGAATTGTCGCGCCATGCTGTGGAGCCGAAGGCCGCAGCCAGGCCGTGCCGCGACGATGGTGGACCGGAGCCGTCGCACCGACCGCGTGGAGGGAAACCGTGGACCTCATCCATGGCCCCCTCAGCTGGTAGAACTGGCCGGCCACTTGCCGGTCGGGCTAGAAGAACCAGTCGACCGCTTATCGGCTAGGCTGGAAAACCGTGGTGCCCACAGGAGCCATGTGGAGGAGACCGCGGCCCGCATCCGCGGGCCGCTCGGCAGGACGAACCGGTCGGCCGCCTGCTGACTGGGCTGGAAAATCACAGTGCATGCAGGCGCCGCATGGGATGAACTGCGGCCCACTATGCGGGCCGCATGCGCCGGGAAGAACCGGCCGACAATGGCCTGGAGGGCAGGGGAGGAGGTGGCGCCGCTTAGCGCAGCCGGGTGAATAGGACCGACCTGCAGCACAGGTCGGGTCCGCTGGTGGGCCACTCCCCACCGGGCCGGGTCAACCCCCAGCTAAGTCAGACATGCTAAGCCGGGCCAGGTTGACCCCCAGCCAGGTCGGAACCACCGAGTCGGGTCGGGCCGACCCGCTAGCCCACTGGGCTTGACGGGCCGAGCTCGACTTCCCTTAAATACGAATATCTCCTAGACCGCGCATCTGATTGACGCACTGTCTATGGAAATGGGACCCTCATGACGAGACAGTCCTTTTGAGATACTATAAGTGATTTTTTGTCAAATTAGGAAAATGTCCGGGTTTGGATTGAGCGTGAATCCAACTGGGCCCCTGGAACGTAAATGCCAATAACTCTCAGACTGTGCGTCCGATTGACGCGCCGTCTATTGCGTTGGGTTCCTTATGATGATATGGAACAATGTAATACATCAACTTGAGACTTCATGAGAGTTGATGTATCGACACTTGACTTGAGGAATGGACCCTCCTAGAATCGTGCGTGCTGTGTGCGGGAACCCTAGGGCTGGCTGCGTCTGAGATGTACCGGAATCCTCCGTGGGTTCGACAGTGATGACTTCTGTACTGGAATAGTCCGTGGGTTCGACAGTGATGAATTTTATACCAGAATCATCCATGGGTTCGACAGTGATGACTTTTGTACCGGAAACCTCCGTGGGTTCGACAGTGATGTCATCTATACCAGAATCCTCCGTGGGTTCAACGTTGATAAATTCTGTACCGGAATCCTCTGTCGGTTCGAAAGTGATGACTTCTATACAGGAATCCTCCATGGGTTCAACGGTCATGAATTATGTACCAGAATCCTCCATGGGTTTGATAGTTCTTACTTCTGTTCCTATATCTTGTGTGGGTTCGACAGAATAGCTGGTCTTGTATCCTATGTGGTTCCAACAACTGAGCTGGTCCTGTATCCTATGTGGGTCCAGCAGTTTAGATGAATCAGAGACTACATCTGATCATCTCTATCAGTTTATGAAAGATGTATACTTGTGTGAGCTAAGTCTTGTCTTTCAATCATTATCATCGATGTGATTGACTTTACTTACTATGTCGACTGGGTTGTGCTTGGGCTTGAGAGTTGGAGCCGAACTGTGATTGATAACGTAGGTATATGTATGGTCATATACCTTAATAGGATCGGTTGATACTTTGTGATTGTATTTTTCTTCTATGGTTTATACTTCATGGATTCTGGGAGACCTTCAGGGGTCTCGGGGTCCCTACTGAGTATCGTTATACTCACCCCTGCATGAGCTATACCCGTAATTCATTGTGTTGGTTGCAGACTACAGACAACACTGATCGAGGTAGAGAGTTGTAGAGGTGGACGGTACTCGGAGGTGGACCACTTGGCGAGACGTACATGGAGCGGAAAGACGGACCTGGGGTGCTGAGGAGGCCATCTATACCCACCCTTCAGGTGGGATTCCTAGTGGATGAATCAGTAGTTTCTGTTTTACCTTTCTGCAGTTGTACTAGTTTTATAGTTATTTATACTTTACTGTTGGGCTTGTATTTCTAGCCCCTTTCCTTTCAACACTTTCTTTTGTATACAGTTTTACTTAGTGTTTACTTCTAGTTGTGTACTCTATTGATTTTTTTTACTTATTAAAGGAAATTCCTTCCCTTTTTATCAGGATTACGCCTTTGGTGATAGTTTCCATCTTTTTTCCTATGGAAGGCGGGCTTGGGGTAGTCACAGCATGGACCCCGAGGACGGGTCGTGACAAATTGGTATCAGAGGAGTCGGTTCTACTGTAGAATTTAGACTCTGATTCTTTTAACAGCAATAGTATTAAGTGTTTTGGGTGGGGTTATCAGTTTAGGGAAACTGGTGTAGGTACGGTGGCCGACGTATCCATACACTAGGACTCTGACTTCTGATCTCCGACTCAGTGCATGAAAACACTGATTGCATGTGTGTTTCCTTGAAAAAGTTTTCTTCATGATTAATTTGTGTTAGCTCACCATGTATACTATTTTAACCATGGTACACCTGTTTCTTTTCAGTATGGCCCCATGAAGTCAGCCAGCTAGGGTTCCGAGTTTCATACGAGATGGTAGCCCACCGAGCGATGAGGTCTCGGTGCAAGGCCCCATCATAGCGGGGGTACCAGCGGTACCACTACCTGATGGGCCACCGATACCACCAGCTCTAGTAGCAGAGAGTGCACGCCATCTGAGCGCATTGCACGAGTTCCAGCGCTAGAGGCTGCCCAGGTTCCAGGGAGAGACAGACCCACACTACTACAAAAACGGCTTTTATCAGCACTAAAAATGGCCTTTATCAGCACTAGAAAAGCGCTGATAAAGCTGGAGAAGATAGGGGGGCCTTTATCAGTTCTCCGAAAAGCGCTGATAAAGACCTCTTTTATCAGCGCTAAAAAAAGCGCTGATAAAAGGGGTCTTTTATCAGCGCTAAAACAAAGTGCTGATAAAAGGGTCCTTTATCAACGCTTTGTTTTAGAGCTGATAAAAGACCATTATATCAGCACTTACTTTATCAGTACTTTCTTTTTAGCGCTGATAAAGGACCTCTTTTATCAGCGCTTTTTTAAAAGCACTGATAAAAGGTAAAAAAAATTAAAAAAATTAAAAAAACAATAAATAAAAAAATAAAAAAATAAAAATACTACCAATCAGGGGGGGCTTTAATAGCGCTTGTGCCCCCCTTTTATAGTGCTTTTCTGCCCCTGCACAACGCACCATGCACCCCCTTCACCCTTTAACAGCGCTTGCTCCCATATTCCCCCATACACACGCGCCCCTGCCTCCACCAGGATTTGAACTCGAGACCTCCCCCCTACGTGCCTAAGCCTTTACCACTACTCTGTTTTGATTTGTCTTCCAATTCATGATATCTCTCTCTCTATATATTTATATATTTAGTTATATTTATTCGTATAGTAATATATATTTATTTTAATATATATATATTGTTATAATATAAAATATATATATAGTTATATTAATATATATAGTTATATTAATTTATATATAGTTATATTAATATATATTTATATATATCTTTATATATATATTTAGTTATATTTATTCGTATAGTAATATATATTTATATTAATATATATATAGTTATATTAACATATATATAGTAATATTAATATATATATATAGTTATATTAATATATATCTATATATATATATATTTAGTTATATTTATTCGCATAGTAATATATATTTATATTAATATATATATAGTGATATTAATATATATATTTATAGTGATATTAATATATATATTTATAGTAATACTAATATATATATATGTAGTTATATTAATATATATATAGTTATTAGATTAATATATATATAGTTAGATTAATATATATATATATATATAGTTAGATTAATATATATATATATATATACAGTTAGATTAATATATAGGTATATATATATTCATATATTTGTATTTTAAATAAAATTAATGTTATTTATTATTTAGATAAAGCTAATATATTTTATATGTAAATATATTTTATTATTTATATTTATAATTAAATTTTTAGGTGTGAATGTATAAAAAATATGTATATATTGTTATATATTTGATTATAAATAGCAGTGCATTATAAAAAATGATGAAAATTAAAAGACATAATATCAATATGAATGTAATACCTTGGAATAAATTCATACCCCACTAAAAAAATCCAATAATACCCCCTTAAACGAGGCTGAAAATCCACAAAATGTTAAAAAATCAGGGTACCCCGACTAAAAACTCAGTTTTAGAGGCCTTGTGGGCCTCTTTTGGCTTCGAAAAACCCATGACCAAGGTTCCCCCAAATTATAGTGACGTAGAGCTCATCACAGGATTTGATTTGATATGTGGTAGAGCTCAAACGGACACCCAGATCAAAAGTTATGGCCTTATGAAGTTTGAGTTGCGTTTTCAACATATTTTGGATCTTTTTTTAATTTTTTTAATTTTTTTAGTCTTCAAATTGTTATTAAATGACTATTATTCCATAATAATTAGCAAATTACTAATTATTTTTTTTATTTTTTAAGAAGCCATTTTCACTAAATATCTTATATATTAAGTGTATTAAGTGTAAATGTACATTTATACTTATCTAAAATATATTTAAAAATTATATATTATATTTATATCAATATAACTATATTTTTTATATTAATATATTAATATATTAATATATTGTTTTAATTTTTTTTGAAGTCGACCCTTTATTAGCGCTTTAAAAAAAAGCACTGATAAAGGCCCCCCTTTATCAGCGCTACTAACCAAGCGCTGATAAAGGGTGTCCCTTTATGAGCGCTAAAAAAGCGCTGATAAATGGGGGTCCCTTTATCAGCGCTAAAAAAAGCGCTGATAAAGGGGTGCGTTTATCAGCGCTTTTTTTAGCACTGATAAAGGCACCCTTTATCAGTGCTTTTTTGAGCACTGATAAAGGCACCCCCCTTCATCAGTGCTTTTTCTTTAGCACTGATAAAGGGGGGGCGCTATGAAAAACTGTTTTTGTGGTAGTGCGACAGGTAGTTGAGGATTGGATGGATGCTGTCGTGAGAGTTTTCAGATTGGTAGGGACACTAGCCGACCTTATGGTGATCCTTTCTGTGAGTCTCCTACATGCAACATCAGACAGATGGTGGATCCTGATACTCCAGGTGCAAGACGAAGCATCATTAATCTAGAAAGACTTTGAGAGCCTGTTCCACGCGGAGTTTGTTCCAGCCACCCTTCGTACGGTGCAGATTCAGGAGTTACTACATCTGCAGCAGGGCAGCATGATAGAAGCTAAGTACACAGTGAGGTTCACTGACCTCTCAAGGTACTCCACGGATATGGTACGAGACCCATTCTTTAGGGCCCAGACCTTCAAGCAGGGACTCAGGCATGAGATCAGGGCTTCGATGATATCTCTCAACATTCTGACGTAGGCGGGGGTGCTGGAGCGAGCCCTCATAGTGGAGTGTTTTCTTGCTAAGCAGACACCAGCAGCGAGACCCACCATAGGGCGACATGTAGCAGAGTCTTCTGTAGCCGGCAGTAGACAGATGTCATAGAGGTCCAAGTGGACCAGGCCATCAGGTGGGCGACCCTAGGATACTGGTTCAATTTTTCGGGGCACACGAGATAGAGCCAGCCATACGAGGAGTAGGCACTGCTATACGTGCTGTGGGCAGGGTCACATGGCACGTGACTGTCTGACCCGCCGTACAGACAATCAGCAGACAGTTGAGGAACCACCCAGAAAGAGGCAGAGGTTTGACCGTGGTGATCCTACGGGAGTAGGCATATGTGGAAGAGGAGCTGGTCAAGTAGCAGGTGGATAGGAGCAGGACTAGAACCATGCATAGAGGCCTTGTTCATGACTCTTTTAGCTTTGTTTATGTCATTGTTTTTGGTTGCTTTGTGTCATTTTACTTTGAGCTACAATAATAAAAGACACTTTTCCTTGTGACGTTTGATTTCCTAACTTTTCTTGTGGTTTATACTGAGATGTTTTGGTTAAAACCATTGACTTGACCCTCACGTTCAATATTCCTACTAGAGGAGACCCAATGACCACACACTGATGCCGACAGTGTGACTCAACCCTTAGAGGCGAGAGTAACGGTTGGATCTCTTGGTAGTAGCGTCGATGCCTTAGGACATCATACATGGCATGAATTAGTACTATTAATGTTAGGATTGACAGTATTAGGAAACACACATGGTTCATCGAGGGGATGAGACCGGATTTATCTTTTCAGAAAAAAGGATAAATCTTAGCAGCTCTTGTAGGATGTATACAAAGAAGGGTGTAGTCGAGCTCTTTACAATTGGCTAGTCTCACCCATAGTTCATCGATCGAACAGTTTACGATTTCTATGACCATAAGAGTCTCATGTATATCTTCTCTCAGAAGGACCTGGAACTAAGATAGCGTCGATGGAGTGAGTTCCTACAGGACTATGACTTTGAGATAGTCTATACTCCTGGGAAGGGGAACATTGTAGCAGATGCTCTCAACAGGAGATCAAGCATTCAGCTGCTAAGAGAGGGAAAAGAGAAGCTAGCCGTGTTGCAGATTTCCTTTGTGGATAGAGATGGAGAATCCTTTTTGCAGTCTCTCACAGTCACTCCTCCACTTCTTCAGTGAGTCAGAGAGGCACAACGTGGGGACACTAACTGTCAGACACGACGTACTCAGATATCCTTAGGGCAGGCACTTGATGGACTTTATGAAGGCGGGGAGCACGTCATCCTCTTTAGAAGACGTACCATGGTACTAGTTTCACTAAAGGAGGAGGTTTTGAGGGAGTTCCACACTTCCCCTCTAGCGGTACATCCAGGAGTGGAAAAGATGTATCAGGACCTCATATGATAGTACTGGTGTCCAGGTATGAAGAAGGAAGTTGTAGAGTTTGTCTCACGATGCCTCACTTTTCAGCAAGTGAAGGCGGAGCACCAGGTTCTAGAAGTCTTGGTTCATCCCTTAGAGGTCCCAGAGTGGAAGTGGTATTAGATATCCATGGATTTCTTGATGGTAATTTCATGTACATCTAGAGGACACGACTCTATCTAGGTGATTGTCGAATGACTCACCAAGTCGGCCCACTTCATACTGATCAGAGAGTAGAGATCAGTAGAGAGATTGGGACGCCTCTATTTACAAGAGATCGTATGACTTTATGGTGTAACATTGACTAGAATCTTTTATCGGGATTCTCATTTCACTTCCCGGCTATGGAAGGGGTTGCAGGAGGCTTTTGGGATGTATCTTCGCTTGAGCACCACCTTCTATCCTCAGACGGATGGTCAGACTAAGAGGACCATTTAGACTCTCAAGGACATGCTCCATGCATGTGTCCTTGAATTTTTTGTTTCCATTTGATGACGTCGGAGGAAGAGTCGAAAGGGTGTGGTGCGTCGCACTGCGTCGGAGAATAACCGTGGCCAGGAGGACCGCAGCGGAAGAAAGGGGAACCGTGGCCGGGAGGGCCGCAGCGGATGAAGAGGTGCGGCGTCATCGCGTCACGCTGTGGAGCCGAATGACATGACTTAGCTGGGCCGCGGTGGTGCTGGACAGGCACTATCGCGCCGGCTGCCTGGAGGGAAACCGCGACCTGCATCCGCGGGCCGCTCGGCTGAAAGAACCGACCGGCCGCTTGCCGGCTGGGCTGGAAACTGCGGCACCCGCAGGTGCCGCGCAGAGGAGACCGCGACCCGCATCCGCGGGATGCTCAGTAGGGAGAACCGGACAACCGCCTTCCAACTGAGCTAGAGAATCTCGACACACACAGGTGCCACGTGGGAAGAAATGCAGCCCACTGTGTGGGCCACGTGCACCGGGAAGAACCAGCCGGCTAGGGACGACCGGGAAGGGGAGGTGACGACGTCGCTTGGTGCTGTCGGGTGAACTAGACCAGCCCGAATCGTGGGACAGGTCTGCAGGTGGGCCACTCCCCACCGAGCCGGGCCGACCCCCTATCCGAGTCAGACCCACCGAGCCGGGTCAGGCTGACCCGCCAGCCCACTGGGCTTGACGGGCCGGGCCCGACTTCGCTTAAATACAAATATCTCCTAGACCGCGCGTCCGATCGACGCGCCATCTACGGAACTGGGACCCTCATGATGAGGATATCCTTTTGTGATACTCTAAGTGATTTTTGGCCAAATTTGGAAAACCGCCAGGTTTGGATTGAGCGTGAATCCAACTGGGCCCCTGAAACGAAAATGCCAATAACTCTCAGACCGTGCATCCGATTAATGCGCCGTCTGTCGCATTGGGTTCCTTATAATGATATGGAACTATAAGATACATCAAATTGAGACTTCATGATAGTTGATGTATCGACACTTGGATCAAGGAGCGGACCCTCCTGGAATCGTGCGTGCTGCGTGCGGGAACCCTAGGGCTGGCTACGTCTGAGATGTACCGGAATCCTCCGTGGGTTCGATAGTGATGACTTCTGTACCGAAATCCTCTGTGGGTTCGATAGTGATGACTTCTGTACCAGAATCCTCCGTGGGTTCGACAGTGATGACTTTTGTACCGGAATCCTCTGTGGGTTCGACAGTGATGACTTCTGTACTGGAATCCTCCATGGGTTTGACAGTGATGACTTTTGTACCGAAATCCTCCTTGGGTTCGACAGTGATGACTTCTGTACCGGAATCCTCAGTGGGTTTGACAGTGATGAATTCTATATCGGAATCCTCCGGTGGATGGCTCATTAGTTTCTGTTTTTCCTTTCTGTAGTTGTACTAGTTTTATAGTTTTTTGTACTTTACTATTGGGCTTGTATTTCCGGCCCCTTTCCTTTCAGTAATTTCTTTTGTATACAGTTTTACTTAGTGTTTACTTCCAGTTGCGTACTATGTTTTTTTGTTTACTTATTAAAGGAAATTCCTTCCCTTTTTATCGGGATTACGCCTTTGGTGCTAGTCTCTAGCCCCTGGCTTATAGAAGGCGGTCTTGGGGTAGTCATGACACGTGCCCCGAGGATGGGTCGTGACAAATGGGGAGCATAAGTAAGTGTCTCATAACTATTCATAATGAAAATACAACAAAGTTAAAAATCCTCTTTGAGGTATATAAGCGTCATTTAATCTTATGTAAGGTTTTCTCATATTGAAAAATATGTAAAATCTTAATAATTAGAGTGATATTTAAATTTAAGTCACAGAATATATAAAGTTAAATATATATTATCCAAGATTCATTGGTTAGAGATCTAAAGAATTTTAAAAGGAATACCATTCATAAAAGTAACTCTGAAGTAGAGAAGAAGAAATATGAAAAATGCATGAGACACATTGTGATGTGTAAAGCTAAATTTACCCATATGTAAAAGTCATCATTTTTATAGGTAAATACATAATGTTATATAATTTAGCCTAATTTTATAATTCCGGAGGTTAATATAGAACATATAAAGTTTAAAATTTTAAAATAATAATTCAGATGACACATGCTCTGTTCTATAGTGAAATAAATATCATGATTGTATTTATAATCATGAATTAATCAAATATTTGGGGAGATATAAACATGATTATGTCATTACATTCTATGAAGTTACAAATATAATTAGTAGTTGATTAATATATATTTTAATATGAGGTTTGTGGAGAATTAAATAATAAATTTTCTACATCGTGATAATGGTCTCCACACCATGAAGATTAGTATCATGTCATGAAGTTGTCTGAGGAAGAAAGATAATCTAATTTGATTTCTTTTTTGAGATTCAGTAACACTGTTATGATAATTACATGCCATGGTACATTATGAAAATGATATAATGGGATATATTTCACTCTATAATGTCATTTTGTGAATTTTTGGAATGGTGTTTTAAAGAGTTAATGATCGGTATCATACTACGACATGAGGTTCAATGAAAAAACCATGAAAAAATATAATGAATCCCACATAATTAGGAAGTCCTTCATAATCCTAATAGGTACACTACATGTTTTCATGAATATGTAGGTTTTAGAGTGGAATTTTTTTTGAGGAAGTTTAAAGGAAAGAACAAATTATAATTAAGGTAGATCATGAGGATTAGAAGTCTGAGAATAATGAAGGCTATTGTAGGCACATCTTGGTCAATATTCATGAACTTGATATGAAGAATTATATTGGACATGATGGACTGAGAATAATTTATATATTTGAAGTTATGAATATTTTGGACAAAATATTCAAATGGTTCTATGAATATATAAAAAAATAATAAGAATAATAGCTATAATATATGGAATTTTTACTATCTTGTATATTCTATAAGTTGAAGAAGAAAAAGCTAAGATAAATGATACTGCATCATGTATTTGATATTTTGTATCAAAGTGTGAGAACCATATTCTATCACTAAGAGTAATTTTTTATCAAAGATAAGGATATCAAAATTTTTGTGTTAGAAGATAATTCTTTTGAATTTAATAAGAAGAAGAAGATGAAGAAGAGAAATAGTCTGTCCATTTCTTCTACTGCTTATCATTTAGGCGGAAGATGAAGATTAAAGAATTCGGTCTATGTTAACCCTATATTGTAAATAATAATACCTAAGATATATTTATATATCATAAGGTTAGATATAACCCTATTATAGATATGCTATGAAACCTTGGATACTGTTGCACACTAAGTAAGGAGATCAAATTCTTTGTGTTAAGAGAAGATATATTTTACATTATTGATCACACTTTATAGTGGAACAGTCCAAAACCTATAAATAAAAATTAAGTGTTGGTTACTACAAGATATTTATATCTACAAGTTGGTTCTTGTATTTTCCTGGCTGGTGTTAGGAGTATGGGTCCAAGGACATACCCTTGCCCAATATTTTTCTTCATAATAAAAGAGTAGCTATGTGTGCATGGGGTATCAACAACCATACACAAAGGACACAATCATCCACATTGTAAGTAAACCCCTTCATAAAATTATATTGTTCCTTGTTTTGTGTTTACTATTTATCATTTCATGCATGTGATCTAAATAATAGAAGAGATTAAGATATCAATTTACCAAATAGATGTAGAGGTAAGAGAGGGGAAAATGTTTTGATTGGTAACAATTTATTCACACAGATTCACACCTGTTAGTGTGTTGCACTGATCCTAGTGGAACAACATAATCAAAGTGGGAAATAAATGAAAATAATTCCTATATCATGTCAACACCTCTATAATTTTAGATTTTTTTTAAATATCTTCAACATTTTAAGGATTATCAAACATAAGATTTCAACTTTCAAAACCAATGAGAATTACCCTTACCCACACTTTTTATTGATGAAAATCATGAAGTTTTTTTAATAGTAGGGTGGGTAAGGATATAATCTTGAAATATGGTTACTTAATTGACTATTAATGACCTATAGGGGCATACCATGAAATAAAAAAAGGTAGACTTTAACAGAGTAATTTTAAAAAGGGGTATAGTGACCCAAGAAAACATATCTTAATTTTTAAACCATTTCTATAACATATACATTAAATATCATATAAAAATATCATAATCCCAAGAACAAAAGGTTTGGTTTCTTTGAGGACCTATTTCATAAATAACTTATTTCTCAATACATGTGAACATCTCTCTATTATATAACTATTATATATCCCCTTATAGTATTATCATATGTTAAAATTATCTTCATAAACTAGGGATGGGAAACATAAAAAAGGGGCGAGAAAAAATGATTAGTAAGTCTAAGAATAAATGATAATAATAAACGATAAAAAATGAGTATAAAATATACTTATGAGTATGAGAATGTAAGTAAGGACCATGAACATAAAATATATAATTCTTACCCAATAAAATAAATAGGATGATAATAATCATGAAAAAATGATATAAGAAAATGAAATCATGTGATCAATGGTTCAGGGAATAGGTGAAAACAATATAATACATGACATCATATACATAAGTCGAGGGCCACTTAGAATACTATCATCAGAAAGTGTAAAAAGTCCCATGGAAGATTATGTTCACTCCATAATACCTTATATACCATCTCATGAGATATAAAGATTTATCCAATGAATTATAGTGTTATATAATTTTGGTCCCACCTATCACATAACATAGTGTTCTTAGGCTAACTACTTGTGCACCATACATAGTGAAAAGTACCATAGTGGATTATATTCACTCCTTAATCCCATACATAACATATCATGAGATATAAATCCTTAACCAATGCATTGGAGGGATATATAATTTTAGTAAAATCTATCATATAATGAAAATCACACTTATACATGCCACATGGGGAAAATAGACCATACATAAACCATAAGCATGATCAAAACCATGAGAAGTAAGTGGGTTTCAAAATTATGATTCAAGGAAAAACTGGAAGCTAAATCATAAGGATTCACAAGAGAAGATAGAAATAAATTACTTTTGGAATTTTATAAATGAAAAAGGGATATATGTCTTGAACATGGATATCCAATATAGAAAATTCAAGAAAAATATTTGGATAAGTAAGTATAAACATGAACCACTTGGGTAAAACATTATGAAATAATTAAAGGATATTTTAATAAAGGAAAGAGAAATTGTTTTCCATAGAAACATAATTGACTTAAGATGGTTAACAAAAAATTTATGTGGATTTTTATAAGAAAATATTTGTTTAATTTTTTTAGAGGGGTGATTCTTGACATGAGACAAGAAATAGGAAAGTTACCTTAAATAAAGTTTACTTTAAATTAGGGATTTCAAAGGGAACTAAAAAATTGAATAAACACATAAATGAAAAGTATATTTAATTAGGTATTTATTTAAGAAACATATATAAAAAATTTAATTTCATGTGAAAAATATTTCAAAAAATGGAGAAAAATAAAGGGAATGTGTAACTGATAAGTAATGAGGGTGGTATGAAAAATATCTCACAACTTAAGAAACATTTTCATGAAAACCCTTGAAAGAGATTTAAATTGAAGTTAAAGTTAAAATACCATGAATAATGATAATATAAGATTTTATATATCTAATTTGGAGTATAAAAACCCTTTAAAATAAATTTGGATCATAAAATAAATTTTTTCTTAAAGATGGGGATTTTAAGACAAATCCCTTACCTCGTGTCTGAAAGTGATATGAACTTTCACTTAACTTCTTGAATAATTAAATTAAATATATAACCAAAAAAATGTTCATCTAAATTTAATTTTCTATGGTCCATCTATTATATTTTGGTATGTATTTTTTATATGGATTTATCTTACATCGGTCACTCAGGGTTGTTTAGTTAATTTATTTGTAATACTTTCGGTCGGTTGACCATGGCCAAAGGTGTTGTAAAAGAACTTCATGATATCCATAATTTTAAAGTTATATTTACTTTATTATTCCATAAGTAAAATTCTTAAACAATTTCAAATGTTATCCCACAATAAATCTAATTAAGAAAGGTACATTGATAAGTCTATTTAGGGTGGTTAAAGTTACTATGACCATTTCATGTTAATTACACATATAAAATGTAAATATCATTCTTAAATAATGTTAATGGTGTGAAAAATTTCCTATTAGTCAATTAAATAACCTTTTTTAACCTATCGTTTAAGTTAATGATGGAAAATTTACCATGTTGTTCATAGAGGCAGTAGTCCTCACACACAAACGACAACATTTTCCTTTTACTCAATGATTTCAAAAGAAGGTATAAAATGGATATTTCATTAATATAATAACACTTCAGAATATAAAAAATTATTATGTTATCATAAATTAACGTATTGAGTGGATTTGATAGGTGTAGAAGAATAGAAGATATAGAGATGTTGGTTTGAGAGTATTATATCTCCCTTAGAAGTTCTCCCTCGGGTAACTCCTTAAGGATCCGTAGTTTGGTATTTTGGTGAGAATATTGATTAAAAGGTATAGGGATGATTTTTAGAATATACTATGGTATATTTTTGGTTAATCCAAAGATTTAACATTTTTAGAGAAATGGGGAGGAGTTGGTCTCCTTTTATAAGGGAATAAAAAGGTCACTTTTGTAAAAAGTCATTATTTCTCAATAATATCACTATACTATTTATGAAAAAAGGGTACATAAATAGAAAATAATGATATCAATATTGAGATAAGTTTGAAAAGACATCCACTATCTTATATAAAACTTTTTTTTTCACATGTTTTAATCTTTTTCACTATGATAAATCAGTTTTACCCTATTTTACCATTACCACGGTAACTCCAATTTCAAAAATGGTAACTAATTTTAATGTATAAAATTAAAATTGACATTATTGAATAATATAAAAATTATAATTTAAAATATTTAAATAATTTCATAAAATAATATTTTCAGGATTTATATAAATCATTTTTGGTATTATCCTATATAACACGTTAAAACTATTTCTTAGAAAAAGTTCATTTTAATTTTAAAATTTATACATGAGACAATATTATCAATGTTTTTTTATTATAAATACATAAATTATTTTATTATAAAATAAATATATTTTATGTGTATTTAGAATCAATCCAAAACCTATTTTTTCCAAAATAATTTTAATTAAATGAAAAGTCTAAAAATATTTTTTTTATTTCAATTAAACAATATTTTTTTTATTTTATAAGGATCAACATAGATTTTATAAATTTTAAAAAATATTTTTAACATGAATAAAATTATTTCTTAAATATATATTTGATCAATAAATAATTTTTATAAGACTTTTTTCCTTTCTTATATTTTGATAAAGAAATAAAAGTCACCATTTTAGCAAAAACTATATTTTCACTATTCATTTAAAAATAAATTATTTTATGAAAATATAAAAAAACTAATCCTAAGCACATTTTCACATGATGAATCCAGAAATGGATTTCATTTTATTATATTCAACTTATATAAAAAATTAATTTTAGATACAAGTGCTTAAAATGCAATACAAATAATGTTTAAAAAAAAATATAACTTAAGTTCTAAAATATAAAATATGGGTTTGTAAATTAAAACCTATTTTTTTGAAATTTTAAATACACTTATAAAATACATATTTGTCCTTAGAAAAATGTTTCTTTAATTTCTAATTTATACCTGTATACTAATAATGTCTTAAAATTCTTGTTATTTATAAAAATAATATGTTGCATTATTCGCCTAAAAATTAATATTAAAAACAACAAAAAAATAAATATAAAAAAATATCTAATTCTAAATAAAAAAATAATTTTATTTTTTCAAATTAAATTTGTAGAATTTCCTATATTAAATTTTAATTAAAATTATAAAATTAAATGAGAATGTATTATTATATAAAAATAAATTTCAAAATTCTAGATGTTATTATTGTTAATTTATATAAAACATGAATAAAGCTATAATTAATAAATCTCTAGTATATTTTATTAAAATTATCATTTAATAATAGTATACTTGGTTTTCGTTAAAAATTACAATGCACATAAATATATATTCTTAAACACAGTAATGAATTAATTATGTTTATATAAAATATCCTATGTATAGATTAATATATTTTATAATTTAGTTAATCCTATTCATGTATAACAATTAAATGGATATTTTTTAATGATCTAAAAATATCACTGTTTCATTTTAGTTTGATTTTTCATGTGGAGCAAGGTATAAAACATATTTGAATTAAGTACAAAAATATATATTAAAATCTCGGGTTAATATAAGGGGATTCCAAAATATGATTTCTAAACTATTTCAACATAGATTCTCAATTTCCTATAGCTTTGAAATATAATAACATAAAGTTATAGTTAGTATGAATGGCTCATTCTCACAAGAAATATGGAATTTAATGAAGTTAAAAAAGGATTAAAAACTTCTTAGGTGGATAATTTTGACATTGGGTAGTGATCAACACTATTGGTTTAAAAAGAGATTAGAGTTATTTGATAATCAATTTTAAATCAATCAATCAACAAATAAATAATCATGTAAATTATGAAATAAATATTTAAAAAAACTTTATTGATAATTACTCAAATTTATAACAAGGACCCAATATTCATTCCAGCTCAAGAAACAAAACAAAAAAAAAACAAAAAAAAAACAAAAAAAAAACAAAAAAAAAACAAAAAAATAAAGACAAATACATATAAAATACATCTTGAAAAAATAGGTACAATTTCCTTCAAATAATTCATTCCCAAATTTCATGTATTATAATTTTGTCCCAGTTATTATAGAAAAAGAATTGAGATATGGAAGAATCATCAGGTGGAAAATACAACATGGTGTTATTTTTTGAGTAAGGAATGCTCATGTTTGATTTTTTAATGGTTCACATTAGCTTCCCCGTTGTTTTAACTATAATAAATAATAAAAACATATTAATTAAATATAAAATAAACAAATAAAACTATTTAAAAATATTTATTATGTCCATGGAAAAAACCTTGAGGAGCATTAAAAGAGAGAATAAACACTATATTCAATCTAACCTATGAAGTTAAACCAAGAAAAAATCATTATTACTTAAAAAATAATAAAAAATAAAAGTAATAAAAAGTAATAAATTTCTTTTATTAGGTTATAAAATAATAGGTTTTAATCACTAGTTGATGTGAAATATTTTTTTTCATATTCTAGCCCACATGAAATATAACAAAAATCAGTTATAAAATTAAATATAAATAAAATAATATAAAAACTAAAGGAAAGGGGGGGGGGAATTTGGGGTCTAACCCCCAAAAGGGAGTTGTTTATTTTACTATCAATAATCAAATAGTAGTAGTTTTCATTGAATTTTTTTTGATGGATACGGGTTTTCTGATGTGAACCACCACATCATTTTACTTATATGGCTCATGATATTATTTTTCTCGAGTTCCCCAAGTTCTTGGTGCTTATTTATTCCCTTATAGTGATTAAATTAAAATATAAATGGGATGGTAGAATGAAATATGGGGATAATAATTTAATCCTAGAGATAAAGTAATATCCACCAAATATTTTTTTTTGAATAACCTATATGTATTACAAATCTAGTCCATTAGTACCTCATGGATGTGTACTAAATTCTCTACAATGTGTTATTTACTCTCTTGAAATTTAGTCATTGTTACTATTATATTTTCTTCATGAAATGCCTCTAAACATGCTTCAATATTGTTATATCATCATTTATAGAATGAGGGAGATCAATAATAATCTGAGTTTTAGAAAAAATCAAATAAGAGGAATCAAAATTATCCTAATCTACTTAGAAATTCACCACTTGTAACTCTTGGACATCACACAAAAACTCTGAGAAACAGAGTAAGGTCAATAGGTCTTTAAGTTTAACTTCAAAAAAAAATCTCCAATATAATGTAATTTTTACTCTCCCAAGCAATAAATTTAGGTGTTGATTCTATATTTACAATAAAATAGAAATCAATTATTAATTAAATTTAAATAATGTTAGAAAATAATGAATTTAAAGAATAAATATCTTTCTTAATTGGATCATATTTTATTTTTTATTCTGCCTTCCATGTATTTTAAAAATATTGTGTGAGAGAATAATACTATGAGAAGGATTCCTATAACTTAGGTACACCATCCTCAAAAGACCTAAACACAAAATCTTTATCTTTCTTTGATGCGATGTTTACAATGAAATTTTATTTTTTCCCTCATTGATTTCTTCTTCCCTCATTAATTAATTGAGATTCCACATTTTATATATCTCATTTCCCTCTTTAAAAGGTTATATATTAGTGGGTTCCTCCCTCTTATGATCAAAATCAAGCTTACATTACTCTATTTTCATCTTTTACTAAATTCTCATCAAAATCATGGAAGTTTTATTCTACTCACATTGAGTTGTTCATTACAGGGATTTGTTCCTCTTCAATTTCATTTTTAACCAAGATATTTTTCTATTCTAATTTTTTTATTAATTTTCCATAATTTATTTTTTAATCCACTGATGTGATTTTTGATTAGAAGAAAAATTATTATCAATCATGGAAATTTGGATTTTCAATGATTATTCCAAAGACAATTCACTCTCACTTCCAACCCAGAAATAACATTGGTTTTCTACACATTAGAGTTGATTTCATGGATGATTATATATACAATACACCCATGGCATGAGCATAAAGTCTCTAATTAACGATTCTATCCTTTAAAATCCTCCGTTATTACTTAAAAACATAAATATTTTCGAAATGGTTATTCCATCCCTCAAATCCCTCCATTTTTTTTGTTTTGTTTTGTTTTGTGTGTGTATATATATATATAATTTAATAGAATTTATTTTTTATTTTATCCATCATTACTTCTATTAAATTAATCAGGAATATAATTAAAATCACCGTGCATGAATCCCTTTTATAAGGGAGGGTTCCCTGAAAATCCTTATGGATTTACAATGTGAGTTTCAGCTTATCCCTTTCTAAAAATGGATTAATAATATAATATTATAAATAACACATTATTAATAAGTAGTAAGTAATTATTAGCAATTAATTAATAATTATGGACTAAGTAATATTTTTTTATTAATTATTAATAATATGTATTTAGTAATTAATTAATAAAAATAAATATTTAGTACATAATTAAGAACAATGAATATTCTATAATTAATTAATAATAATTAATATCTAGTAATTATTAATTAATAGTAATGAAAACGGGTCTGCAACACATATGATTTGTAGATATGGGGCAGATGTGGAGCATGGAGGGCTTAAAAATAGTGACCATTAAGAGAATGGGCAATTAAAGGTTAAGCTCACATGAGCCAATGCAAAGAAATTATTAATTATTATCAATTACTAATGATTATTTATTATTTATTAATTAATAATTACTAATTATTATTCATTATTTTCCAATAATTAATTAATTTCTAATTATTATTAATTAATTACTAATTATAAATTAATTACTAATTAGAAATTCATTACTGATTATTAGTAATTATTAAATAATAATAATTTATTAATTAATCCTTATTGATTAATTGGGGATATGGAATGTAATTAATGAAATTCTCTCTCTATATAATGTGATAAGGGATAGGGCTTTAATCTCATGGTGCCTAATATGGAATAATTCTTTAATAAAAATTATGTTTTTGTTTCAAATAAGAAACCAGTTGATGCCCTATCCTGAGATGGGTTGTGTAAAATTGGGTCGATGAGTTCTGAGATCCTAAAGGATCTGGTGACAATGAATGTATATTTAATTCCTATAGGTCATGGAAGATTGAAACCCTCTAGTAATGCTACTTATTTCAAGTCCCAGGTTGATTTAGGTTTAAATCCATCTTTGGGTGCGAGGAATGCTTTATCCACTAGGTTCTTCTCAGATCCCTTGGTTGATTTTCTCTACTCATAATTGTATTACAAGGAATGAAACTTTGAACTTCATGGAATCAGATCCTAAAATACTTTAGGATCACATAATTGAGTTTCAAAACTCTATTATTTCTCAAATATCCTCATTTTAGGAATATTAGACCTTGATTCTTGAAGATCTATGAAATAAGTTACTTCAAATATGGGTATTCCATGGTTGTAGAATAACTATGAATGAAAAGGGTTTTCTCCATATCATATTTCCATCTAATGAATTGAAATTGAAATAGTGGAGATTTGGCTCAGTCTCCCTAAAACATGTAATTATATGAATCCAAGAATAAGACCCCTTGATTGATCCATATTGTGAGGCATACTTAGTTACCCAAGAAAAGATTCATAAATGGGTTTTTTGGCACAAAAATATTTTTTTGGGAAGTTTTATCTGCAGTGGTAACCCCCATTAAGATTGATAAAGAAACTAAACATGATCAATATGGTCACTTTTCTAGAGTTTTAATCGAGGTAGACCAATTTTATAATCTTATTGAATATGTATGCCTGGTTTTGGTGATTTTAGGCTTGAGATCAAATTGGAATTTGAACTAATGGATAATTTTTATAGTTTTTTGAAATTACATTGGTAATTCAAATGAGATATGTAATTAGAATATAAGATTAACAAAATATGGGAAGGTTGGTCATCTAGTTAAATTTTGTAAATTCAAATTTCATATTGATCCAATGAAGGGGGACTCTTGGTCAGGTCCTAATAGAAAACATGGCTAATCCTACAAAGACATGTATAAAAAACCCAAAGACAATAGAGCCTCACAAGAAAGGCATGGTTGATGTTTGTGATGAGTCTTAGTCACATGAAGGAGTGTTTTACCATTTATGGGGAACTAAATGATGCTATATAAGTACATGTTTAAAGCTTCAACTTTATCTACTATGGGTAGAGCTAAGCTCATTTATTTTTAGCCTTCTAGGACTATTGTAGTGGAGGCTCCATAAAAGGTTTCACAACAACCTAATATGAATGATGAGCTATCTGAAAAATTTGAAAATGATTTACCTGAGGTGGCTCTAGATAATGATGAATCATCCAAAAAATTATTATGATTTTGACTCTTCCAATAGGATTGGTGAGTATTACCTAAGATATGAAAATAGTAAGGGCATGAATGGTTCATCTTTTTTTAAGTATAGAACATCAATAAAGGATTATTATATAGGATCTCACAAGGAAATACTTAATCCACATATTTCTAAAATAAAATAAATTGACAAGGATTTTGAGTCTTTTAAAAATACTATTATTCCAAATGATGAATATAATAAAACTTATACTCTAAATGATACCTATTCTAAGGGAGTAGAAATATAAGATTCTATTTATGGAAAGATTCAAGCTATCCAAATTGAAGATACCATTTCTCATAATTCTATTCAGACCATAAATAGGGAAGGAATAATGGGAACTTATGTTTCTATGAAGTTCACTATAGATGTGCAGGTTATTCTTGTTTTACCTGTGAATCAGATATTAGTAGTAAATTCATGATATAGTTCTGTATAGTAGGGAATCTACTATCTTACCATGGTTCATCCTCCACCTAGAAATTCTAACTCACAAGGTGTCTTATTTCAGGGTGTTTTTGTCAATGACGTTCAAAAGGTTTGAAATATGAGTGATGATCAATATTCTTTCCAAGGTGAGGAACTCACTTTTATTGAATGATACAATAATTAGGAGAATCCATCTTGGATGTTCCCTATGAGGGGTAATTATATATCTAGAGAAGAGATTATTTATCCGGTGGTGACACCAAGGGTCAGTTCAACCAGGCCGACTAAAAAATGTGGATCCATCATGAAGGAAGTCCTTATTCTTGATCTTGATGAATATATTCTTTATTTTTACACCATTTTAAATAATCTCTCTAATGTATTCACTTCTCTAGATAATTATCTTTATAAGAAGGTTCCCAATGCTTACATGAATGTTTAAAAGGCCCCTCCAAGGTACACTTCCTGAAAGTTTTTCATGGATGGAGATGATTCTAATAAAGGGTGTGACCCCCATCAGGGATCTGCATTGAAAAATTCTCATGGATCTCAAGATGAGGAGGAGGTTTCAATAGATATGGATGTTCCAACAACTTAACAAAATGATATTGAATGGATAAGAGGTAAAAATTCAGCTTCTAGGTGTGGTTCTCAAGACAGGGGAGGCTGAATCAAGAAAAAATGATTTTTTTGTTATGTGTGTCCAGTTTTATGATTTCAGGGTCTGGTCTTTTGGGTGGATTTTGTCACTTCTTTTGAAGTTTCATCTCCATATATCTTTGAGTGTGTGTATGTTTTTATTTAATAAAATTTTATGCCCATGGGTTTGGGGTTTCCAAATCCATGGACTGAGTTGCCCTTAATTATTAATTATTTAATAATTATAAACTAATTTCTAAATATTTGTTATTACTATAAATTACTAATTATTAATTTTTAATAATTATTTATTAATTTTTACTTAGTGATATTTAATTAGTAATTATTAGTAAATTATTGATTAATAATTCTTAATTGACTATTAATTACTAATTATTAATATTTATTAATAATTATTTATTAATTAGAAAATAATTTATACTTATTAATTAATTTTTAATTATTAATTAGTTAATATTTTATTTTTATTATTAATTAATTACTAATTTTTTAATTAATTACAAATTATTATTAATTAACCACTAATTTCATTATTATAATTACTTAATTATGAAATATTTATTATTATTAATTAATAACTAATTATTAATTATTTACCAATTATTAATTAAATACTAATTATAAATAAATTATTAATTATTAACAATGTGTTATTAATAATATTATATTATTAATCTAGTACTCAAATTAGAGAAGCTGAATCCTACATTTGAAGTCCATAAGGATTTTTAGGACACCCTCCCTTATAGAAGGGAGACATGTGTGAGAGTTTTAATTATATATTCAAATTAATTTAATAGAAGTGACATTGGATAAAATAATAGATAAATGTGATAATATTATATATATATATATAAAATCAAATATTCAAATATAATTGTTAAAATAATAAATAATGATTTTTTGCCTTATATATAGGTTTTTAGGGCCATTAACACCATTTTCTCAATATCTCAGGCAAAGGTTTTAGGGCCCCAAACTCCTTTGCCTCGGTTGAAAGGTGTTAGGGGTTGTAAAAGCTTTGTGACCCAAATTAAAAAAAATAAAAACTATATTTTTTCTAATTGTTTTTCAAAGAATCCAACTAAAATAAATAACCACAATTCAATAACTCACAAACATGTTCTAGAGGAGAAAAAGGTTTTTTCAAGTTAATAAATGACCCTAGTGAGTAGGAACTAAGTGTTAGTAACAAAAGAAAAAAATAAATAACATATGTAATCAAATGTATCATCATATTTTTTAGTACAAGAAAGCCATTTATTTATAACAAACGTTTTTAATTTATTTCTAAATGAAGACAAAAATACTAAGAACAAACCACCACCATCCCTGATAATAATGATAATTTTTTTATAGATCATCACTATTAAAAATAATTTTTATTATCTACCTAGCACTATTACTAATATAGTGGTGATAGGGTTCCAAATCTCGAGGGAACATAAGATTCATCTGAAAGTTTTTTTGATTTTTTCATTAAAAAATTAAAATCAAAAGGGAAGGTAGGTGACATGATAAGTGGAAATGAAATAAAAAAATGGGAAATAAAGAACAAGGGGTACTTGAATGGTATGGTTTTTAGAAAAATATGATTCAACATTCTAATATAATTAAGAATAAAGGTTTCCTAATCTATAAATATAGTCACTATCATGCCAATAGGTTGGATACATCCAACTATATTGAGTATAGGGTGTAATCCATCAATTAATTATGAATGTAATAAATAATGGGACAATAAATTATAGTATATAAAATTAATTTGGTATAATATTTCAAATGTAATAAATTACACCCTATGAATTTAATGAGTTAAATTTTTCCATAATATTTCTTGATTATTTAGTGATGATCAATCTATAATGCATTAATAATTTTTATTAATTGAGTAAATTGGGGGGGTGGGGGTGGGGTTATTGATGGTAGGAATCAATATAATTATTAAGCCCCTATGCTCAGTGGATACAAGGGAAAATAATCCATCCACATCCACTGTATAGAGTGTAGAATGCATTCATGTTAGGATTCATTATTTTTTTAAGATTTTCAATGGATGAAGGTAAATAATTATTTCTTTTTTTTAAATAAATTAAAAAATTATCGAATTAATTTTATTAAAATTACCAACATTTGGTATTAGAGAAAATATATACCTATACATTGTAATAAAACTTAACACATTCTATTTTAAAATAACTCATTCCGATTTTCAGATTTAGATATGATGGGTTTTTATCTAGTGCCATCCTATTAATTTCTTCATCTTAATTTATTAATGATTTTGATTACACATATTTAAATCATTAGTTAAATTTTTATTTAATTGTTATTTTTTGTAAATATTATTAAAATTAGGTTTTATCACAACATTCCTAATAAAATAAAATTTACATATTTGGTAAAACACCATTAAATAATACAAGTAATTTTTCTATTTCAACAATTAAATATGTTTATATGTCTTTAATTTTTATTCAGTAAAATAATTATTTAACTTTGATTTTTAAAATTGTTATTAAAAATTATATTTTTCAACAACATTCATAGTTAAATAAAATTTACATATTCATTAAATCAAATTAAATAAATTATATGAAAAATATAATATATTTTACCCCACATGAATTTTTATTATATTTTTATTAGATTAAATATTAAATTTACTTTTCATATTTTTCCGACATGTAATATGAATATTTCCAAATTTAATATTTTTCATATGTTTTGTTGAATTATCAAAATAAAATTCATTAATTTATGAATTAAAATATTAACTGATAATTCTTAGTTAATTACATGAATATATTAAATTTAAAAATAAATTGATAGTCATTTTTATATTTTTTTAGAATCATGTTAACATAATCCACTTTGTAAATTATGTGATTTGGACTAATAAACATGTATTTAATTTGAAATTATTCCATTATTTTTTTATATTCAATGTGACATTCAAGAATTAATGGGTGAAAAATATTAAATTTAAGATAGGGGAATTATTCTTCATCTAGGATGGATGGATATTGATTATGTCATTGGGAAATGAACATCTCATGTAGTTAATAATGATAGAACACTAGATGATACAACATCATATGAACATTAAGAGTGGTCAAACTGTCTCAGTATAAAGTTCATAGAAACTAAATTATGTTCTTGGATCCAAATTTTAGTCGTACAACATAATAATGTTCACAATTTTTTGAAATATATGGATTAATGGTTCATATCTTCATATAATCCATTAATAGGAACATTAATCATTAAGTTATTTTCTATAAGACTTTGTTCTTCCTCCAAGGTGGCGCGTTTTGGGTGATGAGGAATTGGTCTGACGAGAATCACCATCAGCCTAATTTTATATAGAGATGGGTTCTTATCAAGTTCACCATTTCTTTTGTGTTGACCTGTTCTGCACCATTACCCTTTAAAGGAAGGTTTGATTAACCTTTTAGAGACTGGGCAATTTTCTCACTCTTTAGTGTGAGGGACATTCCACATTCATATGATCCCAACAAGTGATTTCATGGGGTTTAGTACACGTGCAATTGGTCCTCATCGGATATAACTTCCTAATATGGTCTCCAATGGGTTTATTCATGGATCCCGAAACACCCAAATTCCCTGATATCTTGGATTCATGGTCCTGATTTCCAAATGCATGTGCTCATTGGTTGATGATTCAGTCAACGACACTTAAGAACTCCATTGGTCGAGAGAATGGGAAGTTGGACTCACTGCACCCTTTCAGGGGAGGATTATTTCATATTCTAGGACTCTCTTATACATTTAAGTCATGTTCATATGTTCATGAGTCCTTGGTTCATTCCCAAATAATGTGTTCATGGACTACCCATGGTTGACATGATAGTCAAAGGCATACATGGATTTGATGCTATGGAGGTACTATTTATGTGAGCCATATAATAAGTCTCTCTAGAGTTTATCCTCATCCAGGGGGGACAAAAGGTGACCTGATGTTGGAATAGGACCCATAATATGGGTTTCTTATGTATCTTTAAGAGAGGAATCAGAACCCATGTAGTTCAGATTTACATGGGGCTTACGCATGGAAGCTACCCATTTAAGGGGACATTATTGGGTGATCCCTTTTGGATGGGAACCCTTTTGATATCGGTCCTTTAGGTAGGCATCCTACATATCCTAGTTTCATTAGGAATCATAGTTCTCATAGTTTAGATTAGATGGGGATTACAGATGGAAGTTGTCTATTAAAGATGACATAATTTTGTGAACCATTTTGGATGGGAACCCTTTTGATATTGAGAGTTCAGGTAGGCATCCTACGTATCCTGGTTTAATTAGGAATCCCAGTTCTCATAGTTCAGATTTTTTTGGATGTTGAAATCATCAAAAACCTCTAAACCCATGTGAGTCATGATCAGTGTGAGAAATAAGAGGATTTTAAGGATTCAACAAACCACATGCTTCCTCTTCTACTGGTGGGAGAGGGAGAGCCTATAGAGGAAGAGGCTGGGGTGACCATGGACGAGGGCACATAGTGATGAACCTTTTAATGTGAAATTACATTAAAGTTCATGCGGCTAGACCTTTGGAATATTGGGGACATATCTCAGTGGGAGTTCCCTAAAATGCATTCTAGGAAGGGGAGGAGTTTTTTCCTCATCAAAGGGGGAGTGAACATAACCCATTTGACTGATCACCATTCTTCATTAAATAGGAAAAAAAGTGATCACCCTTAATCCCTAGAATGGGGAGGTTCAGGTTGGAATCCCAAAGTTGGACTCTAGGTTAGCATGGGAATGTAGACCCACAAACATTCCCAAATCTAAAACTATTGTGGGGAGAGCCTTCTTGAATTAGCTTACCATGGGTATGTAGACTCAAAGGTGCACACTAATGTACCCAATGGTCTGATCATACGTGTCCGGTGGATTTGGAGGAGGCTTTGGCCTGATGCCAAGGGACTGGTTCACAGAGGTATTATGGTGGACTAGAGGGAAATGAATAAGAGAGATTGGAACTAGAGGAAAGAATACCCAAAACACCCCATTTTATGTACTGGTTTCTTATGTGGGATGGGGGAAGCTCCACATACCATAGTGGTATGTGGGCAGAGGGGCTATCCGCGTACCGATGCAGTACACAAGCATGGGTATGGACCACCGCGCAGCACAGTGGTACTTAGTCTATCATGCCACTTTGGGTTCCATCTATGTACTGGTGCAGTACACGGTGCCGGGTTAAATCAGCATAGCGATACACTACACAGAACACCATATTGAAGGAGGGTCAGGGGGATTATCGTTTATGGGTAGTTCATCTATGAGGAATATGTGGTTCACAGTTTCACCAATTAGGTTTGTGGTTCTCTTATTATTATTAAGTTCCCCCATTTTATGGTTCACATCCAACTGTACCTACGGATAGTGTGGTTCACAATTCGGGCTTCACCGATGATTCATGACTGAAGTCAGAATCTTCTCTGAGTTCTTTCTTCCAACCTATGGTTCCCTTAAAGATTTCATTTTCTGTCTGTTCCATTTCCTTCCATGCTCTCCTTTATTGATCATTGGGGTAATCGTATCTATGGGCATGCAATACCATTTTTGGAGGCCCATGAATAGATATACTGACCCACTAAAGACTCTGTCAATCGAGTTTTGTAGAGGTTAAGGTTTGCGATCATGGTTTGCGGAACCCTACCGGTTTGATTTTTTTTCAAACCATTAAGTTTACAAGATGGTATTTGGATGGCCTTTGCACACACAATTTCATCAGTGACACAATTCACGGTCCATTGGGTTAGTTGGATATCATTCTACAGGCCAACGCCTTATTGATTGTTCCACATACCAGTGGTTTGTGATCCCGGAGGTCCACGAACCCTTCCCAGTGATGGTATGTGAGCCACTTAAAATCCTTTAAAAATGTGAATTCCTTTAAGTTTCTTCTGAAATTTGTAACTCAATTCGAGTCCATTCCCCTTGATAGACTTATAGACGTTCTTTATTCATTCTGTAAATCCATTGTGGAAATATTTTCTTCCCTTGGAAGAATATTCATAGATTTCATTTTTCTTCCAACTTGAATTTCCAGAAGGGATTTATAGGTTTTGAATGTTTCAATCACATAAGATTTATTTTCAATAATATAAATCCAAACCTTCCAAGAAAATTCAACTATAAATTTAACAATGTATGAGCCTCCACCATGGGAATAAGTCCTAGAAGAACCTTATAATTCAAAAGGAATATATTCAAATGGATAATTGTCTTAAAAAAGACCTATTAAAACTATCTCTTTTAAACATAAAAAAAAATATAATATTCAAAAATTTGAAGATTATTAGGTGTGATTTCATTCAATAATCCATGTTAACTTAGTTCCTTAAGACCCTTGGATCTTAAATTACCTAGTATATAATTAAATTGAATGGTATTATCAGTATTTGTCACATACATTCTACCCAACCATATATAATGGGTCTTCTCAATCACACATAAAGCTTATTCACAATAGAACCTATGATAAATTTTCTAGATCCTTTTTAGATTTAAGAAAACATAATTATGACTTAATGTGATACCTTTTAAGTCTAAAACACAAAGGGAGATCAAATTTATAAATAGGATAGAGACCAGTTAGTTTCAATTAAGGTGACAATAGAATGGTCATCAAGATCAAATAAAATAGTGTCTCTACCATAGAACTTACATATCATATTGTTGCTAAGAATAATCACTCCTTATATCCTTTCAATTAAGTCATGAAAGGACACTATACTTGGAAACATGTGAAAAGAACAGTCGGTTCCTAAGACCAAATCACCGGTGAGGTTATACCTAGATACATTGAGGGCATCAGAACTGACATAACCAATATCTTCAAATATGGACAGGTCAACAGGCTCATCGTATTTTTGCTTCTTCTTGGGTTTCCTACATTCTAGCTAATATGGAAAGGCTTCCCACAATTGTAATCGGTATCCTTATTAGACTTAGACATATACATACTTTATCTAGATTTTTTATGATTTGGGTTTATTCCATTTCCCTTTTTATTTTATTTCTTTTTTACTTTTGTTTTCTAGTTCACCCCAAGTAAACAAACTCCCTATCAAAAACTTTACTTTAGGATTTTTATGAAGTTCCTTATAAAGTAAAGATGATTTAACTTATTAAATAATTAAAGAGTCTCTTTCATACATTATAGTTTCAAAAAGAGTGTTATATTAATTGTTAAAAGAATTAAAGAAGATCATATCTTGTTCTTCATCATCAATGAATAAACATTAATATTAGATTGATCAAGCATAATTATATTAAATTCATCATGATTTGTTTTGATTGAAGTACCCAAAAACGTCTTAAAAGTAAAATTTTTATGTTTTTTATAAAGACAACTAAAAAATGAAGCATTCATAAAAAATTTCTTTAATTTTAACCAAATAATTGTGGAATATTAATAAGAAAATTCCTTTAACACTATCACCAAAAGATAACAATACAGAATTGTGGGCCTTAAGAAGAACATTGGAAGACATATCATTATAGTTGGTGGTGGCCTGACCAACATTAAATCAGGTTATAATGAGTTTCTTAGGGCCATATAAGGCATAAATGAGTCATTTTTGGGAAAGTAGGGTTGTTAACCTGATTATTCATAAATTAATGTGATGATTATAGGAATAGAGTAAGTGCTTATCAGGGTCAATCACGACATAGAAAATGAAATATTTGATTGATCATTCAGATATTTTACAAGATATAAATGTTAGGACCAATGAATGTTTCCCATATAATATTGAAAAACAAATATGCTGGATCCAAGAGGATATATTTTCATCTTAAATTTATAATTAATTTAAATAAATCAGAAGAAAGAATATGTAACACCCCGACCCTAGTTACCCAGAGTCGGTACATTATTACATAACATTGGCATGATCATAAGAGATCAAGTCTCTAAATAACAATTAGTTCAGTATCCTTGGAAGTTCTAAATATATACATAAGTTTTACATTACATCATGAAATGTTAAAAAAAATTGTGTCCCCTTTGAACACACTCATATCACTTAGCCTATTCTTCCAGGTTAATCGTAATATACGTTTTCACATCCTGGAAAAAATAAAACATCTAATGAGGTCAGCTCAGATGATCAGTAAGGATAACAATATAATAAAAACTATCATAAATAATCATAAACATTTAAGGAATGTATAAGACTAAAACAAAAGACTTTTAAACATAAACTTCAGCATAATAAGACAAAGATAAATCAAATAATTCCATTTAATTATTCACAGGGATATTCTACTAGTCAAATAATCACATGTAATATCAATATCTAATTTCAAAATGATGTATTGCATAATGCCAGACATCATAACCACATAGTGAAGGCCTCATGCCAAGACTACAAATAAGATTTTTTCAAGGCCTTATTCCAAGGCACTAGTTTGTCTCATGAGACCTACCGATGCATCGAGGAGGTATAGAGGGATCCACCAATAACTTAATAAGTCTAATTCATTGCTCGTGTGAAAAGGTTGAAACATAATATAAACATTAGATTTAAAACTAGAATAAGAAATGTTAATAATTCAACCATAAACCATGAATGGTATAAAAACAACACATCCATAGTCAAAAATATCAAAAAACCTTAAATAAAATATGGAATATTGTATCATAATAAATCAACTTCAAACAAGTGTAAAATCCATCAAAGAATGTTGACATAGATAAAATCAATACTATTTGAGAGAAATATCTCTTTCTACTTTGAAAAAAGCCACATAATTATAAAAGAAAACATTTATTTTGAAAATATTCTTATAATATTTTAAGGAAAGCTTCAAAGGTGTTATAATGGCAGAAAATAGACGCACCCTCCATATAAGTTAAAAAACATTCTTACCTTAATTTGTCGAAAAGGTCATAAAGTATGTGGTTTGGAAAACGATGGAAAGATTCCTTTAAAAACATTTTATAAAAATTAAAAAAAGTGTATAAATGAATTTAACCCATATTCTAGGAAAGAGTAAAAATTTTTATAAATAAATTTTTAAGAATCACTGATGTGGATGATAAATAATTCCCAATAGATAATTTTGTAAAAACAACCTCGGATAATAAAGAGATTGTAATATTAACCCTTACCTTGTAATTTTCCTTGGTATAGGGTATTTTAACCTCCTATATAATAGTTAAATAATTGTTATTAAATTATAAAAGAACCACATACCCAAATATGACATCATATATTATCTTCTAATATTGCTTTGTTAATAATATTTCAGTAGTATCATTGTTTCTGGTGTTAACTAATTCATTTTCCTTTATATGTTTTGTTACGTAAGTCTTGTTTTTTTGGGATAGGATGTATTTTATTCATATACATAATGATATTAATTTCTTGAAAATTATTTTTAATAATAAAATAAAAATTATTCTTGAATGGTTACGATGGGGAAATGAATCTTATCACGTTCATGGAGACGATAATATATACATACGCATGAGTGAAAATATCATTATTTTGATGGTAAAATAGTATGCAATTGGATGGTATATCATATATAAAAAATAATTAACATGTTATATTTATTATTAACATCAATTGTACCCATTATTATACCCATACAAATAATAAAGTGTTGAGTAACCAACTACACCACAACGTGGAGATGGTAAGATGTTTGTATGCATGTATGGTGACTTTGTCATTCATAGGATGGATAGAATAATGAATATGGTTGTACCATATTTATAATATCATCACAGTATGTATAAGGTACTGGAGTTATTTTTTTTAAAGAAATAAAAAAGAAAGAGGAAGTGGAAGAAGAAAAGAACTTTGAAAGTGGGGATGGAATTATTACCGCTTCTTCGGGTGCTTCCATTTGATTTGATCAAAATGGCTCTTTAGGTTGGATTTATGATCAAATTAAGGCCTATAATTTGATTTTAGGGTAGTTGGTAGGATGTTGGAGTAGGGGTTGGCTGAGAAAAATGTATTTTGAGGTATTATTTTTAGATAAGGGGAAGTACCATTTTAATAAGAGTGGCGGGGTCACTTTAGAAAAAACTTGGAAATATTATTTTATTATAAAATAACATTAGGTTTATAATGGTTCCAAATAGATTTAGTTTCAGGATAATGTGGGGATGGATTCAAAAAATCTCAACCAATACGTTTTAGATAGTTTTAGGTCACCATATTAAACTTAACTTTTAGATTTAACTCTTAGTTAAATAGTTTATCTTTTACCATGTATTCCTGTATTATTATAATAAACGGTTAATAAAATTACTATAAAAAGACAAGAGAACCCCAAGTGGTTTATTATTGAAATATATAACCTTATATAAGTCCTTTTTCTAAAACATAGATTTTTAGGAATATTATATCAATTAATAACATAGTATTTGGTTTAAAAAATCATTTATGTTTGTTTTGACACTATTTAGTATTTGGTTTTTGTGAAAGTCAACAAAACTTGATTAATTAAAAAAAAATAAAAATAAATCATAACATGTCATATTAACCTATAAAATTAGTGTAATGCATCAAAATTCTCAATTTACATTTATTTGTATATTTATAAAATGAATTATTTTAATCATTCGTTAATAAGGTAATTACAGCATCATCATTGTGTCATAAATAAATTTAATTATTTAATGTCTAAAAATTATAAATAAAATAATTTTATATAGTAAATAATTTTATATTTATAATTAATAATTATAGTCTAATTTATCTTATATATAACCCTATATTAAAAATGTTTTAGTTATTCAAATTTAAATTTAACACTTTTAACTCTTCTTTAAATAAATTAATAATAAATTTCCTAATATAATCCATGTGGATCAACAAGGATCATATTTTATTCCTAAGTTTTATTTTGGTCAAAATACACTTATCCAATAGAATTAGGAAATATTTTAGGGTAATTATAATATCATTTTTACCTTTAATTACCCTATTTACTTTTAAACATGGTAAATAAAATTCAAAAGATACTATTCAATAGAACTTATTTTCATCCCATTGAAAAAATTTTAATTAATGATGTCAACCATGTTTCTAGGATTTTTTAAATTAAATTTATAGAAGTGGTAAAATTACATTTTATACAAATTTGCAAATGTGCCTAGAAGGTGGGTAAAAGATGTTAAAAAGGTCAATAAAATTATATACATCTAATCTTATTATAAAATGACTCTAATGAATTACATTGAACTAATATAATTATTATGTATATATTTTGACTTAAAATAAATTTAAATAAAACAAATAATTATTTAAATAAAAAATTGGTTTTAAACAATAACGCAGAGTTTTTCACTATTCATAAAAAATTGAAAGTTTTTAGAAAAATACCAAAAAATAACCTTAAGATAATTTTGATATTCCAAATCCAAAAATAAATTCCATTTTGAAAAATAAAATTTATAAAATTTTAAAAAGTGGGTATTACTATTCCCAACGGCAAGTTTGATTGGTTGTGGTGTGCTAGAACTCGAAGTTGCGTACAACGTAAGCTATTGTATTATTCAAAGAGAAACGTACTGTGGAATATTGGGGTTTTAAATTCTACCCTAATTCAAATAATTTCTTCCTCAAAATTTCTAGAATATTACTGCATAAAAAGATTCAGGTGGTTCTTCATCATAAGCTCCTCAGGTTCCCACATTGCCTCTTCCATTTTATGGTTTCTCCATATAACTTTCACCAGACCAGTCGCCAATTTCTCAACACATGTTCTCTAGTATCAAGAATCCTGATAGGCTCTTCACAATAAGATAGATCAGGTTATAGTTCTATTTCTTCATAGGTGATTACATGCATTTGTTCAGGCATGTATTTTTTCAGCAGTGATATGTGGAGCACATCATGAACTTTATAGAGACTTGGAGGCATTTCCAAATGATAAGCTATAAATACAATTAGTTCTAGTATTTAGAAAGGTCTGATGTTCTTGGGACTTAATTTACCCTTCTTACCGAATCGTATAACACCCTTCCATGGAGATACTTTCAAGAAAACATGATCTCCTACTTGAAATTCCAAATCTTTCCTTTAGTTATCGACATAACTCTTTTGCATACTTTGAACTGATTTAATGTGGGTTTGGATAATCTTCACCTTTTCCATTATTTCCTCAACAAGTTCTGGGCCTACAAGTTTTATTTCACTAACATCATCCCAAAAAATTGGTGTGCGAAATCTATTTCTATATAATATTTTATATGGTGTCATTTGAATACTTGAATGAAATCTATTATTATAATAAAATTATACCAGAGGTAAATACCAATCCCACATAACTTGAAAGTCAAGTGAGAAAGATATCAACATGTCTTCTAAGGTTTGAATAGTCCATTCTGATTGTACATCAGTTTGAGGGTGGTAGGCAGTGCTTAAATGAAGTTCAGCATCTAGGGATTTCTGAAGACTTTTCTAGAATCTTGATTTAAAATGGGGATCACGATCAGAAATAATTGATAAGGGTGCACAATGAGTTCTTAAAACTTCATTGATATATAGTGTTTATAAATGTTTAAGTGGTAAATCTTCTATTATAGAAAGAAAATGTGATGAATTGGTAAGATGATAAAAAATGACCCATATTGCATCATTACTTCTATGAGTCATTTTTAGCCCCATGACAAAGTCCATCGTAATATCATCCCATTTCCACTCAGGTATGGGAATAGGTTTCATGACTCCTCTAGGATGTTGTCTTCCAGCCTTTACATATTGAAAAACCGTATATCTTGACACAAAATCAGCAATATGCCTGTTCATGTTGTCCCAAAAAAAGTTCCTTCAAATATCTGTACATATTAGTGCTACTAAGGTGTATAGAGAAATTAGAGCTATGAGCATCATCCAACAATTTCCTTTTTAGAACAGGTATGTCAGAAACACAAATTCTCTTCCCAAATTTTAAAATACTATCTTCATATACAAATTCAATCAATCTCCCATCATTCATAGCTTTAAATTTCTTTTGAAACTCCTCTTCATCAGTTTGAGAACTTTTTATCATTTCTAGTAAAGATGGTTTGGCAACCATTTGAAAAATTATTGATGTTTCACCTTCCATGATTATTCCCATATCGATAATTACTATATTCATGAACATAGGATCCCTTTCAACTCTCATCCTGTTCAAAACTGTGTGATACTTTCTTCTCAAAGAATATTCCACCTTATTTTCCTTCCCTAGGTGGTAGTGTATTATACAATCATAATCCTTGAGTAGTTCGAGCCATCTCCTTTGCTTCATGTTGAGTTATTTTTATGAGAAAATATACTTCAAACTCTTATGATCTGTATAAATCTCACATTTTTCACCATAGAGATAGTGTCTCCATATCTTCAGAGAAAATATTATAGCTGGTAACTCAAGATCATGAGTGTTATAGTTTTTTAATGAATTTTTAGCTATCGTGATGCATAGGCAATAACACTATCATTCTGCATAAGGACACAACCAAGTCCTTTATTTGAAGAATTAATATAAATAACAAATGCATCATTCCTAGATAGTAGAGTCAAGATAGGAGAATTGACTAATATTTTCTTCAATTATTCAATACATTCTTCACAATCTTTTGTCCAAAAAAAGTTAACCTCTTTACGTGTGACCTTGGTTAATGGGTTATCCAATCAGGAAAAATTCTGGACAAAACACCGATAATAACCTGCTAAACCAATAAAACTGCGTACCTAATTTATACTTGTCGGTGCTGGGCATTCTTGTATTGCCTTGGTCTTTGAACGATCATTATATATTTCATCCTTAGAGACAATATGGACAAGAAAAGAAATTTCTTGAATCCAGAATTCATACTTTCTAAACATCCCATATAATTCATTTCTTATGAGGGTTTTCAGAATAGTACACAACTGATTTTCATGATCTTCGTAGATTTTTGAGTATACCAATATATCATCAATAAATACCACTACAAATTCATCAAGATATTCCTTGAAAACTATATTCATTAGATCTATGAAAAAAGATGGTGCATTAGTTAATCCAAAAGGCATTAATGTAAACTTGTAATTCCTGTACCTGGTTCGCAATTCTATTTTCAGAATGTATTCCTTCTTCACACAGAAGTGATGATATTCATATCGAAGGTCATTATTTGAAAAATATTGATCTCCATTAAGTTGATCAAACAAATCATCAATGCGAGGTAGGGGATACTTGTTATTTATTATTATAACATTGATCTCCCTATAGTCAATGCACAACCTCGTAGATCCATCTTTCATATGAAAAAAGCACAGGGATCCCCATGGATAATATAGCATCCTGCCTTTTTATAACATAACTTTTTATTACATTTTATAAAATTGAGGATCTTTAAGGTTTAGTGTCTTGGAAACCAGCAACTTAATACATGACGACATAAAAAATTCTTCTTAAATACTTGAAATGATTCTTCATTGTTCATCCTAAGTTCATTACATCATCTCATAACCTAAAAGCATACATCAAAGGAAAGGGTGATCAGAAGGCCCAGTAAGGGAAACAAGAGAAACATTTTACTTGTGAACTTGAGATACATCAATAAAGTCATGATAAATAACTTTAAGGCATGAGAAAGAGATCACAAGGCATATCATAATAAAAATAGCGTGTTTCATAACTTGAAGATGTGGTTACAAAATTTAACTTAGAAAATCATTTCCATATCACCAAGGTCCATCCCCAGGGTGTCATTAAAAAAAATTACCTAGGTTATTCACCAAGGTATCGTTAAAAATGGTTATCTCTAGAGATTAAGTCTTTACCCAATGCATTGGAGCGCTATTAGGGTGAATCCTTAATTTTTATTTATTATCATGTGATCCAAATATATCATCATCAATAATTTCATAAATAACCTATATAGCATAAAATAAATGGGTTTCATTTCTTAGTCATAATATTTTAAAAACTGCTTTAAAGATGTGATCTTTATGTCACTTTAAACCCACAAAAAAGGAAAGATGGTCTCATGTATGTAAATCCCAGAATTTAAAATAGAACATTTTGATATATATGTGAATACCCCTATATAATAAAGAGTTTGAGTATTCACTTAATAAAATAAAATAATTTGAGAAAGAGTGAGAGACATTTAGAGACGAAAATTCGGCAGCATAATGGCTATGTTGTAGGGTTTTAGAAAACACTGAAATGAGAGGGGACATGGGTCACCCACTCATAAATGATCAATAAAATAGTAGAGGGACATAATATAAAGGATATAAGAACACAGTAATTAAATATTAATTACATACCATATGAAATTAAATACTTGAAAGGAAGACAAAAATAAGATTTCTCTTATGAAACATTTGGCAGCCTAACGACGTCACTTAAAAAGTTAAAAAATGAATTGATGAGATTAAATAGGGTATATCATCATGTGAAAATAAAAGGATAGTATGATGAATATAGAGATCATACCCCAATATAGAAAAAAGGAACTATAAATATTTGACATGAAAGTAGAACTTTGAAAATGGGAAGAGCGAAAGAATCCCTTACAAAAATTCGGCAGCCTAACAGCGCCACTTAAACATTCCGAAAATGAATTGACAAGAGAAAGAGGGGGTCTCTCATCATTTAAAAATGAAAAGGACAGTAGGATGAATATAAAAGAACACCCCCAATATAAGAACATGGAGCTTAAAATAAATGACATAAAGGAGAATACATGAAAAGAAAGAGAGAGGTAGGATCCCTTACCTTGAAGAGTAACTTCAAAAGCGTGAAGTTCGGGACCTTGGGAGGATTGAGGGAACCTTGGGAGGACTCCTTGGGAGATAAAGAGACCATAAATTCATTGGGGAGGATTTGGAAATGAAATGTATGTGGGAAAGGCTTGGTAGTTATAGGAGAAGTGAGGGGACAAAGCATTAATTGCCACATGACACCTCATTGGTGGTATTGGAAAAACCATGGGCTTGCCCATGGTATTGGCAACTTGGGACACCTAATACCTTATATTACTATTCATAGGCCGACTAAAATTATTGAATAATTAATACATCCTTAATGATGTCATTAAACACCCGAAACTCAAAAACTGTATTTTCACTATTCACTGAAAAATCAACATTCTCAGAAAAAAATCCAAAATTTCACCTTAACCAAATATATATGCACTGATTTAAAAAATGAACTCCATTTTATGAAAATAATTTTCCAAATATTTTTAATTTAATTTTTAAATAAAAACACTATTCACTGAAAATTCAACTATTTCAGAGAAATCCCAAAAATTTACCTTAAGCAAATATCGATGCTCTGATTTCAAAAATGAAATCCATTTTATGAAAATATTTTTCTAAATATTTTTAATTTAATTTTTAAATAACAAACACTATTCTCCCGAAAAAACTAATACTTAACCAATAATTTCTGAAACAGTTATTTACCTATTTTATTGAGTCACATTACTTAATCAAGGTGCCTAAATAATATTAATACTTTTTTTTAAGTGAAATTACAAATATATTTGGTCACATTACTAATCCTAAGCATAAAATCACTATTCATAAATTACTATTCATCAAAAATTAAGTTGATCTTATTAGACTCTAAATTTTATACTAAACACAACTGTAGAAGACCATTTTTTGAAAATCAATACAAAATTTTAATTACTTAAGGTTTACATAAATATTTTTAAAATATCCTTTTTCTAAAATTCATCAATAATATGCATACTATATTTATCCAGACGCTTGAGATTCACAAACATCACCATAATAAGAAATCACAATTTTTATTTAAATCAAAGTATTACACAAGGTAGATACAGTCTCGTTACATAGATCCTTATAATACCAGCATAGGACCTAAGAGTAAGGTGTGTTAGGGTGATAGAATCTTGGGGTGGCTCGACCAAAATTTCCCGAGTAGTGATTTCTATCAGCTTGAACTTCTCGTGAAGGCGATTCCATTCTAGCTTCACACGATGAAGTTCGGCTTGGGTTTGGTCTAGAGCAAAGCCCAAAGTTGCTACGTCCTTCCTGAGTTCCGTTAGACGGGCTTCGATCAGCCCGAGACTACTGGATGGGGCCATCAAATCTTCTTTCTATATTAATTAATCAAGATCACTTGTATTTATAGAAAATAATTGTAACATATAGTTTTCAACGGTCATATTGACCAATGTTCATATAACAGTTGAAACCCAACGGTCTCATTTTAATTATACTCTATTAAATGAAAAATAAAATAACCCACCAAAAATTTCGAACAAAATTTACTCAAAAAATTTACGTCGTTACAATCTTCCCCCATTAAGAAATTGTGTCCTCGCAATTTTAAAATTTGGCTTGGAAATTTTATTTAAAGTCCCACATCAGAAAAAGAGTCAGTAAAACAATAACTTTAAATAAAAGAAAGGGAAGTACAAAGGTAACCCGAGGTAACCAGTACTAGGATTCCATGTAGAAAAACATGGATATGGAAGGGAAAACAAATGGTCAAGTTCTGATGGAGAGTGATAGAAAACATGATTTGGAGAAAATTAACCACAATAAGATAACCAAATTATGATGTGTTAAACGGTCTTTGATTACCCAGTAGGAAACGTAACCCAACAACATTTTTGTTTTACGTCCCTTTTCATAATTTTGAGGAATTAATTTACTATAAAGAATAAAAACATAAGGAAATATACTTACCTTCAAGTAGAGTTTCATCCTTTAATAAGTTTCTACCAAGACTAATTTTTTCTCCAAATAATGAGCATTCAAAAGGACTTGGTCTCATCAAAAGCACAAGAATCATCTTCTAGAGAATCACATAATCCATAAAAGAATAACTATATTTTTCCATTGTCTTTTATCATCAACTAAAACTAAAATGGTTAGTATGAGATAATATAATCCCCAAAAAGAGTAATCCTTTATAAAAATAAATTTCACTATTAATCTCCAAAATTCAACAAAATCACCCAAAGTTCTAGAAAGACCATTCAATACACAATAATCCTTAAAATTCTTTAGAATAATCCAAACAAAGATTGGAATCCAAATATAAGAATTATTTGATAACATAGTCTTCTAAGATAAACTTTACCATTCATCTCTAAAAAACATTAACCACTCTTAACGTCTTATAACAAAAGTAACTAACCTAATCACATTTTACCCAAGATAGGTTAATCATGTCCATAAGTAACCTAAATTATCATAATTTCACCTTAAATTCATCGATTCTACTAAATATAATTCAAACTTTACTTCTCATAGAAAATACCATAGTAATCTATTTACCTTTATCATATAGGGTTCCCAAATTAGCGAACGTCTTCCAAAATAATATTCATCTTTTAATCCCCTAATCATTTTTTTCAAGAAGAACAACTTCATAACTTCAACAAGTGATACATAACAATAAATGTTTTACTTAATGATATAAAAACATTTTAGGTAGTGACTTGATGTTCTTAGAAAACATTAAAGATATGCTCATAGAGCATGAACTAAAATACAACATGGCATAAAAAATTATCGTGATGAAGTTACATATACTTCATTCATCATGATCCATATCATCATAGGACTTGCATTGTTCCCTTGTCCTTGAAGATTGTTGATGCTCATCATGATTCTCATCCCTTCCAAGAGATAATTTCCTTGTATAATGTCCAACTTCTCCACATTTATGACATTGAATAGTATAAGGTACATTAGATTGATCCTTATCTCCATTCATCACATTATCCATTTTTTAAAGCAATTGACCACTTTATACCCTATCATCCCACAATTAAAACACCTTCCGGTTCCTTTGTGACATTTTCCTTGGTGCCTCTTTCCACACTTTTTGCACAAAGGAAATTGGGTCTTCTTTCCCTTTATCACCTTTATTATATTAACATCCATGAGACTTCAACTTCCTCTTCCTGGATGAATTTGGGCATTCAACTAGGTACCAATTATTAATTGAGATTTTTTATAGCTAGTTTAGCATAATAACAATATGTTCAACTTGATCTCTCATCATCTCTATCATATTAATAGAAAAATCATCACATTTTTTATAACATTGGTTGTTGGGACATGTTCTTCTATTTCCTCCAATTAACTAAGAAAATAAAGTATAATTAGGGGGCTTAAATACTTAGCCAATAATCATGAAAAGGAAACTTTAAGCGTAAAAGGATAAACTTGTAGAAGAAAAGTATATCCTAACTTGAGATCCCCTAGGTTCCAATCTAGGTTATCCATGATCATATATTCTTATGTGAATATTTATTTTATTTTTTCTTTGTTCCTTTAATAATGGTTCATACTAAGATTATGAATTTACCAAAGTATATCCCCCAGGAGTGTCAAAACAAGAGTGCAGCAAGACCCAATGTTGGGCACCAGGTTACCCCAGTCAAGCCCGAAACACCTTGTCAGAGTTTTCACTCCTAGGTACATCTGAGCCAGAGCCAGCTCTACTTGTTCGTATCCAGAAATGGATTTATTTGTTTGGAAACCACTTACTCAATACTTCACCAAAATACCAGGATGTTTTCCTATATTTAATATTTTCATTAATAAACCTTGTAATGTTTTCAAATCCTAATTTACACAAATAACTAAACCATACTTTGATAGAAACTATATCATTCTGCCTTTTTATAAAATATCATTTTATTACATTTTACAAAACCGAGGATCTTTAAGGTTTAGTGTCTTGGAAACCAGGAACTTAATACATGACGACATAAAACATTTTTATTAAACACTTGAAAGGATTCTTAATTGTTCATCCTAAGTTCATTACAACATCTCATAACTAGGGAGCATACAATGAAGGAAAGGGTGAGTAGAAGGCCCAGTAAGGGAAACAAGAGAAACATTTTACATGTGAACTTGAGATACATCAATAAAGTCATGATAAATAACTTTAAGGCATGAGAAAGAGATCATGAGGCATATCATAATAAAAATAACGTGTTTCATAACATTAAGATGTGGCTACAACATTTAACTTAGACAATAATTTCCGTATCACCAAGGTCCATCCCCAAGGTGTCATTAAATTTTTTTTCCAAGGTTATTCACCATGGTATCGTTAAAAATGCTCATCTCAAAATATTAAGTCTTTACCCAATGCATTGGAGTGATATCAAGGCACACCATTAATTTGTATTTATTATCATGCGAGACACATATATCATCATCAATCATTTCATAAATAACCCATATAGCATAAAATAAATGGGTTTCATTTCATAGTTATAACATTTTAAAAACTGCTTTAAAGACGCGATCTTTATGTCACTTTAAACCCACAGAAAATGAAAGCGGGCCTTATGTATGTAAATAAAAGAATTTAAAATAGAAAATTTTGATATATATGTGATTACCCCTATAGAATAAAGAATTTTTACTATTCACTGAATAAAATAAAATAATTTTAGAAAAAGAGAGAGACATTTTGAGATGAAAATTCGGCAGCATAACGACTATGTTGCAGGGTTTTAGAAACAATTGAAAAGAGATGGGACATGGGTCACCCACTCATAAATGATCCATAAAATAGTATAGGGACATAATATAAAGGATATAAGAACATGGTAATGAAATTTTAAGGACAAACTATATGAGATGAAAAACTTGAAAGGAAGAAAAAAAATAAGATTTCTCTTCTAAAAAATTTGGCAGCCTAACGGCGTCACATAAAACGTCAAAAAAATGAATTGATGAGATTAATAGGGTCTCTAATCATGTGAAGATAAAAGGACTGTATGATGAATATAGAGATCATACCCCAACATAGAAAAAAGGAACTTGAGAGACTTGACATGAAAGTAGAACTTTGAAAATGGGAAGAGTGAAAGAATCCCTTACAAAAATTCGGTAGCCTAACGACGCCACTTAAACATTCTTAAAATGAATTGATGAGATAAAGAGGGGGTCTATAATAATTTTAACATGAAAAGGAAATTAGGACGAATATAAAATAACATCCCTAACACAAGAACATGGATCTTAAAATAAATGACATAAATGAGAATACATGAAAAGAAAGAGAGAGGTAAGATCCCTTACCTTGAAGAGTAACTTCAAAATCATGAAGGTCAGGACCTTGGGAGGACTCATTGGGAGGTAAAGAGACCCAAAATTCGTTGGAGAGGATTTTGAAATGAAATTAATGAGGGAAAGGCTTGGTATTTATAGGAGAAGTGAGGGGACAAAGCATTAATTGCCAAAGGGACACCTCATTGGTGGTATTGGAAAAACCATGGGCTTTCCCATGGTATTTGCCCATGGTATTGGCCAATTGGGACACCTCATACCCTATATTACTATTCATAAGTTGCCCAGAATTATTGAATAATTAATATATCCTTAATGATGTCATTAAACACCTGAAACTCAAAAACTGTATTTTCACTATTCACCAAAATTTCAACTTTCTCAGAAAAAAATCCAAAATTTCACCTTAACCAAATATCGATTCTTTGATTTCAAAAATTAACTCCATTTTATGAAAATAATTTTTTAAATAATTTTAATTTAATTTTTAAATAAAAATACTATTAACTGAAAATTCAACTGTTTTAGAAAAATCACAAAAACTCACCTTAACCAAATATCGATGCTCTGATTTCAAAAATGAACTCTATTTTATGAAAATAATTTTTTTAATTTTTTTAAATTTATTTTTTAAATAAAAAACACTATTCACCAGAAAAAAACTAATACTTAACCAATAATTTTCGAAAAATTTATTTACCTATTTTATTGAATCACATTACATAATCAAGGTGCCTAAATTATATTAATACTTTCTTTAAGTGATATTACTAATCCATTTGGTCACATTACTAATCCTAAGCATAAAATCACTATTCATAAATTACTATTCATCAAAATTTAAGTTTATCTTATTAGACTCTAAATTTCATACTGAACATAACTATAGAAGACCATTTTTTGAAAATCATTACACATTTTTAATTATTTAAGGTTTACATAAATATTTTTAAAATATCCTTTTTCTAAAATTCATTAATAATATGCATACTATATTTATCCAGACACTTGAGATTCCCAAACTTCACCATAAAAAGAAATCACAATTTTTATTTAAATCAAAGGATTACACAAGGAAATTACGGTCTCGTTACATAGCCCCTTATAACACCAGCATAGGACCTAAGAGTAAGGTGTGATAGGGTGATAGAATCTTAGGGTGGCACGGCCAACATTGCCCGAGTAGTGATTTCTATCAGCTTGAACTTCTCATTAAAGCGATTCCGTTCCAGCTTCACATGATGAAGTTTGGCTTGGGTTGGGTCCAGAGCAAAGCCCAAAGGTGCTACCTCCTTCCCAAGTTCCATCAGATGGGCTTCGATCGGATCGAGACTACTGTATGAGGCCATCAAATCTTCTTTCTATATTAATTAATCAATATAACTTGTATTTATAGAAAATAATTGTTACATATAGTTTCCAATGATCATATTGACCAACGGTCATATAACAGGTGAAATGCAATGATCTCATTTTAATTATACTCATTTTATTAAATGAAAAATAAAATAACCCATCAAAAATAGGGAACAAAATTTACTCAAAAATTTTGGGTAGTTACAATCTTCCCCCCTTAAGAAATTTTTTCCTCACAATTTTAAAATTGGGATGGGAAATTTCCTTTAAAGTCCCCCATCGGAAAAAGAGTCAGTAAAACTGTTACTTTAAATGAAAGAAAGGGAAGTAAAAAGGTCACCTGAGTTAACCCATACTAGGATTCCATGTAGAAAAACATGGATATGGAAGATAAAACAAAGGGTCAAGTTCAAATGGAGGGTGATAGAAAACATGATTAAGAGAAAATTAACCACAAGAATATCACAAACATAGGATGTGTTGAACGGTGCTTGATTACCCAGTAAGAAATGTAACCCAACAACATTTTTGTTTTACATTCCTTTTCATAATTTTGTGGAATTCATTAACTATATAGAATAAAACCATAAGGAAATATACTTACCTTCAAGTATAGTTTCATCCTTTAATAAGTTTGTACAAAGACTAATATTTTCTCCAAACAATGAGAATTCAAAAGGACTTGGTCTCATCAAAAGCCCAAGAATCATCTTTTAGAGAATCACATAATCTACAAAAGAATAACTATATTTCTCCCTTGTTTTTAGTCATCAACTAAAACTAAAATGGTTAGTATGAGATCATATAATCCCTAAAAAGTATAATCCTTTATAAAAAGAAATTTGACTATTAATCTCAAAAATTCAACAAAAGTACCCAAAGTTCTAGAAAGACCATTCAATACACAATCATCCTTAAAATTCTTCAGAATAATCCAAACTAAGATTGGAACCCAAATATAAGAAGGATTTGATAAAATAGTCTTCCAAGATAAACTTTACTATTCATCTCCAAACAACATGAACCACTCTTAATGTCTTATAACAAAATTAACTAACCTAATCATATTTTCCCCAAGATAGGTTAATCATTTCCATAAGTAACCTAAATTACCGTAAGTTCACATTAAATTCATCGATTGTTCTAAATATAATTCAACCTTTACATCTCAAAGAAAATACCGTAGTAATATATTTACCTTGATCATATAGGGTTCCCAAATTAGTGAATTTCTTCCAAAATAATATTCATCTTTTAATCCCCTAATCATTTTTTTCAAGAAGAACAGCTTCACAACATCAACATGTCATACATAACAATAGATGATTTACTTAATGATATAAAAACATTTTAGGTAGTGACTTGATTTTCTTAGAAAACATTAAAGATATGATAATAGAGCACGAACTAAAATACAACATGGCATAGACAATTATCGCGAAGAAGTTACATGTACTTCATTCATCATGATCTATCTCAGCATAGGACATTCATTGTTCCCTTGTCCTTGAAGTTTTTTGATGCTAATCATGCTTCTCATCCCTTCCAAGAGAGCATTTCCTTAGATAATGTCCAACTTCTCCTCATTTATGACATTGAATAGTATAAGGTACATTATATTTAACCTTATCTCCATTCATCAAATTATCCATTTTTTAAAATAATTGGCTACTTTATACCCTATAATCCCACACTTAAAACATCTCCTGGTTCCTTTGTGACATTTTCCTTGGTGCCTCTTTCCAAATTTTTTGCACAAATGAAATTGGGTCTTCTTTCCCTTATCACCTTTATTATATTAACATCCATGAGACTTCATCTTCCTCTTCCTGGATGAATTTGGGCATTCAACTAGGTACCAATTATTAATTGAGATTTTTGATAGCTGGTTTGGCATAATCACAATATGATCAAATTGATCTCTCGTTGTCTCTGTCATATTAATAGGGATATCACCACATTTCCTATCACATTGGTTGTTGGGACATGTTCTTCTATTTCCCGCCATTAACTAAGAAGAGAGAGTATAATTAGGGGGCTTAAATACTTAGCCAATAATCATGAAAAGGAAACTTTAAGCGTAAAAGGATAAAATTGTAGAAGAAAAGTATATCATAACTTGTGATCCCCTAAGGTCCAATCTAGTTTATCCATGATCATATATTCTTATGTGAATATTTATTTTATTTTTTATTTGTTCCTTTAATAATAGTTCATACTAAGCTTATGAATTTACCAAAGTATATCCCCCAGGAGTGTCAAACCAAGAGTGCAGAAAGACCCATTGTTGGGCACCAGGTTACCTCAGGTCAAGCCCAAAACACCTTGTTAGAGTTTTCACTCCTAGGTACATCTGTGCCAGAGCCACCTCTACTTGTTCATATTCAGACATGGATTTATTTGTTTGGAAACCACTTACTCAATACTTCACCAAAATACCAGGATGTTTTCCTATATTTAATATTTTCATTAAGAAACCTGGTAAGGTTTTCAAATACTAATTTCCATAAATAACTAAACCATCCTTTGATAGCAACTATAGCATCCTGTCTTTATATAAAATAACTTTTTATTACATTTTACAAAACCGAGGATCTTTAAGTTTTAGTGTCTTGGAAACCAGGAACTTAATACATGACGACATAAAAAATTCTTCTTAAACACTTGAAAGGATTCTTCATTGTTCATCCTAAGTTCATTACAACATCTCATAACCAGGGAGCATACAACAATTGAAAGGGTGAGTAGAAGGCCCAGTAAGGGAAACAAGATAAATATTTTACATGTGAACTTGAGATACATCAATAAAGTCGTGATAAATAACTTTAAGGCATGAGAAAGATATCATGAGGCATATCATAATAAAAATAACATGTTTCATAACTTGAAGATATGGATACAACATTTAACTTAGACAATAATTTCTGTATCACCAAGGTCTATCCCCAAGGTGTCATTAAAAAAATTACCAAGGTTATTCACCAAGGTATCATTAAAAATGGTCATCTCTAGAGATTAAGTCTTTACCCAATGCATTGGAGCACTATCAGGGAGAGCCATTAATTTGTATTTATTATAATGTGATCCACATATATCATAACAAATCATTTTATAAATAACACTTATATCATAAAATAAATTTGTTTCATTTCACAGTCATAACATTTTGAAAACTGCTTTAAAGAAGTGATCTTTATGTCACTTTAAACCCACAAAAAAGGAAAGCATGTCTCATGTATGTAAATTACAAAATTTAAAATATAACATTTTGATAAATATGTGAATACCCCTATAGAATAAAGAGTTTTGACTATTCACTTAATAAAATAAAATAATTTGAGAAAAAGAGAGAGACATTTTGAGACGAAAATTCGGCCGTATAACAGCTACGTTGCAGGGTTTTAGAAATCATTGAAAAGAGAGGAGAAATGGGTCACCCACTCATAAATGATCCATAAAATAGTGTAGGGAAATAATATAAAGGATATAAGAAAATTGTAATGAAATTTTAAGGACATAACATATGAAATGAAAAACTTTAAAGGAAGACAAAAATAAGATTTCTCTTATAAAACATTTGGCAGCCAAACGACGTCACTTAAAATGTCAAAAAAATGAATTTATGAGATTAAATAGGGACTCTCAGCATGTGAACATAAAAGGAAAGTATAATGAATATAGATATCATACCCCAAAATGGAAAAAAGGAACTTGAAAGACTTGACATGAAAGTAGAACTTTGAAAATGGGAAGAGTACAAAAATTCGGCAGCCTAACGACGCCACTTAAACATTATTAAAAGGAATTGATGAGAGAAAGAGGGGGTCTCTCATCATTTTAAAATGAAAAGGAAATTAGGGAAAATATAAAATAACATCCCCAAAATAAGAACATGGAGCTTAAAATAAATGACATAAAGGATTATACATGAAAAGAAAGAGAGAGGTAGGATCCCTTACCTTGAAGAGTAACTTCAAAATCTTGAAGGTTGGGCCCTTGGGAGGATTGAGGGAACCTTGGGAGGACTCATTGGGAGGTAAAGAGACCATAAATTCGTTGGGGAGGATTTGGAAATAAAATAAATGAGGGAAAGTCTTGGTATTTATAGGAGAAATGAGGGGACAAAGCATTAATTACCAAGGGACACCTCATCGGTGCTATTGGAAAAACCATGGGCTTGACCATGGTATTTGCCCATGGTATTGGCCACTTGGGATACCTAATACCTTATATTACTATTCATAAGTCAACCAGAATTATTGAATAATTAATACATCCTTAATGATGTCATTAAACACCGGATACTCAAAAACTGTATTTTCACTATTCACTGAAAATTCAACTTTCTTAGAAAAAAATCCAAAATTTCACCCTAACCAAATATAAATGCTCTAATTTAAAAAATTAACTCCATTTTATGAAAATAATTTTCTAAATATTTTTAATTTAATTTTTAAATAAAAACACTTCACTGAAAATTCAACTGTTTTAGAAAAATCCCAAAAATTCACCTTAACCAAATGTCAATGCTCTGATTTCAAAAATGAACTCCATTTTATGAAAATATTTTTCCAAATATTTTTAATTTGATTTTTAAATAAAAAACACTATTCACCCAAAAAAACTAACACTTAACCAATAATTTCTGAAACAGATATTTACCTATTTTATTGAATCACATTACTTAATAAAGGTGCCTAAATTATATTAATAATTTTTCAAGTGAGATTACTAATCCATTTGGTCACATTAATAATCCTAAGAATAAAATCACTTTTCAAAAATTACTATTAATCAAAAATTAAGTTGATCTTATTAGACTCTAAATTTTATACTGAACACAATGTAGAAGACCATTTTTTGAAAATCATTACACATTTTAAATTATTTAAGGTTTACATAAATATTTTGAAAATATCATTTTTCTAAAATTCATCAGTAATACACATACTATATTTATCCAGACACTTGAGATTCACAAACTTCACTATAATAAGAAATAAAAGTTTTTATTTAAATCAGAGGATTATACAAGGCAGTTATGGTCTCATTACATAGCCCCTTATAACACCAGCATAGGACCTAAGAGTAAGGTGTGCTAGGGTGATAGAATCTTGGGGCGGCTCGACCAACATTTCCTGAGTAGTGATTTCTATCAGCTTGAACTTATCGCGATGTCGATTCCATTCTAGCTTCAAACGATAAATTTCAGATTGGGTTTGTTCCAGAGCAAAGGCCAAAGGTGCTACCTCCTTTCTGAGTTCCATGAGATGGGCTTCGATCAACCCAAGACTACTGGTGGGGCCATTAAATCTTCTTTTCTATATTAATTAATCAAGATCACTTGTATTTATAGAAAATAATTGTAACATTTAGTTTCCAACGGTCATATTGAACAATAGTCATATAACAGTTGAAACCCAACGACCTAATTTTAATTATACTCATTTTATTAACTGAAAAATAAAATATCCCACCAAAAATAGGGAACAAAATTTACTCAAAAATTTCGGGTCATTACAAAGAAACTCTAGGGTGAATAAATCCTTTATTAAACAATTACTATAGTTATTTCTTTAGTTATATTAATTCTACAGTGGCCATTCTATAAGGGGTCTTTGATATGGGCCTTGAATAAGGAATTAAATCAATGGAAAACTCAATTTATTGTTATGGAGGATATCTAGGTAAGTCCTTTGGAAAAACATCAAAATATTCTTAAAAAATAGGTACATCCTCTATTTAAACATTCCTTTCCTCAACCATAGTTATTTAACTCTATTCCTCCCTAATAATTGATTTCAGAAGAGCTACTAGGAGTGGATCTATATTAGAATAAAATGGTGACATTTCTGATCTAAAGATAAGGTATTCCTTAACATCATAAAAAATTGAAACCTACTTCTTTTTATAATAAAATTTCACATCTAGTCCGAAAGCCAATCCATTCTGAGGATTATATCAAATTCAATCATTGGTATGATGATGAGATCAGAAAATAAAGCACATTTATATGACCTAATAGGAATTGATTCACAAAACTTTGTTGCAATGATACTTCCATTATGAGTTTTTACTGACAACTCCTTTGTAAAATCAAATTGGAAATATCTAATTTTATTAGAAAAATGGGAATATATGAAACAATGTGATGATCGAGAATCAAATAAAGTATTTGGTAAATTTGAGGAAACTATTAAATTACCTATCACCACGTCAATCAAAGCTTCAACCTCAGTAGTAGTGATCACATAAGCTTGGCCTTTCTCCCTTGGCCTTTTCTGAGGTAAGTTTTCTTGGCACTTAGGACATTAATTTTCATAATGCCCAATTTATCTACAATTGTAGCATTTAACCTTTACAACCCCTTTATTTCCCTTGAAATCACGATCTTGATGTACCCTTTCACCACACTTGTAATAGACTACCATTCCCTTTAGGAATTTACCAGGGTGTTTCCTATCACATTTACTACAGGGTGGAAATTCAAATTTTCTTTTATTCCCCTTATTTCCATTTATATAGTGTTCAACAGATCTCTTCTTCTCCTTATTTTCTTTAAAGTCGTAAGACTTAGAGAATTCCTTTCCAGTCTTTATAACACATGAGACTATATATTCATATGAATAGAAGGACTGTGTGACTAATGCTTGATGAAGAAATGGTTTTAACCCATCAAATAATTGATCAATCTTACTCCTTAGGTTATTTATATAAACTATTTCATGCCTTGATAAGCTTATAAAGTTATCCTCATACATTTCAACATTCTCATCATTCTTTTGCCTCAGACTCAAAATTTGTTTTTCCATATATGCTCGATGGTCATGAGAAAGGTATTTTTTTAAGAAAATATCTTTAAACTCCATCCATTAAATATTTTATACTTCTTTATCCTCCTTTGTGTTTTGAATTAATGACCACCATTGATCTATATCTCTTGTGAGGTGATAAACTTCCCTGTAAACCTTTTCTCTTTAGATACTCTCCAAATCTTGAAATATTTTCTCTAAGGAACTTATCCATTTTTCAACTACAAATGGACTTGTAGTCCCATTTAATTTTGGTGGTTATTGCCTCATGAAGCGGTCTAAAATTGATCCTCTGGGTTGTGGATCAGGGTGCTCCATACGGGTAAGGTTATTATTCATAACTTGAGTGAGTTGTCCTAGTATGGTTATAAGTTTTTTAGAACTAGTTGTATCACCATCTCCACTATAATTATCCTATGTAGGAGGGAAATTCCTATATGGATTATGTGCATTGATACAGTTTCCCTTCCTTCTACTAGGTTCCATTTCTAAACAAAGTCATTAACTAGGTTCGTTTATGAATTGCAATGAATAATTCCAAACTGGTAAAATACCTAACATAAATTGAAAAATTTATGCATATAATCCATAATCATAAAAATGTTTTTTTGAGGAAGTATTTACTCATAAATCCTTCATAATGGTTTGTAAAGAAAATGTGAATTATTCTAAGAATATCTCCTGGGAGTGTCGTAACTAGGAGTGCAACAAAGCCTGTTGTCGTGTACCAGGATACCCTAGGTCAAGCCCAAAACTCCTTGTTGGAGTTTTAAATCCTAGGTCCATCTACTTTATAGCCACCTATATCTGCTCGTATCCATACATGGATGTATTTATTGGAAAAATCACAAAATCTCTACATTACCAAAATTCTAGGAAGTTCATCTATACTAATCCTCAAAGTTTATCTTAGGGTAATATTCTGTAATCATAGTTTTTCTAAATATAGTTTCCAAGGTTTATCCTAAACTTTATCTAGTACCAACTATAATTCCCTAACCCTAGTTACCTAGAGTAGGTGCATTATTACATAAAATTGGAATGATCACAAGAGATCAGGTATCTAAAGACCGATTAGTTTAGTAGCCATTAAAGTACTAGATACATACATAAGTTTTAAATTATATCATGAAATGGTAAAACAAAAACATTGTGTCCCATTTTAATACACTAATATCCCTTAGAATATTCCTATAGTTTAATTTTAATATACTTCTTCACATCCTAGAAAAAATAAAACATAGAAAGGGGTGAGCTCTGATGCTTAGTAAGGATAACAATATAGCAGAAACTATCATAAATAAGCATAATCATTAAAAGCAATGTATAAGACTAATACATAAGACTTTTAAACATAACCTTTAGCATAATATGGAAAATATAAATCATATAATTCCATTTCCTTATTCATACGGATATTCTCCTATTCAAATAATCACATGTAATATCAATAGCTAATTTCATAATGATGGAATGCATAATTTCGAACATCAGAACCACATAGTCAAGGACTCATGCCAAGATTAAAAGTAAGAATTTGTCCAGAACTTGTGCCAAGACACTATTTTGTCTCATGGGACCTACCAATGCATCAAGAATCTATAGGGGGCTCCACCCATCACTTACTAAGTCCAATGCATTCCTCATATGAAAAGGTTGAAACATAATATAAACATTCATATTAAAACTAGCATACGAAATGTTAATACTTTAACCATAAACCATGAATGGTATAACAATAACACATACACAATCAAACATATCACAAAAACTTCAATACAATATGGAAGATTGTATCATAATAAATCAACTCAAACAAGTGTAAAATCCATCAAAGGATGTTGACATAGATGAAATCAAAACTATTTGAGAGAAATATATGTTTCTATTTTGAAAAAATTCACATAATTATAAAAGAAAAAATTTATTTTGAAAATATTATTATAATATTTGAAAGGAATATTTGAAGGTGTTATAATGGTGTAAAATAGCCGTACCCTCCGTATAAGTTAAAAAAACATTCTTAGCTTAATTTGTCGAAAATATCATAAAGTACCTTACTTGAAAAACAACGAAAAGATTCCATTTAAAAATTTTATAAAAATTAAAACAAGGGTATAAATGAATTTAACCCATATTATAGGAAACAGAAAAAATGTTTTGAAATAAATTTAAAAAAAACCCAGATGTGGATGATAAAGAAGTCCCAGTAGATGCTTTTGTAAAAACAACCTCGGATAATAAAGAGATTGTAAAATTAACCCTTACCTTGTACTTTTCCTTGGTTAAGGGTACGTTAACATCCTGTATAATAGTTAAATCAATGTCATTAAATTACACATTAACCACATAAATAAATATGATATCATATATGATCTTCCAATATTTCTTTGTTAATAATATTTCAATAGTATCATTCTTTTGGGTGTTAACTGATTCATTTTCCTTTACATTTTTTGTTATGTAAGTCATGTTTGGTATGTATAGTATTTATTTTTTTAATATCAGGAATTATATTAAGTTCTTAAACATTATTTTTAATCATAAAATTAAAATTATTCTTGAATGGTTACGATGGAAAAATGAATCTTATCACGTTCGTGGAGAGGGTAGTCCGTACGTACACACGAGCAATAATATCATTCATTTGATTGTAAGATAGTATGTAATTGGATGGTATATAATATATATAGAATAATTAAAATGTCATATTTATTATTAACATAAATTATACTCATTATTATACCCATCCAAATAATGAAGTGTTGAGTAACAAACTACACGACGATATGGAGACGGTAAGCCGTATATACACACATATGGTAACTTTGTCATTCATATGATGGATAAAATAAGGAATATGATTGTAACATATTTATAATAACATTAAAATATGTATAATATACTATATTTATTATTTTTGATGAAAAAAAACAAATAAAGAGGAAGTGGAAGAAGAAAATAACTTTGAAAGAGGTGATGAAGTTATTACCTCTTCTTCGGGTTCTTCCTTTTTATTTGATCAAAAGGTCACCTTAGGTTGAATTAATGATCAAATTAATGCCTATGGGTTTAATTGAGTCTAGTTTTTAGGATATATGAGTAGGTTTTGGCTGAGAAAAATGGATTTTTAGGTGTGATTTTGATAGAAGGATAAGTACCCTTCTATAAGAGAGGTGGGGGTCACTTTAAGAAAAGCTTGAAAGATTATTTTATTATAAAATCATATTCAGTTTATAATGGATCCAAATGAATTTATTTAGAGTATAAGGTGGGTATGGGTCTAAAAACTCTCAACCAATAGGTTTTATATAGGTTTAGATTACCATATTAACCTTATCTTTTAGATTTAACTCTTAGTTAAATAGTTTAACTTTTACCATGTATTCTTGTATTTTTATAATAAATGGTTAATAAATTAACTATAAAAATCCAAAAGAACTCCAAGTGGTTCATTATTGATATATATAAAATTATATAATTCCTTTGGTTTAAACTCATATTTTCAAGAATGTTATATCAATTAATAATATAATATTTTTTTTTAAAAAACACATTTATTTCAATTTTGACACTATTTAGTATTTTGTTTTTGTGAAAGTTAAAAAAAACTGGATTACTTAGATTAAAATAAATTAAATAAATACTAACATATCATATTAACCTATAAAATTAGTTTAATGAATAAAAAGTCTCAATTTACATTTATTTGGATATTTATAATATCAATTATTTTAATATTTATTTGATAAAGTAATTACTGTATCATCATCATGTCATAAATAAATTTAATTATTTTATGTCTAAAAATTATAAATAAAATACCATTATGTAGTAAATTTTTTATCTTTATAATTAATATTTATAGTTGAATTTATCTTATGTATTAATCTATATTAAAAATGTTTTATTTATTAAAATTTGAATTTAACACTTTTAACTCTTTAAATAAAATAATAATAAATGTCCTAATTTAATCCAAGTGGATAAAATAGGATCATATTTTATTCCTAAGGTTTATTTTGGTCGAAATACACTTATCCGATAGAATTAGGACATGTGTTAGGGTAATTATAATATCATTTTTACCTTTAATTACGTTATTTACTTTTAACCGTGGTAAATAAAATTCAAAAATTACTAATCACCATAAATTATTTTCATCCCATTGAACCAAAATTTAATTAATGATTTCAATCGTGTCTCTCAGAATTTTGAAATTTAATTCATAGAAGTGGTAAAATTACATTTAATGCAAATTTGCAAATGTGCCTAGAAGGTGGATAAAAGACGTTAAAAAGTTCAATAAAATTTTATACAACTAATCTTATTATAAAATGAATACAATGAATTAAATTGAACTAATATAGGTATTATGTATCTATTTTGACTTAAAATAAATTTAAATAAAATAAATAATTATTTAAATAAAAATTCTATTTTAAACAATAATGCAATGTTTTTCACTATTCATCAAAAATTGAAAGTTTTCAGAAAAATACAAAAAATTCACCTTTAAGATAATTTTGATATTCCAAATCAAAAAATAAATTCCATTTTAAAAAATTAAATTTATAAAATTTAAAAAGGCGTATATTACTATTCATAATGGCTATTTTGATTGGTCGTGGTGTGCTAGAACTTGAAGTTTTTTACAACGCAAGCTATTGCATTATTCAAAGAGAAAAATACCGTGGAAGCTTGGGGTGTTACAAAATATCTTGGTCATGAGATATTTATTCACTAATTCTGTTGATTTTATGAAACTCATTTTGAGCAACTATCATTGGGTTTATAGGATCCATGTGTAAAATTTCTCTAGTGGTGATCCACATGCATTCGTGATATCCAAACAACATCAATGGATTATCATGTGCTAGTGAAGTAGATCAATTGTCTAGTGGTATTCATCTGAATCGCTATGATAATTGCTTTAGTCTTAAATTTTTTTCCTTTTACTCCCATTCTATTGAGGATCAAGGGAGGGGGGGGGGATAATCTCTAGTGCATTCTTCAGTCTTGAGAGTGAGATCTAGATTTCATTGTGCACAACGATTCTCAATTTTGATCAATATCCAAAAAATAAACATAATAAATTTTTTATAAAGGATGGGTTAGGGTTAAAATAATATTTAATTTCACAATGACCCTTAAATAATATATTAAACCTTATACAACCTCATGAAATTTAATAATATTAATAATATTATTAGTTTCACTTGGAGTGTGCTAATTGACACAATGATAAATATTTTTTTTACCACCTAAAAAATTAATATTTATCTTCAAAGACAAACTTGATCCACTAAACCTACTTATAATTTAGTGAATTCCCAAATAAATTGAATATTTTTTCTCTCAATAAATAAATAAATAAATATTATATATCATTGAAATTTAATAATTACATTGTGAATAAATATTAATTTAATTTATCAAATCACTAAATCCTAAATAAAATTATTCATTAGTCTTGAGAATTGAATTTATCAGTAATTAAATTCAAATAGAATTTAATTGAGATCAACGAGAATAATTAGTGTGTGACCCTCTAGGCTTCTTTCTCATCAGCATTAAATGGTCTTGCTTAAAGTCCAAGATTACTATCCAAAAATTCTCCAATGCCCCCAAGAGAAATAAGTTAATGTCATAACGCTAACAACCACACCTGGGAACTTGTTATATAATTTAATACCTCTATTACGAATATCCTCAAGCAGTTGCACACCCATGTAATCAGCCTAAATGATTGATATATCTTTCTTTGATTATCGAAAATAAAACTGTCATTAAGCTATTGTCATTGAATTTAATACGACTATTCCATTTCAATCAATGGGAAAAATCTTAACTTTCATAAATATGGAATGGAAAAATCCTTATTTGACTTATTCATTAATAATATGTCATTCATGACGAACCCAACATACCCTACTTCCCACTAACATATGACATCACAGTTTTGGTCCGCACATCAATGTACTTAAGTCATGATCCGAATTAATAATAATCTTAAATTTTAAGGACCATTAAACATTCTCAAAGATAAGAATATCCTATAACATATAAACATGTAGAATTTATATAAACGAGTTTATTCTCATAATCTCCCATCTTGGAGATTATTAAGTGTGAACCTCATAAGATAAATTCTCATCTTCTTACGAGTACTCACACATGATAGAAAACATACTATGGGATCTATGATTGAATTTTATCTAACTATAGAACTATGTTTAAGAATATAATTCTGGAATTTCAAGGTTCTTATCATAGTGGGTAACTTTTTTCCCCTTTATCAATGCAAAAAATACTCTAGAACATTATTTTATTAAAATAATTCAGAACTATGAATGATATGTAATAATATATTTTAATTAATATTAAATTATTTTAATATACATGTAATTTAAATTACATACAGTTGGTTTTAAGATACCAACCCCAACAGAATCTAACATGGACTTGATTCAACTGATAGTGACTTTCAGTCCCCCTAGATCTCAAATTATGATTAAGTTTATACCGAGATAAGTCTTTATTCATGGTGTCCACCACATTGTTTTCTATAGTGGATCTTCTATATATAACTAGACCTCCCTAAAAAAAACACCTCAATAGATGATACTTCTGAAGTATGTATTCCACTTGCTGATGTGACATTTTCTCTTTTTCAAGAGCCACCATTGCAGTATTATCATAATAAAGTGTGATAGGGTATTTAATATTAGGCCCCAAATCAAGATATTAGATGAAGTTTCATATCCAAACCACTTATTGAACATCCTCAGAATATGAAATATACTTAAAATCTATAGTGGAATCAACAACCACAATTTTTTTGACCACTTATAGCCTCCTACACCTCCATTGAGAGTGAAAATATATCCCAAAATCGATTTCAGATCATCTTAATCTCTTTAGAATATATAATCTTCATATCCTCTGATGACTAGTTTCTCATCTCCTTTATAGACTAGGAACATATCCTTAGTTTGAATCAGATTATTCCGGATAGTCTTAAATTTCATCCAATAGTAGTCACCTAGATCATCTTGATATTTTTTTAACACACATAAGTCATAGGCGACATCTACCATAATACATATCATAACATATATGACTTAACCAATCAACAACATGTATGGAATCCTTTCCATCCTTTATATTTCCTCATGTTTTAGAGGATATGTTTTCATGAAAATATGAATGTCATGTTACACTAAACATATTCCCCTCTTGGATTGTTACATACCAAATCTCTTCAATATCTTTTCAATATATATACTTTGACTTAGACCAAGAATTATCTAGAATTATTCATGATAGATATTGATCCAAAGAAAAAATGTTTCTTTTACTAAGTCCTTTACGAGGAAGAATGAGTTCAATTGGGATTTAAAAAACTATAATACTGGTATTTAGTTTCCAATAAGTAGTATATCATTAACATAAACTATTAAGAAGACAACTATAGTCCCACTAAACTGCTTATAGACATAAGGAACACATTGATTCTTTATGAAACTAAATTCCATTTTGGATTTATCAAACTGAATTTTTCATGACCTGGATACTTGTTTTAATCCATAAATGGATCATTGAAATTTTTATACCTTGTTGGTATCCTTTGGAGTCACAAACACTTTGGGTTGTGGCATATAGTAATCTTCCTAAAGGTTCCTATTAAGTAAGGTTGTTTTAGAATCCATTTTAAAAATCTCATAGTTATGGTAAGATACTATGGAAAGTAAAATTATTATGAATTTAAATATAGAAACTCATGAAAAGGTTTCTTCTTAGTCTATTCCATGATGCTATTTAAACCATTTTTCAGTTATTCATTCCTTATAAATAAAAATTAGTCCATCCTTTTCTAGTTTCTTCTTTAATGTCCATTTACAACCAACCAGATTTACATCAACTAGAGGATCTACCGAAATCCATGTTTCTTTTTGGTATCTGGAATTAATTTTATAATCTAAAGCTTCTTGTCAGTTGGAAAAATCTGTGCCACTTATTTCTCATTAGGTTACATGACCATTATTATCAAGTAATAATGATCCACCATACCCAGTGACTAGAAAACAATATCTTGTATGTTTTCTAACTTCTATTATACTCCTACATAGTACTTGTGTCATTGAAACTTCTTCTTCCAAATGGATTTTTGGAATCTGTTCCTATGTCAATGATTATCTACCTTGATCCTGGAATTTTCAAAGTATATCTCCCTCACACTATTTTTTAGAGATATTATTTCTCTTAAGGAATATGTAATGTATTTCCACAATTATATTTTTGTATGAGGGTTCATATAGGTAATGTCCCTTTTTTTCATGAGGTATTCTATAAAGGTACACTTTGTGCGTCAAGGTGAAAGTTTTTTTTTTCTAAAGAGGTCTTAAAAAATGATTCATATCCCCATACATTTATGTATGAAAACACCGGTTTTTTCCACTCCATGATTGGTATGGAATACAATATTATTTTTTAGTTCTCACATAGTTTAGTGTTTGTGTTTCTATTTGCAGTACATGTACCCAAAAGGATAATAGAAGGCTCACATGACTCGTCAATGATATCACCGTATCTATCAAGGTGTAACAACTTATTTCACTTAAATAATACCATTGACGTGTATAAGGAGTAATGATTTGGGATAAAATATCAAACTTCTTTAAATAATAAATTATGACTTTATTAATATATTCACCACCATGGCCTGATCAAATTTTCTTAATCTTATTACCAAGATGGTTCTAAACTGAATTCTTGTATTCTTTGAATTTATCAAAAGAATATTACTTATACCTCCTTAAGTAGACATATCCATATCTAATAAAATCATATGTAAAGGTTATTAAGAATGAGTACCCACCCCTTCCTTCGATAAGAAATGGTCCACACACATCGGTATGAACTAATTCAAGAAACTCCTTGTCCCTTTAACCTTTTCCACTAAATTGTGATTTAGTGATTTTTTCTTATAAACATGCATGGAATACACCAAATGTGTTTTCATTAAATGAATCTAAATATCTATTTTGGTTTAATTTGGATAATTGTTTTTATTTACATGACCTAGTGAATGATATCATAGTTGGGTGTGGTATGATTCACGTGAACTTGTTTCATTATCGATTATCATTACTTGGTTCATGTAATCCAACACATAAATACCATTATTAAAATATTTTGTACCATAACATATTATTTATTTATAACAAAAACATTTATTAACAAATTTAAAAATAAATCCATCAATATCATGTTTTGATACAAAAATAATGTTTTTTTAACTGAAAAAACATAATTAAAATCTTCTAAAACCAATATAATTCTCAGGGGACATGTGAGGTGGTAGTCCCCAATATCCACAATAGCTAGTATGACTCCATTGGAAGATCTTAGATCTACCTAACCTTAATAAATCTTACAAAATATATTTTATTCCTATATTTGAATACATATGTGAGAACCACATATTGTATCTAATACCTAATTAGTAAAAAATTGATAAATTGAACTTGACAATGAACGCACCTGAGGCTTCCCCTTACTTATTTTTTGGCTATATTTTTTATTCTAGTGACCCTTCTTGCCACATGTGAAACAAATAGAATCATATTATCATTCTTGTCCCATGATCTTTCTCTTCATGGAAGGGCGTTGTGAAGAATCTTTATATTTATAGCTCTTTTTATGGCCTTTCCTTTTATTCACCATAAGGAAATAAGGATTTTTATTCTTTATATCCTTTTCAATTTAGTTAAATAGAGTGAGAATATCTAGGAGAGTCTTCTCTATGTTTTCCATTTTAAAATTAACAACAAATATGGAGATACGCTGAGGTATTTACTAAATAATGATATTGGTGCACAATAAATCTAGTATTTTAAACCCTAGAATGTCAAGGTACTATATTTAGATAATGATTATGAATACGTGAGGATCATATTGTACATATTATCAATGTTTTCTATAAAAGAGAACCTTGGATATCTCAAATCATTACTCTCAATATCTCTCCCGATTTAGAACAAAGAGATGATGGAGCATGCTATAAGAATCCATGTCTTGATGTGACTTCATGAGTTCATTATACATAGATGAAATCACTAAACATTGAACGTAACCTACGCTATTCAGGTTTTTTTATAGAAATTGAACTCTTCGTCACACTCCTTCATTATAGGTGGATCAATAATTGGTAATTCTATCCCATAATACTTCTATTCACAGTTCAATACAAACCTTAGGCATCTAAACCACTCTTTGAAGTTACTCCCAGTTAAGATATGGTCATTATCCAAAATTTAGTATATGAATAATGTAGTAAAAAATATTATTATTATTATTATACAATAATAAAATATTATATTATTATTACTTTATTCAATTACAAAATATGTGATCCATAATAATTTTAAATTTTATTAAGTCTTCCACTATTTAATAAGGTCTCAATAACTCTCATCATTTGATTAGAAATGTATAATTTCTCATACATTTTTGTGGAAAAGATTCAAATTCCCATTCTTATAACCTGAGTGAGGGTTTGGTCTATTATTCAATGGTATTTAGGTATGTAGGTCTTTGAAAACTGTTAGCTTACAGCTCCATGATTAATTGAGTGGACTCTCCAATCTATAAATCTTGACTCATATTTCCTCAACACTTTCCTTCAAGTTACATAAATTCTTGGTTGGACTACTTCTCTTGATTTAATTAGTCGATTCAACCCAAAAAATTTATTAAACTCTCTGATAAATGATAGTTTCTCAATGAGGGTTGGTCAAACACTTAGTTTTATGGTTTTATTTATAATCATGTAATGGAAGGCTTGGTATGACTTGATATTAATTTAAGGTATTTTAATTGTTATGTGTAAATATTTATTGTTTTATCATTAACATTTTTTGTTTATATAAAGTTTGTTTTACTCTTGAGATTAACCATATTTCTATAAAACATTAATGCATAACACATTTATTTCAGTTCCATTTTTTCATATTAGTCCATTTATTTATGTGACAATGGTATTTCATGCATACAATAATTCATGAATAGTTAGAAATAAAATAAATGGCACAATCATGAGATTATCAAATTTTTGATTTATTTATCGTACAATAAATCAAAATAGGAGGCTAGGGAAAAAACTGCTTGTGTGTTTCTTGGAATGGGGTGAAGAATCCCACATTCCCACCTATGTATCTCTTGTTTTTTTATTGTCTATGTTCCAGCTTGAACTGCGTCTACCTCATCTCCACCTGGAACCAACTCAATGCACCTTCAGTCACCCATTTTATTACTTATGTTTTATAACTCACATGCATTTGAGGAGAACCAAATTATTTATTAATGATAATTACATAAAAAACCTTAGTCATGCTTATCCTATATAATAAAAGAGGGAGGGATGAATTTAAGAACATCATATTAAATTTAATAATAATTAATTGAAAAAATATGCAATAAAACAAAATAAAACAAAACCAATACATATATAGGTCTGGTCAAAGCTCATGATCGACCATATACCTTCAATGATTAAACATTCAAATTAGCTATCAAATATTCATTTCAATTCATTCTTGGATAAGATAAAAAGTGATCAAATTAATTCGATCAAATATATTATTAATCAGTTAATTAATTTTAACTTATTTCATCTAATCATCTAGAAATTTTCATCCACTATTTTTTTTAAATAAAATAATTAGTTTAATTTTATTTAAAACTCAATAAAATAATACAAAAATTTGTACTTGGAATCAATCTGGAGAGTACCTGTCTGTACTACTCAATGTTAGGGTTTCCTATGAGTGTCGGTTTGGAGGGGAAGCTACTTTACAGCTTCAATGATGGCTCCACATTGTGTCTCTATCATTGTCTCCAAGATCGATGTTTTCATATTGGGTTTCATTTCCCCCTTCATATCGGTTTCTCGTGTTTTCTTTTGGTAGTGATAATGTCTTTCCTAGATCCTTCTCTTTTCATCCCTCTTTTCTTGTCCACCCTTTGATCTTCCTGTTATCCTTGACTTCACCTATTTTTTTTCTCCTCATTTATAGGACTTAGTCATTTCCAAATATTTCACTTGGAATCCTATTCCTAGTGTTTCTCTTTCCTTGGTATGATTTGCTCTGAATCTATCCCATAATGGTGCTTCTGATCAAGATCATCTTGGTTTCCCTCACTGGAGATGTCTCAACTATGGTTGGTGGGTATTTCAACCCTGGGTGGTATTGAATCATCTTCCTTTTACCAGAGTTATTAGCATCAATATATTTTCTTCTCATTATGAAAATGATCAGGTTGTAGTAATGAAAGGAGTCATTGGTGGTTCTTTGAGGCGAGTGGTTCCTTGATTGTTTTATGCTTTCTCTATTGTAGTTCTATCCAATATTTTTCTTTTTTCCTTTAGTGATGGTGTTTTATTATATAGAATCTTTTAACTACTAGGTTCTTCTATCATTATTTTTTCATTTGTTCAATTAAAGAAGATATAGATTTGAAAATATGTGATCTTGAATATAGTGATATCAGATCTTTTAGATTATTAGTGAAGATGGTGGCTTGATTGGTCTCCTTAGTGGTCTTAGCATTGGTTTTGGTTCTCTTTATTGAAAACATTACCTGGAGATTCCCTTCCATTTTTGGGTGACAAGTGGCATCACATGATTATTAATTTGGGGCCTGAGGGTTATGGATTGAGGTGTTTTGCCTGAAAATATCATGTTCCTACTTTTCTTCTTAGAAGTAGATCTTTTGAAAATAAAAAGGGGTTGTATTTGAGGAGTACGTGTTTGAACTACTCAGTATGGTTTTGATTTTAAACAATGCAATCATATGAAAATTACATAGTCTATTTGATTTAAGGTTTTGAGTATAATATAAAATAACCATACATGATTTATAATTTCAAATATTATGTAGAATTAACTAAATATTTAATATAATATAAAACATAAAAAATGGTGTGTATTGTTAACTTAATGACCCTAAGAACTCAGGTTGATGAGGTTTAATAAATTAATTAATTAAATTTAATATTCATAAATAATAAGGTATATTACACAATGTGTGCAAACCGGTCACATGACATTTACTTCTCTTCACCAGATATCCATAGTACATGCATTGGGACTCAACGTCTTACTTCCAATTCACATTAAGAATGCACCTAAAATGTATAAAAATTTACACAACTACCAACCTATACACATTATGTATTTAATACACATGGTGTATTAATGTATTAATTATGCGAAACATCTTGACCCTGTGTTTTCTATCAAAAAAACATGGACTATATAGCGTGTAAGAAATCAACATGTCGTGTAGTTCGATAAAGTCATGTGTCACCCTTGTCAGTTAACACATAGTGAATTTAATGCACAAAATGTGTATCTTTTACATGACAACATGGATTCCACATAGGTGTCCTGGTGCAATGAACATGGATATATGATGTGTGACAAACAAGTGCATTACACATAAGCCTATGTTATCCACTTAGTGATCTTGGCACCTGAAGATGATTTCTTCATTAATTGTTAACCGATATTTGTTATATGAGATAGAAATGAATTGAAGGAATAATGTATCTTGATGAAAGATTAAGAAAAAATTAAAATTGAAATGAAAATTAACTTTTAAATGCATAATGATCAAAAATAAAATAAATAACTATAAATTTAAACATGACCCCTCTCATACCACATGATGGTTCCATATTTAGTGGAAGCACTTATCAGGGATGATCATGTCTCATCAAATTTTGGAATAAATGGATCATTAAAATATTGTAAAAGATGTAAACATCATGACCAATGAATATTTTCAATAAAATATTGAAAACAAATACACTAGAACCAAGAGGAGATATTTTTATATTAAATTTATTCTTAAATTAAATAGATCAGAAGAATGAATACATCGATCTTGAGATATTTCTTTGGTGATGTTTTGATAATCTAAAACCCTTTTCAATCTTTTATCACTGAAAATGTTTATAATCCATGAATAGAATCCCTATAGTGGTGATCAACATATGCTTCTTTGATCTCGTAACAATGATAATGGATCGTCAGGTGATAGTGTGGAAGATTGATCATCTTGCAGTGTTCATCTAGATCACTTCAAAAATTCCTTCAGACTCCATGTATCATCCTTGCACAATTGTTCTTGAGAGGATGAAGGAGGATAAAGAATCTATAAGGTAATATTATTTCTTGAGAGAGAGTTATATATTTCATTCTACACAAAGATTCTCAATTTCGATCAATATATACACAATAGACATAATCATCTATTTATAAAGGTAGAGTTATAGTTAAAAAATTATTTAATTGTGAAAAAACCCTTAGATAAGATATTAAACCTTATATGACCCCATGTGAGGTATTATTATTATTATTATTATTATTATTATTATTATTATTATTATTTTCACATGGTGCCTGCTGAATGGTGTAATAATTAATATTATTTTTACTAGCTTACAAATTAATATACATCACATGACACAAAATTGGTCCATTTTCCTCCCAAAATTTATTGAATATCCAAATAAATTAAATATTTATTCACTCCATAAATAAATATTATATATACACGTAATTTAACTATTACCTTGTGAATAAATATTTATTTAATTTATGCTATAATTAAATCATAAATAAAATAATTTATCAATCTTGAAAATAATATTTATTCAAATAAATAAATTTAAATCGAACTTAATTGAGATAAAAAACAAATAGTGTGTGACTTTCTAGAATTATTTCTCACTGGAATTAGGAAAGCTTGATTAAAGTCCAAAACTATTATCTAACAATAGTTCAAGGCACCCAACATATTGTAGTTAATGTCACGAAACTAATAACAACACTTGAGAACTTTCTATTTAACATAATCCATTTTCATGATATCTCATCAAGAAGGATTTACACTGATTTTATTAACATATATTCTTTATAATTCCATTTTGACTGTATGAAATAAACTTATCATTACACTATGATCATGGAATTTAATTCGATGACTTCATTTCAATCAAAGGGTTGATATATTAATTTACATAAATATGGAAGGAACAAATCTTTCATCAAATTATTTTTTTATAACATGTAATTCAGGATGCACCCAACATACTCAACTTCCTGTGACCACATGATGTTATGGTTTTGGTCAGTATATCAAAGTACATGAGTCATGACAAGAATTAATAATAATATTAAAGTTTAAGGACATGAAGAATTAATACATGTGGATATATTTTAAAAATATACCATCATGGATATTACTAAGTGTGAACATCATGAGAAAAAGTATCATATTTTTATGAGTACTCACACTTGACAATAAACATATTATATTCCCCATAATAAAATGTTATCTGATTGTAGAAATGGGTTTAAGAATATATTCATAACATTTAAAGGTTACACTACTAGATATTATGGATTTTTGGTCCCTTGGAACAAGTTATCGCCATTGGTGGTTGTAATACTTAAAGAAAAACACAACCTTTCACACCCACACTCTTTTACTCACAAACCCTCGTCGAACCCTACCTCTTCCACCCATACTCTTTCTCACCGCACCTGCGTTTGGCTCTGACTCTAGATCCTTGGATCTCCAGCTCCCTCTCTATCCTTGACTACCCTCCCCACCTTTCCCTTCATGTACCTCACTCTCAACTCCCTCTCCTTGTGCCACCCCTATCAACATGGATATACCCAGAACTTCACACCACCCATCTTCCCTCACCGCTGCTTCTCCTATCACTTATTTATGGTCCTCTAACTCTACCTCTAAATTAAATTTGTTCTAGATTTTTCACTCTATCAGGTAATCCTGAATTTCAGTTTTAGAGTTTTTATTTTTGGAACTTACATCACTAAAATTTTATATGATCCATAATCTAATGATGATGAATTTAGTTGGTAACACATTTGTGATTTTTTTTTCTCTAATGAATTTAATCATTGTTTACAATCGAGATCATCCTACTACATATGTGTGGAAACAAATCTAGTTGATAAGATTCTGTAATGGGTTATTTTTAGGACTGAAATGGATTTATCCTGGTAGTAGAGGGTTTTTTCTCAGGTGACTCCCATCTTATGTGATTATTGTTTTAGGAATTTTCATTTGGTGGAATTTTTTAGGCATAGAAGAATTTATTTTTTAGCTATCAATGCAATGTTGGTTTATCCTATAGGTACAACTTCTTATGGCCATGGATAGGTATTTTTGTTGGTGAATGGGTATTCTTTATTAGAGCTGTTCCTATTTCAATAACCAGTGTTCTCTCTGGAGTTTTGGAATGAGAATCCTAAAAAATAAAATTTTGGAATTATGCCTCATGCATGGAACTCTATTCCAAAAAGCTGACCGATTTATCAAATGTGGTTTTCCTATAATAGAACCGCCTCTAAATGTGTAGATATCTTTTTATATTCTAATAATTTTGAAGCATCACAACCCAAAGATGATTGTAGACCAACTTCCTTCTCTTGTTTTGAATTACCCTCATGTATTGGTTTCAGTTTCTTCATGTATGTGTTCTTTGGAAAAGTAGGTCTATGTGGGTGATGTTCTGCTTGTCCTTCTAATGGGCCTCATGCCCCTTGATAACACTAAGGTGGCTATAGTGGAATTATAGATCATTTTTAGTCATTATTGGGGATGTTTCAACTGGAAATATCACTTATGAAGGGACCATTAGTGGTTCCATAGGAGCATTTACAAGGATATATAAATAGTTTTATGTAATTAGAAGAGTCGACAATGAATGTTGTTCTATTCCTAGATCTAGGATCTAGAGAAGATGCAGGGTCTAGGAATACTAAATATAAAAAATTTGTGGACTTATTTATTATTTAAGTAAAATTTTATTATTTTTTTAAAACTTGATATAACACTAGACACATTTTCAAAACAACTTACTAAATGGTATTATAAAAGTTGAGTGAGAAAACTAGTACCCTCAACAATGAATAAATATTTATTTTTCACAACACATTAGTAAATTTGACCTAAGAGGTAAATTATATTCATTTTTGGGAGTTTTATATTTTACCATTTATATCCATTATGCTATATATCATTTATATCATTTATATGAAGCAAATATGATAAGAGTTATGTTCAATATTCATCCACCTCTATTTACAGAACTAAAAATTAGAAAATTGGAATAAAAGATCTACATAATTTGAAAGAGTGTTCTAAAATTATATTAGAATACTAGTTTTAATAATAGTTTTTAGAGTTTATTTTATTTATATCTTAATTTGGTCCTTATTGGTTATGTATGTTTTATTATACCCAATAATATATATTTTTTTCTTAACTCACCAACTCATGAATTTTTAGTGGTGAAATTATTTTATGGACATTACATAATAGAAGTTTTACTTTATTTTTGTCATGAAAATAATATCTTATTATACACGTAAAACCCAAATATTATTCGTAAGATCTAGATATCAGTTATTTTACATTTGTACCAATTTTTATGTCTATGTGAACCATTTTAAAAGTGATATAGGATATTGGATATTTTAGTAAAACCTCAACCAAAGAAATGACCAAACAAAATTAAATTTTAATGAATTGTAATTTTATAAATTTTTATTGATGTTTTTATGATAACCAATGTATAAATCCCATAAATACCAATTTATTTTAAAAATAATTATTTTTAATTAATGTTATTTAATTTTTATATTTTAATCATTATCTCAACCAACACCCACCAACAATTTTTATTTGTTTTCCAAAATTTTAATAAAAGTACACATATTATACCTTGATAAATATTAAATATGATACCTAGTGTTCATACTGTACAATTTTTTTAGTTTATAAACTTAGTAATTTTATTTGTAATGAAAATGTGGCCACATATGACCAGTATTTCTAAATTTTATAACATATTTCATGTAATCCTTTAATAGATGTACATAGTATATATAAGGAATATCCATAGAACTATAAGATTTAAAAGTAATCACTATTTACTATATAATTAATACCTTATGTAAATCCTTGAATGAAGAGATATGATGGTGAGAAAACTAGAGAATTGATTGGTGATGGTGTTGTGAATGAATCACAAATTAGAAGATACAATGTTGGAGATATTATGATATGATGGATAAATAATCACAATTTTTAAAAAATTGAGATCTAATTAAAATATATTTGTATAATATTTATGGGAGAAGAGTTTGAGAACTAAAATATCTTATAAATGTTTGATCAATAAAGAATAAACAAATATTTCATTATGATGCAACACTATAGAAATATTATGGAAATAGAATTATATTATTATAATATATAATTAAATAATAATGATATGAATCCATCATAATAATACTACATAAAAAATAACAACAAGTAAAAATAATCACGGTGATATTGATTTTAGAATCACATAGTAGGTATTCACCAATAATAAGGATGGATATAAATATAACAATAGTAATAAAAACACTTTTAGAATTCAATGAATAATTTTCATAAGAAATTAAAATCATTAAAATAAAAAAATGGAATGAGAATAATGGGTTTATAGATTATATTTTAGAGAATTTAACAGAATTTGTGATTATAAGTTATTCATTACTCAACTATTAATAGTTTATAAGGTATTATTTACATAACTATTTAGTGTAGATATTAGATGACTATTAGAAATCCACTAAAAATAATTTTTAGCTATTTTATATATAGTATTTTACATATAAATAAATGTTATTTATAATAAAATTATAATGTAATTTAATACATCCTTCTCAAAATGATAGAAAATATAATTTTTTATAATGCCTCTCACCTAGAAGTACTTTTCTTATTAACACACTGAAAAAATGTTTTTGTTATTTAAGTAGATTTCTTCCGAAATTTATATGAAAATTATGTGAAGATATTTTTTAATAATAAATCAATATTTTGGATCTATTTGGTAGTACTTCTAAAAAATCCATTAGATTACACATTCATTTTGATAAATTCATTTATGTAACTATTTTCAAATTTATTGAAAATGTGTTTCTTGAAAATGTGTTCCTTGAAAATGTGTTTATTCATATATTATAATCGATACTGAGTGCTGTATTTATATTTTCTTCTTCTTTAACTGTTTTTTTTCCTGATTTTCTTACCTATTAACAAGTGTAACAAAAAAAAATCTCATTTTGTAACAAAAATATATCTTATTTGAGTTTTATTTTATATATTCATTTAATCTAAATTCTCCTTCTATTAAAAATATTTGTTTGATCTAGAATTTTTTTTAAGAACCTCTCTAAAAAATATTTTTTCATGTATTAAATAGTTCTTTAAAAAATAAAATGTACAAATAATTAAATATAATGCAATGATCGTGTAATTTGTGATTTTTTTTGTTTTGTATGAGTATGAATTGAATTCCACATGAAATATTTAGTATTTATTTTAAATATATTTTGTGATATGAAATTATAAAAATTCATGCAGTATGATGTATTGTGTAATTTCTAATTTTTATTGGACAAATACGAATATGGATAAGATTGGGATTGATCTTCTAAAAATAACAACTAGATAATATTTTGAAGAAATTATTCAGTTTATTGATTTCATTGGAGGATTTAAAGGTGAATATGTTAGTTTTATATGTAGAAAATGATAAAAAATAAATCAATTAATAATTTATACCAAGAGGGAACACCTGTTCTTGAATGGGTTTCTGAAAAATTATAAGAGTTGGACTCATCATAGGGAATAATATATTCATTTTCATCATATAGAAACATTTTAAATGGATGTTGATGAGAATAAGAATGATCCTATGCATTAAATGATTACTAAAATGGTAGGTGGGATGGCTCCTAAATGCATTAACATCCTTAATTTTGAGAGTGGTGAGATCAATCCCTACTTGGGTGCAAATCGTGATTCGTTTCAGCTTATTGAAATACTTGATAATGAAAAAACTAAATTATATTATAGGCATATTTATTATAGTAAATTTTCATTTATCCTGGATTTATCGAAATTTAAGACTTAGAACCAGTTGTTAGATACATCATTCGACATGTTGTTATTGTTTTTGAAATAAGTACATTCTGATGATGTTAATATTCTAGAGTCTTATTATCATATTCGTAAGTAGATAAAGAACTTTGGTTTAACATATGAGATACAGATGCATGTTCAAACAAATATATACTATTTACAAAGGAAAATATGAATTTGAATAATTGTACTATATATTACACTTTAAGGTAGAAAGATAATAGGGTAAATAAGACTAATCACAGCCAGACTGAAAAATACGGGAAACCGATTTCCGTAAAGAAAATAGGTTACTTTCCACAATAGACAATGTTGAAAATATTTTTATGTCATATAAAGTTTCTTAATTAATGATATGGAATGTGGAAAAAAATAAGGAAAATGATATGCTAACCCTCCCAAAAGAATCTCTTGCATGGAAGATTTCGATCTGAGACATTGTGAATTTGCTAAAGATAGTAATAATGTCCGATTGGCATTGGAAAAAACGGTTTCAATCCATTAAGGTATATAGTTGGTGAAAAACATAGAACATGGGTCGTGGTTTTGGTTCCATATAATCTTCATTATGGGTTTGTATTAAACAAAAATTCCAATTAATTTCCAATATTATTTATAGACCTTGAGTTCTGGATGATATGATAGATGTTTACCTTTAACCATTTATTGATAAGTTGAATGAATTTTGGGGTGATGGTGTGATGAATTACGACTACAAAATGAATGAAATGTTCAAACAGCAGAATGATTTATTATAGAAAATCAACAACTTCCCAAGTTAAGAAAATTTTCCTAGTTGGAGTAAAAAATGGGAATTTTCATTCCTTTGATACAATAAAAGTAAAAATTCTATGTGGATTAATAATTGTAAAATTTGGACATACATGGGATATACATGTTTTATTCCCACTCAACACATGTTCTGAAAGGACAGAGTGGAATTTGATGGTTCTATATAATTCAACCCAGCACCAAAGGTCATGAAAAATAAGAAATATTATTACATATTGAGGAAGAAAACATCCACATGGTATATGATTTTAGGATTTGGTGGCTCATCCATTACTCAATATTCGTGATACCGGTATATATAGTAGCCAAAATTGGAAGAAGATATGTATAAATAAATATCCTTTACAAAAAAAACTAATATTCTAAGGAATAATCTCGATTTCATCCAACTTGAAAAAAAATGTTAATGATAATATATTGTAGACAATTTAAGGCATTATTGTAAAATAAAATGACTATGTCAATGCATGAAATGAATGAGAATATATGGTTTTAAGAAAACAATTTCATTTACAGTTGGGTGTGGGGAAAATGAATACATGCCTACTTCATAATTTAAAATGAGAGAAAAAGAGAAAAAAATATTTCTTTCTATTTTTAAGATGCCCAAGGGTCCTGATGGTTACTTTTTAATAATTCCAAGTGTGTGAATGTGACGATAAGAACATTTCATGCTTTGAAAAGTCATGAAAATCACATACTAATTTAGTAGTGGATTCCAACTGAAATTCATGACTATTTATCACCCAATTTTGTTCACCCATTGATTGAGATGAGTAAGTTTTTTTGAAAGATTTGTTTAAAAAACCAATGAATTGGTGATTTAAAAATTTTACAGAATAGAATTTTAATTATGCTTTTTCATGTGGAGAATCTATTTAAACCCTCATTTTTTCATGTTATGGTTCATTTGGCAGTGCACCTAATTGATGATGTAATGACTACTGATTCAGTGAAATTCATCTGGATGTATCCTATTGAGCGATATTTGAATAAATTGAAATGGTTCATACATAATAAAGCTCATCCAGATGCATCAATAGACAATGGATATTTGATGGATGAGGGTATTACTTTTTCTATAGAATATCTTATGGATTTTGAAACAAAATTAGATAATCCATCTCAGATTCATGATGGTTCAGTTGGTGAAGGAGCTATATTTGATATTTAAAACATTAAGTTGATAAAATATCTTTGATATATCTTGTTCAATACTCTATAAATTTCACCATCGAGGTCGTAAGTGTATTATCACTTTTATTGTTTAAGTTTTTCATATTTTGTTTTTAAATATAAATTTGATCATTTAAACATGGGGTTATCATTTTTAGAAAATAAATTAATTATCTAAAATAAGTGATGTCTCATGTGAGTGATTATCAAATTCAACTGTCCCATTATGCATCATTTCATGATTGATTCAAGGATTTTGTACGTATAAATTTTTTTTCATTATGGTTTAAGTATAATACTAATTTATTTATGAATAACTTTTTATTTAAATATTTGAAATATATCGGTCCACAACCAGTGAGAGTTAGGTGACCCTACACTAACTAAATAATTTAACCGACTAGATTATGGTACATCTATAATGACTCATCATTACAAATATTTAGATGATAATAGATTCAGGCTTCACATTAAATATGTTGATGAAAAATGAGCAACAAAAAATTGTAGAATTGGTTATCTATCTATTGATTATGGTTATTAATATGGTCAATTTAAATACATCATCAAACTTTTATATGCACATGGGTTGAAATACATACTGTTAAAGTATAATTGGGTTTATCCTGTATGTGGAAGTAAATTTAATCAATATTAGTTTATGTAGGTGAATTTTAATAATATTTTATACATAGATGAATGAGTTAGTAATGAAACATTTTTTTTGAAATCATGAGGAAAACATGTTTTCTTCATTACCTTTACATATAATCATAATTTGAAAGTTTCTGTAAAAATGTCAATGTGATGAGTGTTTTTAATTTAATGAGATGAACCCGATAACATTCCATTTTTTGAACAACAACTTAATTAACACATCGTAGTTCAACAAGAATAAGATATTCATTGGGTTATAGAGACCGTTGAAGTGGTCGATTTTCATGTTTAATTAAAGGTATTATTTTTTCCTTCTCTTCAGTTTAAAACCTTTTTTTAGGTTTTTGAATTTTAATGATCCAGTTATTGTTTTTTTGTATATTTATTGTCTCTATATTTTATATATATAAGAATGAAAAATGAAAAGAATTAGAGTAAAAATATTTTAAGGAATTATTTTTCACAAAAATATCAAAACAATAATTCCTATAATATTTATAAACAAAAAAAATAAAAAAATAAAATATATGCAAACTATGACAATAAAATAATAAAAAACATATGTTAAATGTATCCTCCATGTAGTGTAAATCTTTAATTTATTATCTGTGATACCACACTAATTAGTATTCTTGGTTATGGTTTTCCATTGATGCATGATGTATTTTTGATATATCTTTGATCCAAATTAAGGGAATCATAAATGGATGCTCATTATTATGACTCATCTATCGATTAATATGTGGAATCATTTGATGACTGATTTTTTCAACCCACTTGGTGTCTCCATCATATAGTTTTCAGTATCCCTATAGGGGTGACCAATCGTAATGACATGTATTTGAATGCCACAAGTTCTTTTAGAACTATACATATATATCATTCTCCACATATATCTCTAATTCAAAAATATTCAAAACCTACTCAATATGATTTCTTATTCAAATAATCTTCTATGATCTTCTTGAGTTTAGTAGCTAATCAGATCTTGAAAGGATCAAGAAAAAATATCATAATATTATGCATAAGGTGGATGTATCACTATAATATTCTTTATTATTATTATTATTAAAAACCAAGATAGTTGTATAGGCTAATAATACCCTTATTTGTTACTTATAACATGGATATAAACTGTAATTTTCAATCTGTAGAATCATTGAATTTTTATCTAAGTGTTGATGGTTATGTATCCTAGATTCAATATTACACCAACGAATCCACTTGATAGATTATGCTTACACTAATGGAAATTAAGGATTACACAACTCACATGATATATACGTAGAGAGGATTTATTATTATACTAACTGGAATGATTCTTACGGATCCTAGAATGATTTTTAAGGTGGCATTTTTCATTTTTATATATGTATATATCAAGAACTCACAAGATTGTATCATTCCTATAAACTCTAGGTTGACATGGATGTAATTCATGTATAAATAGATTCTATATGACACTTAAAAAAATGAATTTATGTTTATAATAATGTTTACATGGTATCAAATCATGTTTATATAGTGGAAAGTTGATGCCTATAAACTTACTTGGTAACCTAAGTAGCACACTTAGAAAATATTTATTTTTTAATATAGAATATAGATAATCCAATTAAACTTCTATAAAGTCATATTCAACACTATAAAATAGTTGAAATAATTATTCCTAGTCTTTCTTTTATTTTTTAGGACTAAGCTTCCTTTTGAGTGTATTAACATAAACCCTCTTCTCTGTATGGTTTGGAATACACTTCTTTTGTGAGAATCACCTTATTAGGACATTGTCCCTTCTTAAATGGATGAATTTTTGTAGTTTATTCCAAGTATATTTCTCCATATTTTCTTTCTCTCCTTCTATATAGGTTATTGAGTTTGTATTGCCCTTGGATTTTGGTGAACTCCTTATGCATTTCTTCAGATTCATCTTCCAAAACATTCAACCTGTTTTTTAGTGAAACAACATCATTCATATTTTGAGTTCCTTTTATCACAACCTTCTCTTACAACCATAGTGACTGTTTTGAAAAATACATTATAGATACTTGTGTAATATTATTCTTCTTTATTATCTTATAATTATCCTTTTTTTCGGTATGGTTTTAGGTGAACTATATTTTTATTTATTCTCCATCTGTATTTAGGTAAGGTAGATCTCTCAATTGTCCACCCATTCTACCATCTAATTATAGGAGTGAAAGATCAGATTTGATGTTTTTTATCCCTATGGTAGCATGAAATATCAACATGACCAGTGTAAGAATAAATATTATGTTGTCTAATATAATAATACCATATTTTTTATTCTGATTTAATTATAATTGGACCAGCTTTTTCATTATCATTAGCATCTATTTATTCCTTAAAAATACTCATAATGTGTCCATTTCTCCCAAAAGAATAGAATTTCATCCCCATATTTTTTTTAAATTACTCTTAATATAGTTAATTCAGATATTTACTTTATATTTCTTGAAACTTTATTTCTTCTTTCCAAGTTGCATCTTGTAGTTTTCACAATATCTTTATCATTTTCTTACATCTTCCTTATGTGAAAAAAACCAATCCGAAGTTCCATCCAACTTGAAACTTAACCCAATCTGTGGCATGGACCAAAGGGAATTCATGATCCCTATGGGTTGGAAACTAGTGCATGGGTATCAATACTATTATTTGGGAACTATTTCACTCATTAATATAAACATGAATAACAAACAATAATAAATATCACAATAACTAATTACCATAACAAAATGAGGTACAACAATTTTCAGAATCAAGTTTAGATGTTTAACAAAAAAAAAGTACTATATCAGAAAGGTATCAACAAACTATCCCAGAAAAACCTCCATGAAACAAGATAGACATCACCTTCAAGACACCACCACCAACACTTACAAGAATTGGAACACTAACAACTGGATCCACCATCAGCACCACACAACGTCTTTCCTTTATCTTGTTCATACACAAAAAGTCTATGTATGCCCAAATGTGTATGCAGGGTTTGAGATAATTTCTAGTAGGATTCCACCCAAAAGAAAATATTTCATGCTATAACATTAGATGAAAAATAAACATGCACATTTCCATAAGAATATTTAAATCATTTCCAATGAAAACATTTTAAGGGAAACTCTCCTGAGAAACACTTTTTGTGAAAAAACTTTTTCATATACAACATTAATTGAAATAAAAAATGTACATAAGGTCTACTTTATACCAATGACTATCACCACATCACATAAGAATCATTTCACAAAAGAAACCATGGGAAACTCTCTAAAGTTGAGTAGCACAAGTGAGAATCTATATACCTCGTACCTCAGTGATCAATGTCCTTCAACTAAACTACCAACAATATTCCTATTCATGAACCGCTAAAGGTGATCCCATCCCAAAGATCTAGTGGTATCCAAATCAAAATCCAATACCAACAACATTCTGATTCACGATCCACTAGAGGGGATCCCATCCCAAAGATCCTGCGGTCCTCAAATACTAATCAAATAACAAAAATGTTCCTATGAATGACCCACTAGAGGGGATACCATCCCAAAATTCTAGTGGAATTTGGTCATAACACATGTTTAGTTACTATTGTAATCATAAATCTTATTGGATGAATCCGGGCCTCAACCACTTCAGAATTAACTAGGGTACTAGTTCTAGTTCACCCACCAAGACACTTATGATTCCCTTTGTGCTCAAATTTCATTTCATATAGCACATAAATCATCAAATTCACATACACATTCCATGAATCATAGTAAAATAAGGAAATAAACCCTTTCAAATTTTCCCATTGGTCCAACGACCAAAATCCACATGGAAAGCACCATTTTTCACACAAAAAACAACTTTCCATTTCACATGCACACCAAAACCATTTAAAAATAGATTTTTTTACAACTTTCACAATTTATGAACACATTTGAAAATACAACAAGAAGAAAAAATATCAAATTAAACCATTTACATGGGAAAATCCCCTCTAAAATTCATACTCACAATAAATCCATTTTATAACATGAATCACGTAAATTTCAAAATTAAAGGACACATTTTTGGCGCATAGAAAAGGGTCCAAAATGAAAATAAACTCATTTCTCTTGTAAAAACCACTTTTAATGATTTTACACCTTTAAATTCCTTTGAAAACTCAATTTTCACTTTTTACACAATGCATAGAACATATTAAAGGAAAAACACAATGAAACACACATGAAACATAATAATGTAACTTTGAGAACCCATTTTCATCACATGTGTATCTAATTTTTTTTTGAAAAACATGTTTTGTACCATAAAAACAATCCATAAAACACATTTAAACAACCAAGAATGCTTATAAAAGTCATCCAATAATGTAAATTCATGGAACCACCTGCCATACACTTGGAAACATCAAGAAATTAGTGTAAAACAACAATCACACCACCAAAAGACCTTATAAAAGTAAATTTTGAACGAAAGTAATCAATATTTCACCCCACATCACAAGATAAAACCCTATTTAGGCCAAAAAACCATATTTAAAATAAGAACTCAAAGAAGAGGGAGGAGAAACACTATAAAGAGGGAGAAATCAAGAGGACAAGATAAATTGCATGAAGATTATTGAAGAAACCAAACCAAATACAGCCCAAAATTGATGGTAAAAGGGAGAAAGGAGGGAGGGAGGAGGAACCTAGGGTGAAGGATCCCAAATGGGGAAGAAAAGGGTAGAAAGAGGGTTAAAATCGAAGAGGTAAAATGAGTAAATTTCCACTTTTTAATGACTTAGACAAGTCTCATGTATTTCCCACATTGTGTTAAAAACCATGAAAAAACTGTGCCTACCTCACTATCCAAGTGGAACATACCACATGGTTGGACCTCATGGTTTTCAAAACCCTATACCAACCAGTAGTGCAGAAAACGTTATTTACGTCACCATTTTTTACGTCAGTTATATATAATCGACGTGATAATCTGTGAAATGTGGTTTTTTTACGTCGGTTATTTTATAACCGACGTAACAAATGCGGTGAGTAGATTTTTAACGTCGGTTATTTTAATAAACGATGTTACAAATCACGCGTGTTCGGTTTATACGTCGGTTATAAATTAACCGATGTAAAAAACAAAAGTGCGGGGGTTTTTTATGTCGGTTATTTGATATCCGATGTAAAAAATGAGATATCTACTAGGTTTTTACGTCGGTTATAAAATAACCGACGTAAAAAACCAAAGAGCGGGGGGTTTTTAGGTCGGTTATTTGATAACCGATGTAAAAAACTCGTATATAACTCGTTTTTTATGTCGGTTATAAAATAAACGACGTAAAAAACGCAGCTTTTGAGGCCTTTTTGATGTCGGTTATTTTATAACCGACGTAACAAAACAACCCACAGAGTGTTTTTACGTCGGTTATACAATACCCGACGTAAAAAATTGTGATTTTTTGTGTCTTTTTTTATATCGGTTATAGAATAACCAATGTAAAAAACCAACACGCTTATTTTTTTTACGTTGGTTATAAAATAACCGACGTAAAAAAAGACATATCTGATACATTTATAAGATCGGCTATTATAATAACTGACGTTATAAATTTAAAAAAACAGTTTATAACGTCGGTTATTAAATAATCGACGTTATAAAACATTTAAAAAATTAACAAGCCCTGTGGATTGTCATTTACGATTTTTTGATCGACAGTCCGGCGACTCGTCTCTCTCGCACGGTAAACCCTAATCAACTTGTCGATCGTGCTGCGTTAAACTCGTTTTTCCTTCATCGTTTATCATATTTACTCTCCTCAGATCTATCATCTCAACTCACATCACTCAAGTAAGCCTTCCATGAATTTATTTCATTCATTTTTCTCCCAGATAGTATATATTTATGTTTTGCGATTTTTGTGTTTAAACTAGGTAAGATTATTCGATTTTGAACCCTCTTACCTCTTTTTTTCCATAATCATCTTATTTATCATCCCTAGATCTATTAGATCGACTCGCAATATTAATGTAAGCCTCAAATACTTCTATTTAGTTTGTTTTTGTTTCGCGAATGCCCGACATTGATGGTTATTTTTGTTGTCATTGACAAATAATGATCTCATTCACCTATATTACTGCATAGAATGGTTATTGATTAAATGTACGAATTCTGAAATGATATTTCATGTGTTGTTTCTACTTATGTTTATCCTATTTTATATGATAATCTATTAGACATATAATGTAATGCCTGTTGACCTCTATGACCCTTCGATGCATCGCTATGTCTCATGATTCCAAATAAAAATGGGTTCTGCTGAGGGCTTACCCTAGTATTTTTTGAGGCCTTGTCCAAGGCCTCGACAATATGTTTAAGATTTCTAGAATTATCCATTACCTCATTATGATATTAGTTATCGAGAAAACTTGTGATCATTTGACTAGTTGAATATCAATGGTTATTTTTAATTATCATACGATCATTTAAGTAGCCATATTTAATAATATTTAATTCCATCTATTTCATGCTGAAGTATATATTAAATTCATGTGTTTTTAGTTGTTCACCATGCCTAGTTTTTATATATAAACCATTGTTGGGGGGGGGGGGGGGTTTCCGGGGGGGTGGGGGGATGTCCAGAGGGTTGGGGGGTGTCCAGGGGGTGTCCAGGGGGGTGGGTGGGTGTGGGGGGCTGTCCAAGGGGGTGGAGGCCTGTCTAGAGGGTTTGGGGGGTTGTCCGGGGGCTGGGGGGCTTTCCAGAGGGTTGGGGGGTGTCCAAGGGGGTCGGGGGTGGGGGTGGTGTCCAGGAGGGGTGGGGGGGTGCTGTCTGGAGGGGTGGGGTGCTGTCCAGGGGGTTGGGGGGGGGGGGGGTTGTCTAAAGGGTTAGGGGGTGTCCAGCGGGGTGTCCAAGGGGTTAGGGGTGGGGTGGTGTCCAGGAGGGGTGGGGGCTATCCAGGGGGTTGGGGGGATGTCCAGAGGGTTGGGGGTGTCCAAGGGGGGTGTTCAAGGGGGTGAGTGGGTGTGGGGGCTGTTCAAGGGGGTGGGGGTCTGTCTAGAGGGTTTTGGGGGTTGGCTGGGGGTGGGGGGGTGGGGGGCTGTCTAGAGGGTTGGGGGTGTCCAGGGGGGTGGGTGTGTGTGGGGGCACTATCCAAGGGGGTGGGGGCCTTTCCAGAAGGTTTTGGGGGTTGTCCGAGGGGTGGGGGGCTATCCAGAGGGTTGGGGGTGTCCAGGGGGGGTGTCCAGGAGGGGTGGGGGTGCTGTATAGAGGGGTGGTGGTTGTCCAGGGGGTGGGGGGGGGGGGTGTCCAGAGGGTTGGGGGGTGTCCAAGGGGGTGGGTGGGTGTGGGTGGCTTTCCACGGGGGTGGGGGCCTGTCCAGAGGGTTTTGGGGGTTGTCCGGGGGGTGGGGGGCTATCCAGAGGGTTGGGGGTGTCTAGGGGGATTGACTACTACATCATGGTTTATGAGATTATGACATTATGATTGTGTCGTGATGATTGGATTTACATTGTGGTTTTCTCCATATGAATTTTTATTTTAAATATGATTTGATTCTAAGGTTTACTCCATTCTCTAAAATTTTCTATCAACCATGTAGGCGCCATGGTTTTCTTTTATTCAATGGAATTTAAAACTGTTATATCTAACTATATTTTGTTTTAATAATAATATTCAAGCATCTTTTTTTAAATATGCATAGATTTGTTTTATATTTCAAAATTGTTTTACATTCAAATTCTGATATTTTTCATATAAACTTATATTTGTCTTATCTTAAATATATATATATTTTTTATATTTGTTATAGGTAATAATGAGTCGAAGATGGATTACGGAACATCGAATGAGCAATGAATATGAGGAAGGTGTTGATGCCTTTTTGGAATTTGCTAAATGAAATGTTCCAAGTAGTGACATTTTTTTCTGTCCATTCCTGAAATGTTTGAATATGAAGAAGTTGAAAAGTAGAGAGATAAAAGATCATCTGATATGTCATGGTTTTAATCCGAGTTACAGCCCTTGGATTTGGCATGGTGAAACTGGATGAAATGTCACTGAAGATGATGATTCACAAGATGGTAACTCCAATGGAATTGAAGAAATGATTCGCGATATTGTAGCAGAACAAATTGAGATAGAACCGACAGTTGCGCGTCTATATGGTGATGCTAAAAAACCATTATATCCTGGTTGTATAGATTTTACGGTTTTGTCGGCGGTGTTAATATTGATTAACCTGAAGGCGAAACATGGATGGAGTGACAAAAGTTTTACAGAGCTGCTATAATTGATGAAAGACATTCTTCCAAAAGATAATGATCTTCCATATTCACATTACAAGGCCAAGAAAATATTATGCCTGATGGGATTGGGATACAAGAAAATAAATGCATGTCCGAATGACTGAATTATATATAGGAAGGAATATGAATTTCTGTCAGAGTGTCCTAAATGTGGGACATCACAGTATAAGGTGAAAGAAAAATTACAGGCTGATGTAGAGATTACAAAGCTCCCTTCAAAGGTATTTTGGTATCTTCCTATAATTCATCGTTTCAAACGTTTATTTGCTAATTCACATGATACAAAAAGGTTAAGATGGCATGCTGATGAGCGGGTATGTGATGGAAAAATATGTCATCCAGCTGATTTTCCATAATGGAAGAAAATTGATGCGCAGTATTCTACATTTGGAAATGAAATAAGAAATATCAGATTAGGGTTGTGCACAGATGGAATGAATCCATACCGAACCCTTGGTAGCACACATAGTTCATGGCCTATTTTATTGGTAATTTAGAACCTCTCTCCTGAAGTTTGTATAAAGCGCAAATATTTCATGTTGAGTATAATGATCTCTGGTCCAAAGCAACCTGAAAATGATATTGATGTTTACTTGTCACCGTTGATTGATGATTTGAAACTGTTATAGGCTGATGGTATTAGAGTGTATGATTCTTATAAAATCGATTATTTTTAACTGCATGCAGTGCTTCTGTTCACTATAAATGACTTCCCAGCATATGGAAATTCGTCTGGATACAGTGTTAAAGGGCATAACGCATGTCCAATTTGCGAACAATAGACGTCATATTATCAATTGCATCATGGGAGGAAAACAGTGTACATGGGTCATCAAAAGTTTTTTCCTATGGATCACCCTTATAGAAGACTAAAAAAGGAATTCAATGGACCACAAGAATTTGATACTGCTCCAAAACCTTTATCGCCATATCTTTATTTTGAGAGGGTGAGAAACCTTGATGTGACATTGGGAAAGACACATAAATCTGGTAATGATAGACATATTTGGAAGAAAAGGTCAATATTTTTTGAGCTACCATATTGGAGGTATCATGAAGTTAAACATAATATTGATGTCATGCACGTGGAGAAGAATATATGTGATTGTTTGATTGGAACATTGTTAGATATTAAAGGAAAGCTAAAGATGGGTTGAATGAAAGATTAGACTTACTATAAATGGGAATACATTTGGAGTTAGCTACCACTCCTAAAGGAAGATGAACATTTCTTCCCCTGGCTTGTCATACATTATTGAAGAGGGAGAAAATTAGCTTTTGTCAGTGCCTTCATGATATCAAAGTGCCTCAAGGTTATTCTTCAAATGTAAATTTTTTTGTCTCATTGAAGGACTTGAAGTTGATAGGTATGAAATCACATGATTGTCACGTCAAGATGCAACAAATTCTACCAGTTGCATTGCGTGGAATATTTCCCATTCGTGTTAGAAAGACTATGATGAAGTTGTGTTATTTTTTCAATTCAATTTGTAACAAGGAGATTGATGTGAATGCTTTGAACATTTTGGAAAAGGATGAAATTTTTATACTTTTTCAATTGGAGATGTATTTTCCTCCAACTTTTTTTGATATAATGGTGCATTTAATGATTCATCTGGTTTGAGAAATAAAGCTTTGTGGACCTGTATATCTTCGTTGGATGTATCCTTTTGAAAGGTATATGAAAATATTAAAGGGGTATGTTAAAAATCCATATCGACCTAAAGCCTCCATTATTGAAAAGTATATTTATGAGGAGGTAGCAGAGTTTTTTACGAGCTACTTGGTTGCGGTGAAACACATAGGTTTTCCTCTATCTCTCCATGAACGAGTTAATAATGAGGGAAAGGGGATTGGTGGCTTGAAATTCAAATCATTGTCAGCTGAACAGATGGAGAAGTTATAATCATACATCTTGAATAACATAGCTGATGCTCAACCTTATATCACATTTCATATTAATGAGTTGAAACAATGTCATCCAAAGAAGAAAGAAATGTGGATTTTGAATGAGCATAACAAAACTTTTTTTTTCATGTATTAAAAAGACTTTGCTTGGTAGATCAGATGTATCAGAGACATTAAAATGGATAGTGGGTGGTCCATGTTTAAATGTGATAACATGGTCCGGTTATGACATTAATGGATATACATTTCATAAGAAAGATCAAGACAATAGAAGTGCAGTTTAGAATAGTGGTGTATTGGTGTTTGCAGAAGCAATGCATTTTTCGAGTGCTAAGGACAAAAACCCAATTTTTGCATCAACTTCATATTATGGAGTGATTGAAGACATATGGGAGGTTGATTATTTTAAAATTAAAGTTCCTATTTTTAACTATAAATGGTTTATTGGTAACAACAGTGTCAGATACGATGAATTTGGAATGACACTTGTTAATCTGAATAGATTGGAATATACAGGTGATTCTTTTATAATGGAAACACATGAATTTTTTTTTCTATGTAGTAGATCAATCAGATATGCAGTGGGCTGTTGTTTTACAAGGGGAAAAAATATGTTGGTGAGGATGAAGTTGATGAAGATTCTGATTTATGTGAGATCCCTACTTCCATGGAAAGATTTACAAAACATAATGATGAGCATATTGAAGACATGGTTTGTTCCATAAGGAACGATCACGACGAAGGGATTTTGGAAAACAATCCATTTGTACATTCCTAAAATTACAAGTAACATATGTTTATTTCTTGTTTACATTTATTTTTTTCATAAATGCTAGATGTTGTAAGTTTTTTATTTATTAAAACATGTTTTAAAACAAAATAAGTATAAGTTTTTTTTTTGTTTTAAGTTTATTTAGTTTACTTTATCATGTTTACCATTAAATTAATTATATATCTATTATTTTTGTTCAGTGAAAATTACTTTACCATGTTTCCCAGGTTTACCGTGTTTACCATGTTTACCATCTTTACCATCTTTACCATCTTTACCATTTTTTAACATGCTTACCATATTACCAATGTTTACTATTACGTAACTTAGTACACTTTTCTATTTTCTGATTACAGTAGTATTAAAATATGTGAATTTGTATATTTTTGAACTAACATTTGTTTTTTCTATTTAAAGGATAATGACAGATCATTCAGTTGATCAACCACATGATTCTGGAGATGAGCATATTGGTCATACCTCTGGGGAGGAACATTCACATGCTCCTATTACGACAAAGAGTTCAAAGGTTGCTAAACATGGGTGTACACATTTACCAAAATTATCAGTTGTGTGTATGCAGGATCAGAGGATATTCGTTGAGTTTGATGATGATGATATTCCTAGAGGTCCAAATGAAAAATATTTTAAGAGTTTTGTAGCAACTCAGGCTAAGAGAAAAGTAAGCATTCTGTATGATGAATGGAGAAGTGTGGATAAAGAGATAATCTCTCAGTTATGGGAGACGATTTTGGTAAGATCTTTTTCTATTATTTTAATATTATTTAAATGTTTCTAGTATATATAATATGTTTAACCTCTTATTTATCAGATGACATTTGATATTCCTGACACTAGAGGAGTCTGGAAGAAATGCTTATCATTGGATTCAAGGAGATGGAGGGATTTCAAATCAACCCTCTCATCTGATTTCATTTATGGTCATAGGAGTCATGACAATCCATGTCGTATATATCCTTTTATAGATGAAAACACATGGAGACAGTTTTTTGAAAGTAGAAGAAAAGAGTCATTTTTGGTAAGGGCAGTGTAAACTTTTATAAGATTTCTTATATAAATGATCTTATTAACGTTTTGTTAATGATTTCTTATTCTTAATTTACAGAAAACAAGGAAAGATAATCAGGAGATCCAATCTAAAAATGTATACCCTCATAGTTTATCTCGGGGAGGGTATGAATTATTGGAAGAACAAATTATGGCGGAAAAATTTCAACAACTAAGAGCTGAGTTTTCAAGCTCTGGAGAGGTGGCCCCTCCATCCCCTCTATCTAGACATGAAAAATGGAAGAGATATCGGAAGGGAAAAAAAGGGTAATATCTTTCAGATGAATCGAGAATCATAACTGAGAGGATTTTAAGATATATATTTTATTAATTTAAGTTAACCATTTTTTTCATATAATTTCAATCATTACAAAAATGTTTAATTAATTAATACATGACTCTCTTGAGGAGAAGAGTTCACAGGGGACATTTACAGCTACTGGGAGGGATGATATTTTATCTGTAGCATTGGGAAGGCTCGAACATCCTGGTCATGTAAGAGGATATCCGATAGGTGTATCAGTAAGAAAAGTGTTGCCAAGTTCTTCAACTTCAAACATTGAGGGGGTTTATAAAAAAATAGAATCCTTGGAGGATGAAGTTCATAATATTAATTCAATGATGGATGACAAGATTAGAGCATCGGTGCAGTCTATGTTTTCAAACATGCAAAAACAATTTCAGACTGCAGCTCCCACTCCTCCACCTCCCCCTGCAGACCCCATTATTTATCCTCCACCTCCGCCAGTAACTCCCACTCCCCCACCTCAGCCTGCTGACCCCATTTTTTATCCTACTCCTCCACCGCAACTTCCTACTTATTGTGAGTTGTATGTTGATGATTCTCAACATCATATAGTAGCATATGGGTTGGTATATTGTATAGGATATACAGTTCATCATAAAAAATTAGAGGTAGAGAATCAGAGGGTCACTATACAGGATATTATAGATAGATCAGCTCGGGTACCATTACCTACAGATGAGGTGGTGATAGTTAGACATAGTATCGGCCATTTTTTAATTTGTCCATCCAGACTTCTTCGACTCATTACCATAGAGGTATGAATGTTATATCTTTTATTTTATTTTTTTATTAAAGTTGTTTTATCATTTGAAAACTAATATATTTTTCAATTTATTTTTACAGGAATACTTCAAAGGTAAAGAAATACTGTATAGACAACAACAAACACAAATGGCTATGAAATCAGATACAGATTCTAGTAGTCTTGACAGATTGTCGAGATATTCAAATTTGTTGGCGGGCCATTATGAGTTTCCAATGGAAGATCATGTTTGTGGACGTGAAATAAATGTGGGGATTATGAAAACTGATATCATGGAGCTTGTTACTGGAGATAAGTTGGGCATCAACGTGGTGAAAATTTTTTTCCATGTAAGTCTTAACACCTTTTCCCTGCATTATATTTATTAAAAATGTCTACTTATGTCTATTTTTTATTAGTTATCTTTATAAAATTTGTGAGAGGAATGAGATGACATATGTATATGGATTCATGGACCCGCAATTGATTTCTCCTAAAGCATGTGCATTGGATGAGGAACAAAGAATGCTTTATATTACTAAAAGACTTGAAAAGAATACAGTCACACAATGTTGGATGATGACTTTTTGTGAGAGTTATGAAACACATCTCTCTCAAAGAGTTAATTATCTTTTAACATAAAAAACCACTAATGTTAAATTTCCTTTTATCAGTGATCATTGGATGTTAGGATTTTTTGACCAAGGGAGAAAGCACTTTATTGGATATGCTCTGTCCATGATGATGTGCGAGAAAGTTTTAAGAATATATTAGAAAAGTAAGTTTCAATTTCTCAATAGTTTTATATATTATAATGAATTTTAAATTTACCCCATTAGTATTATTTTCTAACCGGGCATGGGCCTACTTTTGAAAAAACACAAAGAAAAGGAATGGAAAGATCAAATATGTAAATGCGAAGGTAAATATCCATTTATAATTTGTACTTTTTGATTTATTACACTAAAATAATATATTCAATTTACACTCATTCAAACAGAATTGTCATGAACAAAAAGGAGTCATCGAATGAAAATATTATATGTTAAGATTTATATATGAAATAATAACAACTGGGGCAATTGTGAATTTTGACCTGGTAAGATTTCCTCTTAAACTTTGCCATAATATTTCAATTTGATTTACTCATTATACACGTTAACTAATATCCTTTTCATTTGTAGCTTTTTGATGACCCTAAACCCTATAATGCTGAATACATGAAAGACTTACAAGTGGAGTGGTAAAATTATTTTACAGGTTTGATTAAATTTTAGTTGTTTGTAATGTAAAATGTAATTTTGAATATTGTCGTTGTAATTGTGTATTTGGTAGTAGTTTAGGTTGGATTTAGTTTTTTTGAAGTTGATAGTGTAAGTTTTGAATGTTATAAATGTGAATGTTTAATTTTTCTCTACTTCTTGTTTTGGTCTACTTATAATGGTTTTTCTGGTATGGATTCTGGTCTGGGGGGGGGGTTTCAAGGGTGTGGGGGGGTATTCAGTGGGGTTGGGGGTGTCCGGGGGTCTGGGAGGGCTATCCGGTGGGGGTGAGGGGCAGTCCAGGGGTGTGGTGGGGGCTCCAATGGGGTTGGGGAGGGTTGTCCAGGGTGTGTGGGGGTATACATGAGGGTGGGGGGGGGGGGGGGGGGGGTTGTCCCGGGGTGTTTGGAGCTGTCCAGGGGGTCGGGGGGCAGTCCAGGGGTGTGGTGGGGGCTGTCAAGTGGGGTGAGGAAGTGCTGTTCAGGAGGGTGGGGGGTGGGGGTTGTAGAGGGGTTTTTGGGGCTGTCCAGGGGGTCGGGGGGCAGTCCGGGGGTGTGGCGGGGGTTGTCAAGTGGGGTGAGGGGGTGAGGGGGTGCTGTTCAGGAGGGTGGGGGTGGGGGGGGGGGAAGTCCATGGGTGTGGTGGGGGGCTCCAATGGGGTGGGGGAGGGCTGTACAGGGTGTGGGGGGTATACATGATGGTGGGGGGGGGGGGTGTCCCGGGGTGTTTGGAGATGACCAGGGGGTCGGGGGCAGTCCGGGGGGTGGTGGGGGCTGTCAAGTGGGGTGAGAGGGTGAGGGGGTGCTGTTTAGGAGGGTGGGGGGGGGGGGGGGGGGGTTGTCGAGGGCTCTTTAGGGATATCCAGGGGGTCGGGGGCAATCCAGGGGTGTGGTGGGGGCTGTCAAGTGGGGTGAGGGGGTGCTGTTCAGGAGGGTGGGGGGTTGTCGAGGGGTGTTTGGGGCTGTCCAGGGGGTCGGGGGGTAGTTTAGGGGTGTGGTGGGGGCTCCAATGGGGTGGGGGAGGGCTGTACAGGGGGTATACATGAGGGTGGGGGCTATCAAGTGGGGTAAGTTTTTTATGTTATCAATGTAAATGCTTAAATTTGATTTAGTTCATGTTTTGATCTCCTTCTATTTTTGTGGTACGAATTATTGATTTGGTTTCTGGTTGATTTTGGGGGAGAGAAGAGGACTGCAGTCGATTTTTTTCAAAAAATTTTTTTGTCTTCCATGTCTGTTATTTTATAACCGAAGTGATAAATAAATCGAGAAGGGTTTATCACGTCGGTTATATAATAACCGATGTGATAAAGGACCTGGGAAATTATTTATCACATCGTTTATTGATTAACTGACGTGATAACCCCCCCCCCCCCGAACTGGTTTAGCACGTCGGTTATTAAATAACCTATGTGATAAACCATCGCCCAGGAGTTTATCACGTCGGTTCTTAAACAACCAATGTGATAAACTCCCCCGCATGTGTTTATAATTTCGGTTATTGTATAATCGATGTGATAAATCCCCCCCGGTTTATCACGGTGGTTATATAATAACCGACGTTATAAACCCCCCCCCCCCGGGTTTTTTCACGTCGGTTATTAATTAACCGACGTGATAAACACCACGATGTTATTTTTGTTACTTCAGTTTTTAAATAACCGACGTAAAAAACATTATTTATAATGTCATCCGTATTAACTTTGTCTAAAAAACCGATGTAAAAAATGAAAAATAACCGACGTAAATTACGTTTTATGCACTAGTGAACTGTGCGTTCACGATTATCCAAAATGGAAATTGGTTGTATGCTTACCTCGAAGAGGGTGCACAGTTTCCCCTAACCATGTTCCAATTGTTCTCCACCTACTATCAAGCCCAAAATATCCATTTTAAAAAAAACATAAGGGGAAACCCAAGGATAAATACCAAATTGAAAATATACAATATATTATGTCAAAATAAAATCATAGATTTGACAATTCTCCCTACCATGAAAACTTTCCACCCTCATAAGTCAACTTGGAATTTGATTAGAGAACAAAAATGGATATTCTTTAACAACTAAATAATTCCACTCCCAAGTCTCATGTAAATCATCACCATGATTTCAAATAACTCAGACCAACAGAATGGACATTTTATGAAGCACTTTCTCTAGAATACAAAGTCCGCACTTGGTACTCAAACACTGACAAATCCATCTCCAATTCCAACTCTTCCCAATTCAAAACATGTGAAAAATTTGGATTATTCCTTTTCAAATTATATACATGGAACATGCCATGGATTGATGTCAACTTAGAAGGAAAATATAACCTGTATTACACCTTACCAATCTTCTTAGAAATTTCAAAAGGTTTGACATATCTTAGTGTTATCTTCCCTTGCTTACCCAAATGACGATGACCTAAGAAAGTTTCAACTTTTAAAAACACATAGTTACCCATATAAAACTTTAAATATGGGTTCATCTAATAAATATAAGACTTGTGATGGATCTATTCTATAAAAAAATTCTTCCAAATCAAATTGACTTTATCAGAATTCTCTCTGCCAAGGATTGTTCCTAATAAAGAGGTTTCACCCACCTTATTCCAACACAAAGGCGACCAACACAGATGACTATAAAGTTCCTCAAAGGGATCCATTCAAATTGATGATTGATAACTATTGTTATATGAAAATTTCACCAATCCCAAATGGTTATTCAATGAACATCCAAAATCCAACACACATACCTGGAGAATTTCTTTCAAGATATATCTAGCCCGCTCTTTCTAACCATCTATTTGAGGGTGTTATGTCATACTATACTTGATCTATTAATCCACTACCTTCTAAAGGCCTTCCCAAAACCAAGAGGTAAAATCAGGATCCCTTTTAGAAACAATTGCTGATAGGAAACCATAAATCTTTACAAACTCTTAAACATACAATCAACCCAACTCATCCAATTCGGATGAATATCTAATTTGAATGAAATGGGATGATTTAGTTAGATGACCAGTCACTACCCAAATAGAATTCCTCCTACAAGGTGTATGAGGTAAGATAAAAATAAAATCCATGGTGATATCTCCCCACTTCTAGGTAGAAATAGTTAGTGGATGATGTAAATCAGAGTTCCTTTGGTGCTCTACATTAACTTTATGACACGTATAACACCAAAATACAAAGTCAGATATATCCCACATAATACTTGGACACCAGAACTACTGATGCATGTCATAGTACATCTTTATAGAACCAGGATGAATAGACTATTAATACTAGTGGATATTCTGCATCACCACATTCCATAATGACAACAACACCACCACACGACCTATAAAGAAAAAATATACCTCATGAGACAATGAAAATTCACAATGAAACTCCCCACAATTATGGAATTTCATAGAACACTTGAATAACTCATCACTAGGTTTCTCCCACTAAATCAATTCCAGAAGGGAAGGTGTCATCTGAACACCTGCCAAGGAAACACCTTCACTACGATCCTTGGTCTCAAGATGCATCGGGGTGAAATGACCCATCAACATCCACTCATCACTGGACTCTTCCAAAGTTTTCACTTGCACTTTCCTCCAAGAATCTACAATCATAGTTTTATTTCCTGGACTATAGACTATATAAAAATTAAAACCCTGAAGGTACTCAACCCAATAATGTTTTCTTAAATTTATATCCCTTTAGAAGAATATATAGGACAATCTCTTCTGATCAAAATAAACCACTAATTTATCCCCAAAAATATAATGGAACCACATCTTAAAGGAATTCAACATCATTCCTAACTCCAGGTCATGGGTTGGGTTATAATTTTCATGTGGCTAGTGTTAGCGAGAACTATACACCACAACAGGGTCATCTTGAATCATTACACACCCAAGACCCATAACTGAGGCATCACAATAGGCCACATATCCCTTTATAGGTTATGAAAATATCAAAAAAGGGGATATGGTTAACCACTACTTAAGCTCATAAAAGGATGGTTGAAAGTCTGAGATCCTCTAAAAATTTACCCCTTTCGGGGTAAGAATAGTCATAGACAAAGAAAGCCGAGATAAATCTCAAAAAATCACCTGTAATATCTAGCCAGGTCTAGGAATATCCTTGTCTCAAAAACATTATATGGTTATTCCCATGATATCACTAGTCTGGTCTTCTTGGTTTCCAAAAAAAACCCCTTGATCCAAGGTCACCTAGCCTAGAATGTTCACTTTACTGATATATAATTTTAACTTAGAAGGCATCACATAGAGACATTGATTCTAAAGAGTGCCTAAAACAATCCCCAAATGTCTCTCACACTCCTCACCGGTCCCAAAATAGACCAGGATGTCATCCAAAAATACCACAATAAATGAATCAAGATTCTAGTAGAACACCCTATTTATAAGCTCCATAGAGACCTCTGGATCATTCCTCAACCTGAAAGGCCTGACCAAGTACTCAAAATGATTATACCAACTTTGAAAGTCTATTTTCGGACCATCCGCCTCTCTAAGTATGACTTTTTGATATCCAGAACACAATTCAATCTTGTAATACCACCTTTACCCATTAAGCTGATTTAAAAGGCTATCAAAATGGGGAAAAGGTTATTTTTTATTGATCGTTACCTTATTAAACTTCTAGTAATCAATGCATAATAGGAGAGATCCATCAAGATTTTTCACAAATAAAAATGGGGTGGCCCAAGGTGAGAGGCTCAAGAGAAAGAATCCTTTGCGTTATAAATATTCTAGCTATAAATTTAATTCCATCAACTCAATGGGGGCCATACAATATTAGGGAAGAGATATCACCTGGGTTCCCAGTGCCAAATCAATAGTGAACTCCACACCCTGATCAGGTGAATAAAATGATAAATCCTATAAAAAAACTTCTGGGAACTCATCCACCATTGGAGGTAATCCAATATCAGGAGAACCATAATCATCCTAACACATGAGAGTAATGAGATATAATAAACAAGATTTCCCAATTACATAAGTGGAGGTCCAACATATCTTCATCGAGGATTCCATTCACCCTGAAAATCCTGGGTACTTATATCAGGTTCCACAAAACATACTCACCCCCGATGAAAATCAATCTGTGCCTAAAAACACCCCATCTAATCCATAACATGGATCATTTAAAATAGGAATATATCTAAAACTATAAAATCCCATTCCAACTCAACCCCTGACTTTGTGAGTTCACAAGACAGACACCTGAAACCCTAATCTCACTTCTTAACAAGCAATTCTACCAACTCCATCGCATACGACATGAGCTCGATTAGTAACTTTAACACATACACAAGACAGAAATATATGCATGAAATAGAGGAACCATTATCAAATAAAACAACACATAAATATGATTCAATATTAATGGTGCCTCAATTTTTCGTAATCCCTGCATCTGATTCCACTGGTGCTGGTTTCACGACACAAAATTCCCTTATCTTATCTGGAACCTAAGAATGACAACTTCCTTACGGATATAACCTTATCTAAATATTAGTATAGGATGATCCAACCCTACTTACATGACCTCCAAATTGATATCCCAATATCATGTATGGTTATAGATGAGGTGAAATCCTTATAGAAGCCACAAATCTTACACCACTCTGATATGGGCATGCCACTATACAAAATTGCTACCAGTTCCCCGTAGCTTTGAATCGGTGAAAAGATCTAGGTGGAGATGATAATGATGATTTAATGTTCCCTTCCTTTACACACTAATGGAACATAACTAAACAAAATTTTAATCCAAAAACAAAGACAACTGATAAGGATGTCCTGAACTACCACCTACCTTCTTCCCCAACTCGTCCTTTCTATTCTTCATAGATAAACTTCCACTTCCCACTGTTTACATAACACCAGAGAAATAAGATTTTCTCTTATGATCAATATTCACCATAATATAATGATCAACCACTTTATCATAAGTTTTAATCTTGAATAACAAGATCTGGGTTCAGATTTATGGTCACAACCCCATCATAAACTGTTGAGCCTTCAGTTTGTCATTATAAACGATATCAAGTGCATACAGAACTAGCTCAGGAAAGTGTTCGACATACTCCATCATAGTTCGGTCTCCCTGGTTAATCTCCAATTATTCCCAGGACATGGAAAAAGAAAACATTCTAGGGAAATAATGCTTATTTAAGATATCTTTGAAATATTTTTAATTAATCTACTTGTTTTTTCTCGATTACACCACTAATTTCCACCACTTTTGACTAGGACCATACAGTATAAACGAAGAACATTTCACCATAACTTCCTCAAGAGTGTCAAGAAACTCAAACATATTATTTATCATTTCAATCCACTCCCCTATTTCCTAAGGTTCTATGCTACCTTTAAAAGAAGGAGGCTTGTTTTTAAAGAGCTATGAGGATTTATCCTTTCCAGGGATTGGTTCAAATTCCCTAACCTAAGAAGGAACAAAGCCCACTCCTTTACCCAATGATTGTACAGAACAAGCCACTACTTCCACTATCCTCTGTTCAATTGGTGAGGGAGAACTCTCTTTTATCTCTTCCCATGTTTGTACATAAATTATACAAGGAGGCATCTTACTACACAAGTGACAACCGAAAGGAAAAACATTTTGATAATTTCAATTAAAAACAAAACACACTAAAATTTTTATAAAAAAAACATTACAAATCCATAAAAATAATAAGTATAACAAAACCACTCTACTCTTACCAAATTTCTATATAAAGTCTTTAGATTTTATGTCTCACCTGGAGGAGAAGTCAAACCAAATTTCCCAACAACCCATGGAGACTTGGGCCCTGTCATGAGGTGTGCTGGCCATACACCCTACTCGCAACCAGAACCTTAGGACCCAAAAATACTAGTTGTATTGTATCCATACTCTTTCCACAAATAACATGACCCAAAAAGGGCTTGTCCTGCTCTGATACCATTTTTCATGAACTAAGCTAGAGTTCCATCTAACTCAACACCTGACCCTATTCATGGCATTACCTGGAGGGAGTTTCTGATACCCATGTGATAGAAACTATTGTCTAGATATCAACACTATACTTTGGTAAGAATTTCACCCATTAATATAATCATGAACAACCAAAAATAATAAACATCACAATAACTGATAACTATAACCAATTGAGGTATAATAATTTTTAGATCCAAGTTGACTAATTTGACCCAAAAAAAGTACTATAACTTAAAGGGATAAACAGAACATCTAAAAAATCTTTTATGCGACAAGAGGTACATTACTCTCAAGACACCACCATAAACACCAGTAAGAAGTGGATCACTAACAACTGGATCCACCATCACCACCATGACACATCTTTCCCTTAACTGGGTTATACAAAACAAATTACACATACACCCAAAGGTGTATGCAAGGTGTGATAAAAATTCCCATATGATTACACACAAAAGAAAAGATTCCATTATATAACATTAGAAGGCAAATCAACATGAACATCAACATATGAAAATTTAAAACATTTCCAACAAATTTTTTTAAAGAAAACTCTCCCAAGAAAAACTTTTTAAGAAAACGTTTTTTCACAAAAAATATTTATTGAAATAAAAAATATACATAAGGTCTATTGTATACCGATGGATTAAACCACATCACATAAGCATCATGTGACAAAAGATAACCATGGGAAAATCCATAAAGTTAACTAGAACAAGTGGGAATTTATGAACCTCATAACTTAGTAATAAATATCCTCCAAATCAACTACCAATAGCATTCCCATGAATGTGCCACTAGAGGGGATCCCATCTTAAAGATCCATTGGTATTCAAATCATAATCCAATACCAACAATGTTCCTATGCACAAGCCACTAGTGGGGATACCATCCCAACAATCTAGTTTTCTCCAAATCATAAGCCAATACCAACAACGTTCCTATGCATGAGCCACTAGAAGAGATCCCATCCCAACATTCTAGTGTTCTCTGATCATATACATGTTTATTTAGTATTGTAATTTGTAATCCTACTAGATGAATCAGGTCCTCAGTCACATCCGAATCAACAAGGGTACTTGTTCTAGTTCTCCCACCAAGATACCCAGGATTTCCTTTGTGGTCAAATTCTATTTCACATATCACATAAATCATCACATTTATATAAACATGAAAAACAACATAAGAACATAAGAAAATTACCCCTTTCACATTTTAACATTTTTCCAATGACCAAAATCCACATAGAAAGCACTATTTTCCATAAAAAACAACTTTAAATTTCATACACACACCTAAACCATTTGGAAATACATTTCACACCACTTTCACAATGTATGAACACTCCATTTTTTTTGTATTTTAACATAGAAACACATTGAGGTTAAGTGGGAACCACTTACAAGCATACAAAAAAAGGGAACACATAACTATTATCCAACCATAATCCACCTGAAAGAAAACAAAACATCCAGAAAAAACAAAACAAAATTCAAATTTAAAACTTATAATAAAAAACCACTACCGCACCAGGATGCGCTAAAACATCATATCCAAATTAGAAAAAAAAAACAAGGCAAATGATGACCTACGAAACCTCATGTCACATATTATGCTACAATATCTATTTTACACCATGAAACCATACCCTATATCACTATCATCTTCACTTGCAATGCCGGTGAGAGCATCACACTGGAACACCTGTTCACTAAAGGGAAAACACCCACCAGAATCCATCAGTGCTATAAAAACTACACCATGAAAAAAAATGATGTCAAATAACCAGTTGAATAAGCTCCACAATACCACAAATAAAAAGTCTAGATAGGACCCAAAGTCAAATTTGAACCCATCATGATGAATTCATTATGGAACGTCATCAATCTCTTGAAATACACATAAAAAACCATGATAACCATCTCTAAAGTCTGAAATGGGGAATTATGTTGGGATCTAGGTACCAAATCATAGTAAAACCATTGACAATTGGCCATAATCATCACTGTTTCCAGCAACCTTGAAGGGAACCATAAATAAGAGGACCAACGGTGATAGCATGGACACCGTTAGGATCACAATATAGAGGAACACATATTAAATTCAACTATTTCCATGGGAAAAGACCCTTTCAAATTCACACTCACAACAAATCCTTTTTATCAGATGTTTCACATCACTTTAACAATTCAAAGACACATTTAAGGATAAAAAAGGTGAAAACATATAGTAAAACCCCATTTTTCTTAAAAAACTGAATTTCAACAAATTAACACCTTTAAATATCTTTGAATTTTTTTTGAACCTTTCACACAAGGCATATAACATATTCTAAAAGCACCATAATGAGAAAAAATTTAAACACGACCACTTTTTATTATTTTCATCACATGTGCATCACAAATTTTTTCAAGAAAATGTTACACACCACACAAACAATCCATATAACACATTTAAAGAACAAATAATGCATATCAAAATCATACAATAATGTATAATCATGGAACCACCTACCTCACACTTGGAAACTTATATAAATTTGTGTAAAACCACATCTACACCACCACAAAACCATATAAAGGAAAGGTCGAAAAAAAATCATTAATAATTAACCCCTCATCCCATGATTAGATTTTGTTTAGTTTAAAAAACATACTTTAAAATAAGAAATCAAAGAGGAGGTAGGATAAACCATAGAAATAGGGAGAAATCAAGAGGATAAGGGAACTTACTTAGAGATTCTTCGAGAAACCACTGCAAATATTCCCCAAAATTAAAGGTCTAATAGAGAATGGAGGGAGGAAGGAGGTTCCTAGGGTAAAGGATCCTGAATTTTGAATAAAGGGTAGAAAATATGGTAAATATAAATGAGGGAATATGAGTAAATTTCAACTTTTTAATTACCTATACAAGTTGCATAGTTTTCCCGCACAGTTTTCCAAATCGTGTAGAAACCGTGCATCCTTCACTGTCCAAGTGTAGCATGCCACATGGTTAGTCCAAACTATTTTCCAAACCTTGTGACAACCATGCAGCTACCACTGTACAGAATGGAAAATGGTCACACACTTACCGAGAGGTGGGAACATAGTTTCCCATAACTATGCGCCAACTGTGTGCCACCTGCTATCAAGCCCAAAATCTTTATTTTCAGAAAAAATTCATGGTAAAACTAGAAATAAATATAATAATGTGATATTAAGGTATAAATATGATCCTCATGATTCTTTATCTATAACACCTTTTCTCTTAATTTTCCCTCTAAATTCAAAGTGTGACAATTCCTTTGACTGTACGTTGTCTTCACCTGCCCTTTATGTTTTTCCTTGTGGAAAATCATAGATTCCTCTTATTTGTTTCTTCTATTATATACTATCTTTCCATTCTTGAATTTCTTCTTCAATAACATCACTTTTTTTTCTTCTTCATCAGCTTATTATCTTTTTATAAGTCTCTTATGAGAGAACAATACTTACCTATTTCTGTCTTTATAAGGTTCACTTCATTTTTGAAACCTTAAATATCCTCTTATTGGTTGCACCAATAACCTCATGATTTATTACACGAAGAAGTTAATTCATTTTCAATATACAAGATGATATATAATTGGCATATTTAGATTTAAACATATAATTCCATATAGAGTCAGAATCAGATACACATTTTCATATTGAATCACATTTATTTATCTAGATATGAGTACCTAATTTTTTGATAGCCTTATTCTGGATCTTCTTCCATTGAATTTTATACAAGTGACATTATTATTTTGTTCAATACACATGAAGATCATTAAATAATTTATGCACATAATCCATAAGTGTTGATATATGAAGAATCCCTGATCTCTTACAGAAACCAGATATTTAATATATCCCCATGTAAGATATCATTTCTTTAATATGGAAATTCAGCACCCAACAATCTCTCAAGTGGGAGAATATTCATTTGAATCATTCCATCTTCATTTTTTTGTTAGCCTGTGCTACTAGGTGGTTTATGTTTTTGATGATAGACACTTGTGACTCGAAGAACTCTTCATTTTGATGTGTATATAGAAATTTCTTATAACTAAAAATAACATCATCACCATACAACACCCCTTTATATTTTGTGAAAATACGGGGTCAATAAATAAAAAAGTACAAGAGTAATTTGTATTTCACATTATATAGAACTTTAATAAGCATTGAATCCTTTACCTACTAATGATTATATGATTGAAGACATGTTAGGATAATAGGGAATAGATCCACATCATTCTACAAATCCATCTACATATAAGGGTGGAGGTATGTATGAATGTAAATGTATTTATTTTTTAATTAATCATTAAACATATATATGAACATATATCTAAATATTTATGAAACTCTTTTCAATAGGATAATACTTAGCCACTTATTCCACTTGTAGGATAGGCCTTGGTCTTGGAATTTCATCTTCGAATTTTGACATGACCCATAATGTATCATTTAAAGAGAGATACCATCCAATGGTAGTGGGTTCCCTTGAATTTATTTTCTAGTTGGGTTATATCATACATGAACCAGATATATTTTCATTGAATACATGTGAAAAGGATTCATTACGTTAGGAAATATAGGATCATCTATGGAGGGAAGTTCAGGTAAGAGGATCATTTCAGTTTCTTAGATATGTTTTAAAAAAGGCTAATACATGTGATAATTTTTTTCTTAAATAAAATAATATGAGAGTGTATACAAATGATTTTCATCCAATTTGTATGGAAAAATTTCATTAAATGTGAAAATATCATAATGGGAGAGTCAAGAGGGATCACTGGGTACCAAATGTGGGTGCCCTAGACATTTTGGATAGAGTATCAAGAGGGGTTCTCCCGTATTAGTGGCATGATTTAGTTTAATATTGGTCCACCAAGGCTGTAAGAATGAATCTATTTATTTTAGTTTATATATTTTGAAGAATGTGTCTCATTTTACATGTTTGATATTTGAAATAATTGAATGTAGGAGGTGGAAATACATCATTCTAAGAATCATGTGTTGTAGAGACCACCTCAAAGACTTTGAAATCATCACGTGTCCAAGATTAAACATGATTTATTTATTATTTTCCTTTTAAATTTATTATTTAATATGTTTTTTATTCTATATTTATATCTTATTGATCTAGAGTTACGGGAGAATGGTGTAATGAATGATAAAATGTCAGAGTGGATGATGACTCATGATCGAAATGATCGAGAGGTTGTAGATCTTACCAAAAGTTCTTGTATTAATGATCAATACATATATAAATATGTATATACATATACATTTATATTTATATATTACATAGGCTCAATTTTGGACTGAGTTAGCGCATATTCTAGAGGATCAACGACAACATTTCTTTTGATGGGATGAGATATTCCATCACATTATTGGTCATGATGGACATAGATATAGTTTGACCTATTTAATGGTGATTCCTCAATCTATAGTTTCATGAATTGCGACTATGGATCCTGTTTTTGAAGGGATAAAATTTCAGGTGAAAGATATGGAGGCACAGATGCGTGCTTCTGAGGAGGTAAATTAAAATCCATTAGTTGAGGTTAGAGCACTGTGGGAATATGTGCATTAGGGTGATGGTGGAGAGGACCATGTGACATAAGTTTAGAAGGAATTTATTTATTTATTTTTTATTACATTAATTATTATCATCTTCATAATTTTTATTTTTTACCATCCCCTACCACATCAGACAGAGGTATCAGTCATGGCCCTACATGACACATCAAATTTAATAGGTGTGTTTTGTTTTATCTTGCTAGTTTCTCATTAAAATTGGACATGTCATTTTTTTTGTATCTTTTAGAGGATCAAATAAATTTTTAGTAAATTAAAAAATCACAAAAAATATGTTGGAATTTTATACCTTCCAATTCACATTGGTAAATTACAAACCTAATATAGTCATTAAAACTCCCATTGATAATACACTAAGGTGTGGTAGAATCCTCATTTCTCTACTTTTTATAACAAGGTACTCATATCAGTGCAAGTTTCAACTACTTAATGTTGGATAGTTCTTCATGATATTAATATAGGATCATAATATATTTTTATGATTTTGATTATTTATTCAGTAATGAATAGACCACAAAGAATATTTTGAATATAATCTTCATTTGAAATGAATTATTAAAACTCAATCATACTATTATGTAGACTGGAGTAAACTTTAAACAACTCAAGATTATTTTTTTGAACTTATAAATAACCCTTATGTCACTTTAATAACTTTCTTATTACCATTATACATGTCCTAGTTTGTAATAACTACCTTTAGGTAGCCTTTAGTTATTCAGAGTTTCCTTAACATAGCTCATAGTCTACCTTTACATAGGCAATTCAATATTCTAATGAGCATTATGTAAACAATATTAGTTTAGGGTTACCTTTATTCATCCAATTCAACTCAAAACCAACCCTTATATAGCCAATTTTGTTCCAAAGATATCATTTTGTTGATCTATAGAATTATATACAACATTTATACAACTTAGTGTAATTCATGTTACCATTACACATAGTAAGAGACATGGTCTCACCTTTATATAGCTCTATTCCATCCCATATTATATTTATGAAGGTTAGATCTAGTGATATTTAGATATATAGTGTAATTCATAGTTTACCATTATACAACCTATATAAACAGAGGGTTACCTTTAGACAAGTAACAAATTCAACTCAAAATTATTTTAGAAATTTATTAACAAATCAAAAGTCCTTCCATCTCCCATTAACTTTTATAGACATGTTATATCACCAGTAAACACTTGTCTTTTTCATGGAGATTATTGAAAAAAATCACCACAGTATAAATCATAAGGATAAAAATCCTCCATGATGGATCAGTCCCATCAAACCTACATCCCTAAAAACAGAGGTTCGTACATCAATAATCTATAAGACACAACCTAGTATAGGATTTCCTCACTATAGAACCAATGAATAAAAACACTAATATTTAATTACCATTTCTTATACATTAATACATGTACTGATCAGATCTTCTCGACTGACTAATACATGATATCCAACATAAATCATTAATAGCTACCTGTACTAGGATCATAAGGAATTCCCACATCTAAATCCTCATAAAAACCATCTATATTGAGGTTTATACCCTCCATTAGATAATAAGGAACACATCACTATATGTATTCTCTTACACCACACCTTGAGAACAATTCATGATAGGTTCCAATATCAAACATGTTTCACTCCTCATAGGCTATTCTCTTCCCAGCCAATGAAACTCTTTTCTAATATCAAGTGTGAATGAACCATGTCACCAAAATCCAATCCATTTCTAATAACCCCACTCAACATAGAGGGAAATTTCCCATTTCCTTCAAACCTAGGGAAAACAATCCCAAAAACAATTACTCAAAAATCATTACTAATCCCAAAGTCAGACACTCACTTATTCACAACCCAACAACCTAACACATAACAAACATGTACTACCTTATACTCATCTAAAATTAATGATCATACACACCCATACTACCCGATCACAAAACCCATCTATTTCTCCCATGAGTAACACACTATCAATTCTCAGCTCATGATCCTAAAACACCAACTATGCTCTTAGTTCATATCAGTCTCATCTTCCTAGAATAACCATGGTGCATTATTTCTAAAAAATCCTAAAATATCACTCTTTATAAGGAATAACACACAGTCACCCCCCACTTGGGAGCCATTCCTTAAACGATAAGAATTTACCCACTATCATACCATCTTAGATATGACCATAATATGCATCATCATTAGAAAATATTGACGATGTCTCTATGGAAAGACATCCAATTTATCATACACACTAAAACTAACCATGACAACAAAATAACTACAAGTTATTTACAACAAAAAATTAAAATCAAAATCTATTACTATATCATATATCTATAAACACTACCAATTCATCTATATCATAATCTGAAGAACGCACCCACACTTCTAATATCTAAGGAAACTCACATGTTTGGGATATACCCTCTCAAATTACCCATATATATATCATTTGGATCACTTATATTATGAGTTTTATATTATGATACTATGCTCACTCACATTTCTTATAAACTACAAATAATATAGGCCAAATATCATTGGGAAGACTCTCTTCTCCCACCTAAAACATCACATGGAAAATTATATACCAACACACCCACTCTTAGATGCTAGTTTACACATCGTAGGGTGTTCCACACCTTATAACTATTTTAAATTTACTTTTTATTCCCTTTTTATCAAGATGAACCATGAATTTAACAACACTGATATTAAGATTCCCTATTTCACATAGGGAATTATCAAACTAAAAACTATATGTGCTATGGTGTGTCTTGATGCTAATAACGGTTTTAGAAACACCAGGATTGGTCAATATTCAACCGATCAATCTCATCATGTTCATAATAATTACATGGTTTCTAAATGTTGATCATTTTTTATCCTCTCATTTTAGTGTGGAGAGCTTCTTTCCAAACAAAAATTCATGTATTATGTTTTTTGAACCTCATGCATAGAAGAACCTTAAAGTTTCAACAGCCTATAGTGTGGGAATCATATATTTGATGATTCTAGTATTGAATGAGTTTATTTGATAAATATGATTAATATTAATATTTATTTTTATTTTTATTTGTTTTTTTGAATGTTTTCGGTAGGTTGATTGAGGCCGAAGATTAGAACGGATTTGTAGCGGTCTGGATTGCTGGTTTGGTCAGGATAACTGTTTCTTATTTGTTTTATGTGGGATCTTTTTTTTATAGTTATTTGTGTATGGAAGAATACATTATTATTATTTGTGGATGTAAGATTGTATTTTTAAAAAAAATTACCAGCACAACGACCGTCATAGGCGATCACTACAGGTTCCAATTTTTTTGTGATCATTAGAGACTTCCAATGGTTGTTGTGAAATTCATTATTTTTCCATCCCTTTGAAGACCACATGAGTGGTTTATAAAGTTCTTCCCATCGACCACTACCATAATCACACTACCACAAAAAGAGTTTTTGCAACGCCACCCTTTAACAGTGCTAACAAAAAATCACTGATAAAGGGTACTTTTAACAAATCTAAAAAAAGCGATGTTAAAATTACCCCTTTATGAAAACTTTTTTAGTGATGATAATGGTCCCCATTTTATTACTGCTTTTTAGCACCATTAAATGGGCCCCCTTTATCAGCATTTTGTATTAGCTTTGATAAAGACGGGTCTTTATCAGCGCTTTTTTACCATCACTGATAAATGATATATTTCAAAAAAATTATATTCATTAAAAATAATGTATTAATATATAAATAGATAAATATATTTTTATTGATATAAATATTATATATATTTTTTAACTATGTTTCAGATAATCATATATAGACATTTACACTTAATATCTAAGATATTTAGTAAAAATGGATTATAAAATAATTAAAAAAATCTATTTATTAATAAATTTCTAATTATTATCGAGTAATAGTCATTTAATAACAATTTAATGACAAAAAAATCAAAAAATCAATAAAAGATCTAAAATAAGTTGAAAACATAACTCAAACTTCAAACAGCCATAACTTTTGATCTAAGTGTCCATTTGAGATCTAAAAAATATCAAATTGAGGCTTGCGATGATCTCTAGGCCCATAATGACATAGGTAAACCTCTTTAAAAATTTTTGAGCCCCAAAAAGGCCTCCAAAACCATGTCTTTATTTGGGATGCCCATCTTTTTAACATTCAATGGAATATCAGTCTCATTTAAGGGGGTCTCTTTTCCTTTTATCAGTGGGGAATGAATTTATTCCCTGGGATTACATTAATATTGATATTATGGACTTAAAATTTTATCATTTTTCACTATTTACTATTATTTATAATCAAATATATAACAATATATACAAATTTTTTTTATATATTCACACATAAATAATTTAGTTTTATAAATAAATAATTAAACATATTTACATATAAAATATATTTCTCAATAGATAACCCTTATCTAAATAAAAACTAATAACTATTTTATTTAAAATAAAAATATATGAGTATTTATATACCTATATAAAGTGTGTGTGCGTGTGTATTTGTCTGTATTTATTTGTGTGGGAGTGTATTTGTGTGTACCTATATTAACAAACTGATATATATTATCTATACATTGTAACATATGTATATACATATTAATATATAATATATGCAAAATATATATAAATACAAATAAATTTGTATAATTAGGATTACAGATACATACATACACATATATATACATATATATAACATATATATATATATATGTGTGTGTGTGTATGTGTTTATAAATAAATACATACATATATACAAACTAAATGTGTATATATATATGTTGTATATATGTATGTATTTATTTATAAACACATACAAAAAACATATTTTATAAATGTATTTAAAAATGATCTTATAAATATATATTAATATACGAACAAATATATGGATAAAAAATAACTAAATATATATAAATAAATAGATATAAATATATATTAATATATGAATAAATATATAAATATAACTAACTATATATATATATCAATATATATATATATATATTAATATACGAATAAATATATAAATATAACTATATATGTATATATATATATATTATACATATATACATATATATTAATATAACAATATATATTAATATAAATATATAATATTCAAATAAATGGGACTATATATATATAAATGAATAAATATGTCATTAAATGGACATGTTAACAGGATGAGTGAGTGGTAAAGGTGTAGGTGCACAGGAGGAGAGATATCAGGTTGAAAACCAAGTAGAGGCAAGGGTTCACATGGGTGAAGGGGGGGGGGGGGTGCTGTTAAAGGGTGAGTATTGGGGTGTGGTGCTGGGGCATGCAGCGGTGTGCAGGTGAGGCTAGGGTGCAAAGGCGCTATTGAAAGGGCGGTCAAGCGCTATTAAAACCCTCTAATTTGAAGATTTTTTTTTATTTTTTTAGCTTTTATCATCATTTTTAAAAAATCACTGATAAAAGGGTCCATTATCAATGCTTTTTTAGCGCTGATAAAATGGACACCCTTTTAATAGCACCTCAATTTTCAGTACTTTTTTAGCAATGATAATGGTTTTTAGCACTGATAAAACCCTATTTTGTGGTTATGTTGTGGTGAAAAAAGGCTATAAAGACCACCTTTGGTGGTTGCTGATGCCCAATACTGATAGGTTGTGACTGCCAAAGGTAGCTAGGTGATAGTCACTAAAGCCTATTAGGGACTGCTTTTGGCGATTGCTAATTGAAAAATTTCTAGTCATGTTTTTATCACAGCGGAGAACTGTTATCCTCTTTATCAATGCGAAAGATACTCTAGAACATTATTTAATTAAAGTCAAGAAATTTATTTAATGATATGTAATAATATATTTTAGTTATATTTACTTCTTTGAATATACATGTAATCTAAAGTACATATAGTTGTTTCGAGGACACCAATTCCAACATAAAGTCTTTATCACCATCTAATTTTTCTATTTCATACTTGATCGATGCCATTGTTTATTTTGGAGATCTCATACCAATTTCTTTAGTGTTACCTTTACTAGTGTGTTCCCATGAAAGTCCAAGGGACAGTGAATAAACAATCAGATTCTACTTGTATTAGAATTATAAAGAAGCACTTGAAATCTAAACTCAAAGAAACCAAAGAATAAAAGGAAGACTTACAAATCCAAAACATATACCAGTGTTCGATGGTTATTTGTGAATAATTCTAAGGTTAAAGATATTAATCCTGGATCAAGAATCGTGAAAGAACAACACGACTCATATGGATCTCCATCGGAGCTCTTGAATCTAGATCAGCCATACTTCTTCACCATGAAGAGAGCTTGCCCGAACCCCGAAACGAACAACACAACCGATTGGGAAGGAGGTCATTCTTCTTCTCTGATCTCTCTTGAATAATTCTTTATGGGAACTAAATAGGGTTTCACCAGAACTAATGAGTGGGATATAGAGATGAACCAATTTTTTTGAGTCCTCCTTTTAATTATTGTGTAATCCACAAAAAATGTGTTTTTTTATTGATTTATGATTTTTTAAAAATGGGATAGGGTTCTATTTTTTTTTAAATGGGTCCCAAGATGTGTGAATGGGGTTCGCACATACTACATAAATTTTATGAAGAAAGCGTTAACCTAGTTTATACATCTCCTCTCACTAGGAAGTGTGAATGGGGTTGACGCTTCCTATGCGAATTGTATGAAGGAAGAGTGAACCCCATTCACTCTTCTTTTAGAATATTTAATTAAAAAATCATCATTAATAATAAATATTATTAAAATATAAATAAATAATAATTATAAAATCATCAATATGTATAAAATTTCAACAAAATGGATCTCTTAAAATTATATTTTGATTTTGGTGGAGATTGTTTTTCCTTATTATCCTTCATGAATGATGGTAAATAAAAGTCTAGGTGTTAAGGGAATCAGGGAGGGGATGGGTGGAGGGAAAGAATTATAGCATTCTTGGTTTAAGATCATTTGAAGGAGAAAAATCCATGGTAAACCTCCAAAAGTGATTGAAGAGATAGTACAATGACATGGTTAGTGATTTTTTCCTCCACTTTATTGATTCAATGTCATTTAACTGATAAATATATAGATAAAATCTCGTTCTTGATATGACTATTGAGCATGAACTCATATTTTTGACGTGATTAAAATTTTTTATCTAATCACAATTATAACTTGATAAAACAAGTTTAATTTTAGTTATATTATAGGATCTATTACTTGACCAATAATATATTTTTTTAAATCGCATTCCTCATGTTTTTTTAGTGACATAAAACATATAAGACTATATGTGTATATTATAAATGGTTAAAAGAGGGGAACTAAAAAGCTACGTAGAAACACACACGCAAAAAAACTCCCCAACCTTACATAATTTTCTCACTTATTGAAGGTTTTTTTACCTTAAAATCCTCTAGTGAAGATTGCGAACTTGTAGAAATTGTGTCCTTTTATAATGTCTGAATACGTATCTTCTAAAAATTGGTCATATGAACTTGTAATTTCATACATCTCATATTTTTTTCATATGATCTTCCATCATAATCACCTACTCTTCATATCCATTATTCATTTATGTTCTTCATGCAACATTTTTTTAACAAAGATTTACGTTCCATGATCTTTTATGATTGTAATCCATTTTAAAATCATTGATATCAATAATATTTATCAAAATTACTTCATGTTCAAAAAACATTTCTTTCAATGTCTTTTTAAATTGAAGATAAGTATTATTATTAATATTTATTAATGAAAATACAAATATTATTTATTATACATACAGAGATAATAATACTAAGTATTATTATGAATTTCAAAATCAAAATTAATTATTTTGGAAGATAATATGATAATAGTAAGGTAGTTATTAAAACAATTAATAGAACTCTATAAATTAAAATAGTAAGACACATAAAACATGTATTATAATTTTAATATCAACCTAATCTACACTTATTGTGTGGATTCTACTCTATCCCACTATGAGGCGTATACTAGATCCATCCACGACATGTAAGTATATCTCTCTGCCCTGGAGTATGGTGCTCCTGAATAACAGTATCGGTAGCCACCTCAACATCCTCCCATGTGATAGGCAGTGTATGTATAGTTTCAACACCTATATTCTGTCCTGCCTCTATGGATAGTGGATGGTGACTAGAACTCTCACCAACATGTGAAGAAGATGGTTGCTATGATGTAGATGTCCTCATAGCAAGGAGTAATAAACTATCAAGATGAACCCAGTCAATCTACCTCTAGCTGTGACTAAGAAGCTGGAGGAGCATCTTGCTGATCACGATGAACAACCTTCTCCGATGGAATAGATGCATCTGGCTAATCATGATAAACACCCTCCACCTGTGGAACAAACACATTTATAATAGGGTCTTCACCTCTTGGTACATTTATATATGGTTCTGTATGATCTACAACCTCATCATAATGTAGTGGATCAAAGAAAATTACATGATAAATCTCATTCATTGAAGGAATCAACTCTAGAAAATCACTTTGAAAATATGTCTGGTCAAATGTGCCTCTCTCTACTAGATCAGAAATGTGAAGTAGATGACTGATATGCATATCCTATGAAAAAAACTCCAATTTTAAGTAATGTTAATAAAAAATATATTGAAAAATGGAAGGAATAATGTATACCAACACATGAATGCCCCATTTGTGTCATGCGAGAAATCTGACTGGGGACCTGTATTACCAGGGTGCATAATCCAATTGATTGAACAAATGAAAATGTATTGTCCCCTACCCTTGTAACCTGAACACCTATCTTCTATCCCATAGATTAATATATGTGGCATGATATCTCCTCCAATAAAATTATATCTTCTTTTACATCTTCAGGAAATACAGTGAAGCTAACTGACTAGGTGGGTCAGGAATAGGCTGAAAAAATCTGAACTGCCTCATAACTCTGTCGATCTGATGCCACTCAATGAATAAATGGAACCATGTAAGAGATGATAGTAAACATAGCCATAAAATATGGTGGGATACTCTAGATGATATCATCTGTATATGGAATCTATGTAATATGAAATAAAAATGAATAATAACTTAATAAATGAATAGATTTATAGTGGATAATATAGATTTAACAATATAAATATTATTTACTTACATCTTCTCATCAAAGGATATCCAGCATAAGTCTGTAGGCATGGACACCATGTTTGGTGAAATCAGAATGTTTATGTTCCGGAATCCACCTGTAGATCAAATTATTATAGTTACATTTCATAATATAAATATATATAACTAATTTAGAAATTATAAGGAACGGATAACATACCATCATCTACACAGATCCTCTTCTAAAATATCTGTAGGAAATGGAATACGAGCATGTGGAGATAATTTGAGGTATGTGCTCCCATACCCACATCAGTAGAAGAAAAACACATCCAATTATCTACATCTTATCGATGCGACATTCAATGCATATCAACCTATATATATATTCAAGAAAAGATGACCCTAACTATACCAACCTACCTATTCCAAATCCTCTAGAACAGGTAAATACATCAGATGTAAAAATTAGCAGTGTGATCAACAAAATGTGTGCCCCTAATCAGCCATAAAATATATGCATGTGAAAATAACAACATGATGATCTTGTCAATATCAGCTGCTAGATGTGTGGAGTACTGGTCTAACCATGGAATGAGTAATATACCACTGATGATGGAACTTCCATAATTGTTAACCCATATTCCCAATAATTGATTAACAAGATCGAACCAATATTTTCTAACTCATCCTATCAAAGATACACTGTCGATCGTAAGACCCAACATAATGGACACATCCTGCAGGGTAATAGTCATCTCCCCTCTCTAAAATGGAATGTATGTGGCTCTGGAAGAGAGAAACTATCAAGATGCAGATGTTAGGGAGGGGAAGTTCCTTGTAGATAGTCTGGTTGAATTCCCTAAGACCTTCGGGTCATGTAATCTCCTAAGCCTACGGGCCATGTAATCTATGATCCTACATTACTTGTAAGGGTTCCCCCTCATCCCTTGAAATGGGGGTTATCAAAAAATCAATAAAAATGAAGTCCTTCGGGCCATTCAGGTTGGCAGATGATTATTGACAAAGGTGAAGCCGCACATCACTATGGCATACAATCTAGCGCAACAAAGATGGGGGATGATAGTGTCAGGTTGTGTGACATGATGTAAATGATGAGATATATAGACACTCTATGAAGTCACATGGAGTTCCTCTAAAACCAGATATGATTCATGAGTATCCTTGGATGTGAGCCATGGAAAATCATCCATATGCATAAATGACTTCATCATTACTCTTTGATTGTGACCTCAACGAAAAAAATGAAAACTTTTATTACAAAAGAAACCATGAAAAGGAAAACAAGATAGAAAATATACAAGGGCAATGCTGTCGGTTTAGGTTACGAGTATCTTATTTTATTGATATCCAATAAAGTTTAATTTATTCAATTTTTTTGAAATAATTCATCATTGATGAGAAACCCACATTGAACATGTGAAAAAAATGATATATTCATGTTTATTGTATGTTTTTAATAGATATATGACTACAAAAATATTTATGTTAGAATCCAAAATTGAGACCAACTGAAATTTAAACATGTAAGAAATGTAGGAAGTCCAAAATAAAAGGAATGATTACTGATATGTCCACATATGAAACCAAATATAAACACTGATGATAAAATACATAGCCTCGATCCTGGATGATGGGATGTGGAGCTCTGTCCTGCACATGGGGACATCTCTTACAATTATGTTCTTTTGCATGAAAAATACTACATCATCATCCCCCTCCTTGTTTCTAAGGATTATCCATATCATTAATGATTCAAGTTGAATTTGGTCTTCCTTGGGGATGCAACCTAGTAGTATGAAGCTAATAATTTAAATAATTATAAAAATTGAAAAAAAAAATTAAAACAAAACCAACTTACGAAACCTTGAAATATCAGGGAAAATAGTCGGCTAATCAGTATGAAATGTGATAGAATTAACGTCACAAAAATGCATTTAAGTTTCACTATAACTGTTATCCAAAGTGATCATGTGATACAATAGGTCAACATAGGGCTCCCATGATATATTTACTGAAGCACAAGCTGCAATAACATGTGCACATAGATATATCAATGCCTGATATTTAACACAATCACAATACCGGTTATCCAACATCACCACAAGCACTCCACCACAGCTGCATGTAGCCTAGTCAAAATACTCCCTTACCTTAAAGCTCTTATTTTCCCTATAAAAGGCTAAAACACTCTATCTAAAAGCCCCATTCATTATCAGATCAATATCACTTTTGCAATGATGAGTAAAATGCAAACTAGTTTCCATCCTCTAATAGGACTTTTGGGACTATTCAACAAAGTAGTGCAAACATATATAAAAAATATCTTCCACTAACCCTATTATTGGTAGATTGCACACACCCTTGAGGACCCCATTTATACACTCCACTATATTAGTGGTCATATTCCAAAATCTTCATCAACCATAATATGCTAATGACCATTTTTCCTTGGAAATATGCATCATATATTAATAGACATATTCATTTTCCCTTCGAATATCTTCAATATGTTGATCAATTTTTTTTGTTGGGGCTCATATGCTGAAACAATAATAAAAAAATATATTAAAAAATATATTAAACTTTCTTTAAATAAAATGTAAGTTTAGAAAGACATACCTAACTTGAGGATCCCCTTCTTTGTTGACTCATCTCTGAAATTCTTATAGACATTACTTGCAATATGCCAACTGCAATATCAATGATAAGAATTCAACTCAATCCATGAAACCACATCACTATTGACAGCCACTATAATTACTTGATGGTGATTACATATAAGACATACACCTTGGTTTTGTGTGACATGAGTGTGTACACATGCTAAAAACCAGCTCCATCATTCAAAATTATTCTATTCAACAATATAAAATTCACATGGTAGAGGAGCACGATTACCATCCTATGTTGTATTAATAAGTATAACACCTATATACTTACCATAGAGAAAAGTTACATCAACCTGAATGAATTGTTTACAATAGGGAAAAGCAGTGATTTATGGCCTGAATGACCAAAAAATCATATTGAACTTCACCTCTAATTGATATACTCTATGATTGGGGGACACATACTCAACAATGTCTAACTAATAAACAATCTGATTGTTGAGAGGCAAAAATTACTTAAGATTCAATAACATTACATAAGATTAATCCCAATCACCATACACATTTACAATTGCATTCTTTCTTGAATTCCATGATTTGTTTTAGGATATCTTATAGATATAAAATTGTAGAATTATTTCTTGAATAATGGAAATAGGAACATCCTAGAAGGTTCGTATCATCTCAACAATAACAATTTATATAATCTCTTCATCAAGGGAAGAGTGATCCTATGACAAGGTTTGATTCACACAAGTGTGTGGGAATTCAAATTTTGTTATCTTCTAACATGGAAAAAATTTATCATATATTTCCCTTAATCAAAATTTACATTCTACCCTATATTTTTCACAACAAATTATATATTTTTTCTTCTTTGACTCATCAACCAAAAATGTGAAATGACGCTTTATGTGGTATTACTTTATCACATTCTTCTTGAAATGTTTACTTTCAGAATCCTGCCCAATATAGATAGCATTGTAATTTAATGCAGATATATTCCCTATAATCCCCAGAAATTCAAAAACTGGTGTAATGACATCCCAATCAAAATTTTATCCATGCGATATTCCTTCAACTAAGGAAATCAATACTGAAGGATGATTACCACTAACCGGTGTGTGTCATGGATTTATATCTCTCATAGGATCCTCATATGGTTTATCCCCCACATCACCCTGTCGTGGAATCCTATCTCTCAATGAAACCTCAGAAGGTTCATTCCCCACATCACCCACACCCACATCATCTCTTGATGCCTCAATAAATTCTTCTTCCTCAAATAAACTTTCATTGAATATATCAGTAGTACACACAATAATTTCATCTACAATTCTTTCCAAATTCAGACCATTTTCTTCATAATTTTGTTCTATCACAGGATTCATATGACAAGGAGGAAATTAAAAGACTTATATGAAGGACCAAGTTATATAGAGCTCAAAAAACACAATTATGTAGTAGTCGGTTTCACCAAATATATCAACTCTATAAAACCATTAGCACACTACTGTCTACATAAGAAAGATGCATCCATACAAAACTCATTATCAAACAGAGGGTACTCGGTGTTCTAGAAACGTTCAGGATATTGTAGATGTCGATATGTTATTGAAGCAATGGTTTGATCAACCCTCAGTTTTAACCGACTATGAATCTTATTTCTAACTTCATCCGATATCATACAACCATGAAGATTTTCCACTCTTGTAGGTGGAAAACTATAGATAAAACCCTACTCGGTATAAATTTCCTCACCATTATAATAAAGTTTCACAGACATGATTACCTAGAAATTGTTTTAATAAAATATTATATACTACCTCAAAATTTTAAAATATTTAAATTGGTTATGATTGAATAAATGACTTAATCCTGAGACATTTTCTTTTTATTTGTTTATCATTATTAATGTATAGTTATGTTGATATTATTATCAAATAAAATTTAATATAACATTATATATTTTTATACCACTTATCAAATGATTCATAAATTTTAACTACTTATTAATAAATTACTATGACTTTTTATTGAGTCTTACTATGGATTAGTTCATCATTATCTAATAACTAAACAATAAATATGGGTGGAATCCTATTGTCTCGATTATGAACTATTTTACCAACCATCAGTATCCTTTCGAACAACAACACCTCTTTTCGAACACATGTTCTCAAACTCCTATTCAGGAACTCCACTTTGGGAACGCCTCATCAGGAACACCTCTTTACGGATGCCTCTTCGGGGAGGCCAGTTCAGGGATGCCTCTTGTTTATCTCCTTGTAATTACAAATTTACTCACATTTATGTGAGGGGATCTAGGGGTATGAAATACATAACTTTTTTTAAGTGGACACGCAGGTCCTTACAAACTTAGTGAGAGGTGACTCACAGGTCATCAATGAATGAAAAACCAATTATTTCAAATCATATAACCACATACACAAAAAAAGACATGCAATTTCCATTATACATTGTTCGGTCATCTCAAGATCAGTCATCACCCAATACCCCTGACATGTTTTTTGATATACTTATTATGTTATATATATTATATGACCTTACCGATTACTAGATGAAATATATATTAAATATATATACTTTTTTCCAAAAAATTGACTTTTTAATTTGTATATATATATTTAATAATAAAATTTAATAATATTACTTCAAACTACTATAATTTATACTTACATAACAATTATTACAATACTAGACACTTATGCTATTTTTAATTTTATAAAATTTCACACACATATATATATAATGTTTTTTTGTTATTCAACTACCTTCCAAAATATAGGTAAAGATATTTTATACGTTATTAGTTGAAATAATATTTACTTATAATTAATATTATTTAATTTTATTGATTAAAATTATTATTAATAGAAAATAAAAGTAATATAATTTACAGTTAGATAAAAACCAATAAAATTCTATTAACTTCTTTTATTTTCTAATTAATAAATTTACATATATATAATTTTTTTGTCATTTGTCTATTTTACAATATTTAATTAATTATATTTCATGCTTCATTAGTTCAAATAATAATTATTTATAGTTAATATAATATAAATTTTTTATTTATAGAAAATGGTTTTTATAACATTAAGAAACAGAATTTTCTATATATTTGTTAATAAATTTAAATATAATACTTAATATAAATATTATATTTTTAATAAATGATATAACTAGTCTATAGAATATTATAATTTAATTTAATATTACTTAACAAATAAAATATTTTATATACATAAAGATAACCTAAATATTTCATTTATATTAAAAATATATACATTTTTAAAAAGATTTTAATTTCCTTATATATAAATTACATTTTTGATATACTATATTTAAATTTCCTAAGCTTTATAGATGAATTCAAACATCAAAAATAAACTCATTTAAAAATTAAATCATACAAAAGACAGTAATTTAAACATTCATACTTGCATTAATACAAATTAAATAAATAAACAATACATACAAACAATAATTTACACACATCACAATTTAAATAAATAAAGAATACAAATAAAATAAATAAACACAATTAAACAATTAAAATTTTAAATAGAAATTTTACCTTATTAGAAGAATCAAATATTTTATGAGAAATAAATTCTGTAGGGCTTCTAAAAAAATTTCAGAGGAGAATAATATGATTTGATGGGGGCTCTTTATATAAAAACATGGCAGCGAGATGCATGAACCCCATTAACACATCCTTCATCCACTTCCCGAAGGATGCGTGAATGGGGTTCTTGAATCTTGTGTGGCTCCTAAGATGTGTGAACAGGGTTTACATATCTTTGGTGGTGGAGAAAGATGTGTGGACCCCATTAACACATCTTTATGGGATCATAGATGCCTAAGCGGGGTTCACATATCATGGGTCCTATTTTTAAAAAATTTAAGAACCCTATCCCATTTTTTTTAAAAAAATTGTAAAACCCATAAAAAAATCCAAACATTACCTTTTTTGAACACACTACTATCTCCAAAAACTAGCCGCAACTCCCATGAGCTCATACCAGTGGTTCCAAACCCTATTGTCATGAACCCATCTTCACAATTTTCCTCAGACGAGCATGTGTAGAAATATAAAACTATCTATGGTAGACGAATAAGCCACCCAATTTCATCTCATGTAAAATGAGTGAACATTAAAGGAAATTAGACCAACTGCAATGGAATACAACAACCTCCTCTCATATACATGCACCAACTACAGACCCAACCTATAGCTCTCGGTGGAAATATAATGGGTAAAATAAGGATCCATGGTTGAGAGTCAATTAACAAGGTCTTTTGTTAACATTAAAATCAAATTATGGGGATTTCATGATCCTCCAATGTCATTCCCCAGACAAAAAACTTAATACTGTAATAACTAAAAATGAAAAATTGAGCATCATGGATATGATACACATGTATTTTCACATTATTCATCTACATAAACTAATTTTAAAACTTGAAAAACATTTTTGACAAAAATTGAAGATTCATAAAAAAAATTCATGTGTGTTATGAAAAAAAGAATAAAAAAATATAGAAATTGAATATCATGAAATAAAATAATGTGTAAGAGTGAGAACTATAAATCTTATTTAGAAGTTTCTATGGAAGTATATATCTGACTTATATATCAAAAACCAAGGGGTTTCACTACTCATTTATAGGCAATGAAGTTGTAGAAGAGAGAGGGGATTAATGGGAGTAGACAACCCACCCCCCCACTAAAATTAGAATCCACATACAAAAACTTCATAACACACCCTTGAGATCTAAACCTCTATAAATATCATATGTTTTTTGATGCTACATTATTAAAAATATATTTTTAAAAAATCCCGTGGGATAAAAACTGAAATAAGGAAAAGAGTAAAATTATGTAGTCTCCCTCTAAAAGTTACAATAAATTAAATATTTTGTCATTTATGAAACCCTATATAATATATAATATTTCTAGAGATAATATTTGGTAGTGAATTTGTAAAAAAATCAGAAATTTTTTCATTGTATTGAACATATTTCATGTTGATATCTCTGTTCTTCATTAACTATTGTGTGATAGAGAAAATTTTAGTGGTTTGTGTTTTTTTGATAATTTTTATGAGGTTTTTATTTTTTTTATAGAAATAGAATGATATTTGAATAGTATTGTTGGGATATAATCCATAGAAAATCCCCTTGTGCTCTAATGTGTTGATTCATTGACCACAACCAACTGTATTCTCAACATGCTTCATGCAAAGCTATTACTTCTGCATGATTTGATGATGGTGAACCAAGTGTCTTATTTCGTGATCTCTAAGATATTATAGTACCTATAAATGGGAACAAATAACCAGTTTGTGATCATGCATTATGTGGATTTGATAAATAACATACATCTGTAAAACCGACCATCTTCTTTTTCTAATTTGTTAGAATAATATAAACTCAAATCAATAACACTAAAAATATAAAACAAATATTTTTATTTCCATTAAATTGTCTTCACGTTGTGGTTTAACTAAACCTTTATAATAAATTATTAGTAAAAGGAATATCAAAATGAGTATAATTTGAAAAATACATAAGTACCTCAATGAAAATGAGATATAGTACCTCTAGACCAACCGACTCTTCATTTTATTCACATGTTTAAAATTGATATTTTTTAAATTTAAATATAGAACAACCATTGGATTACAAAAAGGATTTTTTATCAATATTAAATCATTTAATACCTTTTTAGTGTAATTTTACTCATGCAAAAATATACCACTTAACATATACTTAATTTTTAATCCAATAAAATATTTGGTTTCTCTTAGGCCTTTCATTTAAAATTCATACTTTACGTTTCTAACTGTTTTATTGATCTATTATAGAGTTATGATGAAATTTAAATCCTAAACATAAAGAAAAGTGATTTCATATACAAATTTTGTTTTATTAATAATAAAAAAATTAATATGGTGTCATTTATATACCCTTTATTTTATAAATATTCACTGAATCAATTATTCCACATACACCCAAATTTCTTTAATATATACAAGGGTTTCAGTAATTTAATTGAATATAGGTCTTTTGGTTTTGATTTAAATACTTCATGTATTTTTAATCCTTTTAGGATTCTAATATGCATACCACTATCAAGTGACCCATATAAATAAACTATAAAAACATCCATAAGATGCATATAAGACTTTTGGGAAACTACAATGTTGATTAGATATAGAAAAGTAATAGAATCCATAGTAGGAGAATATGTCTCTTCATAATAAATTCGAAGTCTATGAGAAAAACCTTGTGTTGACCATAAGAGCATTATATCTTACAATCTCATTTTTATCACTATGTTTATGCATAAAACCCATTTATATCCTACAAGCATCACAACTTCAAGCGTGAGCATGATGTGTCCAAACACTCTTCACCTTCTATCTATCCATTTATTATAATCAGGTCATTTTTGACATTATATAACAAACCTTGGTTCAAGATCTCCATTTTGAATATCATATGACAATGAATATGAAAATATTTTATCAATATTTTCCACATTACTTTGATTCCATATATCTCTTATAGTGGAATAATTAACAGATTTCACTATTACCAAAATATTAATGGTTTTTAATATATAGTGATTTTTTATGATTCTCATCACGTGTTTATTTAAGAAAACTTAAACTATGTCTTTATTTTGGAACATACCCCTCCATAATGGGTTTTTCAATTATACTTATTCCTTTTATTTTGTGAGGAATACTATCCTTAGATCTAATTAGTATTCTATTCTTCATGATTGATTTTGACATTTCTATAGCCACATTATGTAACTGTGTCTTTGAGAAATCAATTCTAGACAGTGCATTTACAGATGGAATGTGTGACTTATTCATTCCCTTTGAACTAGTAAATGCATCAGGAAACTGATTTTCCAGTTCTTGAAAATGTAAAATCTTTTTCTCCTCTATCTTACACTTCTAGGTTGGAGGATTGAGAAAAGATAATTTTTTAAAATTACAAGAAATATCCTATCTTTGTTTATTTCCTCCCACTAATGCTTGTAATAATTCTTCATTAATGAAACAATTAGAAAAACATATTATAAATATATCACCGGGTTGCGGTTCAAAATATCTAATGATATATGTGGATTCGTATCTTGTAAATATTCCCAACCTCCTTAAAGGTCACATTTATTTAAGTTGTGTGGGATCAATTTATACATATACTACAAAACAAAATATTATTAAATGGGATATGTTAGTCTCTTTCCCAACTTCCAATTTGAGTAGAGAGTGTTTATGATATGAACTTGGTCTGATGCATATTAATTCTGAGCCATGCAATATTGTATGATGACATACCGATCTCAAAATATTTTTTCTCATTATTAATGGCCTAGTAATATGTTGGAGGAATTTTATTATTTATTCAACTATACCATTTTTTATGCACATTGGAAACTAGTTTCTATATATAATCCCCATTTCTGTACAATAATCGTTGAATGCTTGAGAGGTAAAGTCTCTAGTATTATGGAATCTTGATTTTTTCATGACATTGTTAGGTAATTGTGCTCTCAGTATAATTATTTTAGAGAGTAATTGTGAAAATGATAAATTATGTGTTGAGAGAAAACATACATGTGACCATATTCTAGATGCATCAATTAACACCATAAAATATTTAAATGTCCTATATGATGTATGAATTTTTTCGACATATATCTCCTTGGTTACATTTAATAATGGTTAGAATTTTATACTTAAATTTATCTAGAGATGGTTTCATAATCAACTTTCCATGTAAGCAAGCCTCACATGAAGTTTTTCTTATTGGAGATATATTCTAGACATTTATTGAATGCCCATGATAATTTTCAATTGTTTCTCACATCATTATTTAACATGGATGACCTAATAGTTCATGCAAAAAATTAATGATTTGTGGTTCATTATTTACTTCCATATGTATTTTGATTGTACTTATATATGTATAATCAATCATCATGATAATTTTTGGTAGTTTTTCTTATACACAACTATTATTTAATTTTTTAATGGAAATGCACATGTACCTTTCATTTCTCATGGATATAATTTAGGAATCATACCCATGATAGTATATCAATGAAACTTAACATGTTTCTTTTGGACTTTCAGCAAAATAACAGATACCTTATAATAAATTTTTCCCATTAAGTAATGAAAAACTCGCTTTACTAGTCCATTCTATTAGATATGTAGGATCTACAATAATATTCACAATTTTTCTTGTTGATTTAAAATTTTAAAAATATATTTTTATATTTAATAATTGTGTGAATTGTTCCATTATTTTGCACGTAAATATCTATTCTTTTTATGCAATCCATTTTAATGATTCAAATAAAAGATAATATTATTATAAGAAACACTTTATGAAATTCAAATATTATGACATCCAAAAATAAATCACACAAAAATACTATATCACATTTAATAACTATTTTAAATTTTGTCAAATTTTTCTAGTAATCAACTCATAAAATTCCCAAGTAAAATCACACACCTCAAGGTAAGTGAAATCATCATTTTATGGATCTTACTTCTTAGAAAAATTTAACTTTTTTATTTCCCATTATAAGATGTATTAAAAAAGTGTAGTTCATTATTATTTGATTTAAGAGACACTTTATAGAGCTTACAAAGATGCTCTAGGGTTTGTAAAACCTGAGACCAATGTACCTAAGAACTACACCTCTAATAGTAATATTTAGGATTCATCAAAGTTCATTGGATGATATTTATTTTATTCTTATATTAATTTTAATAATTTCCATGGTTGAAACCACATCCTTGACCATGAATGCCACCAAAACCACATCTACCATGAAAATCACATCCTTATATTCTTCTATGATTATTTTCCTGGAATCTAAAATTTGATTTAGGAACTCGTACTACTGAACCAGTAGAATGAGACTACTTTTTTTAATCAAAAGAACACTATTTTCCACTATAAGTAATTATGATATGAGATTAGAATATTTTATATACCCTCGCAAGTGATATTATTGTTTTATAGTGATGAGAGATACATGAAATGTTGTATATGTCTTTTCAATTATATTGGATTTTGTAATCCCAATACTCCAATAATTTAGCTATGATAAAATTCAATTCATAGAATAATTGTAATCACTAACCCTTTTATAGTATTGGATGTGTAATTTATTCCATTCATCATGGGTCATTGGAAGAACAAACTCCTTTTTATGATCATAACTCCTTTTCAAAATATTCCAAAGTTTACATGGAACACTTTCTATGAGGTATTCAAATTTCAAACCCTCATCAAGATGACCTTAAGGAATATAATTTCCTTTATTTTAAAGGGTTTGTAAATTATTTTATTTAATTTTTTCCATGTGGTCCATCGATTTAGGATACAGTTCAACATCCATCGTTCATGACATGTTATTACTTCTAGTAATATCCACAGTGGTGAATTAATTTTTTTTTGAGATTTGATGTGAAGATAAATAAGATATATAGAGAGGAAAAAATATATTATTATTCAAAATAAGAATAAAACGATAATTTACATTTAGGTTAAAGAAAATAAAATGGTATTAAAAAAATTCAAATCATGTTAATATTATTATTTAATATTTTTTTATATATCCCACAATAATCATTTAATAAATATTTTAGGTAGGGGTTAAATATTAATAAATCAATACATCACATTACTTGTTTAAAACTTTCTTTCATGTATTGATTTATAATTAGACCATCCAATCCGGTGGAAAAAAATAAATAAATTAAAACATTCCAAGAAGGCAGTGACACTAAATTTTTGGATATAATTAAATAAACCACATAAACCATACGATACAGTGGATACTAAATAATATTATATAAATTTATAGAACTGTCAAACCAGGTGGTGAAAATAAGGTTTAATATGAAAGGAATAAATAATTAGAACCGTATAACCAGATAGTGAGAATATGATTTAAAACAAAAACATAAATTTATCCCCTTTCTAGAATTCTTGCTGATAACATGTCATGAAAATTAAGAATAAAAATAAAGAGAAATTTTGTATTGATAAATAGAAGAAAGAGTAAGTGAAAAAAACATAAAATTTATTTGGGTGTTTCCACATAATATAACTATCAATAATTTATAATGAACCAAATGGGTTGCAATTCCCATTCATAGGAAGTGAAATGGTAGGTGGAAGGGGGGATTGGAGGGAATGGGCAGCTGACCCCCATTGAAATCAGAAGTATCATTCAATAACTACCTACCAATTTTTAAATTTATCATACAATATTAATTTTCTTCTAGACAAAATATACACGATATAATCCCAAATTAAAATAAATTATATTTGCAAAAAAATTAACAAATTATCAGTTATTTAAAATTAATTTTCTAACAAAAAGTCAAATATGAATCAAAATTTAAATTCAAATAATTTTAATAAAGAAAATATTTTAATTTTTACAATTAGCCTCCCAGACTAACAAATGCATTTTCAAAGAATATATAGAACAAACATGCATTTTTAGAATAAAGTACCAAAATATATATAAATTTTTTCGATGCAGTTTATATATGTATTTTCAAAAACATAATTAAAAACAAATAAAATATCATTTATTAAACTATAAATTAAAAAATCATGAAAAATGTTATTTATCCATGTTTTTTAAATGAAAGGGGTTTAGTTTCAATTAAATCCAAATCAAATAGTCAACAAAACCCTAAGTCCACTGTAGGGTCATTTTCAAGCATATATGAGACTTTTTGAACTAGAATATAAATATATTCAATAATATATTGGGAATTGGTTGGTTAACCCAAATGAAAATTTAATATTAATTGTTATAAGTAGTGATTTTCCATTTCTTCTCTTGATAATGTTTAGTATTAACTTTTTAAATAATGTAAATTTCATGTGATTCAAGTAAGACTGGGTTTTGGAGAGTAATGGTAGAGTGAAATGATTTTATAGGGGTGGTGGAGTCATTTGAAGTGTTTTCTCAACACTAGTTTAGTGGTATGATCAAGAAAAAACTACGAGGAGAAGACTCAGATGATTCTACTTATGGCTGGTTACTAGTGGATTTGGTAGGAAAACAACCAATCCCACCACAATATCCCCGTTCTATTAGGACCTTCTTTGGTAGTGAGGTAAATATTCCTCATTTATAGCCTCACAATTATTCCGAATCACCAAGAGGAGTCTCCCTCTCATAAGAGATACATGTGAAAAATGTTCCCCTCCAACCTTCCGAGATCCAAGAAAATGGGGAATTGGGTTTTCTGGTCTTATACCCCTAACGCCACAAACATAACACTGATGGAACTTACAGTAAGGGGGATATTCAGGGGGGGGGGTTATGACTTTAGTGGTTCAGTTTTGTTTAAATTTAGTGCTTTATATGGAGCTAGAAACTTCTTAAGGATGGAAGCTAAGAATATGCATAATAGCCTTGAATTATGACACTCAAGAAAAATATCTCTAAATATAGTTGATATGGACTCAGAAATCATTTAGAGCTCCCATAAAGGTAATATTATACTCATTAGAAAATCATCTACTTGATTCATTAGTGCACTTATCTTCTCTCCAATGGTGTTGGGCTCCTCTATACATGGTGTGAGGGAAATCATGTGGCTAACCTCTTTGGTTCTAGGGATTCTTTGGATCTCCCCCTCATTGAGTTTTTTTACCTTTGGTTCCCCTAACTAAAGATGTGTTGACATAGTTATCAGGGACTCCCTTAGTCTCTATTTATATAATTCCCCTTTATGGTTTATTCTCCTTTCCCCTTTTTAATAAAATGTTTGACTGATTGTGAAACAAGAATTGGACTGGGTTAGTAGTATATTAGAGAAATACTTATCTAATGGAACAATTTGTTATAGAATTACTCTAGTAACCCAATTATTATTATTATTATATTATATTAGAATAAGATACAAGAGATCTCATACTGAAAGATCGAAAATTATTATTTCTTCATGTATATCCTTATTATCATCCATATAACCATTTCTGGTACCTGGTGAAAATAAAAGATAGACAATGGTGTGATTAGATTCATAATAAAAGGAAAAAATCAATATATGATATGATAAAATAAGTTAAACATGAATAATATGACATAGATAAACAATAATTGAATACATCATATAACTAATATTAAAAAAGGATAATATATCCATGGATGGTATCAATATAAAAATAATCACATGGATTATAATAAATAGTTTCATAATTATAAAATTCATAATTTCAGACATTATAAATCTTACTATAATGACTAGTGCCAAGACATTATATATAATTGGTAGGGAAATTTTCAAATACCAAAATTAGTTTGTCTTATAAGACCAAACGATTTATCAATGAGCTATAATGGGTCTCACACATCACTTAGTTAGTCTAATGCATTCATCATATGAAGGAAATTAATAATAATTCAGTACATAATCAATATAAACATTCATATTGGGAAACTAGCATAAAAATATTAATATTTCCCCAAATAATAAATAGAAAAAAAAATCACAATCCATTTAGACTAATACGGTGGAAGATATCATTATATTATATCCCCAATAAAGCATAATTTTCATATATGGATGTTGAAATAGATAAAAACACTAATAAAATATCACTAGAACATTTTTGAAGAAAAAATCACCTTTTATTTTGAATCATCTTATTTAAAATCTAAAAAATTTCCAAAATATTAGAAATTTTTTTTATGTGAAAATAAATTTGAAAATTTTTAAAGGAATATTTAAGTAAAATAATATCCATGATGGTGGAAAAAGTCTTTCATGTGACAAAAATTAAAACAAAGACTTCGTCCACACCTCTAGTAAAAAGTACCTTATTCAGAAAATGAAAAAAAAAATCATTTTAATTGTTTTATAGAAATTAAAAAAAGGGAAAAATGAATTTAGTAAATAATTTGAGAATAATAAAAACATTCTTGAAATTTTTTTAAATATAAAATAGACATTGCTGAAAAAGATTCTCGACCGAATATAATGATAGAGTTAGTTTTTATTAAAAACATTCTTTTTATCTCTTGAGTAATTAGAAAGAGTAAAATGAAAGTAAGAAAAAAAATTTATTGATATAACCAGTGCAGAGTAAAATATATTGGGTTTAAGAGAGAATATAACATAATTCCCAAAATATATACTTATACATAAATAATCTTGAATAAGGATGATATTGTAAAATAAACTCTCACCTCAGGTCCAACTTGCTTCGAACGTGATTTTAACCTCCTATATAATAAAATTTAAATTTATTATTCTTTTATACCATAATAATATTGATATCTATAATAAATACATGGGTTACTTGTAACATCTTATCATTCATTCATTAAAAACATTTCACTATCATTTTTATTTTGGGTGTTAACTCTATTTTTCTTGTATATTTCGATTTGACATTTATTGTCCTTTTATCTTGATTATGGTTCCATAATTTATATATTTTTATTCATTATATAAATATAATATATATATATATATATTCATTATATACATTTTTAGAATCATACATGAAATTAGACATGATAAATGAATCACTTCGCTTCATGAAGGTGGATGTTTACATGTACCCATGAGAAACAAAATCATTTTAAGGTGTGAAAGGGTAAGATGGTAAATGATAAAGTAAATTTAAATATTCACAATTATTTCATAGATATCATATATATTCATTAGTTCTATCTTTGTAACCATACTTGTAATGTGGTGATGAAAAACAAATTACACCGCTATATAGAGACTATTGGTTATACGTACACACATGTCATGTTTTTTATTTTTCATATGATGAAAAATAGGAGGAAAATGGTTATACCATATTAAAAATAACATATAATAATATGTATTACATTTTCTTCATTATTTTAGTATGTTTATAATATATTTTGAGTAAGTATCATAAGAAATAAACTTTGGAAGAGTCGTTTTACCTCTTTTTTGAGAGTGCTCCTTTGGCTTACAACTTAAGCCTTCTTAGAATGGTCTGAAGAGAAGAAAGGAAGATCAAGAATTATGGGAATAAATAAATTAATATTTTTATGTAGGTATTTTTTGAGTAAGAGTCTTCAGAGTTTGTAAATAATGGAGGATAAAAGGTTCCCTTTTATAAGTGAGGGTAAGGATGCATATGAAATTACTTAAAAGATTTAAATAATAAAAAGTCATTTTCTTGTGAATGTGTTACCGAATGGATAATAATAAAAATATTATATAAGATTAATTCTAAATATCTTTAACCAATTATATTTTGATAATTTTATGTTGTATTTTTATACTCATCTCTTACTTTAATCCCCAAGTAAAACCATTTTGACCATAATAAGAGTAACATATTTTTACTATTTTTTCTATTTATTATGAAAAAAAAGTTAGAATTATTACCGAATATTGATAATTTTTATTCAAAATGTGAAATATATTTTATAATATTAAATTTTGATAATTTATAGAAATTAATTTTTATATAAGTGTGAAAAACTTAATAAAAAACATTTTTAGAAAAATATTTGTTTTACGAATAAAAATGATTTTATAGAAAAATAAAGTATAATTTTTTTATAATGATATTAATTGGATTATGTTAAATTAAATGTGACTTATTTTTATTTTAAACCAAACATAAAAAAAATTATCCTTCCAAAAACTTTATTAAAAGTAAAGAAGTAAATATAGTTTCTATTTGAATAGAAACATTATTTTGATTTCTAAAATGATTATAATATATTTATAAGTTAAAAATTATATTTTTTATGAATTATATTACTTATTGGATATATAATTTGTGCGTAAAAAAGGTTTCCTAAAATTTTAATATAGTTTTATATCATTATAATGTTATAAAAGTGATAGTTTTTTTAAAATTGATATTTTTCACAATTTACCCAAAAATTAACAATATCTAAAAAATATTAAACATTTACCCTCAACTAAATTTGACTTGATTAATTAAAAATTGAAATTAATTTCATAAAATTTAATTTATAACATTATAGAATTTATATTTTAATCATATTGTTGAATAAATTTATGTGCATTATACTATTGTTTCTTAATAAATAAAAGATACTTACTATAATTGAATCTTGGGTGTTACATTATCCCCACTTCAAAAATTACATCCTAAAAATTTATAGAATATCCCCTGATGAAAACACATGGTTTTGTATTCACCACAACTTCTCCAGGCTCCCACATTACTACTTCTATATTATAATTTTTCCAAAGTACATTAACTAGCCGAGTCATCAGATTCTACAACACTTGTTCTCTTAGGTTAATAATTTGGAAAGGATTTCCACAATAAGATAAATCAAACTCTAATTATATTTCTTAAAATATGATAACATGATTTGGTATTGACATTTTCTTCCTTAATTATGATACATTGAACACATCATTAACTTTATAAAGACCATGTGACATTACCAAATGGTAAGGAACAACTCCAATTCCTTACTGAATTTCAAATGGCCCGATGTACATTAGACTTAGTTTACCTTTGTTGTTGAATATTATAACCGCTTTCTAGGGAGATACCTTCAATAAAACATGAACTCCAACTTGAAATTATAAACCCTATATCTATTAATATATTTTTCTGTCTAGATTCTGATTTCTTAATATGACTCTGAATAGTCTTTACTTCAACTATTGTCTCCTCAATAAGATTTTGGCATAAAAACTTCATTTCAACAACTTCATCCTAACAAGTGAGGGTAAAAAAATTATTACCATACAATACTTTATATAGTTCCATTTGATTACTTGAATAGAAGAGATTATTATATGAATATTAAACCAAATGTAAATAATGATCCCACATACCCTAAAAGTCAAGTGAGAATTACCTCAATATATCTTTTAATTCCTAAAAAGTTCTTTTAGACTACCCATTAGTCTTATGATTATAGGTGGTTCTCAAATATATCTCGGTGTCAAGATTCTTTTAAATACTATTTCATAATTTTAATGTAAACAACAAATCATGGTTGGATACAATCCAAAGGGGTGCACCATGAAGTCTCAAAACTTCATTAATATAGATTATTGTGAGGTTTTCAAGTGGTAAATATACCCTTATAAAAAGTAAATGTGTGAACTTTGTATGGAGATAAAAAATAACTCATATAAAATCCTTATTTCTAGGAGTATTTTGAATACAGTGCCAAAATCTATAATAATATCATCCCATTTCCACATAGAAATAGGTAGAGGTTGGGAAAATCCTTTAGGATGTTGTCTCTTAGCCTTTACCTATTGAAAAACCTGGAACCTTGATACATAGTATGCAATTTATCATTTCATATTATCCCATCAAATATGTTATATAAAATCCTGATACATTTTGTTGTTACCAAGGTGTGTAGAGAAATTTAGTCTATGAGTTTCATCTAATAATTGTCTTTTCATCTTAGTCATTGTTGGAACACATAACCACTTTGCAAATTTAAAAATACCATTTTTATATATGACTTATACCAACATATAATGATTCACATATTGGAATTTATTTTAAAAATACTTATCATCAAGATGAACATTTTTTATTTTCTCTAATAAATATTGTTTGGTCATCATTTGGAATGGATGAAATGTTTCTCATTACTTAATGATTCCCATACCAAAATGTAATTACTACTTTTTTTCATGTATGTATCTAGTCACCCAAGACTTCTAAACTATTCATTAATTCAGGATGAGTTCAATTTTATATTGTTAAAATATAGTAAAATAACCACTGGATATGGGTTACTTAAGTCAAGGTGTTATATATGTGGTCCCAAAAGTCATTGCATATATAAAATAAAATACATTACCAAGTTTAGTAGGATTATATTTGATGTATTTTCCATGGTTTTTATTGTTTTATCTTGAAAATGATATGAAAATTTTTATCAAACATATATTGGTAATAGAAACAATTTCTATTCCAACATATCATATGGAACTGATAGAGTTGAGGTGATTAAGGGTTCAACTAGATAAGCATGAATCTAAAGGTCTTATGAAAACCTAATATGTATTATTGGGGTGATATTCTTCATTTCCCCAAGAAAAGAGATAAAAGCATAAAATTATGTGTTGATTATCACAAGATGATTGAAGTGACTATTAAGAATAGATTTATATTTCCATAAATCTTTGATTTAATTGATTATTTAGAAGGTCATAAATGGTTCTCAAAGAACAAATTGCGATTGAGTTATAACCAATATTGAATAAGGCCTGATATTATTCTAAAGATCAATTTATGAAGCTGACATGACACTTCAATTATTATAGTTATTTCAATCTGGGTTAACTTATTAACCCATTTTTCTATATAATTGATAAATAGTGTTTTATAACCTTTTTAAGATTATTTAACTATGGTTTTGGTGGATGAAATCTATAAGGACCCGAGGAAATTATAAGTACATGGTGGGTATCATCAGGGGAAATTAGGAGTATTATAAAAATAGAGGCTTTATGAAAATCTATATAAGTGTTCATTTTTATCAGTAGAGGTAAATTCCATGGGTATGTTATATCATAATCTATAATTATAATGATCTATAAAGAGGTGGAAGCAATAATTTCTTGGAAAGTAACCAAGAATGTTTTTTATAATTCATAATTTCTTGGGTCTTATGGGAAATTATCATCACTTTATCCAGAATTTATTTAGTACAATCTTTCTTATGACCACCCTAACAAAGGAATGGGATTTTTTTATCATAATAACATTGTGACATAGTTTTCTAGAATTGAAAAATAGGCTTTTTATCAATTATATTTTGATCTTTATAGAGTTAGGAAAGTTGTTTCATGTTTATTATGGTGCCTCTTTTATGGGAATTAGGTGTGTTTTTATAAAGGAACATCATTTCATGGACTATGTATGTAGGAATATTCTCCCTAACTAGTGTAATTTTCAAAACTGTGATTTTGTTTAAGCTTCCATGGTGTGTGATTTGAAGTTTTGAAGGCACTATTTGTTCATTAAATAATTTTTAATATACAATAAACATACAAGAGACAAGTATAACCCATATTATTAATATTTTAATATGACCAAACATTGGTGGGGTTGGATATCTATGATTTTTTGACTTTGATATTTTATATTCACCTAGAATGGGAAATGTTGTATAATATATTTGTAGTTGGAAATATAAAACTGTAAATGTAACGTATTCCAAGGATTATTGGAGATTAATATTTGTGGTAGTTGAGTTTCGTCTAGATAGATTTGATGATCAGGGTGAGATAATTTTTTTATCCTACTAACCTTGTATCATCAATTATAGATCAAGGAAAAATATTCCTAGAAACCCCTGATCATGAATATCTCATATTCGAGAGAGAGGCTCGATGGAGGGGAGATCCTAAAAGGTTATCCTCAAGTTTTGAAACCTTTATTTTATGTTTATGTAATATTAATGAATTATATTAGTGTATGGGAATATCATAAGTGAATATCTCTCATCCTATTAGTCTGTTCACCTGAGTATATCTACGATTTATTAGGATGTACATGGTAAATTTTGGTGTCCTTTCTTGAAATGAGTGATCACTGGGATCATTTATTGATGTACCACTTGTCAATGTGTTAAGTTAGAATATCAAAGACATTTTAGTGATTTTTAGATACTTATTATGAAATGTGTTTTTTAGATTTAATCATGATATATTTTGTGACTATCATTTCTTGATCGCTAAGATATAGAGATAAAGATGAGTTCCGGTTAATCACCTAACCAAGATCACTTATTTTCAACCATTTATAAAATCAACCTCTATTGATGAGTTAGGGAAGTTATATATTCAAAAAAATTAGAAACTCATTGGTTGATTACTAGTATTATTTCTATTTGGGGTTAAAGATTTATCTTCATATTTTAATAAGGGTTAAAATGTAATCTTACTACATAGGTAAAACAAAGCATAACCTATCACCCTAAAATGGGTGGTATGTTATCTAGTACCATTCATGTACTAGAAAAAATATTTAGGGATAATATAAATGGTTTTGATAATTAATGGGATGAAAACCAATCACTAATAAATTTTTTATATAATGAAAACTATCTATAATTTGTTCAGATGTCTCATTTAAGACACTCTACAATAGGATTTTTCATTCTCCATTATTCTAGATAGATGTTGGTGTATTATCATTTATTGTACCAAACATATTTCAGGAGACTATTGGAATTATGGGTCATTGATCAGGTGTTTCTTGAATTTTTTACTCAATTGGGAAATTTATTAATGGCATGGAAAAGAAAAAACCACTACTAGATTCATTGAAGCATTTGATATTTTGGATTATATCATAAAAATGGTTTATAGGTTTACCTTCTCTATTAAGTTTAATATTATTAATAATTGATTTAATGTTTTATATTTGAGAAAACATGTACCCACTTCTAATTATGCTATTCAACATGGTGATATGGACATGAAATCTAATGATTATTTTGTAAATAAACCTATCGGTTTCATCGATTTAAGTGATATTATTCTTTAATGGAACATCATTACATTAGTTCCAATATGATGGTATCATGGATATTATTTGTATAATGCTTGAAAATGTGAATTTGGGGATTTAAATCAATGACTATAATGGGTTCCTTCTAAAACTCATTAATGTTTCTCAAGGTTGATAAGAATCATGTATTATATTTGGTAATAAATATCATAATTTCAGATTAGTTTTCCTTTAAATTTATAATTTTTCTTCTCTTAAGTTTATGATCATAAGATTTATAGGTGTATGAGTGGATGGTATAAGGAATAAGGATATAAAAAAGGGTTTTGGAGTAGGTATAACAGTAGGTACCTAGAGATAAGTCACCGGGTACCCATTGTTATATGGTGTGATTCATATGATTATGGTAAATACACAAAATACCCAATGGTATTTTAACTAGTACTTCAAAATATATTGAGTTTTTTAGGATTTGGAAAGATTAGCCTTTTCAATTTATATTTTTGTCCCAAAAATCTATTGGCTTAGGATTTTTACAACATTTATAATATATAGAAATATTGAGAGATCCTCCCTCCATAATTCTTTAAATTCATTCAATTATATATTTTCTCTTTATCCAGATTTAACATATAAGGGATAAGTGGATTTTTTCTTAGGGAATCTATTGTAGAAATTCCTTATAATGTTTTTTCGATTATCCTTTCATCTAAGGAAATGTAATCACAAATTATTTTTTTATTGAAGGTTCAAAATTAAGTGATTACTTTGATCATACTTACTATATGTGGTAGTATATGGTTATTATCAATTATTATTAGGTAAGGTAGTTGTGATTGATTTCTATTATCCCATTTTACTTAGGGTAGTGGCTCAGACCATCATACGTTTCTAACATAGACGTGAAAAAATCTTATGAAGAAGTATATATACCTTCTCTGAACAAAGATATTTAGTTCAACATAGGTTATAGAAGGAGAACCCTCATATTATCTCATATTATTGCAATGGGGGTGATAATAGTGGAATTATGTGGTGGGGAAATAAACATGAAAATATTTATTTCTTTAAATAAATGTGTGAAAAATCACAGTTTTGATATAGTTTAATTTTAAATAAAACAATGTTTCCCTATTATGTGGTTATTACATGTGAATTTACTTACCATTGAACTTATATTGTAGGATTATATGTCTTGCTTTTTCTTACTTAATATATCTACATGATCAAAGATATTGATGGATATTATTGTTATATGTGAATTGTCTCTACATTGTTTATATATTATTACCTATGAGTAGTTATGAAAAATTAACACAATGTAGGTGAATTACACCAAATATGAAGACACCTAAGTAAATGATTGGTACACACATGATATATACAAGGGGGTATTTTTTGAGAAAAAATTGTAGGTTTTAGACTATGTTATACCTACGATAGACATAATGAAGGTGATTCAAGAACTTTGATACCCTATTATGAGGTGTATTGGGATATTATTTTATTAAGTCAAGTATTCCTTTGATTTATAGGTTTAACAAAATATATTCTAAGCATGGATCAAATGAGGTATAATTTGATTTTCCTTGGTGTATTTTCTACTAAGTAGAAACTAACCCTGATGTTATTTGGTTTATCTAAAACTCGCTATTATGTTATAAATATCTTATTCCATGCATATTGGTTTAATTTATACTTATGTTATAAATTTTGTAGGATAAATCTATTGTTTACATTTCCACTTATGTTATTAATTTTATATGCCTAGTCTATTGTTTACATTGATTACATTTTTCTACTATGTCATTCACTTGATTCAATGACTGTGTGGTGGGGGTTGGGTGGAGACTACCCACTGAGTATGATGTACTCATATACTACACTTTTCTTGCAAGGATGCATGTATAATATATTTTTTGTGATCAAGGAAAATGTAAATCACCTAATAATGGGAGTTTGCGTTAAGGAAATGTTGGGAGCACCAATGAAAATCAATTCCAGAAATAAGAGAAAATAATAGAAAAATAAAGAAGAAGAAAAAAACATAAATAATTACATGTTATAAGAATAATACCTATATCTATGGATAGGTTGAAAAATTTCACTATATACATGATCATATCATAGGGCACACATATTGTATATCAAACCCTGGATTGAAATGAGTTCTTCAAGAAATGTGGTGCTATAGTATCTTACATTCTTATAATACTTGGATCCTGTATAGTTTTCCACTATGTAATAGTACAAATGATAGTTAAATACACAGAACTAAAATAATCATATAGATAAATTCCATACTACTGTATTACCCTTGTCGAAGTACACACTCTAATAATACCTACTATCAGGGTCACTGGTCATTTTTTATAGTTAGCTATCATTTTTACAATACCACCAAAATTTAGGTCAAGGGATTTCAGGCATCAGACCTTTATATTAGTGGGGGGGAACTACCTATATAACCCCCAGTGACCTCAATATAGATGTTGATTCATGGGAGTTATGGAATGAGGTATAGTATATGTCACTAACATTTGACCCAACTTCATTTAATAAATTAGAGTTCAACACTTTAACAATCTACCACCTAGAGATAGATCTATAAATATTACCTATTTATATAGATCTAGTGTAGAGAACTTAATTGATTCGAGCTCCTCATATTATTCACTCATTAATGTGAATTTTCCATTTAAGGTTTCAATTTCAAACCAATGATTCATGAATAGAAATTTTTTTCCTTTTAAAGTTTCAATTTAAATTGGTGATCTATAAAAGACTAGATTATTTCTCATTCATTCAAAGGAATATTCATTTGTGATTTCATAGTGGAAATTAATTTTATATCTTTATATATGGTCAACATATCTTCTACATGCAACAAAAGATAAATCATGAAATTATCTGTATATTTAAAACACACACATGCATCATGTTTACTCCTACACTAATGATTATCATGCATGAATGAACCGAATTTCCTATTCCATTAATAAGAGGCTTATTTTAAACCATAAAAATATTTTAAAAAAAATACATACCTTCTTCATCTTTTTTTAATTAATGTAACCATCAAGTGGTTTCATATATAATTTATCATCACTATAATCATGAAAAAATGCAGTTTTAACTCCAAACATCTCAATATAAAAGTCATGGTATGCAAAAAATGAAAGGAGTAATATAATAGATGAATACTGTACAAAGAGAGAAAAGATTTCAGAGTAGTCAATTATACATTTTTGAATAATCCCTCTAATATAAGTCTATATTTAAACATAATCTTCTTATCTCTAATGTTATATTCCTTATTTCTTATTATTCACTTACAACCAATTAATTTAACATTGTATTGTTTATTCATAATAGACCATGTATGGTTTTTTATTTTAAGGAATTTATTTAATTGTCCATGGTAGAGATTCGGTGTGTTGGAATTCCTATCATTAAATTACTATTTATATGTTTCATTATCATCATTAATAATATATTTGGAAACATTTAAAGCAAATATGGTTATATCATATTGTTCAAAATGAGTAGGAGGACTGATGAACCTCCTAGATCTATCCCATGTGAGATGATTGTCAGTGGAATCATTAATACTCTCACTATTAGACTCTGAATCATATTTTAACTATAATTGGGTTACTAGTTGAGGTTCATATGGAGATGAATCAATGGTAGAGACAAATTAGGTTGGCTAATTAGTCTCGACACTCTCAGTTTGAGGTGTATAATCATTGTCATCAGTGAGAGACTTGATTTTAAGAGAAAAAATTTCATAGAATAAAAAATCTTGGATTATTATAAATTTAGGAAAATTTGGTTTATAAACCCACAATTTATATCCTTAAACCCCTTTAGAGTAGCCCACAAATATACATTTGAGGCCTCTTGGTTCTAATTTTTCATTTTTAATGTGGTCATAATAGGTACCCCTAAAAACTCTAAAATGGTTGTACAAAGGGGGATTATTATTCCATAATTATTTTATATTTTAAAATTATTAAGTAGTTTAATGACATATATTTATATAAGATATATTTTATTACTTCTAGCCTCGACCAAAAATGTTTTGGGCAGACCCGAGCATGCGAGCACGGAACAGACCTGCTCCAATATGGTGTGGTTTGTCCGATTTGTTAACCCATTTTGTTGGAGATTATCCATAGAAGTACGATGCCTAAAAATCTTTTTAGACTCATAGGATTTAATGAAGTCAGATAAAAATTACTCTAACCCATTTTCTATTACCATAGATTTGATTTTTCTTCGAACTTGATTTTCAATAAGGGATTTTCATGTTTTGAATTTTTCAAACACATAATATTTATTTATAAGAATATATATCCAAACATTCTGGGAAATGTATTCTATGATGTTCACAATGTATGAGCCACCACCATGGAAGGAAGTCCTAATAGTACACCATATGTCAGAATTAATGTATTCAAAAGGTTAATTAACCTTAAAAAATTCCTATTAAAACCGAATCTTTTAAACTTTCCCAAAATAAAATCTTCATAAAATAAAAGATTATTAGTTGTGATGTCATTCAATAATCCATTTTTACTTAGTTCCTTAAGACCCTTAGAGCTTTCATGCCCCAAAATCTAATGGAATTGCATGGTATTATCATTATTTTTCCCAAATATACCACTGAACTGTCTAAAATGGGTCTTCTCATTCAACACATAAATACTATTCAAAAGATAACATATGATAAAAATTATAGAGACTTTATAGATTTAAGAAAACAAAATTTAGACTTAAAATTAAATCCTATTATGTCTATGAAACCTAGGGATATCAAATTTATATATAGGTCAAGGACCCACCTTACATCAAGTAAGGTGAAAATCAAATGGCCATCAAGACCAATTAAAATAGAGCCTCTACCATGGACCATACATCTCCTATTATTTCCAGGAATAACCACTCCTTCAATGAATTCATTTCATTCAACAAAGTAATCTCTAATAAGACACATGTCAAAGGAATAGTCAGTGTCTAAGACCTTATCATCAGTGATTTTATACCTAGAAACCTTGAGAACATCAAAACTGACATAACCTATATCTACAAATAATGTTTAGTCAATAGGATCATCAATTTTTTGGTTATTCTTGGGATTCCTACATTATAGTATAATATTTAAAGGCTTCCCATAATTGTAAAAGGTATTATTTTTAGACTTAGACATAGACCTACAAATCTAGATAGTTTATGATTTGGGTTATTTCCATTTCCATTTCTATTTTCTTTAATTTTTTTTTATGGTTCACCTTTAGTAAAAAAAATATATATCGTAGACTTTACTTAATGATTTTTATGAAGTTCCTTATAAAGTAAAGTGTGTTTAAATTCTTAAAGAGTTAAAGTGTCTCAATCACACATCATTATTTTAATAAGAGGTTTATATGAATTTTCAAGAGAGTTAAACAAGATATTATCTTGGTATTTATCATTAATAGAAATATTAATATTAGACAGATCAAGCATAATTGTATTATATTCATAAATTTTTTTATTGAATTACCATAAAAAATATTAAACGTAATTTTTTTTATTTTTTTATAAATATGACTAAAAAATGATGTAGTCTTGTATAATTTATCTAATTTTAACCAAATAGTAGCAGAATATTCATAAGTAACATCCCTTAACACTATTACTAAAAGATAACAACATGGAGCTATGAGACATAAGAAGAACATTTAAAGACATATCTTTTCAGGTGGTAGTGGTTTGATCATCATCAGATGAGGTTATAATGAGTTTCTTAGGGCCATGTAGGGCATCAATGAGTCCTTAATGAGAAATCAGGTTTTCCATATTGATTTTTCATAGATTAAAGTAGTGGTTCTTAGTACAACATATGAATTTATCATGGTCGATCTCAACTTAGAAAATATCAGATTTGATTGATCATTAGAGTATTTACAACAAAAAAACATCATGATGAAAGAAAGTTTTCCATAGAATATTGAAAAAAATATAACAGATCCAAGAGGATATATTTTGACATAAAATCTATAATAAATTTAAATAGATCAGAAGAAATAATATTTTTTCCTGACATCTTTATATGATGATGTTATTGATTTTCTGAAACTATTTTTGATCTATCGTCATTGTATTTGTAGGATCCAAGTGTAGAATCACTCTAGTGGTGATTCAAATGCATTCCTTGGATATTTCAACAATGTCAACTGATTTTTGATTGTAATAGTGGATGATCGATCATCTTGTGGTATTCTTATATATCACTATGATAATAAATTTGGTCTTAAATAATCATCTTTGCACTCTAATTATTGATAGGATCAAGGAAGGAGGAGAATCTCTAGTATGATCTTCTATAATGAGAGAGATCTCTATAATTAATTGTGTGAAGAGATTCTCAATTTCAATAAATCTCCACACAATAGACATAATAATCTATTTATAATGGTGGATTTAGGTTTAAAATATTATTTAATTTCACAACGACCCTTAAATAATATATTAAACCTTATATAACCTTATAAAATTTACTAATAATAATAAAATTAATATTTTTACATGGAGTATCTTAACTAATGAAATGATATATTATTTTTACATGTGTAAAAATTAATATTTATCACCAAATTCAAACTTGGTTCTATCATCCTCATCGGCATTTATTAAATACTAGAATAAATTGAATATTTATTCTCTCAATAAATAAATAAATAAATTTTATTTTTCCATGTTATTTAATAATTATCTTATGAATAAATTTTTATTTAATTTTGGAGATCATTAAGTCCAGAATAAAATTATTACTCAATCTTGAGAAAAATATTTATTCTGATAATTAAATTAAAATAGAATTTAATTTATATCGATGAGAACACTTAGTGTGTGACCCTCTAGTCTTCTTTCTCATTAGTATTATATGAGATTAATTAATTTCCAAGATTAGTATCCAATAATGCACCAATGAACCCAAGATAAATAAGTTAATGTCACATAACCGAAAACCACACACGAGCACTTGTTATGTGATATAATACCTTTTTCATGATATCTTCCCAAGTAAGTTTCACACCCATGTCATCAATCTAAATACTTGATACGTCTTTCTTTGACTATCTAAAAAAAACCTTTTGTTAAATTGTGTCCATTGAATTCAATATAACCATTCCATTTCAATAAAAGGTCCCAGATATTAACTTCCATAAAGATGGAAGTGAAAAATACTTTCTCATATTATTCATTAATAATATGTCATCTATGACACACCAAACATACCCTACTTCTTGTAAACACATGGAACCACAATTTTGGTTCATATATCAAAGAACGTGAGTCATGATAAGAATTGATAATAATATTAAATTTTATGGATTATTACTCATGCTCAATGATATGAATATCTGATGACATATAAACATGAATAATTTCTAAAAGTGGGTCTATTCTCATAATCTTTGTTCTTGGATATTACCTTTTGTGAAATTTATGAAAAAAGTATCATCTTCTTATGAGTACTCACACCCGATAGATAACATAATATATTATCCATTATATAATTTTATCTAACCATAGAACTAGTTTTACAAATATAATTATGGAATTTCAAGGTTCTCATCATAGTGGGGAAATGTTTTTCCCTTTATCAATGTGATAGATACTCTAGAACATTATTATATTAAATTCATGAAGAAATATGAATGATATGTAATAAGAAATTATAATTAAAATTAACTTATTTTAATAAATTTTTAATCTGAATTATATACATTTGGTTCTAAGATACAAGATCCAATAGTCTCTCACTTTGATTAGATTCTACTACCAATGATTTTCTTCCCACTAGATCTCATATTATGATTAAGTTTCTACTAAGTTGAGGATTTATTCATGTTGTCCACCACATTTTCTTCCATGGATAATTTTATCACTAAAACTTAATCTCTATGAGAAAAATACCTCAAGAGATGATACCTTTGAAGTATGTGTTTTATCCACTGATGTGACCTTGAATACATTGAAAGAGCCACTTTTGCAGTATTATTATAATAGAGTGTGATAGGGTCTTTACTGTCAGACACCACATCAAGATCATGGAAGAAATTTTGTATCCAAACTGCTTCTTTAACTAACCCACAATCTAAAACATACTCAGACATTTCTATAGAATCCGCAACAACAACTTACTTTTAGAACTTCCAACTCACTGCACCTCCATTGAGAGTGAAGATGTGTCTGGACTGTAATTATAGATCATCGTAGAATGTTTGGAAACTAGAATATGAATATCCTATAATGACTAGATGTTCATCTCATCTATATAATAGAAACATATCATTATTTTTACATAGTTAATTGAATATAGTCTTGACTGTAATTCAATGGTGGTCACCTAGATCAGCTTGATTTCTTCCTACCACACTTAAGGTGTAAGCAGCATCTAGCCTAATACATAACCTACCAAAAAATGTCTAAACCAATCATCAATGCATATGGAATTATTACTATCCTTTATCTTTTATCACATGTTGGAGGGCACATTTTCTCGAAAAGATAAATGTCATGTTATGTAACACCCCAAGCTTCCAAGGTATGTTTCTCTTTGAATAATAAAATGGCTTGTGTTGTACGCAACTTCAAGTTCTAACACACCACGACCAATCAAACTAGTCATTAGTAATACCAACTTTTTGAAATTTTATTTTTCAAAATGGAATTCATTTTTTGATTCGGAATATCAAAATGATCTTACGGTGAATTTTTGGTATTTTTTCTCAAAACAGTCATTTTTTGATGAATAATGAAAAACACTGCATTATTGTTTAAAACTGACTTTTTATTAAAATAATTAGTTATTTTATTTAAATTATGAAAAAATATATCCATAATACCTATCTATGTTCAATTTAATTCATTGGAGTCATTTTATAATAATATTAGATATATAAAATATTATTTAACTTTTTACCATCTTTTACCCACCTTCTAGGCGCATTTGTAAATTTGCACAAATTTTTTTTACCACTTCTGTGAATTGAATTTAAAAAATCCTAGAGACACATTTGATATTAGTAAGTAAAATGTGGTTCAATAGGATGAGAATAATTTTTAGGGAAGAGTAAATTTTAAATTTTATTTACCACGGTTAAAAGTAAATAGGGCAATTAAAGGTAAAAATGGCATTATAATTACCATAACCCATGTCTTAATTATATTGGATAAATTTTTTTCGACCAAAATAATCCTTATGAATAATATATGATCCTTTTGGTCCACATGGATTAAATTAGGACATTTATTAATATTTTATTTAAAAAGCGTTAAAAGTGTTAAATTCAAAGTTTAATAACTAAAATATATTTTATATAGGGCTATACATAAGATAAATTCGAATATAAATATTCATTATAAATATAAAGACATTTCCTACATAATGTTATTTTATTTATAAATTTTAGACATTAAATAATTAAATTTATTTATGACACAATGATGATGTAGTAATTAACTTATTATAGATAGATTAAAATAATTGATATTATAAATATCCAAATAAATGTAAATTTAGGCTTATGATGGATTAAAATAATTTTATAGGTTAATATGAAATGTTTTGGTTTATTAAATAATTTTTTTTCAAAGTGATATAGTTGTTATAAATTTCACAAAAACAAAATACCAAATTGTGTCAAAATTGATGTAATTGAGTTTTTAAAACAAATACTATATTATTAATTGATATAATATTTATAAAAAAATAAGGTTCATCCAAAGGATTTATATAAGGTTATATATATCAATAATTAACCAATTGGGGTTCTCTTTAATTTTTATAGTAAGTTTATTAACCATTTATTATAATAATACAAGAATACATGGTAAAAGTTAAACTATTTAACTAAGACTTAAATCTAAAATATAAGGTTATTATGGTGACCTAAACCTATCTAAAACCTATTGGTTAGAATTTTTCAGACCCTTAACCACATTATACTCTAAATAAATCCTTTTGGAGCCAATATAAACCGAATATGACTGTATAATAAAATAATATTTCAAGATTCTCCTAAAGTGACCCTCACCTCTCTTATAAAAGGGTAATTCCCCTTACTCAAAATCACACCTCCAAATCCATTTGGATATGCCAAACCCTACTAAAATATCCTCCCAAATACCCTCACTTCTATCTAGAGGCCTTAATTTTATCATAATGCCATCTTAAGGATCCATTTTGATCAACTCAAAAGGAAACACCCGAAGAAGAGGTAATAATTGCACCACTTCTTTCAAAGTTATTTTCTTCTTCCACTTCCTCTTTCTTTGTTGATTCCATACCAAAATAATACATCCATTACCTTATACATACTATGATGTTATTATAAATATGGTACAACCGTATTCATTATTCAATCCATCCTATGAATGAAAAGTCACCATATGTGCGTATGTATGGCTTACCATCTCCGTGTTGTGGTGAAGTTTGTTATTAAAACATTTAATTATTTGGATGAGTATAATATTGAGTATAAATGATGTAAATAATATATATAACATGTTAAGGATTTTGTATATATGATATAACATCCAATTACATATGATTTCACAATTAATAGAATTATATTGTTGCTCGTGCGTACGTATGAATTACCGTCTACACGAACGCAATGAATTTCATTCTCCATCATACCCATTGAAGAATAATTTTCATTTTATGATTAAAAATAATTTTTAAGAACTTAATAAAATTTTATATATGAATCAATTAAATCCTATCCATAACAAACATGGCTTACATAACCAAGCATATAAAGGAAACCAAATCAGTTAACACCCGAAATGATTATACTACTGAAATATTATTGACAAAGAAATATTATAGGATCATATGTGATATAATATTTATGTATTTGGTTCTTTTATAATTTAATAAAAATGATTTTATTATTATATAGGAGGTTAAATTACCCTCGAGCAAGGAAAATTAAAAGGTAAGGGTTAATTCTACAATCCCTTTATTATCCGAGGTTGTTTATATATGAGTATCTACTGAGAGCTCTTTATCATCCACATCCATGTTTACTAAAAATGTATTTCAATTTTTTTTACTATTTCCTAGAATATGGGTTAAATTAATTTATACCCTTGTTTTAATTTTTATAATATGTTTATAAAGTAATCATTTAGTCATTTTCGAAACAAGGTCCTTTACAACCTTTTTGACAAAATTAAGGAATGAATGTTTTTTTAACCTATTCGGCGAGTGCAGCTATTTTCGGTCGTTATAAAACCATCGAAGATTCCCTTAAAATCTTATAAATATATTTTTAAAATAAATTTTTTATTTTATAATTATGTGACTTTTAAATAATTTTAAAATATAAAGAGATATTTCTCTCAAATGGTTTTGATTTAATCTATGTGAACATCCTTTGATGGATTTTACACTTGTTTGAAGTTGATTTATTAGGATAAAATCTTCTATATTGTATTGAATGTTTTGTGATATGTTTGACCGTGGATGTGTTATTTTTATACCATTCATGGTTTATGGTTAATGTATTAACATTTCGTATGCTAATTTTAATACGAATGTTTATGTTATGTTTCAACCTTTTCATATGAGGAATGCATTGGACTTAGTAAGTGATGGGTGGATCCCGCTATAGTTCCTCACTACCATGGTAGGTCTCATGAGAAAAACTAGTGTCTTAGAATAAGGCCTTGAAAAAATATTATTTGTAGTCTTGGCACGGGGCCTTGACTATGTGGTTATGATGTCCGATATTATGCATTACATCATTATGAAATTGGATATTGATATTACATGTTGTTATTAGACTTGTAGAATATCCATGTGAATATGTAAATGGCATTATTTGATTTTTATTTTCCATATTTTTCTGAATTTTAAGTTTAAAAGTCTTGTGTTTTAGTCTTATACATTGTCTTAAATGTTTATGCTTATTTATGAATGTTTATGCTATATTGTTATCCATACAGAGCACCTGATCTCACCACTTTATTTGTTTTATTTTTCCTAGGATGCGAAGAAGTATATTATAATTAACCTGTAGGGATAGTCTAAGGGAGATGAATTTGTTAAAAGGAGACACAATGTTGTTTTTTTATATTTTATAATGTAATGTCAAACTTATGTTTGTATGTTATACTTCTTAGGCTACTAAACTGATCGTTCTTTTGGGATTTGATCCCTTGTGATCACGCCAATGTTATGTAATAATGCAATGAATTTGGGTAACTAGGGTCGGGGTGTCACAGTTGGTATTAGAGGAAGTTTAGTACAAACCTTGGAAGATAGATTTAGAAAAACTATGATTAAAGAACATTACCCAAAGATAGACTTTGAGAATTAGTATAGAAGAACTTCCTAAAATTTTGGTAATGTAGAGATTTTGTGAGTTTTACAAGAAATACATCCCTATCTAGATATGATTAGGTAGAGGCAACTCTAGCATAGATGTAACTAGGAGTGAAAACTATTACAAGGAGTTTCAGGCAAGACTAGGGGTATCCTGGTACACGACAACCAACCTTGATGTACTCATGGTTACGACACTCCCAAGTGATATGCTTAGGATAATACACATTTTCTTTAAAAACCATTATGATGGATTTATGAGTACATACCTCCTCAAAGAAAACATTTTTTTGATTATGGATTATATCCATACCTGTTCAATTTTTGTTAAGTGTTTTACAAGTTTGGAATTATGTATTGCAATTCATAAACTAATCTAGTTTATGCCATTATTAAAGAATGTCACCTAGTTGAAGGAATGAAAACCGTATGAACACATGTAATCCATGTAGGGATTTCCCTCCTACTCAAGATAATTATAGTGGATCTAATGATGCAACCAGTGCTGAACGACTTATAACCATACTAGGATAACTCACTCAGGTTATGAATAATAACCTTACCCATATGGGGCACCCTGACCCATAATGCAGAGGATCAATGTTAGACCAATTCATGAGTAAACAACCACCAAAATTCTATGGGACTAAAAATAGACTTTTTAGCTGAGCAATGGATAAGTTCCTTAGAGAAAATATTTCATGATTTGGGGAGTAGAGGAAGGGAAAATGTTTCCATAGCAGTTTATCACCTCAAGGGAGATGCAGATCAATGGTTGTCATTAATTAAAAACACAAAGAAGTATGAAGAAGTATTAAATATGGATTGCAGGGAGTTGAAAGATATTTTACTAGAAACATAATTTCCCCATGACCATCGAACAGATATGGAAAGAAATTTATGAGTCTGAGGAAAAAGGAGGATGAGAATGTCATAAAGTATGAAGCTAAGTTTACAAGGTTATCAAGGCATGAAACAAATTATATACATAACCCAAAGAGTAATATTGATCGATTATTCGATGGGTTAAAACCATTTATCTATAGAGCATTAGTCTCACAATCCTTCTCATCATATGATGATATTGTCTCATGTGCTATCAAGACAGAAAAGGAATTCTCTAATTCTTATGACTTTAAAGTAAACTGAGAGAAGAAGTGATCTACTGAACACTCTGTAAATGGAAATAAGGGGAAGAATAAAAAATTTGAATTTCCATTCTTTAGTAAATGTGGGAAGAAACACACCGATACTTGCCTAAAGGGAATTAGAGTATGTTACAAGTGTGGTGAAAAAGGCCACCATGCTTGTGACTGCAAGGGTAAGAAAGAATGTGACAATTTTTAATGCTACAATTTTAGAGAAATGGGGAATTATGAAAATGAATGTACTAAGAACCAAGGAAACATAACTTAGAAAAGGCCAAGGGAGAAAGGACTAGATTATTCGATCACTACTACTGAGGTTAAAAATCTGAATGACAAGGTGGCAGGTAATTTAATGGTTTTCTTAGGATTATCCAATGCTTTATTTGATTTTGGATCATCACATTGTATCATATCTTCTCAGTTTGCTATGAAAATTAGATATTTACAATTTGATTTAACAAGAGAGTTGTCAGTCAAAACTTCTAAGGGAAGTATCATTGAAATAATGTTTTGTGAATAAGTTCCCATTAGGGAATATAAATGTTCTTTCTTTATTGATCTTATCTCCATACCCATGATTGAATTTTGTATAATAATCGGTATAGATTGGCTTTCAGACCATGATGCGACCATTTATTGTAATAAGAAGGAGGTTAATTGTTTTTGATGATGATAAGAAATACCTTATCTTTAGAGTAGAAATGTCACCATCTGATTCTTATCTCGATCCACCCCCAGTAGCTCTACTAAATTCAATTATTGGGGAGGAATATAATGAAATAATTTTGGGTGAGTAAAATAATGTTCTAATAGAGGACATAACTACTGTACAAGAACATCTTGATGTGTTTCCAGAGGATTTACCTAGACATCCTCCAGAACGATAAATTGAGTTTTCCATTGACTTAATTCATGGTGGAAGGCCTATATCGAAGACCCCTTATAGAATGGACACTGTGGAATTAGTGGAACTAAATAAATATCTAAAGGCATTGAGTAATAAAGGATTTATTCAACCTAGTGTTTCTCTATAGAGATCCCATGTTCCTTTTGTTGAGAAGAAAGATAGATCTATGAGGTTGTGCATTGACTACAGGGAGATCAATACTATAATAATAAAGAACAAGTATCCCCTAACCCAAATTGATGATTTTTTTGATATACTTCATGGAGCTCAATATTTTTCAAAAATTGAACTTCTATCTGGATATCATCACTTATGTGTGAAGAAAGAAGATATTTTGAAAATAGCATTTCAAACTAGGTACATGCATTTTGAGTTTACAGTAATGCCTTTTTAACTGACTAATGCACCCTCTATTTTTGTGGATATAATGAATAGAGTTTTCAAGGAATATCTTGATGACTTTGTAGTGGTATTTATTGATGATATATTTTTTTAATCCAAAATCTATGAAGATCATGAAAATCCCTTTCACACTATTCTATAAACTCTTAGAATAAATGAATTATATTGGAAGTTTAGCATTGGTGAATTATGGATTCAAGAATTTTTTTTTCTAGTTCATATTGTCTCTAAGGATAGAATCTATATTGTTCCTTCAATGAATAAGTAAATCCAAGAATGGCCAGTGCCAACAAATATAACTGAGGTACGATGTTTTATTAGTTTAGTAGGTTGTTATCAGTGTTTCGTACAGAATTTTTCTCGATTGGATAATCCATTAACCACGATCACACATTAAGGGGTTAAATTTGTTTACAAAAAAGAGTGTGAATAATGTTTTGAAGAACTGAATAGAAGATTAGTCAATTCACTTATCTTGACTCTATAATCGGGGAATGATGGGTTTGTTATTCATGGTGATGATTCAAAGAAAGGGACTGGTTGTGTCCTTATGAAGAATGATAGAGTTATTTCCTATGCATCATGATTGCTAAAAATTCATGAACAAAACTATCCCACCCATGATCTTGAGTGAGCAGCTATAATATTTTCTTTGAAGATATGGAGACACTATCTCTATGGTGAAAAATGTGAGATATATACTGATCACAAGAGTTTGAAGTATATTTTCTCACAAAAAGAAATAAACATGAGGCAAATATGATGGATTGAACTACTCAAATATTATGACTGAACTATACACTACCACCTGAGGAAGGAAAATAAGGTGGAAGATGCTTTGAGAATAAATGATCATGGAGTTTTGAACAAGATGAGATTTGAAAGGGATCATATGTTCATGGATATAGTAAAGATGGATATGGGAATAGTCATGGATGGTGAAACATCAATACTTTTTTAGATGGTTTCCAATCCAACTTTTATAGAAAGGATAATAAGTTCTCAGACTGCTGATGAGGAGTTTCAAAATAAAATTAAAGCTATGAATGATGGGATATTGATATACTTCCTATATTAAGATGAAATTTTGAAATTTGGGAATATACTTTGTGTTATTGACATTCCCGATCTAAAAAGGTAATTGTTGGATGATGCTAATAGATCCGATTTCTCTATACACCCTAGTAGCACTAAAATGTATAGAGATTTGAACGAAAATTTTTTGTGGGACAAAATGAAGAGGGAGATTGCTGATTATGTGTAAAGATGTATGGTTTTTCAACTGGTGAAGGCTGGAAGACAAATCCTAGAGGAGTCATGCAACCTCTTCCCATACCTGAGTAGAAATGGGATGATATTATGATGGAATTTTTCATGGGACTACCAAAGAATCCTAGAAGGAATAATGCAATATGGGTTATTGTTGATCGTCTTACCAAGTTAGCACATTTTCATTCTATAAGAGAAGATTTACCACTTGAATGTTTAGCAAGACTATATATAAATGAAGTTTTAAGACTTCATAGAGTACCCCTATCTATTGTTTCTGATCACTATCCTTGTTTTACATCAAGATTCTGGAAAAGTCTTCAGAAGTCCCTAGATACTGAACTTCCTTTGAGCACTACCTACCACCCTCAAACTGACAGACAATCAAAATGGACTATTCAAACCTTATAAGACACGTTGAGATCTTTATCACTTGACTTTCAAGGTTTGTGGGATCAATATTTACCTATGTAAGAATTTTAATATAATAATATCTTCCATTAAAGTATTCAGATGACACCATATAAAGTATTATATGGAAAGTGATTTTGTAAACAAACTTGTTGGGATGATGTTGGTGAAAGAAAACTCATAGGACTAGAACTTGTTGGGGAAACAATGGAAAAAGGTGAAGATTATCCAAACTCACATCAAAGAAGATCAAAGTAAGAAAAAGATCTATGCTTATAACTAAAGGAAGGATTTGGAATTTCAAGTAGAAGATCGTGTTTTCTTGAAGGTATCTCTATGGAAGGGTGTTATATGTTTTAGTAAGAAGGGTAAATTAAGTCCCATGTATATTGGACCATTTGAAATTCTAGAATGAATTAGAGTTGTAGCTTATCATTTGGAAATGCTCCCAAGTCTCTCGAAAGTTCATGATGTGTTCCACATATCACTGTTAAGAAAATACATGCCTCCACCAATGCATGTACTCACCTATGAAAAAATGTAATTGGAACCCAATATATCTTATTATGAATAGCCTGTCAAGATTCTTGATACCGGAGAACAAGTGCTGAGAAGCCAGACAACTCGTCGGCTGAAAGTTATATGGAAAAACCATAAGATAGAAGAGACAATGTGGGAACCTGAGGAACTTATGAGGAAGAACCACCCGAATATTTTTATGCTGCAATATTCTAGAAATTCTGTTGATGAAATTTTTTGAAGGAGGTAAGAATGTAACACCCCAAGCTTCCATGTTACATTTCTCTTTGAATAACACAATAGCTTTTACTGTATGCAACTTCGAGTTTTAACACACCACGACCAATCGAACTAGCAGTTATGAATAGTAATACCTACTTTTTAAAATTTTATAAATTTTATTTTTTCAAAATGGACTTCATTTTTGGATTTGGAATAATGAAATTAGCTTAGGGTGAATTCTGGGTATTTTTTTGAAAACATTCAATTTTTGATGAATAATGAAAAAACTATGTTATTTGTTAAAACTGAAATTTTATTTAAATAATTAGTTATTTTATTTAAATTAGTTAAAAATATAATACCTATTTATGTTCAATTTAATCCACTGGAGTAATTTTATAATAATATTATATATATAAAATTTTATTGAACTTTTTACCGTCTTTTACCCACCTTCTAGGTGCATTTGAAAATTTGCATAAAACATAATTTCAACACTTATGTGAATTGAATTTAAAAAATATTAGGGACATGGTTTCCATCATTAAGTAAAATGTGGTTCAATAAGATGAAAATAATTTTTTTTGAATAATGACTTTTGAATTTTATTTACCACGATTAAAAGTAAATAGGGTAATTAATGGTAAAAATGACATTATAATTAACCTAAAACATGTCCTAATTCAATTAGATAAGTATTTTTAGACCAAAATAAACATTAGGAATAAAATATGATCCTTTTGGTTCACATTCATTAGATTATAATATTTATTAATATTTTATTTAAAGAAGAGTTAAAAGTGTTAAATTTAAAGTTTAATAACTAATAAATTTATAATATAAGGATATAAATGAGATAAATTCGACTTTATATATTAATTAGAAATATAAAATGATTTATTACATAATTGTATTTTTTTATAAATTTTAGACAATAAATAATTAAATTTATTTATGACACAATGATGATGCAGCAACTACCTTGATATTTAAAGATTAAAATAATTGATATTATAAATATCCAAATAAATGTAAATTGAGACTTATAATGAATTAAACTAATTTTATAGTTGAATATGACATGTTAGGGTTTATTAAATAAACGTTTTTTGAAGTGAAAGGTTTTAATGACTTTCACAAAAAAAAATAAAAAATAGTGTCAAAATTGACATAATTGAGTTTTTAAAACAAATACTATATTATTAATTGATATAATATTCTTAAAAATATAAGTCTCTAACAAAGGACTTAGATAAGGTTTGAAATATCAATAATGAACCAATTGGGGTTATCTTAGATTTCTATAGTAAGTTTATTAACCATTTTTTATAATAATACAAGAATACATGTTAAAAGTTAAACTATTTTACCAAGAGTTAAATCTAAAATATAAGGTTATTATAGTGACATAAACCTATCTAAACCCTATTGGTTGAGATATATTCGACCCATAACCACCTTATACTCAAAATAAATCATTTTTAGCCATTATAAACTTAATATGATTGTATAATTATGTTGAACCCTCTGGGAGGATTAGTTGAACTCATATTTTGATAATCCAAATTATGCTCAATTATAGTTTGATAATCCCTATATTGATTAATGGTTAATTACTTATTTCAGTATTTCTGTACACCATGCACATATTCATATATTATAATATTTATATTATCTTCCAATAATTTGGTTACTGGAAGAATATATATTCTAACTTAACCCATTCTTCCAATAAAATGCTTAAACAGACAAGTGGTCACTGATACATCAAGTCTACCGATACAAAAAGTCATCGTTATGCAAGTCTACTGATATGTGAAGGTCACCACTACATCAAGTCTACCGATACAACAAGTCACCATTATACATGTCTACCGATACGTAAAGTTCACCGCTACATCAAGTCTACCGATACAACAAGTCACCGTTATGCACGTCTACCGATACGTAAAGGTCACCGCTACATCAAGTCTACCGATACGATAAGTCACCGTTATGAGAGTCTACCGATACACTAAGGATGCTACTGATACATGAAGGCTACCATTACATGAAAGGTCACCGGTACATTAAGTGTACCGCTACCGATCAAGTCTACCGACAGACATGAAGACTACCGATAGAAAGGTTACCGTCACACAAGAGGTTACCGATACACAAGGCTACCGATATCCAAATCTACTGTTCCAGAGAATCTGACTCTGCCTTAATTTCTTTATCTTTATTTAATGTTACCAACGATCATATCAGATATATTTTAATGCTCTGTCATTTTTTTAATGAAGCCTGTTGGATGTCAGGGAACCGTACCTCGTACCTGCAAAAAGAAATCATTTCTTTTGCCGGAGCTCGTGTCATAAATACAAGATGTACCTATTTCTAAAATATATATAGAGATACACATGGGAAAGAAATGAGGAATATACAAGCGCAATACGAAAGTGCTCTACAAGGAAAAATACACAAGAAGAGATCATACATGCATGACCAAGAAGACACAGAAGCTCATACACACTCAAGCTTACTCAAGAAGAGTTCGTTACATTCACAAGGACTTTGAAGAACTTCGTCGACTAAATCTTTACTGTCTTTGAACCTGGATGTCAAGCAGACAACACTCTATTTTTCAGAAAAAAACCCAAAGAGGACTCAAAACCATTTCTGATCAAATCCGACGGAGTCCAGAGCTACACTGCAATCACTAGAGCCATTCTAAACTCTATATCTTGCTCAGTGATTTATTATTTACATTACAAGAAGTGTGTGTCATCAGTTTAAATTTACACACACACTATCTCCTGAAACTTAATTGGAGGATTTGTAAATCCTCATTCAAACTCCTTACATCTTCTATTTCCCACTATGGATAGTGGTAGAGGCCGTGTGTGACCTGGACAGCTGTATTTGCTGTTGTTTTTGTTTACCACGTAGAACTGTGGTAGAGGTATTTGACCTGGATAGTTGTAAACTGTTGTGAAACCCGATCTAGGGTGTGGATCAAATTTATATAAATTGTTGAGAGGACTATGTCTCAGCTTAAGACTGAACCTCTTTGTTATATTTGCTGTGCTTTGTTTAGTTTTATCTAAAACCTTTTATTCCGCTGCCAAGTGCTTTAAAACTTATACTGTTTTTCAAAGTTACTCTGATAATTGAATTAGCAAGTGTTTTCATTACTTGCAAATCATTAGGTTAGTTTCAAAAGCTAATCTGATCTTCTGATTAGATTAACTGGGAATTAATCAATCCCTTGAGAACCTAACTGAAACTTTGCTTTAGTTCAAATTCACTACAATCTAATTAGTATTTTAAATTGAGGGAATTTTTGGTAAAATATTCTAAAAAATTAATTTTAATTGGAACTCAATTAACCCGCCCCTCTTGAGTGTCCACTCCAACCAAAATTTGGTATCAAAGGAATTTAAAATATTTTCTGAAGTACTCTGTTTTTCAAGTGTGATTTATTTGTATTTTAATGTTCTTAAAATTTCTGTTATTTCTAAATTTTTATCTCTTTAAATTTTTTGTTTTAACCTAGTTATCATGGATAACAGACTTGAAGGTGTTGCTACTAATAGACCACCATTTTTCAATGGAAACAACTATGCTAAGTGGAATATTAAGATGAAAATTAATTTATAAAACATGGGTTTTGATATTTGGACTGCCATAGAATCAGAATATAAAATTCCCACTACTGTTAGATCAACTTGGAATGAAGCTACTAAGACATCCTAAAATAATAATTGCAAAGCTATGAATGCCCTGTATTGTGCTTTAGGTGATGAGGAATTTAAAATAATATCTTCTTGTAAGATTGCACATGAAATTTGGGATACTTTAAGTGTTTCTCATGAAGGAACAACTAACGTTAAAGAAATGAGATTGAACAACTATACTGTTAAATATGATAATTTTAATATAAAGCTTGATGAACCCATTTCTGATATTTATCTCATGTTTAACGAAATTTTCAACACAATGATCTCATTGGGAAAGGATGTTCCATCAAAGGAGCAGATCATGAGAATTTTGAGATTCCTACCTGAAAGATGGAGGGGCACTTCTGTTTCAATCAAAGAATCTTGTGATATTGGTGAACTGCCAGTCGGGGAACTTATTGGTAAGTTGATGATGTATGAAGAAGAACGTAAGGTAAACAAAGAAGAAGAAGATGAACCAAAAAGGAAGTTCGTTGCCTTCAAGACATCTACTTCAAAGAATAAGGATAAGGAGAAACTTCAAACTGTAAGTGAGAGCTCAAGCTGTGAAGAAAGTGAAAGTGTATCTGAAAGTGATGCAGAAATGGCTCACATAGCCATAAGATTTATGAAATTTTATAGGAAGAAGAAGTTTTTAAAAAAATTAAATTAAAAAGATAAGTACTACAACAAGGGACACTGGAAAAAGGACTGGAAGAAATCTGACAAAACTGATGAAGTTGTCTGCTATGAATGAAAAAGAAAAGGACATATAAAAGCAGACTATCCAAAGCTGAAATAAAAGAAGAAGTATGAGTATAAGGATAATAAGTATAAGAAATACATGAAGGCTACGTAGATTGCTTCTGAGGATAGCTCTAGTGAATTTGAATCTTCTAAGACTAAAAACAGAAATAAGGCAAACATGTGTTTTATGACAAACACTTCTGAGGTAACATCTGAAAATCCTGCTTTAAATACATATTATTCTGGAGATGATTCTGATTCTGAAAATAAGTCAAAATCTGAATTGTTTGAATAATGTGATATGTTGGAAGAAACCTGTAATGAGATGAAAGATAAATAAAAGTTTTAAAGAAACAATATGCTTTAACTATTAAACATAAATATGATCTTGACATAGAAATGGAAAATAATGCTCAGTTACTTAGAGAAAACGCTGAACTAAAATTGTCAAATGAGAAACTTAGGAAGGATTTAGAAAAGTTCACAAATGGAAAAGATACTCTTAATAAAATGCTAGGTAAGAATATTGCACCTAGATATACTACAGGTATAGGATACCAACCTGGACAAAGAAAAATTATCAAAACTAGATTTATTCCTAAATCTGGATAGAATGTAGATAGTTATAATTCTGGAAGTTCATATGCTTCAACTAGTTATATTCATAGTTAAGGATCTAATAAGGTTTATCTGTCTTAATCTATTGATTCTGCAAGTCTTATGAGACCCATAATAAAAATTTGGGTACCTAAAGTTTTATTGGCTAACCTGTCTGGACCCAAGAAAATCTGGGTACCAAAATCATTTCCTATCTAAATCTGTTTTGTAGGGAACCTGCTTAAAGAGATCCTGTAGAAATACATGGTACTTGGATAGTGGATGTTCAAGACATATGTCAGGATACTTCTCATGCTTTAAAAGCTTAGTCAGAGTTGATGGAGGTTTTGTCACCTTTGGTGATAATTCTAAAGGGAAAATCATCGGCTTAGGCTATATTGGTAACACTGACTCAGTATTAATTTCTAAAGTTCTATTTGTTAATGGGCTTAAGTATAATTTACTAAGTATTTCTTAGTTATGTGATGATGGTTTTAATGTTAAATTTGAAAATAACTATTTCAATGTTTTTAATTCTAAAAATTCTTTATTATTTTTTGCTTTGCGAAATGAAAATGTCTATGTTGTTGATTTAAATTCTTTAGCTATGAAAAATATTACTTGTTTAAATGCTTTTAATAATGATTCTTGGCTTTGGCCCAGAAGATTAGGACACTGCAATGTACATTCACTTAGAAAACTTACTAGTATGAACTTAGTTAGAGACCTACCAAAACTTAAATTTCCAGGAGATAAAGTTTGTAATCCCTATCGAAAAGGAAAGCAACATAAAGCTTCTTTCAAATCAAAGAAAGAAGTGTCAACTTCTCAACCTCTCGAGTTGGTTCACATGGATATTTTTGGACCTTCTAGAGTTTCTAGTTTAAATGGGAAGCACTATGTCTATGTTCTAGTAGATGGCTATTCTAGGTATACTTTGGTATATTTTCTATCTCACAAAAGTGAAGCTTGTTCTTACTTTGTTAAATATTCCAAGTCTGTAGAGAACCTTAGTGGACTTAAGATTAAAACCTTGAGAAGTGATCATGGCCGTGAGTTTGAGAATCATGAGTTTGAATCCTACTTCTCACACAATGGCTATAGTCAAAATTTATCTTCCCCTAGGACACCTCAGCAAAATGGTGTAGCAGAAAAGAGGAATAGAACCCTTCAGGAAATTTCCAGAACCATGCTAAATGAGTATGACCTACCTGTTTATTTTTTGGGTTGAAGCTGTCAATACAGCTTGTTATATTATCAATAGAGTCTTGATCAGACCTGTTCTTAAGAAGACCCCTTATGAGTAGTGGAATAATAGGAAACCTAAGGTTAACTACTTCAGATTTTTTGGTTGCAAAGTCTTTATTCTTAATACCAAAGATAATCTTGACAAGTTTGCATCCAAGAGTGATGAAGGAATTTTCCTAGGTTACTCTATTTCTAGTAAAACCTATAGAGTTTTCAATAAGAGAACCAAATGTGCGGAGGAATATGTTCACATCAAATTTGATGAAACTGATCCACATGAACCTAAGACCTCTCTTGAAAATCTTGAAGATGATCTTTCTGTTTTGAACCTTAATGATAAAGACAGTGGACCTATAGTTAAAACATCCAGTTCTGGAAATTCTCCAGAACCTGTTTCTATTGATTCCCAACCTGTTTATGAACCTGAAATCTCTAGACCTTCCTTTTTGAGACCAACTAGGATTCTGAAGAACCATCCCTTAGATGCTATTGTAGGTAATCTAGATAGAGGAACACAGACTAGATCTTCTCTAAGAAATCAGGTTGAACATCAAGCTTTTTTTTCATATTTAGAACCTAAAAATATCAATGATGCTATCAATGATGAATTTTGGTTAATTTCTATGCAAGAAGAACTAAATCAATTTGAAAGAAATAAAGTCTAGGAATTAGTAGAAAGACCCAAAGACACTTTAACCATAGGCACAAAATGGGTGTTTAGAAACAAAGTTGATGAATCTGGAAACATCATTAGAAACAAAGCTAGACTAGTTTCACAAGGTTACAATCAAGAAGAAGGAAATGACTATGAGGAAACCTTTGCACCAGTAGCTATATTAGAGGCAATTAGGATCTTACTTGCCTTTGCATCACATACGAATTTCAATTTATATCAAATGGATGTGAAAAGTTATTTTCTAAATGGTTTTATTGTTGAAGATGTTTTTGTAGAACAACCACCTAGTTTCTCAAATCCTCACTTTCAAAATCATGTTTTTAAACTTTCTAAAGATTTATATGGTTTAAAACAAGCTCCAAGATCTTGGTATGAAAGACTTACAAATTCTCTTATTTCAAAAGGATTTAAAAAAGGAATTGATGATCACTCTCTTTTTATAAAAAGAATTTAAAAAGATGTTTTAATAGTACAAATCTATGTTGATGATATTATTTTTGGATCTTCTTAAAATACTTTATGTACTAATTTTTCAAAGTTTACGCAAAATGAGTTTGAAATGAGCTTAATGGGAGAGCTTAAGTACTTTCTTGGATTTCAAATCTTTCAAACTAAAGATGGTATTATTTTGAATCAAATTAAATATACTAAGGATTTATTAAAACATTTTGATTTGGATAGTATTAAGGGGAGTGATACACATATGAGTACCACCTGTAAAGTAGATATTGATGAAACTGGTGAACCAATAGATCAAACTGATTATATAGGTATGATTGGGAGCTTGCTGTATCTTACTTCTTGTAAACTTGATATTATGTTTAGTGTATGTATGTGTGCTAGATTTCAAGCTCGCCCTAAAGAGTCACACTTTCTTGCTGTTAAGAGGATTTTCAAATATCATAAATATAATGCTAATTTGGGACTGTTTTACCCAAAAAAACAATCATTTTATTTAATAAGTTATTCAGATGCTGACTTTGCTGGATGCAAGTTAGATAGAAAGAGCACATCTGGAACATTTCATTTACTTGGAAAGTCCCTAGTATCATGGTGTAGTAAGAAACATAACTCAGTTTCATTATCTACTGCTGAAGCAGAGTATATAGCTGCTGGTAGTTGCTGTGCACAGATTCCATGGATGAAACACACTTTATTGAACTATGGATTTGATTTTAAACATGTTTCAATTAAATGTGATAACACTAGTGTGATCAAAATCTCAAAGAACCCTATGTCTCACTCTAGAACTAAACACATAGATGTTAGACACCACTTTCTAAGAGATCATTATCAAATAGGTGATATAACTCTTGAATTTATAGGCACTGAACTCCAATTAACTGATATTTTCACTAAGCCTTTAAGTTTATAAAGATTAAGTTTCATTAGACACGAATTAGGAATGATAACTCACTCTTAAAACCGTTGGATAAACCTCACCGTTAGGATAAACCTCACCGTTAGGATAAACCTCACCGTTAGGATAAACCTCACCGTTAGGGTAAACCTCACCATTAGGACAAACCTCACTGTGAGTATAAAACCTCACCGTTAGGATAAACCTCACCGTTAGGCTAAACCTCACCGTCAGGATAGACCTCACCATTTAAGGACACCTCACCGGTACATCTCTCGCGCTGTTTTAAATTTTCGTATTAAGGCCGAGACTCTGAATTTTTTTCAGATTTATTTTATATGTGAATCCTAAATGATATTAAACGTGACTCTAGACATCACTCAATCGCCGTGAACCCATATTTTCGAATCCCTCCTACCTAAACCTCTCAAGCTCGCAAAACCCTAAGCCTCAGAATCTGAAATGGACCGTTTGAAGCGACCCTCAGTGGATGAAGAGAGTGATGCACCACAATCTATGAAGCAAAAAGTAACCATTGCTGGTGCTAGTGGAATCAATAGAGGTGCTGCTCGAAGGAATCCTATGAATCTGCATTTATCGAAGCAAGAAATTGTAGTGGAAAAGGAGTTATGTGTGGAATGGCTGTTGGAAAGCAAGTTCTTGATTCTGAAGATCTTACAAGGAGAAAGGATGGATCGAGTGCTTCACGAACAATAATGGACCGTATTATCCAGTACTGGTAAAAGAGTTCTATGAGTTTGTCTGTTTTGAGACATCAGAAGAGGAGAATAGGATGATTTCCATTGTGAATGGTCAAATGTTTTCATTTTCATCAGTTGAATGGGCTATGAACCTTAGAGTTCCTCATAGTGGTGGTTATGGATTTTATTCAAAATCCATACCTACTGCTAGTGACTTTTTCAAATATGAGGATGCCTTGTTGGAATTGACAGGAAATGGAACCCCTAAAAAGGTCATTGTAGCAGAGATGGCAGAGGAGGATAAACTACTTTTCATGTTCACTCAGCATGTGATTAGTCCATAGAGAGGAGATTTTGCTACCCTCAGATTTCAAGATATTTATTTGTTGTATTTGTCAAAGAATGGAGTAAAGGTGTACTTGTGTAGATTGCTAATGATCCAGATTGAGGATATGACTAGACTGAAGTCTAAGTGTACTGCACTTTTCTTTTATAAGTTGATTTCTATTCTGTTGAAAGCAAAGGAGGTAGCTGGACCTCAAGATGAATCTATTGTGGTTAAGGATAACTTTTACCTCACAAGGATTGTTTGTAAGTATATGAAAGTTAGCTGGAACACTTGGAAGAAATCATGGGTTAACAATGAAGGTAAAATCTATGATAAGTACACTCCTTTGGACCATCCTTCTAAACCAAAGGATGTTAGGGATCCTGGTCTTAGACCAGATGAGCCAAAATCGGTCTACAGTGATAATAAAGCCAAAGCAGAGGAGGAAGAAACATCAGTTGAGGAAGGAGGAGACCCATATTTACCTCCTAGTACTATGCATAAAAATATTTCCTATGGAGCAGCTATCCCTCCAAAAGAACTACCAAGGAGAGAAACTATTATGAAGGACAATGATACTGAGACCACAGAAGAAGAAGAAGAAGAAGAATCATATCGGTACATTGTTAAGGACACCTCTGAAAAGGATGAGGCAACTGAGTCAGATCATTTTGTTAATGGAGAAAAGGAGGTTGCTACTGAAGCAAATGATGAGGAAAATGAAGAATAAGAGCTCAGTTTGAGCCCTCTGATAGATAGTACAGTCCAGATAGTGCCTGATCAGGAAGAAGTCGTGAGACCTACTGCCATTACTGAGAGAGTCATTGATGACTCAGAAAAGGATAGGACTCACCCCACCATTGAACTATCAGAGAAAATGGTTATTGAATCTACTGAAGTTTCATAGGAGGCTGTAGAGTTACCTAGAGCAGAACCGTTAGAGGAGATTCCTCAGGAGAATGCTCTAAGTGAGGGGGAACATCTTGGTTCAGTTTCTGTGTTATATGACATTGAAGGTTGGACATCAGATCCAGGATATATGGTTCTTGGTATTAATTATGGATATTTTGATGAGGAAGACCAGCCCCAAAGAGAATCAGTTATCCTACCTGCTATGGAAGAAAATTTGGCAACCAAGGAAGACATTGAGTCCTTAAAGGCTGAAATGACAAAATCACTGAGCGAATCAGGGATAGATTTGAAGAAAATCTTGGTTGATGAAATGAAGAGTGTGAAGTAATCCCTGGAGCTATCTCTGGGATGTGATGTTTCTAGTCCAGTTAAGGGAATTATGGATGAAGTTAAAGTATGCCATACTCAAATTGAGAGTTGGATAGGAGCTATGGTTTCTCTAAGACAATCAATTGATTCATTAACTACCATGAACAGCTCTCAAACCCAAGTGAATTCTGATATCAGATATATCAAATAAGTAGTCAAGCAGTTTGTGGAAGTATTTGAGGCTTTCTAAATTAAACCCCTTCCCTCATCCAGCTCCACTGTGAAACTTGACCAGATCAGAAATGTTATCCAAGAAGAGTTGGCTAAGGCCAGTACCAGTGGAACCTCGGATACTCAGATCCTTGCTACCACTAGTGAAGTTAGTAGTTTTGTTCGTGATCACCTACGGGCAGCTACTTCTTCTCAAGAGGCAATTAAAAATAAGGTGGATGCTTAATTTGAGAAGGTCTATACCAAGCATCAAATGACCAACCATTTTAAGCTCTTGATGGAGAATTTGAAGTTGCCTTCAGTGACTCAAGCTTTCAGAGAACAGGTTAGTAAGATCAGGGAGCTTACTCCTGCCTTGGATAAATTCATTGAAAATCAAGATGATTTTGTGTCAGCAATGGAGAGAGGAGGGAGTATTATTATGGATTTCAGGAACCCGTTGCTACCATTCTTGGATGTGGATGCCAGACCTATGATTGTACCTCCTGCACTTCCTGCCTCTGCCTCTGGGAGTACACCTCAGTTAACTCCAGTTCAGGCTATTCAAAGATTGACACCTATGATCCCACATAAGATCATAGATTTCAGATCTGGTAAAGTTTCAGTGGCTGACCCTCCAGTTGTTATTTCAGCTATTACCAAGCCATCTACTAAATCTGACCCTGCACCCTCTTCTGATCCTAAGGGAAATACTCCTATTCAAGAGGAAGATTGAGTGATTATGGATATTTTTGATAGGATTCACTTGTATTTTTTTAATACATACTTTATTAGTTTGTGTCTTTTGTGACTTAATGAAAATTTACTCTTAAATTCTCCACTTTACTATGTTTATGTTTGTTTTCAATATGTTCTCTTTTTGTCTCTACATTTCTCTGATTCTACCCTTCTTTTTGTTAATCACAAAGGGGGAGAAAATGAAACAAATGAGAACTGGGAGTGAAATTGAAAAGCGGAGCAAAATGAGAACTTTTTTTAAAAGTTTTTCTTAGGAAATTTTTCCTCTGACACTATTTTAATACTTTGGAATAAGTTGTGATTATCAAAAAGGGGGAGATTGTTGAACCCTCTGGGGGGATTAGTTGAACTCATATTTTGATAATCCCAATTATGCTCAATTATGGTTTGATAATCACTATATTGATTAATGGTTAATTACATATTTCAGTATTTCTGTACACCATGAACATATTCATATATTATAATATTTATATTATCTTCAGAGAATTCGGTTACTGGATGAATATATATTCTAACTTAACCCATTCTTCCAATAGAATACTTAAACAGACAAGTGGTCACAGATACATCAAGTATACCGATAGAACAAGTCACCATTTTGCAAGTCTACCGATACGTGAAGGTCACCACTACATCAAGTCTACCGATACAACAAGTCACCATTATTAAAGTCTACTAATACGTAAAGGTCACCGCTACATCAAGTCTACCGATACAACAATTCACCATTATGCAAGTCTACTGATACGTAAAGGTCACTGCTACATCAAGTCTACCGATACGACAAGTCACCGTTATGATAGTCTACCGATACACTAAGGAAGCTACTGATACATGAAGGATACCGTTACACGAAAGGTCACCGGTATATTAAGACTACCACTACCGATCAAGTCTACTGACAGACATGAATTCTACCGATAGAAAGGTTACCGTTACACAAGAGGTTACCGATACACATGGCTACCGATATCAAAATCTACTATTCCAGAGAATCCGACGCTACCTTAATTTCTTTATCTTTATTTAATCTAACCAATGGTCATATCAGATATATTTTAATGCTCTGTCATTTATTTAATGAAGGCTATTGGATGTCAGGGAACCGTACCTCATACCTGCAAAAAGAAATCATTTCTTTTTCCGGAGCTCATGCCATAAATACAAGATGTCCCTGTTGCTGCAATATATATAGAGATACACATGTGAAAGATATGAGGAATATACAAGTGCAATACGGAAGTGATCTACAAGGAAAAATACACACGAAAAGATCATACATGCACGACCAAGAATACACAGATGCTCATACACACTCAATATTACTCAAGAAGAGTTTGTTACATTCACAAGGACCTTGAAGAACTTCATTGAAGACATGTTTACTATCTTTGAACCTAGATGTCAAGTAGAAGACACTCTGTTTTTCAAACAAAAACCCGAAGATGACTCATAACCATTTCTGATCAAATCCGAAGGAGTCCAGAGCTACACTGCAATCACTAGAGCCATTCTAAACTCTATATCTTACTCAGTGATTATTATTTTCATTATGAGTAGTGTGTGTCATCAGTTTAAATTTACACACACACTGTCTCCTGAACCATAACTGGAGGATTTTTAAATCCTCATTCAAACTCTTTACATCTTCTATTTCCCACTGTCGATAGTGGTAGAGGTCGTGTGTGACCTGGATAGCTGTATTTGATGTTGTTTTTGTTTCCCACGTAGAACTGTGGTAGAGGTCTTTGACCTGGACAGTTGTAAACTGTTGTGAACCCCGATCTAGGGTGTGGATCAAATTTATATAAATTTTTTAGAGGACTAAGTCTCGGCTTGAGACTGAACCTCTTGGTTATATCTGCTGTGCTTTGTTTAGTATTATCTAAAACCTTCTATTCCACTGCCAAGTGCTTTAAAACATAAACTGTTTTTCAAAGTTACTATGATAATTGAATTAGAAAGTGTTTGCATTACATTCAAATCATTAGGTTAGTTTCAAAAGCTAATCTGATCTTATGATTAGATTAACTGGTAATTAATCAATCCCTTGAGAACCTAACGAAAAGTTTTCTTTAGTTCAAATTCACTACAATTCAATTAGTAATTTAAATTGGGGGAATTTTTGGTAAAATATTTTAAAACAGAAATTTTAATTGGAACTCAATTCACCCCCCCCCCCTCTTGAGTGTCCACTCCGACCAACAAATAAAATAATATTTCAAGATTTCCTGAAAGTGACTCTCACCTCTCTTATAAAAGGGTACTTCCCCTTCTCTCAAAATCACACATCCAAAGCCATTTGGATTGGTCCAAAACTACTCAAATATCCTCCCAAATACCCTCAAATAGACCTAGATGCATTACTTTGATCATAAATCCAACCTCAAGATCCCTTTTGATCACCTCAAGAGGAAACACCCGAAGAAAAGGTAATAATTTCACCACCTCTTTCAATGTTATTTTCTTCTTCCACCCCCTCTTTCTATAATGTTTCCATAACAAAATAATAACTCTAGTAACTTATATATACTGTGATGTTATTATAAATATGGTACAACCATATTAATTATTCTATCCATCCTATGAATGACAAGCCACCATACTTGCGTACGTACGGCTTACCATCTCCATGTCGTGGTATAGTTTGTTATCCAAACAATTCATTATTTGGATGGGTATAATAATGAGTATAAATGATGTAAATAATAAATATAACATGTTAAATATTATGTATATATGATATAACATCCAATTAAATATGATTTCAGCGTCAATAGAATGATATTGTCCCTTGTGCGTACGTACGGATTACCGTCTCCACAAACGTGATGAAATTCATTCCCCATTATAACTATTCAAGAATAATATTCTTTTTATGATTAAAAATAATGTTTAAGAACTTAATATAATTCTGGATATTAATCAAATACATACTATCCATAACAAACATGGCTTACATAACGAGGCATATAAAAAAAATGAATCAGTTAACACCCGAAATGATGATACTACTGCAATATTATTAACAAAGCAATATTAGAGGATCATATGTGATATCATATTTATGAATTTGGTTCTTATATAATTTAATAACAATTAATTAACTATTATACGGGAGGTTAATGTACCCTCGATCAAGGAAAATTACAAGGCAAGGTTTAATTCTATATTCTCTTTATTATCTGAGGTTGTTTATACGTGAGTATCTACTAAGACCTCCTTATGATCCAAATCTGTGTTTCTTAGAAATGTATTTCAAAACATTTTTAATATTTCCTATACTATGGGTTAAAGTCATTTATACCCTTTTTTGACTTTTTATAATATTTTTATAAAGTAATATTTCTGTCGTTTTCCAAGCAAGGTCATTTACGACCTTTTCGACAAAATTAAGGAATGAATGTTTTTTAACTTATACGTCGAGTGAGGGTTTTTTCTGAAGTTATAACAACTTTGAAGCATCCCTTACAAGATTATAATAATATTTTCAAAATAATTTTTTTCTTTTATAATTATGTGAATTATAAATGATTTCAAAATAGAAAGAAATATTTCTATCAAATTGTTTTGATTTCATCTATGTCAACATCCTTTGATTGATTTTACTCCTATTTGAAGTTGATTTATTATGATAAAATATTCTATATTGTAATGAAGGTTTTGTGATATATTTGACTGTTGATGTTTTATTTTTAAACAATTCATGGTTTATGGTTAAAGTATTAACATTTCGTATGCCAATTTTAATATAAATTTTTATGTTATGTTTCAACCTTTTCATATGAGGAATGCATTGGAAATAGTAAGTGAAGGGTAGAGCCCGCTATAAATCCTTGATGCATCGGTAGGTCTCATAAGACAAACTAGTGTCTTGGCACAAGGCCTTGAAAAAAATCTTATTCGTAGTCTTGGCACGAGGCCTTGACTATGTGGTTATGATGTCTGGCATTATACATTCACTATTGGAATATGGTGTTTTCCCAATAGATATATACCAAAATTTTCTTCAAACCGTTTCTATATTGTAAAAAGTTTACATTTCCCAATGGTTTTTTCAAACCTTTAGAAAAGTGTAAATATACTTAATATTTCTCAATAGTTTGACAAAACCATTGGAAAATATTTAGTTTCTCTAAGATATACCAACTGTTTTAATAAACTATTGGTAAAGAGAGGATTTCCCAACAGTTTATAAAAACCGCTGGGAATGTTTTCCCCCAAATACCCATAACCCCTGCTCTCTCCCGCCCAATTGTAGGACCTAATCGAGAGCTCCTCTGGAAGTTTTCTCGGCAGAAAATCCATCTTTAATCAAACAATTTTTTTCTGCACTTAAAATAAGTAAGTTTTACGTTATTTTTAATGTTCTACCTCTATTTTTTTCTGTTTGGTGTTTTGATTTTGGCTACATTAGAGTTCGTGTTGTCTGTGAAGTACAGAACCATTTGATTTCTTTTCTATTTTTTGTTCTACACTTCATACATGGTAAATGGTTTGTTTAGTGGGGTAATTTTTTAGTTTATGTGGATTTTAGTTTAGTTTAAAATTGGATATGGATTTTGTATTTATAGGTATTGATATTAAGGATTAATTGAAGTTGGTTGGGTGATGAATTGGAATTGTGAACACCCCCACCCCCACCCCCCGGACACCCCCCCCCCCCCCGTCTGGACAACCCCCTGGACACCCCACCCCCCAGCACCCCTCACCCCCATGGACACCCCCACCCCTTAGACAACTCCCTCCCCCTCACCCCTTGGACACCCCCACCCCCACCCTCCCTGGACACCCCTCACCTCCCATGGACAACCCAACCCCCTGGACACCCCCACCCCCTTGGACACCCGCACCCTTTGGACAGACCCTTCCCCCCACCCCCTGGACACCCCCACCACCTTGGAAACCCCCACCATTTAGATAGACCCTTCCCCCAACCTCCCTGGACACCCCCACCCCCTGGATACCCCCACCCTACCCTCCCTGGACACCCCTCACCCCTTGGACAACCCCCCCTTGGACAGCCCCCCACCACCCGAAAACCCCTATACACCCTCACCCCCCTTAGACACCCTCCACCCCTTGGACAGCCCCCACCCCACCCCCTTAGATAGCCCCCCCCCTAGACACCACCACACCTCCGCGACACCACCGCACCTCCTAAGTGCATGACCCAATTTTTAAATTGTAATTAACAATGTAGTTGATTTCCCCTTTCCCCAATGACATTTTTATGTGACCTATAGAGCCTTATAAATTGAATTTTTCATGTTTTGATAAATTGAATTTGTTATGTTTTGATAAATTGAATTTTCATGTTTTGATAAATTGAGTGGGTTTTTTGGATTGAAATGGCTAATGCATGATGGTTTTCCTTTCATAATGAATAAAATGATTTTAAATAAAATTACCCTAAGAGGGGATGCAGGAGGGGTAGGGGGATGTCTAGGTGTGGGGGCTATCTAGGTGGGGGGGGGGGGGTTGTCCAAGGGGGTAGGGGGGATATAGGTGTGTGGGGGAGGGGAGTATGGGATGCCCAAGGAGGGGTGTGGGCTATCCAGGGTGGGGTGTCAAGGTGGGGGAGGGACGGTGTGGGCTATCTTGGGAGGGTGGGGGGGGGGGCTGTCTAGGGGAGGGGGTGGCTGTCCAGTGGGGGTGTGGTGGCATGGGCTGTCCAGGTGGGGGTGAGGGGGGGGGGGGGCTGTCCAGGTGGGGGTGGGGGGGCTGTCGGGGGGGGGGGGGGGGGTAGGGGAGGTGGTGTGTCCTGTCTAGGGAGGGGGTGGGCTATCCAAGGGTGGTGGTTGTTAGGCTATCAAGGTGGGGGAGGGGGGTGGTGTGGGCTGTCAAGGGGGGGTGGGCTATCCAAGGGGGTGGTGATGGGCTGTCTAGGTTGGGGGGTGCTGTTTGTCCAGGGAAGAAGGGGGGGGGGGGGTTGTCCACGTGTGGTGGGGGGGTGTGGGATATCTAGGGAGGGGGTGGATTGTCCACTCTAAAAATCTACAAAAAATGAATCAGATAAAACTAATGTATAGTTCCTTTCACAATTTAAGACTCTTCTTTAAGTTCTATAACAACACTCACTCTTACCCTTCCAAGAAGAAGTTATCTCTACAAAGAAATATCACTCAGGTTCTTATCCACTATCCATATTGATCTCATACAAATTTAAAATTCATAAAACTCCATATCACCTATATAACAAGGCTCATACTCCTCTGAGTAGTGTCCCATAAAAATATGGTTCATAAAATCCGATCCACGTATGATATTTGGTGGTGTGTTTACAATTGGGTGTGTTGTAATTTATATGTATGATATTCATGGTTTACACGAACAATCTTCTTGGTCATCTATAATAGGCTTGAAATCATGATACAATTGGATAAAGATTGGATTTTACGACCCTAGTTTGGGGGTGGAAACCCCCACCCCCTTGGACACCCCCCACCCCCTTGGACAACAAACCACCCCTTTGGCACCCCACCCCCGTGGACAGCCCTTCCACCCCCGTGGACAGCCCTGCCACCCCCGTGGACAGCCCTGCCACCCCCCGTGGACAACCCACCCACCCCCTGAATACCCCGCACCCCCTAGAAAGCCCGACCACCCCATGGACAGCCCTCCCAACCACCCTGAACCCCCCTGGACAACCCCACCACCCCTGGATATCCCACCCACCCCTTGGATACCCCAACCCCCTGGACAACACCGCCTCCTCCATGGGACAACCCACCACCCCCGTGGATAGCCCGTTACCCCCGTGGACAGCCCGCCCACCCCCTGGACCCCAACCCCCTTAGACAGCCTTCCCACCCCCTTGGGCAGCCCTCCTACCCCCCCTAGACACCCCCGTAACCCCTGGAAAACTCCCCCCACCCCTGTGGATAGCTTGCCCACCCCCTGACACCCCGTCCCCCCTAGACAGCCCTTCCACCCCCGTGGATAGCCCACCCACCCACCTCGTACCCCTCTGGATAGCCCCACTGCCCCTGGATAGCCCACCCACCCCTGGACACCTCATACCCCCTGGAAAGACCCTACCCCTAGAAATCCCTCCCACCCCCTGAACACCCGACCCACTTGTACAGCCCCGCCACCCCCGTGGACAACCCTCCCACCCCTGGACACCTCGTAACCCCCCTGAACAACCCCCCAACCCCATGGACAGCCCACCCACCCCCCCCCCCCCCTGGACACCTGCCCACCACCCCCCCGGACACCCCTATACCCCCGAACACCCCCCATACCCTGAACACCCCCCGTGGACAGCCCACCCACCCCCTGGACACCCGTACTCCTTGGATAATTCTCCTCCAAAAGTGTTCATGATCTTGTACACTCATGTATATTTCTTCAAATATTTGTTTTATAAATATAGTATTTTTTTTCTTTTTTATTATGATTCTCATATAGAGTAGTGTGTCAGTTATGGTTTCATATAAAGTGAAAAATTATCATTTACTTAAATATATTTTCGATGAAACTTCAATATAATTTAATTGATTTTGACGAAATGACTTATAACAATTTTCTTACATAATGGATAGAAGTTGGATGTTTGAAACCGATCGGATCTCAAGTGATTTTCAAAACAATTTGGTGAGATTTTTATATTTTTCCTTTCACAATGCTTCAGATAGTGGTCACATAAACTTCCCCTATTTCAATTATGTTGGAAGACCATGGTTGAGCCATGAAGAAGTTAGCTACCACATAAAAAAATATGGTTTTAAAGAAAACTACTCTATGTGGTATCACAATGAGGAGAAAATGACATCTCAAATTTCTGATGATTCAAATGAGAGGACTGGATTGGAGAATTTGTTATATGACCGGTTTCCGTTTATTCATAATCATGAAAAATAAAGGATCCTGACCCAAGAATATTTCTATATGATCACACAAGATGTATCTAATGAAAATGATGTTGTTTTCAGGGTGAAAAAATTTAATGATGATGCCACGACTCTAGTATATCGAAAATACAGTAAAATTAAAAAGCTATAATTTTTAATCTGATTGTTTCATGGGAAAACTATGTATGTGATTTCTAATACTACCATCGATTACATTCTTACCTTCTTGAAAGACGTACTTCCAGATGATGCAGATATTCCATCAAACCACTATATGGCATGGAAGTTAGTTGAGGAACTTGGATTTTCAAGAAACAAAATTCATGCTTTCCCAAAATATTATTGTTTATTCTGGGAGTAAAATGATGAACCAAATGATTGTACAAAATGTTGCACATCCTGATGGAAGCCAAAAGCTGATGGAACACCATCTCCTATGCTATAGAAAGTAATGTTTCGCATTCCATTGATCCAAAGACTCCATAATATTTTTATATTTGATGAAATATCAATAAAAATTCAATGGAATGATACCAAGAGAAATAATAATAATGATGAGTTGGTTCACCCTACAGATGGATTTTCATGGAAGATATTTGACACTCGATATCCTGATTTTCCAGCCGATGTGCGTAATGTGAGGTTGGGTCTTTCATGTGACGGTTTTAATCAATTTGGGAAGATGCTTACATCGTACAACACAAGGATGGTTTTTATACACATTTATAATCTTCCCCCATGGTTGTGTATGAAAAAAGATTTCACTTTCATCAGTATACTCATATCTAACCCTTATAATCTTGAAAATGATATAGACGTATACATAAAACCATTAATAAAAGAGTTTAAACTTTTTTGGGATATGGGTGTTCGCAAAAACGATGAATGATCGAAATACATATTTCAGATATGTGTTTCACTTATGTGAATGATCAATGATTTTCCTGCCTATGCAATGATGTCTGGATGGATCATGAATAGAAAACTATCATGTCCTATTTGTATGAAGAATAAACGATCCAGAAGATAGAAACATCATTGCAGTTTCAGTTTTATGGGACATAAAAGATTCTTGCCAATGGACCATCCATATAGAAACAATCATTGAAGATTTGACAATACCATGGAGACCGATGATCTACCTCAGCATATGTTTGGAACTGATGTGCTTAATGAATTGAAATTTTTTAGTTTTTCATTCCAGAAGGGTCAAATTAAATCTGGAAAGAGAAATAATGTTCCCACTGAAACCTGTTACAATTGGAGGAAGAGAAGTATCTCCTTTGATTAGCCTTATTGGTCAATAAATTTGTTACGCCATTGCTTAGACGTAATGCACATTGAAAAAAATATATGTGAAATTTTTCTTAAAATTCTTCTATGTGTTAAGGGAAACACAAAAGATGATTTATGGTCTCGGTGAGACTTGGTGGATTAGGGCATCAGACCAGAATTCAAACCTGTGTATATCAGTGAAAATAAATGGAAAGTTCCATGTGCTTCTTCTGTGATGACACCTATAGAAAAAAGAAATTTCTGAAAGTACTAGAGACTATTAAAGTTCCAGATGGATATTCAAGAAACATGTCCAAACGGTTCAATAGAAGAGAGTTGAAGCTAAAATATTTAAAGGCTCATGATTATCACATCTTTCTACATGAGTTTATTCCAATATCAATTCATTATCTTTTTTTCGATAATGTAAGGGTGGCTATTATTTAGTTGTGCCATTTGTTTAGATATATTTTTGCTAAGAAGTTGTCCAAGTATTTCTTGAAAAAAATGTTGGTAGATGACCCATTAATTTTATGTGATTTAGAGAAAATATTTCCTCCATAATTTTTTACATGCATGCTACATCAAACTGTCCATATGCCAACTGAAATACTTCTTGAAGGAACTATTTATTTTTCATTCTATGTATCCTACTAAAATAAATATGTACACATTAATGTCTTATGTCTATAACAGGAATAATACCAAAGGTTCTATCGTGAATGGTCACTTGGCTCAAGAATGAATGGATTTATTCTTTAGGTATTTGTCTGATCTTACTACAAGAATGAACAGACCAATGAGAAATGAAGAAGAACAAAATGAGAAAATTGAACCCAATTTTCCTTCAATTCCTCAAACAGGAGGAATTCTTGGATCATATACATTAACGACATTAATCATTGAAGAGTGGGAAATGCCACATCATTGAAAGCGTGGCTGATTATCACCTATTGACCGTTCAAAGTTCCTATGCTTTGCTAATGTGTATAGAAACACTCAGGTCAAATCCTCAGTAATGATTTTTTTAATAGTTGAATGTTTTTAGTTGATTGTATTTTGATTGGGGGGGGGGGTTTGTTTGCAGAGCTTAAATGAAGTGATTAATGATTGGTTTTTAATTTAAAAATTTTATAAAAATTGGGGTGAGTTAATTTATAGGGAGTTAAGCTTGTGATATCCTTGATCTTTGCTTCATGTTGCATTTAAATTAACACCCACTTCTCAAGATAACATTGATTGGAATTCCTATGTGTTAAGTCTTTAATACAATCGTTCACTTAACTTAGGTTATAATCTCAATCATAGCTTGTTGATGGTAGTGTATTTATGTTTCCAATAATCCATGGAAACCACACGTTTAAACAAAACAAATCATTAATCCATGACATGTTAAGTCCAATATACACAATGTTAAATTAAATAATACCCATCAAGCAAGAGCTCTCAATCGCTTATCATATCTAAATAATTACTCACCCCAATGGTATATTTACTCAGAAACTAATATGGTTATTAATCTGGTAATATATTAATATGGTGATGAATTATAAATAGAACAAAAAGAAAGGTATAAGAAAAGAGTAGTGCGTCGAACACACACGATCTTTGAAGAGAGTTAAAAATAGACTTTTGATTGAATGAGAAAGCAAAAGAATGGAAAGGGTTTTAACTTGAATTAAAATATTTTAAGAAAATTAATATTAAACTATAGAAGGTGGATTAAAATAAGAGATATTGAAGAAGAAATTTTCATTAAAACAAAATTACCAAACACAAACACTTACACAATTACAAATAAAGAACAACACAAAAGAAAATGAAAGGTAGTAAGGAGGAATGGTTTATAAAGTAAAAACCTTGAGTATGGAACATCCTCCCAAGACTTTGGCAGATCCTTGTTCATTCCAACCTATCCTCCTTTGATCTAAAATGTCGAACCCCTTTGAAAGAGCGGAGGAGGATTTATATATAGCCCAAGGAAGTGGACTGTTTGCATTCCCTATATATCCCTAAACTTGGATTGAGGATTTAGACATCCAGACAGCCGAATATCGAGATATATCCTGCTTACAAATTATAGATAATAATTTTTTCTAAATACTCTCAAAATTTGGAGACATTTGGACTTATGGAGACAAAGCTATGGGGGTTTCAATAAACATCGTTAAACTGTCCATTTCTATCCATGATTTTTCAAAGGCCAAAATGTGAATGAATTTTGGAATAGTAATATGCCTTCAAATCTGAATTCTTTCTTCAACAAAGTCAGCAGTCTATATCTTCTCTTTCACAATGAAAAATATCAACTTGATTTTATGAATATATCAGGAGATATCTCATTAATACTGTAATAATTTTAATTCCCGGCCAGAATGAAGGGCTGAGACTAAATGAATTATTTGGGGACCTTTTCTTGGGATTTAGGACTTTAAATTTTTATCCATGATTAATTAAATTTTCCCCCCAAAATTGGATGATAATAAAAGAATTTGGACCTCCGGATTGAGCCCAATAGTTAAATTTTCATTGATGGTCCAGTTTCTTCATAGATGTCGTGGGTCTTCTGGTGTAGTCCATATGACCATTCAAATGGAAGAATGGGCCAATGATTCCTTCTAATTATATGTGGGAAATAGAAAAAGGAATCATAAAAAACAATAAACACACAATTTGGTTCATTATAGTGAGATTTATAAATAAAATAGTAAACTAACTCAATTGGATAACTTCTAAAAATGCTCAAAAATTATACTAAGTATTAAAATATTAATATTTCACACAAATTATGCACATTTCATATAAAATCAGTAAATGAAGAATATAATAAGTCATGAAACTATTAATAACATCAACTCTCCCACAATTAGTCTTGTGTATTTCCTCAGGTGAAACAAATATAAAAATAAGAAAAAATCATTTTCACTCACCAATAAATATTAGAATTTTGTTTTCCCCAATCAGGGGAGGTTTAGACAATATCCCTCATCCATATTGAATTCCACCACAAGTTTTTACAGAAAAAATTTTCCAAAAACAATTCATTTTTTGATGCTTAAATTTAGAAATGGAAAATGGTGGCACACAAAACATACTCCTCTCAAGATGATAAAATTAATTTATGGAGATTCACTCATTAACCAACAAAAAGTGGAAATCTTAGAGTTTTTAAGAGCTCTACGCATCCACTCCCTATCCTAAAGTGATCAAAAATCAAGGGTTCTTTTTAGGGGATTTTCTATGGCTATGGGATGGTAGGAATATGATATCCAAAAGATAGGAAAAAGGGGGTAAACCACTAATATATAAAATGCAATGCACATTTTTTTTGAAATGAAACATGGAAGGAAATGAAAACAAATATTTACAATGGAATGATTATGTAACGAAATACATAATAGAGGAAGAAAATTTTAAGGGGATGAGAAGATAAAATATTTATAAAACACAAAACTTCTCCTAATGACATAAGTGTTCATCATTTTACTTTTTTTTGTGTATTATTTTTTGAAATTTTAACTTCAAATAGATCTCACACTCATCTCGCAACCCATGATTGATCTCCTCATGACACTAATTATAATAGTTATAACAATATAAAAGGTTGAGGAAGAGTGATTTTTGACCTACCCAAGACACAAACCATTTTTTGTTATTTTTTTGTTGAGTTTTATTGACTTTTTTGGACACTTTTCAATAACATTTACAAAATTACATAAATGAAAGTTTGTTACATTTTTAACACACTGAATGAAAACCTCTCCACCACACTGAAATGGATGCTTGCCCTCAAGAATATTATAACATGGTGAAATCAACAAAGGGTACCCAAAATGTAATCCATTCCCCCCCCACACTTAAATGTCAAAAAATTATGCCATGAAGATCCATATTGATATTTTGTGGTAAAATATATTGGGATTGAAAAGTGGATATCCAAGAAAAGGTTCTCATAGGCTCGAAGGGGATTTCAAAAGGAGTATTAATGTAAGGGAAATGGGAGGCTATTTGTCTATTGTGATTCTCATGTGGTTTAGAAAATTCCTATACCATATTAATGCACAATAAAGTAGAAAATTCAACTAGAAGTTCGAAAAATTCAAGACTCACAAATGGGGGTGAAAAACACAAATTTTGAAGAGATGGCCATAGGTAGCCTTGGAATGAAAGAAAATTTTGTTCCTCATAGGTGGGAAAATCGTTTTCCAAATAAATAACTGAGCATTCAAAATGTATTATTCTTGAAAAACAATTATTTATCCAAAGTCATGATAAAAATACAAATTTTTTGAGATGAAAACATGTATTTTTGACTCACTAAAATGGTTGGAAAAAATTGAAAAATTAGAAGGTGAGTAGGCATGAATCTTGATTTTTCATATATATGTTTTATGATTTTTTAGGTTTTTTCGTTTTTTAAAAGACACACCTATACAAAAAATAAATATTAAATAAAAAATGTGATAAGAAAAGTGGTAAAAAACGAAATGAGAATGAGGGAGGAAGAAGAAGAAAGAGAGAGAGAGAGATAAGAGAAGTTAAAGGGAAAGAGGTGCCCCCTGGTTTAGATTTGGTGGGTTGCCATCTCAATCTAGTGGTGGATCGACTGCAGAAGTTGGGGATTCGATGGAAGTAGATGTTGTTCTAGGATTGTGTGTCCTCTCATGGTGATGCTTCAACTGATTCCCATTAACCATGAATGTCCTTTTTGAAGAGGAATCTTGGACTTTTACTGCACCAAATGGGTAAACATGAGAAACAATAAAAGGACCTTCCCAACGAGAATTAAGCTTACATGGGTGAAGATGAGATCAAGATTTGAAAAGTAATACCATTTCACCTTCATGTAATACCTTTCTCAGGATGTGTTTGTCCTAGAGTACCTTAGATTTTTCTTTGTATAGATTGGAATTCTCATAGGATTCAAGTAGAATCTCCTCCAGTTCATACAATTGAAACTATCTTTCTTCACCAGATTTTTCACAATCAAAATTATAGGTTTTCACAGCCCAAAAATACTTAAGTTTGATTTCAACTGGTAAATGACATGCTTTACCAAAAACTGGCCTAAAAGGAGACATCATAATGAGTGTTTTATAGGGAGTTCGATAAGCCCAAAGTGCTTCACCAAGTCTTCCAGGATAGTCTTTTTTGGTGGGTTTTACAATTCTCTCAAGCACTCTTTTCACTTCTCTTTTTGAAAGTTCAACCATGCCATTTTTTTGTGGGTGATATAAAGTTAAAGTTTTGTGTAAAAACCCATTATTTTTCAAAAGAGATTCCATCTTTCTATTACAAAAATGGGTTCCTAATTCACTTATCAAGGCACGTGGTGTTCCAAACCAGTGGAAGATGTGTGTCTTTAGGAACTCACTAACAGTATGTGAATAATCCTTTCTAGGGGATTTTGCCTTGACCCACCTAGAAACATAATCAACCATAAGAAGAATGTATGAGAATCCATTGCAAAGGGGAATGGTCCCATGAAATCGATTCCCCAAACATCAAATATCTCACAGATAATTAAAGGCTTTTAGGGCATTTTATTTCTCTTTGAAATTGTTCCAAAATTTTGGAATGTGGGACATGATTGACAGAACTCATGTGAGTCCTTAAATAGTGAAGGCCAGAAGAATCTAGAGTCTATGACCTTTCGGGAAGTCCTTTGGGGTCCAAAGTGGCCACCTCCAGGAAGTGAGTGACAAAATTCTATGATAGAGGAATGTTCATCTTCAACAACACATCTTCTAATTACCATGTCTGCCCTAGTTTTCCAAATATTATTATCTTCCCAAAAATATAATTTTGAATCAATTTTCAACTTCATTTTTTGTTCTTTTGAAAAATTTTCAAGAAAATCACCAGAAACCATGTAATTTACAATTTGGGCACACCATAGTATTTTTGGAGTGATAGATGAAAGGTGCTCAATTGGAAATTCTGGATCAATTATTTCATAATGGGAAGAATTACAAATTCTAATCAAGTGATTACCCATAGGGTTTTCTTTTCCTGGTCTATCTTTGATTTCAAGTCAAACTATTAGATAATTAAGATCAAACTTATTAGCCTTGGTTTGGAAACACTTTTTTTAGATTAAAAACTTTATAGAAGAATGGTAAGTTAAGATGATGATTTTGGAACCTAATAGATAGGGCCAGAATTTATATAAGGAAAAAACCACTGCTAAAAGTTCCTTTTCAGTCACAATGTAGTGAGATTGAGTTTCATTAAATGTTTTTGAGGAATAATGGATGACATGAGGAATTTTTTATCTTATTTGACCAAGAACAACCCCAAAAAATATATCAGAAGCATCACAAATCAACTCAATGGGTAAAGACCAATATAGGGGTTGAATTATTGGGGCAGATGTAAGAGAAACTTTGAGTTCAATGAAGGATCTCTTGGAAACCTCATCAAAATGGGAAGTGACATCATTTTGGAGAAACCGAGTGAGTGGGAGGGAAATCATACTAAATTTATGGATGAATCGATGATAGAAACTATTATGACTAAGAAATGAATGGATGTCTTGAACAGAAGTGGGTTCAAGAAGTGATTGGATCACATCAATTTTGGAAAGATCAACTTCAATAACCTCTTTTGTAAATATGTTCCCTAGAAAAATCCCATTTTCAACCATGAAGTGACATTTTTCATAATTTAACACAAGGTTACACTTGAAAAACTTTTTAAGGACTATAGATAGAGAATGCAAGCATGATTAAAATGACTCCCCATAAATGGTAAAGTCATCCATGATGAATTCCATGTTGTGTTCAAAGAATTCAGAAAAGATACTCATCATACACCTCTGGAATGTTGCAGGAGCATTGAAAAGGCCAAAAGGCATTCTTCTATATGCATATGTTCTAAAGGGGCATGTGAAAGTATTCTTTTCTTGGTCCTGAGGTGCGATTGGGATTTAGAAGTAGCTGGTGTATCCATATAGAAAGTAATAGTGTGACTTTCTGGCTAATCATTCTAGAATTTGATCAAGGAATGGAAGTGGGTAGTGATCTTTTCATGTTTCAACATTTAATTTTTGGTAGTCGATGCACACACACCATTTTTTCTTCACTAGAGTTGTGATTACCTCCTCATGTTCATTTGTGACAATAGTTATCCCATATTTCTTAGGTACAATTTGAATTGGACTAACCCATTCACTATCAGAAATTGGGTAGATAATACCAGCTTGAAGAAGCTTGGTGATGTCTTACCTAACTACCTCAAGTATGATTTGATTGAGTCTTCTTTGTGGTTGTCTAATTGGTTTGGATGATTCCTCAAGATGGATGTGATTCATGAAAAGAGCTGGGTTGATTTCTGGTATGTCATCTAGGGTCCAACCTAAGGCCTTTTTGTTTTCTTCTAACACTTGAACAAGTTTGGAATTCTCAGTTTTGGTAAGTGAAGAAGAGATAATGACAGGATAAGAGTGATAATGGAAAATGAATTCATATTTTAGGTGTCCATGAAGAGGTTTCAGATCAGTCTCATCTTTCATTTATGGGTTAGACAACTCAGGAATGAAAGAAGGGACTTCAGTTTCTTCAGCTTCATTTTCCTTAATACAATACATGGTGGAGTAGTAGAGATCAGAGTTGATATGGGATTCAAGAGAGTTTTCAAGTTCCACTAGATTGATGGAGTCTATGAATGATAGGTCCACATCAACTTCACCATTTATGAATTGGTTAATCATAGTGCAGATTTCAAAAGATCCTTTATCATTTTAACATGAATAACATGATGTATTGGGGTTAAAATGACTCTTAGAAGTGTACTCAAAAGCATGGATTGAGAATGCAGAGTGATCCTCAGAGGGGTATCACATGTCTTGGAAAATGTTGAACTTGACGAGTTGGTCACCGAATTCCATGGATAAGATGCCTGAATTGACATCAATCTTAGTTCTAGCAGTCATGAGGAATGGACTTCCTAGAATTAGGGGATATCGAGAAGAGTTCATCTCACCTTCTATGTCAAGGACAAAGAAATCAGAGGGGAAGATAAGATTATTCACACGAACAAGGACATCCTCAATTATAACCTCAGGACTAGTAGTGCTTTGATTGTCCAATTGAATGAAAAAACCATTGAATGTAAGGGACCTAGACCATGGTTGGAGAAGATAGATTTAGGCATGACATTAATTGAGGCTCCTAGGTCTATGAGTGCATCATCGAAGTTGGAACTTCCAATTTGGCATGGAACTGTAAAGGCCCATGGATCTTTTCACTTTATAGGAATAGACAGTTGGGTGGAAACATTTTCAAAGGTCCTAATTTGCCTCTTGTGGGTGCATAATTCCTTAAGAAACATGGAGTACTAAAGGAATTTGTTTTATGGAATCTAAGAGGAGTATGTTGACTTCAACACGTCTAAACATGTCGATCATTTCAGGATTAGGTTCAAAGGACTTATTTGGATTTGAAACGTATTGAGGAAAAGGAATTGTGTTCCTAAGTGGAATGGAAAGAGGTAAGGGAATGGTTTCAGATTCCTTTTTCATGTTCATTTTTCTTTTCATTTTCTAGGTCAACATTCAATGGAGGGTTGGAGGACTTATCTGGAGTCATAGTAATTTTCTTTCTCGATCTAAGTGCAATTGCACTTACATTAACCTTGGGGTTGGGTAATGGTTGAGCTGGGAGTTGGGAAGAATTTGATTGTTGTTGCTGACTTAGGTGGGCTGAAATTTGACCAATATGGGTTTTAATGTTTTTGAGGCTAGAACGGGTGAAGGAGGAAAGATCTTCCACTGCACATTCCCATGGTTGCATGGAATAAGAGGCTTCTCCCGAATTGATATTTTCTTGATTTTGGTTCTTGGGAAAGCGATTGTACTGGGTTGGGAATGGGGAAGGCTCACTAGGATAGTGGAATCTAAGACGAGGAAGAGGAGGATTGATCCTTTGAGGTTTAGGAAGAAAATGATATGGTTTTTGGAAATTACCAACACCTTGAACATATTGAGACTGGTTTGGGTTTTGAAAAGTTAATTGAGGGGGATGAGAGACATGATTACCATACCTCAGGCCATGGTTATAGGAAGAAGAGAAGGGATTAGAGTAAGGTTGGTTGAAGTTTCTAACAAACTAACCTGATAGTTGAGGGTTGGTGTTCTGTTGAGCATAGGCCGCATTAAGCTCCATTAGTCTAGATGAATCAGATTGATCCTCTTGAGGTTGTGGACATGTGTCAGTTGGATGAGCTGGTGAGTTACAGATTGCACAGTTCTTGATAGTTCCATGGAACAGAGTTTGTGGAGAAGATGAGGTTGGGGATTCGGATTCCTTAGCCAGTTGTCGCACATGACCTATAAGTTCACTCATTCACTCTGTCATCTTGTTTGGCTCTATAGATTGACTATCTTGGGATTGTTTGATTTGAGATGTTCTCGAGTATGGAATTGTTGTGTGTTTCCAGCCATGTTTCTTATAAGATCTCTTGTAGTTACAAGAGTTTTATCAACAAGAGCACCACCACTTGCGGTATCAATGAGAGTTCTCACCATCACCAATAAACCCTCATATAAGTATAGTATCAATATTTGGTCAGAGATTTGGTGGTGTGGGCAGGTTGCAATAATATTTTTAAACCTCTCATAATATTCATGGAGTGATTCACTTTGGAACTGATGGATACCTCTTATTTCCTTTCAGATAGAATCAGTACGAGATGCAGGAAAGAATATCTCTAAGAAGAGTCACTTCATGTCGTTCCATGTGGTTATAGAACCAAGAGTAAGGTATTAGAGCCATGAATTAGTAGTGTCATCTAGAAAGAAAAGGAATGCTCAGAGTTTGATTTGTTCCTCAGAAACCCCTTGATGATTCATGATAGAGTACACCACTTGGAACTCTTTAAGATGAAGATGTGGATCCTCACCGAATAGCCCATGGAAATGAGGGAGAAGGTGAATCAAACCCGATTTGAGTTCGAAGTAAGCATCTATGTTTTGATATTGAATATCAAGAGGTTGTTAATTCATATCAAGGGAAACAAGTTCGTTAAGTGTTTTTTTCTATAGAATTGGCCATTTCAAATTCAACTGGTTGGAAAAGGACTGGTTCTTGAATAAGTTGATAATCCATAATGTTCCTCCTAATTTGGCGAAGTGTTTTCTCAATTTAAGGGTAAAACAAATCTGAAGGATTGTTTGGTTGGATACAAGGCATTCATAGAGATGTTAGAAGAAATAGGAAGATGAGTTTTTCTTTTTTGTGTTTTCCATTTATGATTTTTATGAGGAAGACATGTTTTTCTTTGTGTTGTTTATCAATTTTTTTTTTCAATTTTTCTTTTTTCGTTTTTTTACAATAACTAGAAACTAATGACAACTTAAAGAACCTTCCCTGGCAATGATTCCACATGAAATTACAACCAATTGTTTCCTATTGACCATTCATTGTCCTGATACTCTAAGAATCTGTATAGCAGCACTCGGGTCGAATCCTCAACGATGATACTTTTTTAACAGTCGAATGTTTTTAGTTGATTGTATTTTGATTGGGGGGGGGGTGTTTGCAGAGATTAAATGAAGTGATTAATGATTGGTTTTTAATTTAACAATTTGATAAATATTGGGGTGAGTTCATTTTTATGGAGTCAATCTTGTGGTATCCTTGAGATTTGCTTTATATTTCATTTAAATTAACACCCACTTCTCAAGATAACATTGACTGGAATTCATAAGAGTTAAGGATTTAATACAAGCCTTAACATAACATAGGGTTATAATCTCAATCAGATCTTATTGATGGTAGTATATTTATGGTTCCAATAATCCATGGAAACAACATGTTTATACAAAACAAGTCCTTAATCCATGACATGTTTAGTCCAACATACATAATGTTAAATTAAAGAATACCCATCGAGCAAGAGATCTCAATCTCTTAACATATCTAAATAATGACTCAACCTAATGGTGTATTTACTCATCCATTAAGATGGTTATTAATCTGGTAATATATGATTATGGTGATGAATTATAAATAGAAAAAAAAGAACGGGATAAGAAAAGAGTAGTGGGTCGAACACACACGATCGTTGAAGAGAGTTAAAAAAAGACTTTAGATTGAATGAGGAAGAAAAAGAAGGGAAGGGGTTTTAACTTGTTTTTAATGTATTTTAAGAATATTAATATTAAACTATAGAAGGTGGATTATAATAAGAGATATTTAATAAGAAAAATTCATTAAAACAGAATTACATAACACAAAACTTACACGATTACAAACGAAGAACAACATAAAAGTAAATGAAAGGAAGAAAGGAGGAATGGTTTTTTAAGTAAAAAATTGAGTATGGAAGATCCTAAAAAGACTTTTTCAGAGCCGTGGTCATTCTAAACAATCCTCCTTCTCTCTGAAATTCCACCCCTCTTTGAAGGAGATGAGGGGGATGTATTTATTGACTTAGGAAGTGAACTGTTTGCATTCCCAATCTGTCCCTCAAATTGGATCGATGATTTAGACATGCAGAAAGATGAATAATGAGATATCTACTTATTAAAATTTGTATATAATAATTTTTTCTGACTACTCTCAAAATTTGGAGGAATTTGGATTTATTGATCCAACATTATAGTGGTTTCAATAAACAATGTTAAACTGTCCATTTATATCCTTTGTTTTTCGATGGAAAAAATGTGAATGGATTTTGGAATAGTAATATGTCTTAAAATCTGAATTCTTTCTTCACAAAGTTGGTATAATATATCTCCTATTTTACACTAAAAAATCTCATCTTGATTTGATGAATATATCAGGAGACATGTCATGAATACTGTACTGATTTCAATTCCCGGCCAGAATGGTGGACTGAGATTAAATGAATCATTTGGGTCCCTTTTATTTATATTTGGGCCTTGAAATTTTTATCCAAGACTCCTTACATTTTTCATCAAACGTGGGAGGATAATAAAGGAATTTGGACTTCCTGATTGAGCCCAGCCGTTAAATATTCATGGATGGTCCAGTTTCTTCACAGATTTTGTGGGTCTTCTTATGTGGTCCATATGACCATTAAAATGGCCGAATGGTCTAATTATTCCTTCTAATGATATGTGGTAAATTAAACAAGGAATCGTAAGAAATAGGAACCATACAATTTGGATCAGTAGGGTGAGATTTATAAATAAAATAGTAAACTGAATCAATTGGACTACTTTTAAAATGCTCAAAAATTATACATAGTATTAAAACATTAATATTTCACACAAATTATGAACTTTTCATATAAAATCAGTAAAGGGAGTATATAATAAGTCATGAATGTATTAATAACATCAATCACACAGTTTTTTTCAACTGTGATTTGTTCAATGACTACATATTGTAAGTAAATTCTATATGTATATCATATATATATATATATATATCTGTTAATCAATTCCTATTTTTATCTACAGGGAACATAAAGCGATGATAAATAGAAAGAATTTTTCTTTCTGTTTGAAAAGGAGGGAGACTTTTCATAGAAAATATTTTTATGCTTGGTTAAAATTGAAGGTAAAAATATTAATATTTAAAATAATTTAGAAAATATTTAATTAAGTGTAATATTGGTTTATATTTCAGGTATTGAGTTTTCATGCTGACTCTATCTATGATGAAATAAGAGCTTTGCATTTTGGTCCTTATACCATGGTTCATGACAGTAAATCAATTGTTATCAATGGGTACAAATTTGTTATCACTGAACGAGAAAAGAACATGACAACACAACAAGATGGTGTTATGGTTACAACCACAACAGACTGTTATGATAGTGCATCATATAGTAGATCATGACTTGAAAATGTAGGTTATTATGGAGTCATTGAATGAAATAATAATATTGTATTATTATTCTCATAGACGAGTCACGATGATGAAATTCCAGTGGTTTGATTTGATGATGATGCATGACACATTTATTGATGATTGTGGATTTCGAGTAATTGATATGACTGACACTATTTCTACCTATTAACCATATGTATTGGCATCAATGGAGAAACAAGTTTTTTATGTCAAAGACCATATTCAACCTAAATTTGGTGTCATTGTTGATGTAATTCTAAGATGAATTTTTGATGATGGTGATGATGAAATTGACACCATCCCTACTTCCATTGGAAATAATCCATTTATTACTTTTGATGACTTTGATAGCTCAATTGTTAGAGTTGACTGTGAACCTGAAGTTGTGGTGGGAAATATATAAAATCATTAATTCATGTTCTCAATTATTTTGGTTTACCTCGACTTGGGATGTTAATGTTTTTACTATTCAAATTGATTTAATATTGATTACAAATATGTTTTATCCGACTAGATCGTTATGAGAATTTTCAATGTTTATTGGTTACAATTTTATCTGAATTTCATTTTCTAATTTGGAATTGAACTTTATTCAAACCTATGAAACCAACATTTCTAACTTGGTGAACATTGCAATGCTTCAACTATGATTTGTATAAAATTTGTAAAACTCTAATACCTCTCTTTAACTTTTTACCAGGTAATGAACATGATGGTTTGTATTCTTCTTTGAAACATGTATTGAAACATTCATCATCTACCTGGGCTAAAGAAATTAAAATTTTCCTTAATTTTGACAACTGCCTTACCCCTTATGAATATAGTAGAATCAATGTTTCATGATTTTAAAAGACTGATGACACTTAGTAAATAACCATCCTACTAAAAATTAAATTTCATTATTTCATCTTGTATGATTTATTAACTTCATTATATATTTTTTCAAGATCACCTAAAACAATGGATAGTAAAATTATCACTGAATGCACCTATTCTCTCTCATTTGTTTTGTTTTTTGGGTTATACATTAGTTATCCTTTTCTATTTACTTCCATATTTGTTTTCAAATGCAGGAAATGAAACCAATTGAAGAGAGGCGATGAAAAAAGATTATGGACAACAATCATCGCATGACTGAGCTAGGAATTCCACCACTAATTCCTATATTGATTATTTTATTTCAAATATTTTTATTTAAATAATATATAATGTCATGTGATTAATTTTTTAAACATTTTTTCAGGATCCATCTATTAGGCGACAATTATTTAATGATCATCCTAGTAGTGGTCCCTGTACTCAGGGGTGTTCGTACGATGGGGGGGGTATGAGAGATAGATGATCTCGTTGGCGTACACGATTAGACCTTGCTCCTCCCACTGACATATTATCCGTCCCACATTCTGATCCTGGTGTTCTGTTAGGGACCCACAGGATATTTAGGCCTCCCTTATTTCACCACCCTTTACATATGAGCCTCCCCACCCATCTGTACCATATTCGATGATGATTCCCACTCCCCATCCAGCATTCGGCCAACCATCCCTGTCATCTTCTTTTACTTTTTCTTCCTTCCCTCTAGGCTTTTGTATTTCATCTTCATAAACTCCTACCCCACCAGAGTCTGTCCCTACAGAGCATACATTGGGACCCACTCCATCTGTACAGGGTGTTCCTTCAGTTTATGCGGATCCAGCGACACCTATTGATCAGACTACCACAGATATACTTATACAACCTGAACAAATTTTTACACCATTATATATTTTCATTAAAACATGTATTGATAAAATATATTTTTTCTAACAGATACATCTACTGATAGGAGGTGGGGGTAGGGGTGTACAAGCATGCGTGCGGTGTGGAACCACTGCACACATGTATGTGGTGTGGAACTGCCACACGTAGTTGATGGTGGACTACAATGAAGATAGTCAAATGATTGAAATATCAGAGTAGCAATGTTGAAGTTTTTTTGTGACACTTCTCAAATACTTTGACATCATTATTGTCATCCCGCTCTAATTGAGACACCTACCAAATGAAGTCAAGGATAAATCTTGGGCATAGATATGGGTAAAAAAATATATTGTATTTAATGCAATATATTATTATTTTTATTTATATGAATTAATATTTTGGTGTCAGCTACGGTTTAATTTCCCCGATGGTGAGGGTGCATGGCCAGCACGTCTAAAGGATTTAGGTGAGATTTGGAGAGCTTATAAGAACGAGCTGTACATTTGATGGTGTGATAGAGTGGGCACAGAGTTAGAGGTGGTCTATGTCATGTTTGATTGTCCATTAGAAAATTACCAACAGATGATTACTCATTGGACTACTACCCAATTTATGGTATTAATCACATTATAGGTATTTAAATGAAAATTTTCATGTTTTTCGTTAATACTAATTATTGAATTTTATTTAGGATTCATCTAAAAAAATATTGATGCTAAAAAATACGTCCCCGCATTGGGACGTACTATGATGCTAGATCATGATAGGTAGTAGGTATGACAATTTATAATTTTTCTTTACGAATTGCACTTTCTATTAATAGATCCATAATTTATTTAATTGATAAAGTTGTTATATAATTTTAGCTATGAAATTAATTATTGGTATCCTATTTTTGATTATGGTTTACTACTTTCAATTTCATTGTAGAGGCATAAATTGAATATAGAAGGACGTGTTCCTTGAGCAAAACTGTTTTGCTCAAGTAGAAGGAATAAAGATGGAAGTGCGGTTAATGAACCGACTCAGCAGTAGTTTGTAAGTTTTACTTTGTAGATTTAAAATTTTAATCTCTATTTTGTAAGTTAATAATCTATTTATATTTGTAACAGGCTACTTTAGAGGCCCTTGATGCCCATGAACCTAACAATTTTGTGCCAAATGATCACTTACATTAGGTGTCGGGAGATGAGCACCCTGGCGGAGTATGTTGATAACCTGGGAAGAGTATAGTTGTGATGAGGTATTGGACCTTTTTAGGTATGAGTTGTAGTGCCACTAAGTTCCAGCAGGTTAAGGAACAGGTAGAACAGGCTGAAAAAGGGCCACATAGATGGTAGAATAGTCTTTTAGGGAAAACACTGCATTTATAAAACTGATGGAAGTTTTACATCCAACACTTCCACCATAGGCCATCAAATCTTGTAATGAATATATTTCATTGATGAATTATATATATGGTGCAATAGGTGGTAGTTTTATTAGAACTCGAGATGATGGTGGGGAGGAGGCCGAGGTAGAGGAGGAGGATGGAGAGGAGGAGACTGAGGTAGAGGAGGAGGGCGAGGAGGAGGGTGAGGTGGAGGAGGAGGGTGATGAAGAGGATGAGGCTGAGTTCGAGGGCAAGGAGGGGGGAATTAAGTAAGGTGGGGATGATGATGAGGATGATGATGAGGATGAGGGTGAGGCTGATGATGACAGTGATGATAGTGATTGTGATGAGTGACAGATTGATCCGTTGCATTTTTGACTGATATTACCGACCTATGATGCTTATTGATTTGTTGTTCCTGAATATATGTGTGATTAGGTAGGTCACATTATCTTTATTATTTTATCTATAAATAATAAAACTCTACTTGATGATTTTTGTGACTGATTCACCCCTCCCCTAGACAACCCCCACCCCTGTGGATGGCCCACCCACCCCCTAGACACACCGTACCACCCTGGACAGCCCCGCCACCCCCGTCGACAGCCCGTCCACCCCCAGGATATCCCCTACCCCCATGGAAAACCCCCCACCACTCTCATGGAAAGCACTCCCACCCCCTGGATAGCCCCTCCCCCCATGGATAGCCCCGCCACTCCCTTGGACAACCCCCACCCCCTTGGACAGCCCGCCCATCCCCGTGCATAGCCCCCAACCTTGTGGACACCCTGTCCACCCCTTGAACACCCCGTAACCCCTGGATAGCCACAACCACCCCCTAGACACCCCATACCCTCTAGAAAGCCACACCCACCCCCTAGAAAGCCCCACCCTCCCCCTAGACAACCTCACCCACCCCTTGGATAGCCCTCCCACCCCTGGACATCCCCTCCCCCCATGGACACCTCATACCCCCTAAACAGCCCCACCCACCCCCTGAACAACCCCAACACCCCTGAACATCCCCCACCCCTATGGGCAGCCCTCCCACCCCCGTGGACAGCTCATACACCCCCTTAGACAGCCCACCCACCTCCGTGGACATATCGTCCACCCCCTACTCCCTGGATAGCAATGCCACCCTCATGGACAACCTGCCCACCCCCTGGACACCCCGTACACCCCTAGACAGCCCCATCCACCCTTGAACACCCCCTAACCCTGTGGACAACCCCACCCACCCCCTAGGATAGCCCCTCCACCCCCGTGGACAGCCCCCTACACCCTTAGATAGCCCCACCCCTGTGGATTATAGGGTTTCTAACAACATGAAGATCCCATTAATCATAGATACCCACTTCGATACCTCCTAGGATCCTTGATCACCAATAAAAAATAGTGAATGGAATTTTAGAAACTCCCATGCATAATAAATGATCCGAGAAGAACATGGCTACTCCACATCCACAAGAGTTTGAGTAGAGACCAAGACTAGGAAGACAATAACTAGATCACAATAATGATTACCTAAGATATCCCCTTATAGACTTTTTGATTCATTTATAGTGGTAAAATTATAAGGAATTATAAAAAACAAAAACATTAGTACAATAATCAGATGTTCTAAAATAAGGGACACAAAATCACAAATCCCATAAAGATACATCATAAATAATTATTTATAAAACCATTTCAAAATCACATAATAGAGACTTATTTATATTTAAAACTCCCCAATGGTTTATAAAAATATATTTTAGGGTTCCATTTCAAAAATCATATAGTATTTTTGTCCCACAATAAAAATTTAATCCATTTCCTATAACCAAATCCCCCTTCATAGCATACACACCAAAAGCATTCATTTATTCCTAATGAAACACATACCATTGAAATAAACACTATTATAAAGCCATTTTAAAAATACCAATGATCTTAAAATCCATGAAATTTATTCCATTAAAACCATTAAAACCCCCCAACCCTTGGATACCAACCCACCCCCTAGACACCCCAATGGAAAGCCCCCCCACCACCCTGGACAACCCCCACCCCCTGGACAGCCCCCACCCCTCCTAGACACCACCACACCACCTGGACACCCTCACCCCTGGACACCCCCACCCCCATGGATAGCCACTCCCACCCCTAGACATCTCCCCACCCCCTTGAATAGCCCCCAACCCCTAGACCGCATCACCCCCTAGACACCACCCCACCCCTGGAACCCACCCCACCCCATGGACACCCCCTCCCCTTGGACACCCGCACCCCTGGAAATCCCCCAACCCACTGGAAACCACCCCACCCCCTGGAAACCCCCATGGACACACCCCCCACAACCACCCTGGACAGGCCCCTACCCCCTGGACACCCCCAACCCCCTGGACGACCCCCACCCCTTGGACACCAGCCACCCCCTGGACACCACCCCACCACTTGGACACCCCCACCCCTAGACTCCCCCACCCCCATGGACAGCCACCCCACCCCCCTAGACATGACCCCACCCCCTTGGACAGCCCCCAACCCCCTGGACCGCACCGACACCCTGGACACCACCCACCCCCTAGACACCCCCACCCCTGTACACCCCGATAGACATCCCCCCACCACCCCAGACCACCCCCACCCCCTGGACACCCCCACCCCCTGGACGACCCCACCCCTTCTAGACACCACCCCACCACTCGGACACCCCCACCCCCTGGACACCCCAACCTACATGGACAACAATCCCCACCCCTAAACATCACCCCACCCCCCTTGGACTGCTCCACCCCCTAGACCACCCCCACCCCCACCCCCTGGACCGCCCCCACCCCCCGGGGACACCACCACACCCCCCATGGACACCACCCCACCCCCTGGACACCCCCACCCCTGGACACCCCCACCCCTGGACACCCCCACCCCTAGAAATCCCCCCCAACACCATGTACACCACCCCACCCCCTGGACACCCCCATGGACAGCCCCCCCCCCCACTACCCTGGACAGCCCCCACCCCCTGGACACCCCCAACCCCCTGGAAGACCCCCACCCCCTGGACACCCCCACCCCCTGGACTCCCCCACCCCCATGGACAGACACCCACACCCCCTAGACATCACCCCACCCCCTTGGATAGCCCCAACACCTGGACTGCCCCCAACCCCTAGACACCACCCCACACCCTGGACACCACCACCCACTAGACACCCCCACCCCTGGAAAGCCCCCCAACCCCCTGGAAACCACCCCAACACCCCTGGACACCCCATGAATAGCCCCCCCACCCTTGAGAACCCCCACCCTAGGACACCACCCCACCCCCTGGACACCACCCCACCACCTGTACCCCCACCCCTTGGATACCCCCACCCCCATGGATATCCACACCAGCCCCCCTGAACACCACCCCACCACCCTTGGACAACCCCCTGAACTACCCCCACCCCCCTGGACACCAGACCACCCCCTAGACACCCCACCCCAAGAAATCCCCCAAACCCCAAGACACCACCCCACCCCCTGGACACCCCCATGGACAGCCCCCACCATATATAGCTCCCCTCCCCCACCACCCTGGACAACCCCCACCCTCCTAGACACCCCCATCCCCCCAGACACCCCCAACCTCTAGACACCTCTACCCCCTTGGACAACCACCACAAACCCCTTAACAACCACCAACCCCCTGAATTCTGAATTGAATTATTTATGTATTTAATTAACTTATGAATTATGTGTTAATGGTGTATGGGTATAGTTTTTGTATGTGTATTCTTGCTGTAATTACCCTATGAATTATGTGTTAATTTAGTATGTGTGTAGAGGGTAATTAAATATAGAATTGGAGGTATTTATATTTATTTATGAATTTTGTGTTGGATGAATTCTATATGAGTTCATACATAATTATGTATGTATTATGGAGGCATAATTGGAAATTTTGTATTGTGTTACTTGTTGTGTGTGTATGTATTATGCAGTTTTGTTGTGTATGAATTTTTGTGGAATTGCTGCAGCTGCACAGGGGGAATTTCTGCAGCTGCATAGGGGTTTCTACACCTACACAATGGGAGGCCAACAATTCGGCTTGCTGCATGTACAAAGGATATGCCAACAGTTTACAACCATTGGCATATGTGTAAAAGCTGATATTATAACAATGGTTTTATGTAATGCATTGGTATAAGTATATTCCAATGATTTGTAAACCATTGGAATAGATAACTTTACTTCATATTTACCAACAGTTTTTGGGAAACCATTGGTAAAAGTATATCCCAACGGTTTTCTAAACCATTTGTATAGAGATAATTCTTCCTGTTACCTAATGTTTAAAACCGTTGGGAAACATTTATACCAACGGTTTACTAAAACTGTTGGTATATACTGAATTTTTCAGACATATCCTAAAGGTTCTATGAAAACCTTTGGGATACGTCTATCCCTACCGCTCAAGACCCAATGGTTTGGACAACCGTTGGTATAGTTTATACCAACAGTTATCCAGCCTTTACAAATGGTTTTAAACTGTTGGAAAAGCTAAACATTCTAGTATTGATTCCATGATTATGAAATTGGATATTGATATTACATGTGATTATTAGACTAGTATAATATCCATGTGAATACATAAATGGCATTATTTGATTTATCTTTTCCATATTATGCTGAATTTTAATTTTAAAAGGCCTGTGTTTTAGTCTTATACATTTCCATAAATGTTTATGCTTAATTATGAAAGTTTCTTCTATATTGTTATCTTTATTAAGAACCTGATATCACCCCTTTATATGTTTTATTTTTCCTAGGATACGAAGATGTATATAATGAATGAGTTGTAGGGACAGTCTATGGGAGAAGAATGTATTTAAATGAGACACAATGTTGTTGTTTTTTTCATTTTATATTGTAATGTAAAACATATGTTTGTATCTAGTACTTCCAAGGCTACTAAACTAATCGGTCTTTTGGGAGTTGATCCCTTGTGATCATGCCAATGTTATGTAATAATTCACTGACTCTGGGTAACTAGGGTTGGGGAGTTACATGTGACACTAGAAACAATCTAATATTGGATTGTTACATATAGAATCTATTTAGTATCTTCCCAATATATGTACTTTGACTCAAACCAGGCATTATCTTTGATCTATAATGATGGATCATGATCCCAAGAATAAATAATATTTTTCCTAAGTCCTTCATGGAGAAAAATGTGTTCAAACATGATTTATCAAACTATAAGACTAGTATATAGTTTCCAATAAGTAGTATGTCATCAAAAAAAACTATTAAGAAAAAAAATCATACTACCACTAAAATTTTTATAGCAAAGGGATCACATTCATTATTTATGAAACCAAATTCCCTTAAGGATTTATCAAAATGAATTTACAATGACCTGGATAATTGTTTTAATCCATAAAAGGATATTTTCAATTTTCATACTTTATTAGTATCCTTTAGAGTCAAAATTGTTTTGGGATGTATCATATTGAAATCCTCCTAATGGTTCCCCTTAATAAATATTGTTTTGAAATCCATTTTACAAATCCCATAGTCATGGTAAGCTGCTATGCAATGTAAAATTTAGAAAGATTCCAGTATAGAAATTAGTGAAAAGGTTTCTTCATAATCTGTTCTTTGACATTGTTTGAGACCTTTTAAAATTAGTCATGTCTTATAAGTACAAAATTTTCCATCCATGTCCATTTTTTTATTGTATTATCTTTTACAACCAACATGAAATACATCTACTAGAGGATCTACCTAAATGAAATCCTAGTTTTGGTACATGATATCCATTTCAGAATGAAATTCTTCTCGCACTTGGCAACATTTGTGCTACTTAATGCTTCCTAGTAGGTTAAGTGATCATCGTTATCAACTAATAATGATTTTCAATTCTCAATGACTAAAAAACCACATCTTTTAGGTTCTCTAACCTTTCATGTAGTCTTTAATAGTACATGTGTCTTCATAAATTCCTCTTCTACATGGATTTGTGGAATCTATTCCTATGTCTAATATTATCTACCTTGATCCTGGAATTCATAAAATTGTATCTATCTCCCACCATATTTTTAGAGATATGATTCCTCTCAAAGAATATGTAGTGTCTTCACACAATTTATTTTTTGTATGAGGGGTTATATAGGTAATATCCCTTTGTTTCCAAGGGGTATACTATTAAGGTAAAATTTGTGTCTTGGGGTGAAATTTTGTTTCTTGAAGAGGATTTAACAAACACTTCACATCCCCACACATTTAAGTATGAAAACATTGGGTTTCTCACTCCATGTTTGGTATGGAATACCATCAGCCTCTTTATTTGGAACTTGGTTTAATGTTTGTGTTGTTGTTTGTAACGTGTGTCCCCAAAAGGATAATAAATGACTCACATGACTGATCAGTGATCCCACCATATCAAATAAGGTGTGGATCCTTCTTTCACTAAAAAAATTCCATTGATGTGTATAAGGAAGAGTGATTTGGGATAGAATATCAAAATCCTATAAATAATTAATGAGGACATGATTAAGTAGACATATCTATATCAAAACTCCACCATGATCTGAGTATATTTTCTTAATCTTCTTACAAAGATTGTTCAGAACATCATTCTTGTATTATTTTAATTTATAAAAATAATTTGACTTATAACTCATTAAGTGGACATATCAAAATCTACTAAAATCATCAATAAAAATTATGAATTATGAGAACCCACCCCTTACTTCAAATATAAATGGTCTATATACATCGGTATGAACTAATTTAAGAATATCATTGTCCCTTTCACCTTTTTAACTCAAAAGGGATTTAGTCATTTTTTCATGTAAACAATATTGACATAAAAAATGGTTTTAGTTAAAATTAATCTAAATATACTCTTTTTTGTAGTTTGGTTATTCATTTTTTATATGACATAGTCGGTGATTAAGTATTTCGGTGTGGTATGATTCATGCATACTTGTTTCATTATCAATTGTCAGTACCTAGTTTGTGTAATCTAACACTTGAATATCATTATTTAAATATGTATTACAAAAAAATATTATTTCCTTATAAAACAAGCACCATTTATTATCAAATATAAAAATAAATCCATTTTTAATATGTTCTGATACAAAAATAATGTTTTTGGTTACTTGCGGAACATAATAATAATCTTTTAAAACCAATATCATTCTCATGGGTAACGTGAGGTGGGAGTCCCCAATAGCCATAATAACAAGCCTGGCTCTGTTGGATGATCGTAGATCTACCACCCCTCGCATTTTTTCAGAATATACTTGGTTCCTATTTTAAATACATATGTGAGAACCACATATTGTATCTAATATCAAATTAGTAAAAACAAATAAATTACACTCAATAATTAATGCACTTGAAGCTTCCCGTTTCTTCTTTTTCTGGATATAGTTTTCATCAAGGGAATCTTCTTGCCACATGAAAAATAGATAGCGTCCTATTCTCATTCTTGTCCCATTATCGTTATCTTCTTGGAAGGGATTTTCAAGGAAGCTTTAGATTTATATATCTTTTCATAGACATTATTTTATTAAACAAAAATATATAAGGATTTTCAATATTCATATCCTTGTGAATTTGGAGAAGTAGAGTGAAAATATCTAGGAGATAATTTTCTATGTTTTCGTATTGAAATTAACAAAAAAGTTGGACAATCCCTAAAGGATTGATAAAAGAATGGGATTGGTGCACAATTATTAGGGTATTTTAAACCCTATAACCTCTAGGTAGTCAATGTATCCAATAATTATGACTGCATGAGGCAGATATTTCACATCTTCTCTAAGTTTTCTCTTAAAATATGACTTGGATATCTCAAACAATCCTTATCTAACTCTCTTTGGATATAGAACACAGAGATGATAGAGGAGGCTATATGAATACATGTCTTCATGTGACTTCATGAGTTCATTAAACAAGTATTAAAGCATTAATCATCGAACACCAATTTCAATGATCAAATTTTTATTATATTCATCAAACACTTTTTCACTTTCCTCAATTTTAAGTGGATCCAAATTTGGAAATTATATTCCATAATACTTCTGTTCATGGCATAATACTATTTGTAAGAATATAAACACTTTTTGGAAGTTAATGATAGATATGAGATGGCCTTTCTCAAAAAATGATTGTACAGATAATGTGGTTGAATATCATATCATTATTCAACAGTAATAAAAGAATATATTATTAGTACATTACTCTATTACAAATTATGGAATACATTAATTTTAAATTTTATCAAGTCTCCCACTATTTTATCAAGTATCAACAACTATCACCATTGGACTTGAAATGTATAGTTTCTCAGAAATTATTGTGAAAAGGATGCATATGCCCTATATCATAACCCAAGTGAGAGTTTGATCAATTATTAGAAGGTATTTAGGTAATAATTTCTTTTCCAACTATGGGATTACAGCTCCTTGATCAATTGAGTGGACTTGAAAATCTATAAATCTTGACTCACATTTCCTCAAAAGTTGACCCAAAGTTACATCAATTATAGGTATGAATACTTCTCTTTATGTAAATTGGTTAAATCAAACAATTTTTTTATAAGAACTCTCTGATAAAAGTATGTGTCCCAATGATGGTTGATAAAATTATTAGTTCTATGGTTTCATTCAAAATCAACTAATGGAAGTCTTAGTATGACTTCAAATTAAGTTGACAGATTTAATTTATTATTTGTAATGATTTATTGTTTTATCATTTACATGTATTATTGTTAAAAATTCTATTTTAATTTATCTATTAACTATATTTCGATAAAACATTAATGTATAAACCATTTACTTTAATTCTATTTTTTATATTAGTCGATTTATTTATGTGATAGCGAAATTGAAAACCTACAATAAATAATGCATATATCAAAATAAAATAAATAAATAAATAACATGATCATGATCTTATATAATTTCTAATTTATTGATTAGATGATAAATCAACATAGGACCTTAAGGGAAAAACATCTTGTGTTTATCTTGGTACAAGGTGCATCATTCCACCTTCCCACCTATGTATCTCCCATGTTGGTCTTGTCTCAGTTCCACCTTGAACCGTCTCTACCTTGACTCAACCTTGAATAAAATCAATGCACCTTCAAATATTCCTTCTATTGCTTCGGTTTTATAAATCACACATATTTTAGGGGAACCAAATGATTGGTTAAGGGAAATTAAATAAAACAACATTGTACATGCATATCCTATATAATAAAAAGGGGAGGGATGACACACCAATCATCATATTTAATTTAGTAATAATTAATTGCAAAAACATGTAGTAAAATTAATTTAAATTAAACCAATACATAAATAGTCCTAGTAAAATATCACGATCGATAATACACATGAAACTATTTTGAATTTAAAATTATTAGTCAATATTCTTTTTAATTCCTTCATAGATAAGATAACACATGGAAAAATTAATCTGATTAATTGTCTTATTAATCAATAATTCATTTAACACAATTTCATCCAATCATATTGAAATTCCCATCTACCATATTTTTTTAAATAAAATAAATAATTTAATTTTATTTAAAACTCAATTAAATAATATGCAACTTTGTAATTGGAATCAACCCGATGAGTACATGTTCGAAATACTCAATATGATTTTAATTGTAAACAATGCCCTCATATGAAATATTTCATACATGATATATGTCATAATTTCGCAGAATCTATTTCCAATTAAATGTCATATAGAACGTATGGAAATAATGTGGTTGTCCAATTTAATGCATCGAGTCTTTAATACAAAATAATCATACATGATTCATAGTTTCAAATATTACATGGAATTAATTTATAATTTGATATAATATAAAACCTAATGAATGATACAAATTATCATATTAATGAACCATATAACTCAGGTCGATGAGGTCTAATAGAGTAATTAATTGAATTTAATATTTCTATATAAACAAGTAAAGTACACGATGTGTGCAAACCAGTAACACATTATTTAATTCTCTTTTTTGGATATCCATGGTACACTATTTACGACTCTATGTGTACTTACCAATGATAATAATGAGTCACACGATGTGTAAAAAAAGTTACCTAGGTGGAATCCTATATACACCGCATATTTAATACATATGGTGTATTAATTACGTGACACGTCTTTACACCTTATTTTCTTCCATGAAAACATATAGACTACACAACGCGTAAGAAATCTACATAGCATGTAGTCCAACAAAGTCATGTGTCACCCTTGTCAATAAACATGTGGTGCATTTAATTCACTCATCATGTATTTATTACACGACAACCTAAAGTCAAAAAGGGTGTGATGGTGAAATGAACAAGGGTTCAAAACGTGTGATAAAGAGTACATGTTGTATAACCTTATGTCATCCGAAAAGCGATATTGGCACCTATAGATGAGTTCTTCAGATGCGTTCTTCGTTAATTGTTAACCGATATTGGTTATATGAGAATGAAACAAAGATAAAGAAGAAAATATCTCAATGAAATATTAATAATGAAATAAAAATGAAATTAAAATTAAATTTTAAATGAGTAATGATCAATAATTCAATAAATAATTATAAATTTGAACATGACCCCTATAATACCACATGATGGTTCTAGGAATAGTGTAATTACTTATCAGGGCTATTCCTGACTCACTAAATGTATGATTGAATGGATCATTAGAATATTGTATAAAATGTAAATTCCAGGATCAATAAAAATTTTCTATATAATATTGAAAAACATATATGCTAGAACCAAGATAAGGTATTTTCATCTCATGTTAATAATTAATTCAAAAAGATAATAATAAATAACCCTTATATCTTGAGATCTTTATTCAGAATTTTTATTGATCATACGAAACACTTGTATATCTATTATCATTATGTTTGTAGGATCAAAGAATTAAATCTCTCTAGCAGCAATCCACATGTTCTCCTTTGACTTCTGAATAATGTTAATGGATTGTCGGGTTCTAGCAGGGTGGATCGATTGTGTTGTAATGTTATCCGGGATGACAACAACAATTGTTCCAAGATTGAAGAATAATCCTTTCACTCTCATTCCTATGAAGATGAAGGTGGGAGAATAATCTCTAGATCATTATTTGGTCTTGATAGAGAGGTCTATATTTTTTTGTGCACAACGATTCTCAATTTAGATCAATCTCAACATAATAGACATGATCATCTATTTATAGAGGCATAGTTAGTGTTAAAATATTATTTTATTATACAATATCCCATAAATAATTTATTAAACCTTATATGGACTAATTTAATATAATAATAATACTATTATTATTATTAGTATCGCATGGTGTGCGCTAACTAAAGCAATGTTAAATATTATTTTTACTAGCTTGAAAATTAAAATGCATCACCAGATACAAACTTTATCCACTCGACCTCCTCGACATTTATTAAATATCCAAATAAATTAAATATTTATTCAATTAATAAATAAATAAATATTTTATATCTAAATAATTTAACAATTACATCGTGAATAAAAATTTATTTAATTTATGTGATCCTTAAATCCTAAATAAAATTATTTATCGATCTTGAATTATTTTATTCAAATAATTAAATTCAAATTTAATTTAATTGAGATAAAAAAATCCATTAGTGTGTGAATCTAGGTTTCATTCTCCCCAAAATTAGGGGGTTTTCCTAAATTCCATGATTATTATCTAATAATGGGTTTTGACACCCAAGATAAATAAGTTAATATCACAACATAGGCAACCACACATGAGTACTTGATTTGTAATATACTTTCTTTTCCATGATATTTCATGAAACAAGTTTCAGACTCATGTCATTAACCTAAATTTTTTACATTTCATTCTTTGAATATATGAAATAAACCTATTGTTACATCCTGATCATGAAATTTAATATTATGGCTCCATTTAAATAAAAGGGTCAAGATGTTAACTTTTATAAAGATGGAAGGGATAAATCCTTTTTTATTATTTATTAATAACATGTCATTCATGATGCACCCAACATACCCTGTTTCTCACAAACATATGACATCACAGTTTTGGTTAGTACATAAAAGTACATGATTCATACTAGACAATGATAATTATGTTAAAGTGTAAGGACCATTAAAAATTCTTGAATATATGAATATATAATGACACATAATCATGCACAATTCCTATAGGAAGGTATGTTCTCAAAATATATCATCTTGTAGATTACTAGGTGAGACTTCATGAGATAAAGTCTTATCTTATTATGATTACTTTCACATGATAGTCAATGTATTATGTGCCCCATCTTAGAATTTTATCCAACCACAGAACCATGTTTAAAAATATATTCATAACATTTCAAGGTTCTTTTCATATCAAGGAACTGTTATTCCCTATATCAACCCATCAGATACTCTTGAACATTATTACATTGAAGTCATGGAAAACCATGAAAAATATGTAATAAGATATTTTAATTAATATTCACTTATTTGAATATACACGTAATCTAAAGTACATATAGTTGTTTCCAGGACACAACCTCCAACATAAAATCTTTCACCATTAAAAATTTATATTTAATACTTGATAGATGTCATTGATCATTTGAGAGCTCTGATGCTAATTTTTTTTGGGGTTAAGTGGATTGGTAAGTACCTAATAAAGGATAAGAAACACCAAATATACAATCAATTTGTAATAAGTATTATAAATAGAAATAAAAAAGATGATGAAAAAATAAAAATTGATAAATAATGAGATATCACTAGTAGAAAAATCATTTTTAACGTCGTCAATTTGACATCGGTTTTTTAAAAACCGACGCCAAAACCTAAAAAAAATTAGTTTTGGCGTCGGTTTTTCAAAAAACCGACGCGAAAAAATAATGAAAAAAATGATTTGGCGTCGGTTTTTTTAAAAACCGACCTGAAAAAATAAAAAAAAAGTTATGACGTCGGTTTTTTAAAAAGCGACGCCAAAAAAAAAAATTAGTTTTGGTGTCGGTTTTTAAAAAAACTGACGCGAAAAAATAATGAAAAAAATGATTTGGCGTCGGTTTTTTTAAAAACCGACGTGAAAAAATAAAAAAAAAGTTAGGACGTCGGTTTTTATGAAAACCGACTTCAAAAATGAAATTTTTTTTTACAATCCTATAGATAATTCCCTAATCTTTGATTTGACTGGTCATGGAGAAAAAACAGAGATACGGATTAAAAGTTAGGGATGTTGGAATTTGATCTTCTCTAAAAGAAGTGTTAATTAAGTCCAACTTTCAAAGGCCATAACTTTTAATCCGTAACTCCGTTTTAGCTCCACGACCAGTCAAATCGAACCTTAAGAAATTTTCTAACACATGGTTAATTTTTTTTTATGTTTTGACGTCGGTTTTCATAAAAACCGACGCCAAAAAAAACTTTTTTGTTTTTCACGTCGGTTTTTAGAAAAACCGACGCCAAAAATATTTTTTTTTACTTTTCACGTCGGTTTTCATAAAAACCGACGCCAAAACTGTTTTTTTGTTTTTCGCGTTAGTTTTTAAAAAAAACCGACGCGAAACGTATTTTTTTTTATCTTTTTAGCATCAGTTTATTTAAAAACCGACGCCAAATAGTATTCACTAATACGCGGGATCAAAATTTCAATTTTTTCACAACGCACGTTTAACTTTTTAAAATCCCGCCTATATTTTCATACAACTCAATCGAAAATATTTTCATTTACTATATATAAATCTGTTTGTCCTTCATTTATCATTTTCATCCTCTTCGATTCAATCAAGTTTTCAATGCGGCATCAATCATTAATTTGATTACGATACGTATTATATTCATTCATTTTCATTATTATTAATGTCCTTAATTTATAAACAACTCGATTAGATTTAAAATAATGATGATTTACTTTTTTATTGTGTTAAAAATATAAAACGTTCGGATGACATTTACCAAGCTTGGTGTAAGTTTAATTATCGATCGTCGTTTTTATTATCACATGAGATCTACGCTAAATATAAGAGATATGATGATAAAAAACATATCATTTCAATGGAAGATCGAAAAATAATCGAAATGTGTATGAAGTATTATGTATATTTTATATCATTTGGTGTACGTGATTTTAACTTGTGTTTATCTTGTTTTCTTTAAAACATATTGTATCAATCGATACTTTGACATGTTCAACTTCTGACGGCCATAACTTTTGATCCGTAACTCCGTTTTAGCTCCACGACCAGTCAAATCAAAGATTAGGAAATGATCTAAAACATAGAACAATAAAAATTTCTTTTTGGCGTCGGTTCTTGAAAAAAACCGACGCCAAAACTATTTTTAAAACTTTTTGGCGTCGGTTTTTAGGGAAACCGATGCCAAAAATGACGCTGATGAGTTTATTTGGCGTTAGGTTTTTACAAAACCGACGCAAAAAAGCAATTGAAATTTTTTTTTGGCGTCGGTTTACAAAAACCGACGTAAAAAGTCATATTTTTTACGTCGGCGACTTCAACGTCGGTTAAAAACCGACGTGAAAAATAAAAAAGAACCGACGTTAAAGACCATTTTTCTACTAGTGTATGAAAAATTGAGATGAAATAGAAATCAGAAATGAAGAAGGAATACAAGAAGAAAATAAATAAAATTGAAAGATATAAATAATACAATGGTTTAACATGCTTCAGAATTATTTGGTCCTACATGCACAATAATAATGCCACCCACAGACACATTTTATTAAGCTTAAAATAAAATAGTAGTAAAAGATACAATCCATGAAAAATAATATCATAAAAATATCCACTTAAAATAAAAAATCAAAGAAACAAAAGAATAAATGTAAGACTTATAAAGCATGAAAGCATACCACTGTCTGACGGTTCTTTGTGCATGCTTCTGAGGTCAAAGATGACACTCCTAGATCAAGAATTTCACAAGAACAATGTGGATCACCTAAATCTATATTGGAGATCCAGAATTAGGATCATCCATTCTTCTTCACCATAAATGGAGGACATTATAACTCCACAAGTGATTGAGAAGGACGTCAGGCTTCTTCTCAGATATATGTTGAGGAATTATTCATAGAAAATTAGTAGGGTTTCATCTGAACGAATGGGTGGGATAGAGAGATGAAATGAAAAATGTGGCAAGTTATCATTTTTATTACAGTGGAAGCACAAAACAAAACACTTGTGGGACACACTACCATCATTAATAACTAGTCGTGACTCCCAAGATCTCAGACTAGCGGTGCAAAACCCTATAATGGGGTCCACTCCCAAATAGGTATTGTTCTTTATGGAGGACTATTGGTAGGTTTTTTATATTCCGTGTTGGAAACAAATGTTGGTGAAGTTTTCCTTGGATGATAACTAACCCAAGTTTTAACTTGTACTATTGAAGAAACTAACCTAGTGGGTGACCAGATAGCTATGAGAGTGCAATGTTCTAGTTCTGGAAGCCACCCAGAGGTGCCTCATACCCGGTTGGTCACATGGCCTCAAGAGAATTTACCCAAACGCCAAAGTATGTCGACTAGCAATGAGGGACTTTGGTGTGATAGTGGGGAAAATGTTCCCTCATTGTCAGAGTAACACAACAGAAGTAAAAAAAATAGCAATAGTGTAAGTAGTATGAAATGAAATAGGTAAACAATGGAAGAAATAAAGAACTGGAGTGCATGCACAAACAAAAACACACATATGATGCATGATACATATGTCTAGGAAAGCATCCAAACAAGTCACAATGCTGGAATAAAATACTAAACCAATATAAAAAAGAAAAAAAATAAAATTCTCCATAGCTTTTCAAGCCTCATCTTTGTCCCATGATCCCTATCTCTGCAGCAATCAAGTACCTGAAGTAGAATGGTTCTTGACCTTATTTATACTTGAAACAATACAAAATTTTTGGGCCCAAAAGCATGACCCAAACATGGTGTGAGACTAAATCCCAGCCGGCAACCACCCAAAGATCTATTCCTAATAGTCAGTGAATATATATGGCAGGATATAATCAAAATAAAATTGCAAATAAAAAAGTACTCAATAATAACATCCCTATAGTTACAAAGCATTCAAACACCACCTATCAAGTAAGAAGATAATCACAAACAGGTAACCCTCTGGGATGTACTCACAGCCTGATACCCTCTATTTCTACCTAACAAACACAAGAAACCCTCTTGGAAGTACACACTGGCTAACCCCTATGGTTCAACTTTAGCACAAACTCTCTGAGGAAGCACTCACCGTCAATTCCTCCTATAGTCTCGTATCGGTAACTAAAAGGTGCTCTGGGGAAGCACATACATCTCATTCCCCCATGTGGCCCACATTGAGGAACTACAAACACTATGAGGAAGAACTTACGTCAATTCCCCATATGGTATCACATCGTAACAGTAAGAACAGCCCTCACGTCCATTCTCCCTATGGTCTAGTACACCAGGTTCTCATGGCCCAGTGTAAGTCAAAAGAGCACAATAATATAGGGATTCCAAAGTAAACCTAATGACCTACTTGGCTAAATAATATACAAAATAATAGCATGTCAGATAAAAAACTCCATCCTAACAATAATAATCATGGAAAACAAATCAGCAACCTTACATGCAAAACTAGACCAAACGGTCAAAATTTGCAAACATGGGAAAAACTGCCATAGCATGGAAAAATAAACCCTATTCACAACATAAACCTCTATCCTATCAACCAAGGCATAATTGGTAAATATTATATCTAAAAACATAAACATTCAATACCCCATTCAAGGGTATTGGGAACTTTTGCACAAACTCAAAGACTAACTATGGAAAGGCACAAACCACCTACCTCAGTGTTTTAGGATCGTTATACATGAACCTCATACCTTTAATCACCCTAAAATACTGAAGATCTACAAAAAAATATAAAATGTTCAACCCATGATATCACATGAGAGATAAGGAATAAGAAGAATGTGTTCAAGAAGAAGAGAGAACTCACCGATTTGATTCCAACTCAACTGACAGAGTTCGATTTGGAGAATAGACGCTCAATCGGGGGCTCAGTGAATATCTGCACCGTACAGACACTATTGGATGAACTAGGTTGAGAAGATATGTGTTTTGTCTGTCATACACTACCCCAGACTGTTTAATGGAAAAAAATAAAAGTACATGGCATGTAATTTTGAAGTACACGGAATGTACTCGCATTATTCAGCCCTCACATAAGGCAGTCTCCAGGTCCCCACACATAGCTGTGTGCTTGGCCGTTACACGGCTAGCACACAACTACTTGAGGTAAAAGAGTACACAACGTTTACATATACGCACAAGGTGCGTACTTTTTTTTTTGAAAAAACTCCTCTTTTTACCAAAAACACCAGAGAAGAGAAAAACATACCTGAAAAAAAGATCCAGGTTCTTACAAACTTCCTCCCTTAAACAAATTTGTCCCTGAATTTCCCTAGCAAGGAGGCATAAAAGAAGAATCTTAAAAAATATTCGTCCATTGTGATCATACATCGGCCTCCATCTTTCAGGACTCTTCTTGTACTCGCCCGTGCGACTATAGCACTTGTACGTGAGGATCAAACCAGACACGAAGAACTTTCATACTTCGATCAACAATATGGATAGGATGCTCCTTGAACAAGGCGTCCACCTATAACTCAACCTCCTTGGGTTAAAAAACATGAGATGGGTCTGAGAAGTAATTTCAAAGATGAGAAACATGAAAGACGTCATACATAGCCCGATACCTCTGTGGTAACTACAACTGATATTTAATCAGCCCGACCCTCTCCAAAACCTCAAATGGTCAGACGTACCTTGATGAAAGATTACCCAATCTCAAAATCCTCTTGTTTCCCAACCTCGGTGAGACATGTAGGAAAACCGGGTCCTTTTCCTCAAACTCTAGAGGTCATCTCTGTCGATTAGAATAATAATTCTGTCAAGACTATGCAATAGCCATCCTCTTCCGAATCAACTCTATCTACTCTATGGTCTCCTGGACAAGATGAGGTCCCAACATAGCTACCTCTCCTGCCTCCAGCTAGCATAAAGGGTGATCAACATGGAATACCATACAAATCCTCATAAGGTACCATCTGAATAGTTGTTTGAAAACTATTATTGTAGGAAAAATCCACAATAGATATGTGCTTCTCCCACAAACCTCTAAAATCAAGGATGCATGCTCGAAGAATGTCCTCAAGAACCTAAATCTTATGATCAGATTGGCCATCTTTCTAGGGATGGTAAGCTGTACTTAGAAGAAACTGTATACCCAAGGCCTTCTGTAATCCCTACCAGACCCGAGAAGTAAAATGTGTGTCTCTTTCTGAAACAATGGAGTGTGGAAATTCATGTAAATTCACAATCTCTCAGAACTATGCATCAACACATGTATTCAAAATGATGGCTGGTTCCAAGACTAGCAAAACTGGAGGATCTACTGGCATTCCCTAATCAACCATGTTTGACATATGATCACTGCCCTGTAACCGGAAGACAACCGGAGGACATCTCGGTGGCATGACCTTGCAAGGTCAAGCACACACCTCAAATCAAGATTAACAATGGATGAAACTTATAAGTTTGAGAAGGTAACAAGATAAAGAAATCATTAATGTTTTTCAAAACATGGATACATAGCATGTTCCCTTAAGCCTTCACATGGGAGTGTACTTCTGCCAACCCAGGTCGTGTAACACCCCATACGCATGACGTGTTGTCCAAACACACGACGTGTACTCAAATCCTCTTTCCATGCCCGAGTTCTTATACAAGGTTAAGCCACACGGTTATCCTAGAACAATACTACACGGCGTGTTAGTGCCAGACATGACGTGCACTAGATGAACTTCACCAACCCGTGTTGTTAGTCACACGACCGGTTACACGGTTCCCTCTACACGACATGTTTGCGCCGGACACGGCGTGTACTAGAAAGGTTTCATTGACTTGTATTGTTTCCTACACGGTCGGATACTAGTTCTACACTACATGGAATGTTCAATCTTGACATGGCATGAACAACTTAGGTTTTCATATATCTGTGTCCTTAGTCACATTGGTGGACACATGGTATATGCAACACGCCATGTACATCCGGTACACGGCGTGTCCCACCAAAGATTTCTCAACCCTGTGTCTCTACCCACACAGTTAGTGACACGATTAGAGAATACACGATGTGTACATATAGTAAATAGTGTGTACTCAAGAGAAATAGTTCCTTCCTGAAAAAAGGACACATGGATTGTATTCATCAATACACGCCGTGTATTCTAGGTTTTTCCAGACAGTAAGCCTCAGAAACTACTCTGGAAGCCCAGAAAGACTAAAATGAACATTAAAGTGCCAAATTCTGATCGGTGAGGGCCTATACTCCATGCGAATCAACGATTTGAATCTTATACATATAACATATAACATAACAGAACAATGATCTACCAAATTCCGGTCCATGAGGGACTATAACACCTCAAGAACCAATGTTTGGCAATACTTTAAATAAAACCTTACACAATTCAATACCCTATCAAAAGAAGGTATTCTATCAAGGAATCTATCACAACAACATGTATATCTAGCACAAAATCTATCAAAACAACATGAAATCGATAATACAACCTAGATGGAATGGCAATAATGTAAAGACCCATAAAATTCAAGGAAATTTTTTTCTTAATTTTTTTTTCGGATTTTACAAGAACGCGGTTTCTGACGGCACTTGATTCTGAGGCCCGGTGTTCCCGGAATTTCTATCGGATGTTTAGCTCAGGTACGTTCAGTGAACGAACGAGCGGGAATTCCTAACTTTTGAACCGGTGCTAGGAATCAAGTTCTGAGGGCACCGATGGAACCACATCACCGGTAATTTCATAGGAACACCTTTTTCGGAGTTGCGTTTTCATGGGTGAAGTTGTTAAAATTTGTGGAAGTTAAAATAAAATTTAAATGACAAATTTTATTTATCATCCTAAGTGTTTAACCTTTGGGTGGAAGTTGGGTAACCACCCAACTTCCCATGAGAGGTTATGAAGCCGGTGGGGCACACATGAACCCCACCCCTTCATATTATCTAACCCACCTCAACTCACCATTAATTTCTGACAACTTATGTTAATTAATTAAGTGAGTTAAATGTGAATGTTTGAATTTCAAATGATTAGGTTATGTTAATAAAATATGTGTTGAAATTATTTTATTTTGTTGGAATTCTGGTTGTGGGAGACTTTGGGAGAAAAGCTATGGAGCTTGAGGAACTTCTTCATCTTAGACGAAGAACGTGAAGAACGCCGGATTCCTCGGAGATCTACGTTTCCTTCCGTGACGTCTCCTTCGGCGACGTCTCCTTCCGCGACAGTTATCTCTATGATGAATCCTCGCTCAACGTGTTCGACGAGGTAGGGGTTTATATGTTTTTATTTGTGAATTCTTTAGTCATCTATCCTCATTCATTTGGACCGCTTGATGTCGTTTAATGGGAGGGGGCCGGGCCGCACAAACACGGCTGACCCTCCTCCCTCATTAATTTTTTTTTTGTTTTTGAGGTTCGAAGGAAAGCGACGCGGTGTCATCGCACCCCGCGGGAACGAGCGGCAAGGATGCGCGGCACTGTCGCACTGCACATTTGAAAAATTGAACCAAGCCACGGCGCCATCGCACCGCTCCGGAAACACCTGAAGACACCGCGGCTGGAGCAGGGCCGTGGCCAAGGGGCACGATGCCGTCGCACCACGCCGAACGGACCAAGGATGCAGCTTAAGCTATGGCGGAGCAGGGAAACCGGCGGCTGGAATCGGGCCGCCGACATCGGAGCAGGGGGGACCGGCCTTGCCAGTCCCGTGGCGTCAGAAGCCGGCTGGCCGGAGCGGGCTGGCCAGACAGGGAAGAACCAGGGGTTCAAAACCCCAGGCTGGATGGACGTGAGCAGCTCCATAATGGGGGTAACAGTTACACACAGTGGGGAAGTGCGCCCCCCCCCCCCCCCCCCGCCCCCCCCCCCCCCCCCGCCCCCCCCCCCCCCCCCCATCTGCTCGGCCAAACGACCAAGCCTGCTGCTGGCGCCAGCGCGCCGGGCCGGTCCGCCTGACCGGGCTACCAGGCCGGGCCGCGCTAGCTGGGCCGGGCCACGCCCAAGCGATCCGGACCCGGACCCGGGATGGGTCGACCCGGTTCGGGCAGACCCAGAGGGTATCGGGCCGGGTCGGACCGGTCCCGAACCCCTTAATACCGAACCTCTTCGGTTTGTTTCCCATAACTTGAGCTGCTGACCTCTGCTTGACGCACCATCAGCTGCGATGTGATCCTTGGATTGAGACGGTCGTTTCGGTATATCACACTCAAGGATTCAAAGTACTTTGTGTTCGGCCGGGTTGGTTCGTACACGAAACCAACCGGGCCCTCGTAGCAGAAATGCTTATAACTTGAGCTACGAACGTCTGATTGACGTGCCGTCGACTTTGTTGGGTTCCTATTAGTGAGACGAACCTTTTGGATTACTCCGATCAAGGTTTGGACATAGTTGGAGTACGGTCGGGTTGGGTTTGACTTAAACCGGGCCACTGGGATGAAAAAGCTAATAACTCTCAGACCGAGTGTCCGATTAACACGCCATCTTTCACGTTAAGTTCCTGTTGACGATACAGAACTTTTGGATACATCATCCCTGGACTATGTGTCAGTTGATGTATCAGGCCCTCATCTCATGGAGCAGACCCTCCCGAACGAGCTTGCTGTGTGCGGAAACCCTAGAGCTGGCTGCGACTACGACGACGATGACGACTGTGCAAGAATCCTCTGTGGATTTGACGACGACGGCTACATCACTCAGCGATCCTATGTGGATCAGTGCTACTGATCTTATGTGGGTCCGATCCTGTGTGGGACAACGCTCAACAGTCCTGTGTGGGCCAGCGCCTACAGATCCTGTGTGGTTCTAATCCTGTGTGGGTCATTGCGGGGGTTAGTTACCTATCGATCCTTTGTGGGTCATTGTGGGGTTTAGTTACCTATCGATCATGTGTGGATCCGACGACTTAGATGAATTAGTGGCAATATCTGATCATCTCTATCATCTTACGAAGAAGTATACCTGTGTGAGCTGAATCTTGACTTTCAATCCTTATCTTTGATAAGATTGACTTGATATCCTATGTGGATTATGTTTTTCTTTCCTGTGTGGATTGGATTGTGATTTCCTGTGTGTACTAGGTTGTACATGAGCTCGGATGCTGGTTCCAAACGAGAATTGATGACTTAGGTATATGTATGGGCATATACCTAAGTAGTGTTGGATGTTACTTCGTGATTGTATCTTCCTTTGTGGATTATCCTTTATGGATTCTGGGAAACCTTCAGGGGTCTCGGGGTCCCTAATGAGTAGCTTATACCCACCCCTACACGGGCTATGCCCACACTACGTTGTGTTGGTTGCAGATGACGGACAACACTGATCGCAGTTGAGGCTTGCGAAGCAGGTCGGTACTCGGAGGTGGACCACTGGACGTGACGTACTCGGAGCGGACGGCTGGACCCGAGGAGCTGTGGAGGCTATCTATACTCACCCTTCAGGTTGGACTTCCAGTGGACGGCTCGAGGCTGCGGCTTTACTTTAAGTTGCTATTTTCCCTTTTCCAGTTGTACTTTACTTTCAGTTTGGGTTTATATACTGGCCCACTTACTTTTCCGCACTTACTATTGTACCCAGTTTTACTTAGTGTTTACTTGTACTGCTTGCTTACTCTGTGGTGTTTCTTTATTTTACAAAGGCAATGCCTTCCCTTTTTATTGAGAATTATGCCTTGGTGCTAGTCGCCAGCCCCTGGCCTATGGAAGGCGGGCTTGGGGTAGTCACGACACGGGCCCCGAAGACGGGTCGTGACAAATTGGTATCAGAGGAGTTCGGTTCTACCGCAAAACCTTGGACTCTGATCTTTCTTCTCTGTGAAGCAATAGTGTTAAGTGTATTGGGTGTGGTTATCAGTCCAGGAAGTCCAGTGTTTGTGCGGCGGATGACGTATCCATACACCAGGATCCTGACATCTAATTTCCGACTTAATACACAAAAACATTGATTGCATGTGTGTTTCAAGTTTTCTTTGTGATTACTTTATGTCAGCTCACCAGGCATACTGTTCTGACCTTGGCACACCTGTCTCTTTTCAGGATGGCCCCACGATGGCAGCCAGCTAGGGTTCCGAGAGTTGTGTGTGATGAAACCCACCGAGCGATGAGGCCTCGGTACAGGGCCCTTTGACAGCAGAGGCACCAGCGGTACCTCTACCCACTGAGCCACCGATGCTACCAGCCCCAGCCGCTGACGATGCAAATCACCTTAGTGCACTGCACGAGTTTCAGCACCAGTGACCTCCCAAGTTCCACGGTGAGAAGGACCCTTAGGCAGCCGAGGATTGGCTGGATGCAGTTGTATGGGTTTTCAAGTTAGTGAGGACACCAGCAGACCTCATGGTGATCCTCACAGCGAGCCTCCTACACGCGGCAGTCGGTAGATGGTGGAGCTTGATGCTCCAGGTGCACGATGAGGCATCTCTCCTCTGGACGGACTTTGAGAGCCTCTTCCGCTTGGAGTTCGTCCCAGCCACCCTCCGTGCGGTGCGAATCTAGGAGCATCTACAGCAGCGGAAGGGTATCATGACGGTCGCCCAGTACTCGACGAGATTTACCAATCTCTCGCACTACTCGACAGACATGGTACGCGACCCATTCTCCCAGGCCCGTACCTTTGAGCAGGGATTGAGTCATGAGATCAGGGCATCGCTGATCTCCCTCAGCATTCTGACTCAGGAAGGGGTACTGGAGTGAGATCTTCTGATCGAGAGCTTTCTTGCTGAGTCTACATCAGTAGTGAGACCTACCATGGGGTGGCACATAGCAGAGTCTTCTGAAGCATGAAGTCGATGAATGAATCATGGGTCCATGCAGACCAGACCCTTAGGCAGACGACCTCAGGACACTGGCTCAGCAGTACGGGGCACACAACGCGGAGCCAGTCTTTCGAGAGGCAGACAGTGCTACGCATGCGGCGGGTAGGGCCACATGGCTCGTGACTGCCTGACCCGCCGTGCAGAGGAGCAACAGACGGTTGAGGGACCACCCAGTAAGAGGTAGAGGGTCGACTATGGCGGTCCGCAGGGAGAAGGCAGACGAGGCAGAGGAGCTGGCCGAGCAGCAGGTGGTGGGCGATGCTTTGAGGCTCTACCACCACCACCACCAGGAGGTCCACCCCGACCACAGGGAGCTGGCGGGCAGAGATAGGCACAACTTCAGGCAGCGGAGGCCTACGAACACGGCGCACCCGAGATGATTCGAGGTACTATCTGTGTCTATTCCACCTTTGCTTCGGTTCTTATAGACATAGGAGGGAGTCATTCTTTCATAGCCGCTGCCCTTGTTCGGAGCTCGGAGATTCCGACAGAGCCGTTGGCTCGATTTTTATGTCTAGATACTCCTACGGGAGTATAATCGACCATTACGCACTGGTGCCAGTAGTGTGAGCTTACTCTAGGAGGCGAGAGCTTAGGCTAGGGTCTTCTTGTAGCGGCGTCGAGGCCTTACGACATCATCTTGGGCATGGATTGGTTATCTACAGTCTATGTTCAGATGGACTGTATTAGGCGCAAGGTGCGATGTGTATGCACCGATGGGAGCAGGTTCACCTTCACTGGCGATAAGGGAGCCTTCGCAGCATAGGATGGACTTCCGCAGAGGAGAGGACAAACCATCACTCATCAGTTGGCTAGCCTCATCCTAGGAGCAGTTGACGTGCGGAGTCCTAGTTTTCCTACAGTGGTGGATCAGTATGCAGACGTTTTTCCCGATGGCATTCCAGGACTACCTACTCACAGAGAGGTAGACTTTTATATTGATCTGTATCCCGAGAAAGCACCGATATCCACCCCATCATATCGGATGGCTCCCGCCGAGCTTCGAGAGCTATGGGTACAGTTGGAGGGCTTGCAGGGCAATGGATTCATCTGACCCAGTGTTTCACCCTGGGCTTCCCCGATATTGTTCCCCAAGAAGGCGGACGGGAGCTTGCGACTTTGTGTCGACTATCGTCGCCTGAACCAGGTGACAGTGAGGAACAAGTATCCACTACCAAGGATTGATGACCTCTTCGATCATCTCAAGGGAGCATGGTGGTTCTCGAAGATGGACCTCAGGTTCGGCTATCATCAGCTCAGAGTTCGGGACGCGGACGTGCAGAAGATGGCCTTCAGATGTCGGTATGGCCACTATGAGTTCTTGGTTATGACATTCGGCGTAACCAATGCTCCATCAGTATTCATGGACCTCATGAACATGATCTTTCAGCCATACCTCAATCGATTTGTCGTGGTATTCATCGACGAAATTTTTATATACTCGACAACTGAGGAGGAGCACGCCTACCACTTGCGGGTTGTAATTGACACACTCCGAGAGAACCGAATTTATGGAAAGATATCTAAGTGTCAGTTCTGGATACGTGAGGTCCACTTCTTGGGACATGTCATCTCTGAGGCGGGAGTTGGGGTGGATCCTACAAAGATCGAGGCAGTTCTAGCTTGGGAGCCACCCAGGAGCGTGACGGAGGTGCGAAGTTTATTTGGACTATCTGGATACTATCAGAGATTTGTTACATACTTCTCTAGAGTTGTGGAACCAATATCATCTTTGAAGAAGAAGGGGAAACCCTTTGTGTGGTTAGACATATGTCAGCAGAGCTTCCAGGAGCTGATACAGAGATTGACCAGCACACCTATCTTGAGGCTTCCAGAGGAGGGAGTTGGGTATGTAGTTTACTGTGATGCATCAGGGAACGAACACGGATGTGTCCTGATGCAGGAGCGGGCCGTGATCACCTATGGATCACGTCAGTTGAGGCTGAATGAGCAGAACTACGCTACCCATGACCTAGAATTATCAGTAGTGGTCTTCGCTCTGAAGATGTGGCGACACTATCTGATGGGAGAGTGCTTTACAGTCTATTCTGGCCATCAGAGTCTCAGGTACATCTTATCATAGAAGTACCTGAACCTGAGATAGTGGCGATGGCTTGAGTTCCTCCAGGACTATGACTTTGAGATAGTCTATACTCCTAGGAAGGGGAACGTGGTAGCCAATGCTCTCAGCAGGAGGACGGGCATCCAGCTACTTGGGGAGGCAATAGAGTAGCTAGACGCTTTGCGGATATCCTTTGTAGATAGATATGGAGAATCCTTCCTTCAGTCACTCATAGTCACTCCTCAACTACGGCAGAAGGTCAGAGAGGCACAGCGTGGGGACGCCGAATGTGAGACGCGGTGTGCGCATATATCCTCAGGACAGGCACCTGATGGTTTCTCCTTAGGAGGAGAGCACGAAGTCCTTTTCAGAGGACGTACCTTGGTACCAGTTTCTTTGCGAGAGGAGGTGATGAAAGAGTTTCACACTTCCCCTTTGGAGGTACATCCTAGAGCGGCGAAGATGTACTAGGATATCAGACGAAAGCACTGGTGGCCGGGCTTGAAGAAGGCTGTGGTAGAGTTCATTTCTCGATGCCTCACCTGCCAGCTGGTGAAGGCAGAGCACCAGGTACCAGCAGGCTTGGTACAACCCTTGGAGGTCCCAGAGTGGAAGTGGGACGGGATATCTATAGACTTCGTGACTGGACTTCCACGCACTTTCAGAGGTCATGACTCCATTTGGGTGATTGTCGACCGACTCACCGAGTTGGCTCAATTATTACCCATCAGAGAGAAGGGATCAGTGGAGATCTTGGTACGTCTCTACGTTTAGGAGATTGTACGGCTTCACGATGTGCCATCATCTATCATCTCTGATTGAGATGCTCGCTTTACTTACCGGCTTTGGAAGGGGTTGCCAGAGGCGTTCGGGACGTCGCTACGTCTGAGCACCGCCTTTCACCCTCAGACGGATAGTCTGACAGAGAGGACCATTCAAACTCTCGAGGACATGATCAGTGCATGTGTCCTTGACTTTGGTCACAGCTGGGAGGACCACCTACCCTTGGTGGAGTTCACATACAACAACAACTACCACTCCACCATCGGGATGGCACAATACGAGGCGTTGTACGGCAGACCGTGCAGGTCACCTCTGTGCTGGACAGACCCTGGGGAGTCAATACTTTTGGGACCAGAGATGGTCTAAGCCATGACATAGAAGGTCCAATTAATCCAGGAGCAGATGAGGACAGCTCAGAACTGACAGAAGTCTTATGCTGACAGGAGGTGGAGGCCACTGGAGTCTGAGGATGGCGACCGCGTCTTCTTGCGGGTCTCACCTCGAAGCGGTATACAGAGATTTGGACGAGGTGGAAATTTGTCTCCACGCTTCATCGGACCATTCCAGGTCCTCAGTAGGATTGGTGAGGTGGATTATCGTCTGACTCTACCACCTTAGTTGCACCGAGTGCACGACATCTTCTACGTATCTCAGCTGTGGAGATACGTGCATGACCCGACGCATATCATTGACCATGGGGAGCTGGACATTGATGATGGGGAGACTTTTGAAGAGGTCCCGGTGGAGGTTGAGGATCGACAGGAGCGGGTCCTACGTGGACGGTCGATTCCTCTAGTGCACATCAGATGGAAGCACGGAAACCTCCAGGAGAGCACTTAGGAGCGGGAGGCTCAGATGCGTGCACAATACCCACTTTTGTTCCCATATTTTTTATGTATCTTTATGGGGACGTAATGCTCTAAGGTGGGAGTAATGTAAAGACCCGTAAAATTCAAGGAATTTTTTTTTCTTAATTTTCTTTGGGATTTTACAAGAACACGGTTCTTGACGGCACTTGATTCCGAGGCCCGGTGTGCCCAGAATTTCTATATGAAGTTTAGCTCGGGTACGTCCAGTGAACGAACGAGCGGGAATTCCTAACATTTGAATCGGTGCTCGAAATCGAATTCCTAGGGCATCGATGGAACTGCAACACTGGTAATTTCATAGGAACACCTTTTCTGGAGTTGCGTTTTCACGAGTGAAGTTGTTAAAATTTGTGGAAGTTAAAATAAAATTTAAATGAAAAATTTTATTTATCTTCCTAAGTGTTTAACCTTTGGGTGGAAGTTGGGTAACCACCCAACTTCCCATGAGAGGTTATGAAGCTGGTGAGGCCCACACGAACCCCACACCTTCATATTCTCTAACCCCCCTCAACTAACCATTAATTTTTGACAACTTATGTTAATTAATTAAGTGAGTTAAATGAGAATGTTTGAATTTCAAATGCTTAGGTTATGTTAACAAAATAAGTGTTGAACTTATTTTATTTTCTTGGAATTCTGGTTGTGGGAGCCATTGGGAGAAAAGTTAAGGAGCTTGAGGAACTTATTCATCTTAGACGAAGAACGCGAAGAACGCAAAGAACACCATATTCCTCCGAGATCGACGTCTCTTTCCACGACGTCTCCTTCCGCAACGTCTCCTTCCGCGACATCTCCTTCTGTGACGTCTCCTTCCACGACGTCTCCTTCTGCAAAGGTTATCTCCAAGACAAATCCTCACTCAACGTGTTTGACGAGGTAGGGGTTTATGTGTTTTTATTTGTGAATTCTTCAGTCATCTATCCTCGTTCATTTGGACCGCTTGATATTGTTTAACGGGAGGGGGACGAACTGCACAAACATGGCCGAACCTCCTCCCTTATTATTTTTTTTGTTGTTGCGGTTCGAAGGAAAGTGACGTAGTGCCATCGCACCGTGCGGGAACGAGTGGCAAGGATGTGCGACACCGTCATTCCGCGCATTTGAAAAATTGAACCAAGCCGCGACGCCGTCGCGCCGCACCGGAAAAACCCGAAGACACCGCAGCCGGAGCGGGGCCGCGGAGGAGGGGCGCGGCACCATCGTGCCGTGCCGGACGGAACAAGGACACGGCTTAAGCCTCGGTGGAGTAGGGAAACCAGCAGCCAAAATCAGGCTGCCGGCATCAGAGCAGGGGGGACCAGCCTTGCCGGTCCCGTTGCGGCAGAAGCCGGCCGGCCAGAACGGGCCGACCGGACAGGGAAGAACCGGGGGTTAAAAACCCCCGGCTGGCCGGACGTGAGTGGCCCCATAATGGGGGACACGGTTACACATAGTGGGGTAGCCCCCCCCCCCCCATCCGCTCGGCCAAATGGTCGAGCCTCCTGCCGGCGCTAGCGCGCCGGGCCGGATGCCCTGGCCGGTCCACCAGACCGGGCGGCCATGCTGGGCCGGGCCACACCCAAGCGGGCCAGACTGGGACCCAAGATGGGTCTACCCGGTTCGGGCCGACCCAGAGGGTATCGGGCCAGGTCAGACCGGGCCCGAACCCCCTAATACCGAACCTCTTCGTTCTGTTTCCCATAACTTGAGCTATAGACCTCCGATTGACACACCGTCAGCTGCTATGCGATCCTTGGATCGATATGGTAGTTTCGGTATATCGAACTCAAGGTTTTGGAGTACTTTGGGTTCAGCCGGGTGGGTTCGTACACCAAACCAATCGGGCCCTCAGAGCGGAAACGCTTATAACTTGAGCTCCGAACGTCCGATTGACGTGCCGTCGAATTTGTTGGATTCCTCTTAGTGAGAAGAACCTTTTGGATTACTCCGCTCGAGGTTTAGACGCAGCTGGAGTACAGTCAGGATGGTTTTGACTTAAAAACCAACCGGGCCCTTTGGACGGAAAGACCAATAACTCTCAGACCAGGCGTCTGATTGACGTGCCGTCTGTCACGTTGAGTTCCTATTGACGATACAGAACTTTTGGATACATCAACTCTGGACTATGTGTCAGTTGATATATCAGCCCCTCGACTCATGGAGCGGACCCTCCAGAATGAGCTTGCTGTGTACGAAAACCCTAGAGCTGGCTGCGACTACGACATCGATGACAACTGTGTAGGAATCCTTCATGGATTCGACGACAACGACTATAGCACTTAGCGATCCTACGTGGATCAGTTCTACCGATCTTGTGTGGGTCCGATCCTATGTGGGTCAGCGCTCAGCGGTCCTATGTGGGCCAGCGTCAATAGATCCTATGTGGGTCCGATCCTATGTGGGTCATTGCGGGGGTTAGTTACCTATCGATCCTTTGTGGGTCATTGCGGGGGTTAGTTACCTATAGATCCTGTGTGGGTCCGACTGATTAGATGAATCAGTGGAAATATCTGATCATCTCTATCATCTTATGAAGAAGTATACCTGTGTGAGATGAATCTTGACTTTCAATCCTTATCTTCGATAAGATTGACTTGATATCCTGTGTGGATTACGTTTTTCTTTCCTGTGTGGATTGGATTGTGATTTCCTGTGTGGACTGGGTTGTACTTGAGCTCGTATGTTGGTGCCGAATGAGAATTGATGACTTAGTTATATGTATGGGCATATACCTAAGTAGTGTCAGATGTTACTTCTTGATTGTATCTTCCCTTGTGGATTATCCTTTGTGGATTCTTGGAGACCTTTGGGGGTCTCGGGGTCCCTACTAAGTAGCTTATACTCACCCCTGCATGGTCTATGCCCGCACTACGTTGTGTTGGTTACAGATGACGGACAGTTCTGATCGCGGTTGAGGCTTGCGAAGCAGGTCGGTACCCGAAGGTGGACCACTAGACGGGATGTACTCGGAGAGGACGGCTGGACCCGAGGAGCTGTGGAGGCTATCTGTACTCACCCTTCAGGTGGGACTTCCAGTGGACGGATCGAGGTTGCGGCTTTACTTTTAGTTGCTGTTTTCCCTTATCCAGTTGTACTTTACTTTCAGTTTGGGTTTGTATACTGGCCCACTTAATTTTCCGCACTTACTGTTGTACCCAATTTTACTTAGTGTTTACTTCTACTGCTTTCTTACTATGTGGTATTTGTTTATTTTACAAAGGCAATGCCTTCCCTTTTTACTGAGAATTACGCCTTGGTTCTAGTCGCCAGCCCCTGGCCTCTGGAAGGCGGGCTTGGGGTAGTCACGGCACGGCCCCCGAGGATGGGTCGTGACAAATAATGCATGACATGTGATCTCTATCAAGTTCCCATATGATGCATGAGATGGTATACCCTCATCTCATCAGGTTGCAACAGAAATAGAACCTCAATAATATTAATAATAACATCAAAAACATGTGAATCACCTTATGGTAAAATCAAATCATTTGTAATAATTGCAAAACCAAAAAAATTTCAATAACAAGGTAAATTGTATTTTCCCTGTACACGGGTTAGCTACTCCCGAGCACAACTTATTACCAAGTACCCATTCCTTCCTATCCCTAGATATAGGCTCCAAATAGTAAATCAAGAAGAAAATAATTCCTCTAAAACCACTTTGTAACATACCAGTTCTAGAAGCCACCTAGAGGTTCCCCACAACCGATCGAGTTCGATTTGGAGAACAGATGCTCAATCAGGGGCTCGGTGAAGATCTGCACCATACAGATGCTCTCAAATGAAATGGGTTGATAAGAGATGTGTTCTATCCATCAGTCATGACCCTGTTCTGTTTAATAAAAAAATAATGTACATGGCATGTACTTTTGAAGTAGACAACGTGTACTCACCTTATTCGGGCCCCACATAAGGCGGTCTCCAGGTCCCCACAAATGTCTGTGTGCTCAGCCATTACATGACCAGCACATGACTACGTGCAATAAAAGAGTACATGGTGTGTACATATAAGTAAACGATGTTTACTTAAAAAATTTCTACAAACTCCACTTTTTCTCAAAAACACCAGAAAAGAGAAAAACATACCTGAAAAGAAGATCCAGGTACTTTTAGAGAGATATTTTAATGGTATTTGAACCACCCAATGATGTTGATGAATATTTGCTCTATAAAATGGGATTGAATCCCATGTTTTTTTGTAATAAATGAATATACCACTATAATATGTGTGCAATACTTTGATGTTATATCATGATAGAATAAATTAACCAACCCCCTTTCTCCTGTGGATGTAGGAACCAAGATGTAACATGTTAATTCCTTATGTGTTCTTCCAATTTATCTTTATTTTTGTTCGTTTTTCATTACCATGAACCTCTGCTTACCCAAAAAAGTGGTATTAGAGGCATCGAGGTTGAAACAATGACATGTAGGGGGGATTTTTCAATGATAGAAAAATCTATGTTGGTCAATTTTGTTTGAGACCAGATATGTTAGATGATTGGAAAGATGATTCCAATGGTGTTAGAGTCATCAAAAATAGAGTTGTAATAAAGCCTATTGAGCTATTCAAAGTTGTAGTCAAACTGTGGGTGAAATAGTACCTCCATGATGGAGAAGATGATACTATTCCCGCCAGCGACGACTTTTTAATGAGTTTTCCTGACACTGTTTCGATGATCCTCATCATCGCCACCTCATCAGTTGATCTAGACTATTGAAAATATTTTGACTATATCTCATCCAATTGGAATCTATTTTCAATGATCCATAAGTCGATCCTAACTACATCAACCATTCCAGACACATACATATAGTTGGATTTTCAAAATTCCTTTGTATCAATGGATGAAAATATAGGTAATATGATTAAGCTCACCTCTTTCAATTATTCTATATAGAAACCCAAAATGGGGGAAATTTTATATATTAATGATTTTTGGAAACCAATAGTGGAGACCGCTATGCCAATTTTAGTGAAAGTAGAGGAATATTCAATAATCGGTCAATCTAGTGAGAAGATATCATCTGATATACCACCAGTTAATGCAGTGTGGGTTGTGCACAATAGAAGGAATTCTTCCCAAATTAGATAGTGGAATGACAAGAGTATCTTCCAAAATATTTTCATTTAAATTATTCTTTAATTATATGGATAAAATTTTAAAATATGTATGCAAGTAAAATTATAAAGAACAAAGAAAACCTAATTTTCTATCCTGTCAAATAGAAGAAAAAAGACAAGACCAACATATCCGAGCACATGAGTGAGCTAAAACATACCATTGATCAGTTGAATTCAATGAAAATTATGATTGATGATGAGTTTTAAGTAGTTTTTATGTCGATTTATTTACCGAAGATGTGGGATACACTTTTTGGGTTGGTTAGTAATTCTACACCAGATGGAACTCTCACATTGGAGATGGTGAAAAAAGGAATGCTGAACGAAGAGTCCTGAAGGAAGGATGAGGGATGCACACCCGAATCAGAATATCTTGTCACTAAAGGATAAAGGAAACACAATTAGTAGGGAATAATTGGAGCATGAGAACATCGTAACCAAAGTATACAAATAAGGAACCCATCAAAATCCCAATAGAGTTATGACATGAACTACCACCACTATGGAAAGACCAAACCCATCATATGGGAGTGTAGAAGGCTGAAGGAAGAGAATAAGAATTAGGATGGCATGACCCAAAATAATGATGTTGTAGTTATCAATGAAGAAATCTCTATTGTTCAGAAAGATAATCAGGTTAGTCTTTTAAAAAAAAACTCAACATGGGTGATCAATTCTAATCGATCCTACCATGAAACTTTTAGAATATATTTCTTCTCATATTAAAATTTAGGGTGTTTCAGACATGAGATGATGGGAAATGATGGTGCGTCCAAAATTACTAGGATTGGTAATATTTTTTTTGGAAACAAATATTGGATGCATGTTATTGTTGAAGGATGTGCTACATATTTCTGATATTCACCTCAATCAGATATCCAAATGGATACATGATGATGATGGATATATTAGTTCATTTGGTGATAGGAAATGGAATATTACCAAAGGATACTTGGTAATTGAAAAGGCCAAGAAAGATATTTATATTTATCTCAGAGATGCCAGACCGAATGTAAGAGAAATCAATACAGTCAGAAAACATGTTCCCATAGAAGATTAACATAGGTTGGTTGGTCACATGAGAAAGAGAAGAATAAAAATGATATATAGGAAGGATATATTTCCATAAATAAAAGGTACACATTTGGATACATGTGTTGATTTCATCATGGGAAAAAAGTATCATTTCATGGTTATATACCATCTAGAAAAGAAAATGTTTTATATTTTATTCAAAATGATGTTTTCATGATGATCACTATGTCTATGGGGGATGATATATATTTTGTTACCTTCTTATATGATATTTATATAAATCTGTGGGATTTTCCCTTGAAAACTAAACAACAAGTACAAGATGTTTTCAAATAGTTTCATGTGAATGTGGAATGAGAAGTAGGCAGATGGTTAAAATGTGTGTTGTGATACAATGGAGGAGAGTACCATGGTTTGTTTGAGGAGTTCTGCAGGAGTTTCCATATCATGATGGAAGAATTATTTCTAAATATTCCTCAGTATAATGGTATTACTGATAGGAATAATAAAACAATTTGTGAGAGAGTAATATATATGATCTCATATGAAAAGAATACAAACACCTTTTGGGGGGAGGTAATGAGGACTACAATTGATCTTATCAAACTTTATCTATTAGTTCCACTGAACTATGTAATTTCATAAATATTATGGATAGGTAAATATGTTTCATTCAAACACTTGAGAGTATTTGGCTTGAGATCATTCAGTCACATCCTGAAAGATGACCAAGCGGAGTTGGATATAAAAGAATAGTATTGTATCTTTTTGGGATACACTCATGGGGAGTTTTGATACCAAAATTGGGATTCTACTATTAGGAGAATCATCATAAGCATATAATTGGTGTTCCTTAAGGATAAAATGATTGAAGATTTTGAGAAGCCAGAAAATGTAGAGAAGTTACAGTCTGAAGAAATTCTAGTCAATTTGGAACCTGTATCACCACCATCAGTTCCAACTAAAGTAGGATAGATACGTGAAACTAACAATATATCACAACAAGTTAATATACCTATATCTTCTAATATATCTTTATAATATGATATTCTAGAGCAGATTACCCCCAAAGAACAGTTGATGAGATCCACTGGAGTACAAAAACTGAGTCATAGATACTCACCACATGAGTATTTGATGATCACTAATGGGGGAGAGAATGATAGTTATGATGATGTGACCATGAGTTAACAGATGATGTAATAGAAAAGGATATACAAGAATAGATGAGATACTTTCACAAAAATATACATTTGATTTAGTGGAATTACCACATAGAAAGAATCCACTCAAGAGTAAGTGGGTGTACAGAATCAAAGTAGAATATAGAAGCTCACAAGCACTCTATAGAGATCGAATAGTTGTGATGGTATTTAGTCAGAATAATGGTATTTAATTTGATTAATTTTTTTCTCTTGTGAATATAATGTCTTCTATTAGAGTTTTTTTTGATTGGATGCTAGTTTGAACCTTAGAGGTTCAACAACTAGTTCTAAAGAGAACATTCTTACATGGTGATCTTGAGGACGATATATAAATGTATAATATAGAGGGATTTAAGTGAAATGTAAAGAAAACATTGTATAAAAACATAAGAAAATATTATATGGTTTTAAATTGGCACTCAAGAAATGTTATAGGAAATTGGAATCATTCATGGAGAATAATGAATATAGGAGAAATACTACTGATCACTGTGTTTTCATCAAATAGTTTCCTAATGGTAATTTCATTATCTTATTGATTTATGTAGATAATATTCTGATTATGGTAAGAGATATCACCAAGATTTATAGGTTGAATAAAGAGTTAAACACGTTTTTTTGAATAAAGGACTTGGGAGACTGTACATAGATTCTTGGTATGAAGATTACTCATGACATGAGGAATCATAATATATGTCTGTATCAAGAATGGTACATTGAAAAGGATCTTGAAAGATTCAACATGTGAAAGGAGAATCCAGTTAGCACTATACTTGTGATTCATTTCAAGATCATGAATGGTCAAAGTCCTTCGAGTGAAGAGGATAAAGAAGAGATAGAAATAGTTCCTTATCAGTCAACAGTTGGTAGTCTTATTTATGCCATGGTGTGCCCCAGACCAGATATTTCTCACTCTTTTGGTGTTGTGATAATATTCACATCAAATCTAGGAAAAGGGAATTGCACAACTTTCCAATGAATATTGAGGTATCTCTAAAGTACATCCAGTCATTGTTTATGTTTTTGAAGTGATAAACCTATTTTAGAAGGATACACCAATGCATATATGGCTAGATATATTGACATGAGGAAATCCATATCCGGGTACCTGATATCTTGGGGGATTAGTCGCATGGAAATAATGAATTCAAAAGTGTGTTTCCTTGTCTACCCTAAAATAAATTTTTATCATAGTCATTGAAGGATGTAACAATATGATATGGATGAAGAGGTTTTTACAGGAGCTGAGATATAGTTAGGATAAATTAATTCTCTATTGAAATAGTCATAGTTCTATTCATATCCATAAGAACCTGACATTTCATTCAAGGACCAAACACATTGATGTGCAATAACACATGATCCAAAAAGTATTGGAAGAATGATTGTTGAATGTTGAGAAAATCCACACCAATGATAATGGGGGAAAACATGATAATGAAGTTTCTAGAAAAAGTGAAGCTAGATGCCTGTAAGGAGAATACATGTCTAGCCTGTAACCCAAATTTGTCATGAGGGGGATATTTTTGTGGAGGGGGGGGGGCTCCCAATTAGGGATATTGTTTTTTGGAGGACTATCAGTAAGATGCATTTTCTTCCCTTTCAGAAATATCTACTATTGAAGTTTTCTTTGGGTGGAAACCAACCCAATCCCTACCTTGTACTATTGAAGAAACAAACATGAATGGTATACAAAAAGTTACAAGAGATCATTCAATGATAGATGAACTGACCCTTGAGGTTGATGAATATTTCATATATATAATGGGATTGAATCCCACAATTTTTATAATCAGAGAAAATCCCAATGTAACATGTGTGTGATCCTCCAACATTGTATCCGGAGAGAATAAATTAAGTGGTCCCATTTAGGTCATGAACAAACCCAAGTCCACCCTGAACCATGCACCTAAGCCGATCTAAAATTAGGCCCAAGAGGCGTTTCCAATCCTCTTGGGCTGGCGACAAGCACGATGTTCCCAAATAGGGACAGATGAAATGGTTTATACCAATAAAAATAAACAAGGAAACTGAATAAATAAAAACATAAACCAAACTCAATATGATTTCAAAACATCACATTCTTTACATTTACAATTTAAAAAAAAAAAAATAGAATAAACTACCCTAACCTGATGCCCAATACACTTCCATGTGACCCCAAGGGGCACTCTCCAATCCAAAAACAACTATCACCAAAGGTGATTGAACTTGAGCCAAAACCTGATACATAAATTAAAAAAAAATAAAACACTATAGGCATGATCATTAAAACTCATTAGGTTAGCCCGAATAATTCTATCCCCAATGAAAATTATTTAAATAAATAAATAATGATTAATAGGTTTGAAATAAAATATATAAATATAGGTTTTCCACAATTTTTTGTTTTAAATAATACAAATCAAAAATTAAAAACCATTTCCATCATGATTTTAAAACAAGGCTAAAGGGGAGAAGGGAGAAAAGGATCAACTGAAAATCATATATTTTTCACAACGTAAAAAAGAAATGGAAAATTTTCTCTTTCAAAACATTCTATTTGAAACTTTTTTTTATCAAAACCATACATTCCCAATTTTCCAAGATAACCCCAAACCAACCATAAGGGTCATGATTCCACAAAATGAGGGAAATGGAATTAACAATACTAGTGTCGTAGGAATATGGGAAATCCTAGGAACTTAGAGGAGAACCAAAAAATACTATACACATGACTCAGCCAAAAGGAATTACCTACTAGAGGATGTCATAATGCCCTAACACCTGATATTTGTACTACCTGGCCTAACCGAGGTCCCCAATCCCATAACAATAATAACATAAATATACCTCAGGTATGGGACACTAGCTAGTGAAATAACATATACTAGTGTAAAATTTTTTGTCAAAATTATTCTTTTATATGCCAGGTTCCCATGTTATGTTCCCCAAAAAGGGTGTTCCAAACAATCCAAAAAAATAATCCACATATATACAGGTCATCACATAAGTCACAAAAACCGGCACCACCTCGACCAGCCTAAAGAGTAGCCACTTGTCTTTAAACCATCACAACACAAGAGAGGTCCCAAAATGAGGGAACTCCCTTTTCTTCATAAATCAACAAGAAAATAGACTCATTTTGAAGAGGGTTCTCCAAAAAACCATTTCAGAAGTACCAAATAGGACAAACATAACCTTCATATGTTAAAACAATTCTTAAAAACCACACACACGCCACTATGAAAATGAAAAATCATCTTGGAAAACCTTTTGAGGAAAACAAAACAACCACTTTAAATACATGACACATTTATAAGATCCAACCTGGAATTTGATAAACACTTTATATGCACAACATAATCAAACCACTTAAGAAGTGACAAATGGGCCTTATATAATTTACTCAAATCAACTATTCCCATGTATAAGTGAAAATAATCCACTTTCAACCCAAAACACTTTGGAAATCCATTTGAGAAAAATAATTCACCATTTCAAACATCAATAAAACATTTTCAAGACCAAAACATGCTTCTAAAAATAGAAAAAAACCATAATCAACTCATTAAGGGTATTTTGAAGCTATAGATAATGTTTAAAAATTCATTGAAATAACTCAAGCATCAATAAATTTCTTATAAATTTTTTAATCTACATGAATATGCCAACTGTGCTATTTAGCAAACACATGGTATGCAAAATTCAATAAATACACACTACACATTAAAAAAAAGAAAACCACCTAGATTCTCATAAAAAATTATTCTAATCATAGAACATAACTATATTATAACTAATGGAGGTGTGAAAATCAAGCAATCAATGAAATCTATAATTTAAAGAAGAGGTGAAAGGGATCCTACATCAAAGGAGAACCAAGAAAACACTTAGAACTTGACCGATGTTTTGTCTACCACCAGAAATCACATGGTAAATTCCAGAAAACTACAAATTAAATTATAGGGACTCAAAAAACATAAAGAATATAATTTAGAATGTGAGAAACCAAGTGGCTGGAAGAAACCCCTCACTTCGAATGGTGGTGAAAACTCGAAATGACTAGAAACACCACGCCTTCGGCAGCGAACACTGAAACCCACCAAAAGGGGTCTTAAGAGAAGATCCACACACCCTATTAAAGGATAAAATACCAATATTAGATTTAATTCATACCTAGGGATTGGCCAATCCAAATATCCACCAAGGGAGAACCTCAAACTAAGAGGAGGAGAAAGTGAGTACTCATCGAAAGAGGGAGCCGCTACCGATGGAGGGACGTGCTATGAAGCCATGTGCTAGAGAGGGGTCACTGGCAGGGGTGGTGCACCAGAAGGGGGGGGGGGTAGCTGGTTGGGTCATTCATGTAGGGAAGGAGAGCGAGTGGTGTCGATGGAGAAGGGCGAGCGACTGGCTAGAGGTGTGCAAGGGGAGGGCACTGATGAAAGAGGGTGGTTGAAAGAGGGAGGCTTGCTGGAAAGGGAGGTCATCAGAAGGAGGGTGCAGTGCACTGGGAGGGGCGTGCAGGTAGGGGTCAGGCTGTGTGGGAGAAGGGGAGGAGAAAGGGAGACCCATTTAGGGTTAAAAAATAATGAATTTAATAATAATAAAATAATAATAATAACAATAACAACAACAATAATAATAATAATAACAACAATATTTTTAATTTTAATAATAATCATTTCATTTTCAAGAATTATAATAATAATAATAATAATAATAATAATAATTATAATAATAATAAATTATATTCGTAATAATAATAATAAATATAGTATTACTCATAATAATAATATTATTAAAAAAATATTTTAATTTTATTTTACATTTTCATTATTTTATCTTAGCTTTCATTTAATCTTCATTTCATTATTATTTTATACTTTTAATTCTTTTTATATACCAGGTAGGCTGCACAGTGACCAGGGCATAGCCACACGATCTTTAAATCATGATTTTTCCGTGACCTAGATTTAGCCAAGCCCAAAACTCATAAATTTATATAAAAACTCAAAAATTTAAACCAGGATTCAACCCAAAACTCAACAAGGATAAAAGATGGAAAGAAAATGAATAAAATAAAATAATTTAGAAATGTTGGGTGTGAGAATTCTCCCCACCATAACATTTTCTGCCCCTGTAAATCTTACCCAAGGATTAATCTAAATGCAAAACCACTACACTTTTACAACTCATGGAGATTCTAAACAAATGACAAATGAAGAGATCATAAAAACACCACCAACAAGAGAAATGATGACCAGATGAACTCGGGAGATGAAATTGGACTCCCCACTAAGTACCACTTGCCCCAAAAGCATAGACATCTCTAGTTGATTGATCTAAAATGGCAAAAAACTTTCACAATGCTAAATCTAACATTAATATACGAACACCTTAATCATCATGAAATGGAACTCAACCATTCACCTAAAATAATCAAATGAATTCAATACACATTTGGAGGAAACCATTATAACCATACCCTGACAAAAACCACTGGGAACACACCTGTCACTAAATTTACTCAAAATGAACTTAGAATTATGTGGTTCTACATGAGACCACCCACCACCAAACTGATAAGAGGAATGAACCATGATACTGACATAGGGAGTCCCGAATAGAGTCCCCACATTTAGAAACAAACCAACACCTGATATGAAATCAGAATACCAACACAGGGAGGCCCGAAAAAAGACCCCTCCATAAGAAATATGCTATCACTAAATTCCGCAATACGCATTATGGGTCTCCCCACCATAAGAACAAATGAAATTAAACAAACTCGAAAACCTTCCTAGTACAGACCATAAATTCCCACCATAAGGGGAGGGGAGGGGTGGTTCAAACTAATGGAGTATCAAATCACAAATAACACATCCTAATAAATTAACACCCTTAGAAGAACACAAACAAAGCCACACTTGATTCACACTAATAGTCCACACAAGGAAACTTTAATTAAGGCCTACACCCAATGAGACTCAACCTACATAATTTTTTCATAGATGAGGAAACTACACCTCCTCATAAACAAGGATAACTCTTACACCCAAATAGGTCAAAACATGTAAACGAGGTTCCCAATCCTATTTCCATGAAACAGAACCAATTTAAACAGGACAACTACATCAGATGATTAAACTACCTTCATCTTCTATACTGAGGATATAAATTAGACCAATGACTTTCACACCATTGGGATTCTATTTACTATATACCAACTTCACTGTGGGACCTATAGATAGATATCAAATGTTTGAATCATCTCTTTCCTAATAGTTAGGCATTATAAACACCCTAACCGAACACAAGGATCAAAATTTTAAAAAACTCACATCCATTAAAATAGAAGTTCAAAAAGTTTTGACAACAACTGTCCTTACAATAGAAAAAAGAAGAAACACCACAAAAAACCCCAAAACATCACAATACTAGACTATTACACCCAAAGAACGTTATAATGAGAAATAACCTAAACTAATTCAAAAAAATTGCCCCACACATGCAAAAAATGAAGTGTGTTCTTTGAGGTAATGGTTATGGATTTACGGGGCTTCTTGGAAACAACCTAACAAAAATGCTTCAAGTGCCCCAAGAATTCACATGTGTGGTAGGGATTTCAGAGCACTTAGGAATGATGGCCTCTTATGACCGCTCTTACCACCCTGATGACACATCATGACCTTGTAACCTGAATAGTTTGATGAGAGGTCTATAAGCCTCTTAATTCCCCTACCAGCACCACTATCATTAGGTTGATTCTCATTCTTCTTACAAGCATCCTCTTCACCACTTTCAGGGACCATACGAGGTCTATCCATATAAATTTCTCCTTCCAACTCAACTTCATCATAAAATCATTGCCTCACGACATCGAAGAAAGAGGTTAGGTTGAGTGCTACTACTTTTGACTGTAGTTTAGGAAAAATCTCAAACTCAAGTGGCTGAGCCTTCATGGGATCATTTTCAACATACTCTAGGTCATATGAAACAAAGTGCAAGAAGTGTCAATAGAATTATAACACCGATCCAACACCCTACTAAATACCACATAACTTCATTCTCTTTGTCACCTTCATCATCTCATAAAAGTACTATTGGATGAATGAAGACTTGAAGAACTCCTAGGAAAGATCTTATTGTGGATTTCTTCAAGACACAAATATCCACCATTTCTATGCTGGAACTTCAATCATAAATGTAAAAAACTTTCTCTTTAATGACACAAGAAACATAAGGAAACTGAGGTCCCTCTCAATCTTCCTGATCCACTCCTCCACTTTGATAGGATCTGATTAACCATAAAAGAGGGGAGGATTTAACTAATATAATTCAAGAATGTAGTCTATGGGTTGATGAAATGGAGTGTTTTCAAAAGATGCACCACCCAATGTTCCACTTTGGGGATCCATCAAATCTTTAGTGGGGAAGACACTAAGAGACAAGGGACCAAATAACTTAATAAAAAAAATCAAACAATAAGGATTTATCATCTCAAACACCACAAAATAAACATCATTCAAAAAATATAAAGGTACACATCACACTGCTATTAGATATCAAAATATCACATTTTCCTTTAAAATCAATTTCTGAAAAATAAAAAAGATCAAAGAGTTTCACACCATCCAATGGGGTCCCATGGATCCTCACCCATTCATATCATAGTTCCATACCAGACACCCATCCACTTTCTCATACTTACCCATGCATGTTGTCACTCACGGGAACACCAAAGGTAAAAACACCATTCGTGGAAAAATATTCAACTCACAATTGTATTTTCAAATCATTTTATCCCACTTAAAAATTGATTCAATATATTATTTATCCTATTCAAAACATTTTTATCACTTCAACACATCCCATTAAACCATTTTTTCATTACCACAAAAGTTCATTTCATAAAAACCCAATTTTCTAAGCCTTTCTTAAATCTAGTTATGAAGATCCATCTTCCACTTTCCAAAGGAAATCCATTAAAATTTTTAAATCCAACTTTTCAAAGATCCATAACAAGAATTTTCTAATTAATTTTCAGAATTAAGGAAGATCCAAACAATTCACAAGGATAAACTAGTGGTGGTGGGTGGGTCAGACACATGGTTTGTGGACACATTCCAGTCACTCCAACATTATAAACACCATTCTAGTGTAATTTTTCAAGATCCACATGGCTTTCCATGCCTTGTGTGCTCACGAAGTTCACTTTTCTAACTACCTTTTCATTTCCCAATATAGAAAATCTACAGGAACAAAAAGCCACTAACAAACTAGAACATCCTATGGTAAACCAAGGTTTTAAATGAGAAAGGGTTCATGAATTCCTTCCTATTCCTAATTCTTGAGCCCCACCAATAATACACCTTCTACCTTAACATCCACAAGTAATGATGTCCGCTCTGAAAAGAAAGGTTCTCAAAATAGATGACCTGCTCTGATACCATTTTTTTTATGAACTAAAAAGTCTTGACCCTAAACCAATCACCTGATCCGATTTGTGGAAAGGCCCGAGAGGCATTCTCGATCCTCTTGGGATGACAACAAGCACCAAGAAAATCAACAGAGATAGAGGGAACAATTTATACCAATAAAAATATATAAGTAAAAGGAATAATTAAAATCTCGAACCAAACACAATATGATTTTCAAGAATCAAATTATTTACATTTAAAATTAATAAATCAAAAAATAGAATAAAAAAACCAGAATAACCAAACTGAACCATAAATTAAAGACACTTCCATGTGACCCTGATGGTCACTCTCAAATCCATAACCGACTATCTTTCAAGGTGATCAAAATCTATCTGAAACTTGTAGCAGAAACTAAAAAATCAAGAAAACACTATAGGAATGAGTATTAAAACTTATTATGTAGGCCCAACTAATTCTATTCATAGTGCACATTATTTAAATAAATAATAATTGATTAACAAGTTTGAAATATAATATCTAAATATCGGGTTTCCACATTTTCTATTTTAAAGAATACAAATAAAAAATTACAAACCATTTCCCTCATGCTTTCAAAATAAGGCTCAAGGGGAGAAGTGAGAAAGGGACCAAATTAAAATCATTCATTTTTTATAATAGTGAAAAATAAATGGAAATATTTTCTCTTTCAAAAAATCCTATTTGGAACCTTTTTATCAAAATTGGACATTCACAATTTTCCAAGGTAACACCAAAAACAAGAACAATATTCATGATTCCACACAATGAGGGAAGTGACATTAATTGTAATAGTGTTAGAGGAACATGGGAAATCCAAAGAACATAGAGGAGAACCATAATATACTATGCATGTGACTCATCCTAAAGGCATACCCTACCTAATGAAATCATAACACCCTATCACCTGATCATTTCCCTACCTGGCCTAACCTAGGGGCCCAATCCCATCACAATAACAACAAAAATATCTATCTTCTATGGGCTACTAGCTAGTGAAATAACCTAGAGTAGTGCAGTAAATGTTATCATAATTCCTCTTTTCTATGATAAGATCCCATGTTATGTTCACAAAATGTGTTGTTCCAAACAATCCAAATAATAATCCATATATGTAGAATTCATAAAATAAGGCACACAAATCGGAACCACCCTAGCTTCCCCAAAGATTAGTCCATTGTCTTTAAACCACCACCACATAAGGGAGGTCCCAAAATGAGGGCACTTCCTTCTCTTTATAAATAAACAAGGAAAGAGACTCATTCTAAGGAGGGTTTTCCAAGAAACAAATTCAAAAGTACCAATTGGGCCTCACATAACCTCTAGATGTTAATCCATTTCTTAAAGAACCATACACATTCCACATTGAAAACCAAAAACCTACTTGGAAACCCATTTGAGGAAAAAAAATCCACCACTTTAAATCCAGGACACAATTATAGGAGACAACCGAGCATTTGATAAACACTTATCATGCACAGCATAATCAAACAACTTAAGAAGTGATAAATGGGACTCACATAATTTCCTCAAATCAACTGTTATCATACATACGAATAAACAATACACTTTCAACCCAAAACACTTTGTAAATCCATTTGGGAAAAATAAATCACCATTTTAAACATTATAAAAACATTTTCAAGACTAAAATCGGATTCCAAAAATATAAAAACACCATAATAAACTAATTAAGGGAATTATGAAGCTATGAATAATGTTTAAAAATAAATTTAAATGACTCAAGAATAAATACATTTCTTATAAAAATTTTAAAATACATGCAAAGGACAATCGTGTTATTTAGAAAACACATGGTATGTACAATTCAACAAATATAGACTACACATTCAAAACAAATAAAAAACTACCTCATTTCTCATAAAAAAATTATTCCAATCCTAGAAAATCACTCTTTAGTAACTATAGGAGGTGATAAAATCATGAAAAAAAATGCAATCTTTAATTTAAAGAAGAGGTGCTTGGATATTACCTTAAAGGAGAACCCAACCAACACCTAAAACATGACAAACTTATTGGCGACCACCTGAAATAACATGGTAAAGTAAAACATACTACCAATTAAATATTAGGGGCTTAAAACACAAAAGACTCTAAATTATATTGTTTGAAACCAAGAGTAAGGAATAAAGCCCTCACCTCAAATGGTGATGGTAACCCGAAATGATAAAAAAACCTCACCTTCACTGGTGAACACTAAAACCCACCCTAAGGGGTCTCAAGATATGAACCACACACCGTATTTAAGGAAGAAACATCAAAGTTGGATTTAATCCAGAAATCGGGTTTTCCCAATCCCCAAACCCACGATGGGAGAACCCCAAACCAAGAGGAGGAGAAAGCGAGTACTCACTAGAAGAGGGAGACACTGCTAGATAGGGGACGTTTTGAGAAGCCGCACGCCGAAGAGGGTCCACCGGTAGGGGTGGTGCGCTAGAAAGGGGGGAAACACTAGTTGTTTGGATTGAACATGCATGGAAGGAGAGGAAGATACACTGCTATGGAAGGGAGTGGTACTCGCTGAAGGTACACAAGGGGAGGGCACCAATGATAGAGTGTGGTCGAAGGAGGGAGGCTCACCATGAAGGGAGGCCATTATAAGAAGGGTGTGGTGCGCAGGGATGGTGTACAGGTATGGGTCAGGATACGTGGGATATGGGGAAGATAAAGTGGAACCCCTTTAGGGTTTCTAAACAAAATAATTTAATTATAATATTAATAATAATAATTTTAAAAATAAAATAAAAATAATTGTTTTAATAAACATTATAATACTACTAGTAATAATATTATTTTTAATAATAATAATGATAAAAATAATTTTAATGTTTATAATAAAAAATAATATTCTTAATAATAATAATAATATTACTAATAATAATATTATCATTATTATTATTATTATTAAAATAATACTTTTTATTTTATTTTACTATTTATTATTTTATCTTAACTTCCATTTAATCTTAATTTCATTATTATTTTTAATTTATAATTAATTCTATATACAAGGCTGGATTCATGGTGACCGGGGCATAACCACACGATTTCCAAACTATGCTCTACCCATGCACTAGATGCTTCCAATCCTAAAACACCAAACATTAAATAAAAACTCAAAAATTCAAATCGGGATTAAACCCAAACCTCGACAAGGATACCCGATGGAAATAAAATTAATAAACTAAAAAAACATAAAAAGGTTGGGTGTGACACTTTCTTTAATGGATATAGGAACCAATCCAGACCATGTTAATTCCTTTTATGTTCTTCCATGTTACCTTTATTTTTGTTTGTTTTTCATCTCTACGAACCTCCAATTCCCCAACACCTATTGGAATGAACCCATATACACAAACTACCTTTAACCAAAATGCATACAAACTATAAAACAAACTCTATTGGATGATCGAGCCACATGATTTCATCAGATGAAAAATGTATTTACTCTATGGGAAGGTATATTGGCTGCAGCCACAGGCAGCGACCTCCTCTCATATACAGAAAATAACTACAAACTTTACTTTTAGCTCTCTATGGAAATATAATGGGTAAAATAGAGATCCTAGATTTATAATCAGTTAACTAGGTCCATTGTTGTCATTAAACATGAATTACGGGGCTATTTGATCCTCCAATGTCATTCCCCAAATAAATAGAAACAACTAAAAATGAAAAATAGAATCATTGAAACACATGTATTTTAACATTATTTATCAACATGAAACATCTTAGAAACTAGAAAATAATTTTAGATAAAAATTCAAGATTCATAAAACAAATTAATTTGTTTTATTAAAATAAATAATGAATAAAAATAGAAGCTGAGTATCAAGAAAGGGAATAAAGTGGAAGAGAGAGAGACAAAAATTTTATTATGTAGTTTCTACGTAATTATATCCCTCACTCATATATCATAAATTAAGGGGACCACACTTCTCATTTATAGATAGTGAAGCAGTAGGTGGAGGAGGAGATTAATGGGAGTGAGCAGCCCACCCCCATCAAAATTACAAACAACATTCATCAGTTTCCTAACACCCCCATGGGATGCACACCCCCACCAATATCATTGGTGTTTTGAAGCTGCCTCATTAAAACCATTTTTGGAAAAAAAACCTAGTGGGATAATAATTAGAATATGGAAAAGAATACATGCATGTAGACTCCCTTTGAATGTTATAATAAATTACAAAGAAATAAATCTACACATCCCTATATCATGTATAAGATTTATAAATATAATGGTTTGTAGTATCTTTATAACTAAATAACTTACATTATCATTGGATTAAACATTTTTCATATTTATATCTCTATTCTTTATTAACTCTTGTGTTAGAGGATAAAAATTTCAATGGAATGTTTTTTTCCAATCATTATTTATATAGTATTCTTTTAATTGAGTGATATTTGAATTATTATCTTGGAATAATATTGTTGGGGTATAATCCATAGAAAATCCACCATCTTCTTGCATTTTTTTATTCATATACTGAAACCAGACACATTCTCAACATGCTTCATGTAAAGGTATTATGTATACATGATTTAAAGATGTTTCAATGAGTGTTTACTTTTGAGATCTCCAAAATATGTCAATACCAATAACTGAAAACACATAACTAGTTTATGATTACTAATTATCCATTTTGGATAAATGACATACTTCTTGCAAAACCAACTATCTTCTTTTATGATTTTTCAGAATAGACCAAACCAAAATAAATATCACCACAAGACAATAAGAAATATGTTTAATTACATTCCAATTTCTTAAAGTTGGGGATGAAAAAAATATTGTAAATAAATTAGTAGAAAAATATATACTATTATGAATACAATTTGAATAACACATAAGAGATCTGATGACATTGGGGTATGGTACATCATAACAAACCAACTATTAATTTTCATTACATGGTCAAAAAATGATCTGTCTCAATATTTAATGACCCCATATAGAGATCAAAAATATTTTTCTCATCATTAATGGACTAGAAATGATATGGAGGTGTTTTATTAGTGATTCAACTGAACCATTTTTCATATTCATAGGGATATTGGATGCTCCAAAGTAATCCCCATTTCTATACAATAATAATTAAAATCTTGGGAGGAAAATTATCCAACATTATCATAACTTTCTTAATTGATGATATAATCAGGGAATTTTTCCCTCAATTTAATTAGATGATCCAAAATTAATGATAACTCTACATTATGTGTTGAGGGAGAATATATATGCGTCTATATTATATATGAATAAATTAATACCATAACATATTTAAATGGACCACATGATGGATGAATAGGTTCACATATATCCCCTTGAATTTGTTTAAGAATGGATGGAATTTCATCCTTAAATTTAGCTTGAGATGGTATCATAATGGAATTTAAAACCCAAAAAGACTCATATAGATTTTTTTACAGGAGAGATATTTTGGACCTTTATTGAATTTCCATGAGAACTTTCAATTATTTTTCATATCATTTCTGAGCCTAGATGACATAATCAGTCATTATATAAATTAACAATTTGTGGTTCATTCATTACCAACATATGTGTTTTGATTGCATTAAAATATGTATAATGCAATAGAGAAAATAATTTTGATTGTTTTTTTAGTACATGACTCTTACCGAATTTATTAACACTAACAAACATGTAATTTTCATTACTCTTAGATGTAGTTTGGGTATTATACCCATGATTCTATATATCATTGAAACATAAAAAGTTCATTTTGGACCTTGGGGAAAGTATTCAAATCTTATAAAGAAAATTTTAACATTAATTCAAGAAAAACATTATCTACCAGTCCCTTCTATCAGATCTGTAGGCCCTGATATAGTATTCAAAATTGGTCTTGTTGGTTTAAGATCAATTTTTTTTTAATTTTTAATAATTATGTACGTTATTTCACTATTTGGTATAAAAATTTATGTTTTATTTACACAATCAATTTTTATTCTTCATTGAAAAGACAATAATATTAAAAGAAACACTTTATGAAATTCAAATAATAAGATATCCAAAATATAAAGAATATAAAAAACAATACATATCACATATAATAACCATTGTAATTTTTCTAAACTATTTCCATCCATCATCTCATTAAATTCAGATCTAAAACCACTTACTTCGAGGGATGTTAAATAGTCATTTGATGGATCTTTATTCTCACTAAAATCCACCTCATTTCCTTTGAATTTATACAATGTATCAACAAATCATGGTTCATTCTTATTTTATTTAAGATGTTGTTTATAGATCATTCAAAGATACATTGGGGTTCATAAAACTTGATAAAAATGTACATTTGAATCACACCTATAGAAGAAATCTTTAAGATAAGTAAAAGTGCTTAAGATTGTATTTCTTTGATTATGATATTTATTTTGAGCATGCCCATGATTATGATCACATCCTCAATTGTTCCAGCCACAAAAATAATTTCCATCATGACAATCATGTCCTCGAATTATTCTATGATTATTTTCATGAAATATATCATTTTATTTAGAAAATGATACTGATAAACTATTTGGATGAGACTTATGATTTTTAATCAAAGGATAACCATGTTTTTATACAACAAGTAATGATGATATGAGATTCAAATACTTTATATACCCTCGTAAGTAATATTTCTATTGTAGTGTGAAGTGAGATGCATGAAATGTTGTATATGTCTTTCCAAGAATATCGACATATGTGATCCCAATACCCTAGTAATTTAGTTTTGATACAATTCCATGCATATACAAATAGTAATAACTGAACCTTTTATTGTCTTGTTTGTGTAAATCATTCAATTTAACATGGGTTACTATAAGAACTTCATCCTTTTAATGATCATACCTCTCTTTCAAACTTTTTTAGATCATACATGGATCTCGTTTTGTGAGGTATTCAAATTTCAAACCCTCATAATGATTTCTTATTAAGAAGATAAATTCCTTTTCATCATTTTAGAGGATTTGTGAATTATTTTCTTCAATTGTTTTCATGATATACATCAATTCAAGATTCATTTCATTATCCATCATCCAAAACATGTAATTACTTCTTGTAATATCAAGAGCAGTGAATTAGAGTTTTATAATATTTGAAAAGATGATAGGTAAGAGAGATAGAGTGAGATAACTATATTATTATTCAAAATAAGAATAAATAGATAATTTAAATTTGGGTAAAATAAACTAAAATTGTGTCGATAAATTTAAAATCAAGTTAATAAAATAATTTAATATTATTTTATATCCCACATTAATCAGTTAATAAATCTGTCACATTGGGGTTTGAAATTAATAAATCAATATATTACATTACTCATTTAAAATATTATTGCATATACAAATTTATTAATTAGAACATCAAATTAGATGGTGTAAAATAAAAAAATTAAAATCGTTGAAGGAGGTAGAAACCCGAACTTTATGGTTGAAACTAAATAAACCAAATAAATAATCCAATGTAGTGGTAAATAAATATTATTCTATAAATTTTTAGAACCTTCCAAACAGGCGGTGAAAATAGGGTTGAAGATAAAAAGAATAAATAAATAGAACCATCCAACCAGATAGAGGGAATAAGGTTTAAAATAAAAACATAACATTATCCCCTTTTTGAGAATTTGTGCTGGTAACTTTTTATAAAAATGAAGAATAAAAATAAGAATAAATTTATTGTTAAGAATGATATGAAACTGGAAGTGAGAGAGAAAATATTTTTATTAGGGGTTTTCCACTATTGTATATGTCTCACATATATATCAGAAACCAAGGGGTCGCACTTCCCACTTATAGGTAATGAAATGGTAGGTGTACGTGGTGATTGGTGGGGGTGAGAAAACACACCATTGAAATAAGTTTCCACATTTATAGGCTACCTAACAATTTTCATCTTTTATATATAATAAGAATTTTATTCTAGAAATAATATAAAAAATATAAGACAAGATAAAAAAAATTATATATTCAAAAAAACTAACACATTATTACATATGTAAAATGAATTTTCTAACTAAAAATAAAATATATGTCCACATTTCTATTCAAATAATTAAAAAAATATATTGAAATTTATACAATTAAATTTCATGACTTACAGATTCATTTTCAAGAGTATAATAAAAACATGCATTTTCAAATTAAAGTACCAAAATATATATCAAATGTGTCCATGTAGTTTATATGTGTATTTTAAAAAAGTAAGTAAAAAAAACATCATTTATTCAACTATAAATTCAAAAAACAAGAATTTTATTATTATCCAAGTTTTTTACATGAAAATGATATTATATTCAATTAAATATAGATCAAATAGTGCATAAACTCAAGAGTTATTAGTAAGGGTTCTTTCAAGTATCTATTGAAACTTTTCACCCCAAATATAAATATCATCAATAATATATTTGGAATGGGTTGGTTGACCCAAATGAAAACATAATATCAACTAGTATAAGTAGTGAGTTTCCATTTCTTCTCTTGATGATGTTCAATATTCTCTTGTATGATAATGACAATTTTATGTGATTCGAAGAAGACTAGGTTAGGCGTATATTGGAGTAATACCTATTTTATGGCATGATTTGTAACACTAAAAATCTAGTAACCTAGACTCAATGATTATTTTACTACATTGTCACAAGATACAAGTGATCTCATCCCGAAGTATTCAATAGTTTTGTATTCTTAAGAGATTGGATACATACATGACTCTCACATTTCATTTGAAAATATGAAATATGACTTAAACTTCTAGTGAGAACAATATTAGGTCTTTAATTACATCCTTAAAATCATTCATAGAACCATTCCTAGTAACCTAGGAATAAGAAAACATAAAAATGGCGTGTTTAGATACATGGTAAGTGAAAACGTACAACAAAATCTATCTTAAAATATATAAAGCATGATTAATATGATAGAGATAAACAATAATTTAATATGTCATATAACTAATATTATTGAAGGAGAATATATTTATGGATGACATAACAACATAAATAATCACATAGATAACAATAATTATTTTTATAATGATATAATTCATAACATCATACATTATAAATCTTATCTTCAAGAACTACTACAAAATAGACCTTTAATAGTGCTAAAAATGGCCTTTATCAACGTTGAGTACCAAAGAGTGATTAAAATACATAGTATTTTATTAGAAATTTTATTTATCACCAATAAAAGGGGAATTTATCTACATTTATAGAAGTGCTAATAAAGGTTAAATTTATCAACATTTGTAAAAGTACTGATAAAGGGTCCTTTATCAGCATAGATAAATTGATCCTTTATCAGTACTTTTAAAAGCACTAATAATGGGGCATACTGCAGTGTGCTGTAATAGAACATTGTAACACTGGATAAACCACCAGATATCCAAAAAATAATTTACCAATACATAATTTAAATGAAAATAAATTTACAACACAAATACAAGAAAAAACTATATTATAGACATTTCAAACATTGGTTTATACATTTACATAAGTACAAATTATTACATATATTAAATGACATCAATGATCCTTTTTTATTTTCATCCGAACCTTATTTCATGCTATTTATTAACAATCCAACCATGATTGATCAAAATAAATAACATGTATATGAAAATAATTTTTATGTTAGAAATAATATAAAAAACAAATTAATAGAAAGTGTTAATTTTAAACTAAACTTTGGCGATGTGATCCATGTTTTAAGATAAAATGACACCTACATATTAACAAGACTCACTTGGAGTCAAATTGTACACACTATGAATCATATTTAGGTGTTTCTAATTACAAAACACCTCAAATTATTTATGATCATTTTCCTAAAGTATTAGAAAAATCTGAATGCATTCACTTGGTTTTGAGTATGTCACTTGTCTTTTTATTGATATTTTATTTTAAACTAGAAACATTCACTTTTACGCATACTGGTGTGAAATGAAACTGGTTCATACATATCAAAAATGACTTATGAAACATTTTCCTAAATTATCAAGACAATATTCGTGTGTTTTCCTAGTATTAGGTGAGTGAAATTTTTTGAACCAAAATGTCAATTTTAAACTGATAACTGACACATTAAGCCATATCAGGAACATCTTGTATCAGATTTAGGTGCAGATAATTACTATACAACAAAAATGTATTATGAAACATTTTCTTAATGTATCAAAATAATATGAATTCATTTTCTCTGTTTTGAGCACTTTAGTTGTCCTGTTTACTAAAATTGATGTCAATTTAAAATAAAAATATGAAATTGGAGTCATAATGTTCACACCATGTGTAAGATTGAGGTTATAAAAATCTTAAAACATCTCAAATAAAGTATGGTTAGTTTTCCTAAAGTATCAAAACAATTTGAATGTGTTTTCTCAGTTTTCAGTACATCACATGTCTTTCTTACTAAAATTCCATTTTAAACTAGAAACACTCACATTGACTCATACCAGTCACATTGTGTGTTGGTTTTATGTGATAATAATTCCTACACATCAAAAATGAATTTTTAATCTTTTACTAAATTATCAATAAAATACAAGTTTGTTTTATTGGTTTCCATTGAGTGACCCATTTTGAACTAAAATGTCGATTTTAAACTGATAATGGACACTTTGAGTTATACCAGGAACATCGTGTATTATATTTAGGATAGGATTATTTCAATACAAAAAAAATTACATATGGAACATTTTATTAAAATATCAAGACAATATGAATTCATTTTCTTAGTTTTCAGTAGATAAGTTTTCCTTTTTACTAATATTGAAGTTAATTTTAAATAAAAATATTCACTTAGAGTCAGACCGGTCACACCATGCATTTAATTGAGGTGTGTATGATTCCAAAATGTCTCAAATTAAATATTTATCATTTACCTAAAGCATAAAAATAATATGAAATCATTTTCTTGGTTTTGAGTACAATACTTTTCTTTTTTTAGAAAAATGTCATTTTAAACTGGAAACATACACTTTGACACATACCGGTCACACTACGTGTCAGTTTCATATGAGAATAATTTATGCACATCAAAAATTTCTTATGAATCATTTTTCTAAAATATCATGACAATCTAATAGTGTTTTATTTATTTTCATGGAGTGGCACCTTTTGAACAAAATATCTATTTCAAATGGATAATGGACACATTAATTCATACCAGAAACATTGTGTATCATATTATGGGGAGTATTATTCCTACACATTAAAAATTACTTATAGATTATTTTCCAATATCATGAAAACAATCTGAATGCATTTTATCAGTTTTGAGTAGGTTAATTTTCCTTTTTACTAAAACTGATGTCAATTTTAAATAAAAATATGCACAAGGAGTCAATCGATAACATCGTGCATCACATTGAAATGTGAATCATTCTAACATGCATTAAATTAATTATGTATTGTTATCCTAATTTATCAAAACAATCTAAATTTGTTTTCTTAGTTTCGAGTACGTCCCTTTTCTTTTTTACTAAAATTTCATTTTAAATTGGGAACATGCACTTTGACTCATATTTTTCACATTCTGTGTTAGTTTGTTAAAATACCAATTACTACCCATCAAAAATGAATTATTAATCATTTTCTTAAATTATCAAGATAATGTGATTGAGTTTTTTAGTTTTCAATAAGTGAAAATCTGAACCAATTATTTTTTTTAAACTGATGACAAACACATTAATTCATATTGGGTACATTGTGTATGAGATTGAGGTGAGACTGATTCCTACACATCAAAAATAAATTATTGATCATTTTTATAAATTACCAAAATAATCTAAATAAAATTTACTAGTTTTGAGTAGGTCAATTGTCCTTTTTTGGGGCTTCAATGTATGGATCAACATCTTCACTATTATGTAAAATGTAAATATGCACCTTCTCTTGAACTATAAAGGTATGTGTAACAACATATCTTCTAGAAATAACATATACCATGAGGAATCCTCTATGATGAGACATTGAGAGACCTATTCTGTCAACATTTGATATGCAATCGGTACAGAATTCAATAGCTTCTTCAATAATATATCGTTCTACAATACAACATTCTAGATGGAATTGATTCTTGACATACCTATTAAAAATAAAAATATACCATTCAATGGGGTAGATCAATCTATAATGAAAGATAATACATAGTTTAATATCTCTAAAAAATTCAACCATCAGGTGGACCATTATATCAAAGAATGATGGTGAAAAGAACATCTCTAATTCACATAATCTGATTGCAACCTCATTATCGAGGAAAAAAAGTCGGTTCATGAGGCCTTTCATGTCATTCAACTAAAATTATGGGGATTTTTTGATCCTATATTATCATTACCTAGATTAAAAACATAATACTTAATCAACTAAAAATTAAAAATTGAGTATCATTGATATGACACACGTGTTTGTTCACATTATTCATCAAGATGACCTAATTTTCAAACTTGATAATCATTTTTGTTAAATATTAAATATCCATATAAAAATTCATTTGTTCCATAAAAATAAAAAATAAAAAAGGGAGATTGAGTATCAGGAAATAGAATCATGTGGAAGATATATAGAAATTTTTTAGGATGTTTCCATGGTACTACATCTCTTACTTATATATCATAAACCATGCGGGTTTCATTGATCATTTATAGATAGTGAAATGGGAGGTGGAAAGGTCGATTAGTGGTGGCGGGTAACCCATCCCCATTAAAAATATCAAATGAATAAAAAATATTACTAACACCCCCTTGGGAAGCACACTTGACTAATATCATACATGTTTTGATGCTGCCTCATTAAAAAACTTTTCAAAAAAAAATATGTGGGATAAAAATAAATATAAGGAAAAGTGTACATCAATTTAGACTCCCCATGAAATTTAAAATGAATTAAACCTTTTGTAATCTATTCATTTATATATCATGTATAATATTTTTAATGATAAAGGGTTTTCAAATAAATCATAAAAATTTTCATCGGATTAAACATATTGCATATTGATATCTCTGTTCTTCATTAACTCTTGTGTGAAAGTGAAGAATTTCGTAGGTATATGTTTGGCTGATCATTTTCAATGAATTATTTTCTTAATTGTGTCATACATGTAGAATTATCTTTGAATAACATTTTTGGGGTATAATGCATAGACAATACACTTATTGTGTAACGCCCCGACCCTAGTTACCCAGAGTCGGTGCATTATTACATAACATTGGCATGATCATGAGAAAGATCAAGTCTCGAAAGACCGATTAGTTTAGTAGCCTTGGAATAACTAGATACATCCATAAATTTTTACATTACATCATAAAAAAAACATCTTGTCTTCAAATCCCCTCATACTATCCCTGCAGGTCATTCATAAATTACTTCTTCATAATCCTGGAAAAAAAAATAAAACATTGAAAGGGGTGATCTCGGATGCTCAGTAAGGATAACATTATAGCAGAAGCTTTCATAAATAAGCATAAACACTTAAGGCAATTTATAACTAAAACAAAAGCCTTTGAAACTTGAACTTCAGCATAAAATGGCAAAGGTAAAATGAAATAATTCCATTTACTTACTCACATAGATATTCTACTAGTCGAATGATCACATGCAATATCAATAACCACTTTCATAATGATGGAATGCATAATGCCAGACTATCATAACCACATAGCCAAGGCCTCGTGCCAAGACTACAAATAAGATTTTGCCAAGGCCTTGTACCAAGACACTAGTTTGTCTCATGAGACCTACCGATGCATCGAGGAGTTATAGCGGGCTCCACCCGTCACTTATTAAGTCCAATGCATTCCTCATATGAATAGGTTTAAGCATAAAATAAACATTCGTATTAAAACTAGCATACTAAATGTCAATACTTTAACCACAAACCATGAATGGTATAAAAATAGAACATCCACAGTCAAATATAATTCATTTGATACAATATGGAAGATTGTATTGTATCACATTAACCTCAATCATGAATAATGAATAATCATCAAAACTATTTGAGAGAAATATCCCCCTTTTCTTTAAAACATTTAAAAGTCACACTATTTGTCAAGAAGCCATTTAAAAATAGATTTTTGAATCAAAGTGTCCCATACCACTTTGAATCCTTTTAAAAGGATTTTTAATTTCTAAACATTAATGTCCATATAAATAAATCCTTAAAACCATTTTTAAAACATGGACATTAATGAGAAAGATTTAGATGAATAAGTCTTTAAAACATTTAAAAATGGTATTTTAGTTAGAGATTATAACCAAAAGAGAGACACTTGAATGAAAATAATTGAGGTAATAAAAACTTTGTAATATCATGAGAATAAAGGGAATTCATGATATACAATGTCAAAGTACATTATATACACCACATAAAAGTGATTTGGTGTATATCAACAAAGAAGTCTCAATGGAATGTAAGTTGAGATGAAATCTCTCATAAAGGCCATATCCTTAGGTTAAGGATAAATAAACAACATAATTATGTGTGAAAAAATATAAATACACTAAATATGATTGGATATTCAGTGTAAAATCATCAAATTATATTCACACATATTCCTGTAAAAACAACACCAACGAATTGGATGTTTAACTCAACAAATGGTGAAAGAGTTAAAATTACTCTTATCAAATGCATATAAATGACTTGAGAATTTTCAATGGAGTGATTATGTGTATCAAAAGTATATCCACAGGAAGGGGAGTGGAAATTATGACATAATCAAATGAATAGTTATTCCACACATAATCTTGGGGTAATATAATCAATGAAATATGCGTAAAGCCAAATGAGTGGAAATTGAAATCTCAAATTCCCTTATTGATTAGGTAACTTAAGAAACAAACACCCATGAAAGAAAGATCATACCATGATGATGTAAATACCCATAAAATAAAGTATATTACACAATGAATACAATCATGGGTAGTACACATACACCACATGCAATAATTAAGTGGTGATCAATGGAATTCTCACGGAATTAAAAGTGAGACAAGAAACCCCTTACCACATTAATCAACTGAGTCGCATGGCCAAAAGTTAATAACCACCAAATGATTTACAGAATAACATGAATATAAAGTGAATCATGAAAATATATATCAAATGGAAGTACACAATACACCACTTTCAATAATTTAGTAGCGAACAATGGAAATCTCACGGAATTGAAAGTGAGATAAGAGAATCCCTTACTTTGTACTTTTTCCTTGGTCGATGGTAGGTTTACCTCCTGTATAATGGTGAAATAATTGTTATTGAATAATACAAGAATCAGTTACTTTAATATGATATCATATATGATCTTTTAACATTTATTTGTTAATAATATCTTAGAATTATCGTCATTTCAGGTGTTAACGGGTTCATTTTACTTTATATTCTTTGTTATGTGAGCCATATTCGTTATTAATGGGATGTATATTATTCATATCCAGAATGATATCAAGTCCTTAGATACTATTTTTAAATCATCAAATTATAATTATACTTGAATGGATATGATGGACAATGAATCTCATCGCGTTCGTGGAGACGGTAGTCCGTACGTACGCACGAATGCTACTTCCATTTAATTTTTATTTTAAAAGAATCGAATCCAAATGATACATAGGTATATTACTATTCCAGTAAAATATAATATTTTATATATGTTACTTAATTTCATTAACACCATCCTTTATACGTTCCATGTGTGGTATGAACGAGTCATATCATTTTAAGGGGGCGGTAGTCCGCACTTCCTCAAATGAAATTATCGTATGTATATACAACATGAAATGAATAATTGTATGGAATTACAGAATCTTATATATAAAATATATATCATTAATATCATATTTAATTACAGTGCCATCCTAATGGCCACCATGAGAGGCGGTAAGATGTATTTGAACAATCATCGTTTCGTGAGGCGTTAGTTTGCCATCCACAGAAACATTATGTTCATCATCCATTAGATGGAGTTGTGTGTATGTGTAGTTTGAATCCTTCTTATAACAACATCCTAGTATATTGAGGATACTGGTGTTGTTACAAAAGAAAGGAAATAAAAAGAGTTTGGGGGTTGGAGAAGCAAAATAAATGAAAATAATTTAAGAGAAATCGTTACCTTTAATTTAGGTAACTCACTTTGGTTGGAACCAAAGGACTTCTTGAAATGCTTTCTGCCTACGGGGAAGCTTCAAGGAGGAGGAGAGGGATGTGGGGAGCTTATTTGGGTAGAGTTTGGACGAGACAAGTGGCTTTGGAGGTGTGAGGAATGAGTAGAAGTGGTCTCCTTTTATAAGGGAGAGGAGGGGCTCTTTAGGAAAGAGTGAAAGTATTACTTTATAATATAATTATATTCGGTTTATAATGGTCCAAAAATCATTGAGGTCGAAGATAAGATGACTCATATTCTAAATAACATCAACCAATAAGAATTGGACAGGTTTTAGATAATATTTTAATGATTATAATCTTATTTATTTAAATGATTTATTAATGAGGTAAACATTGCATCATTATTGTGTCATTAATAATTTAAATTATTTGATGTCTAAAAATTATAAATAAAATATAATTATGTAGGAAATCGTTTTAGCTTTCTAATGAATATTTATAATCGAAAATACAACATGTATAACCCTATGTAAAAATTGTTCTTTTAAAAGATGTAAGCTTATGCCATTTTTGTATTCATTTTAACTTAATTAAAATAAAGTGTCATTATCACTTACAAGTGGATCAATGGGGTCCCCAAATTGACCCAAAGATGCCCATGGTCGACCATGTATCAACCAATAGGGTTAAGACACGTTTTAGGGTAATTTAGTATTATTATAATATTATTTTTCAACCCTTATTTACCGGATTTACCCTTAACCATGGTAAATAAAATATTTACCGCAGTAATTATTCAAAATGTCTAAAAATAAAAGTTACCTATTTACACAATTTTAACAATCTGATTCCAAATATGGAATCCATTTTTCTAAATTCAAAACACAGAAGTGGCAGAAATTAATTTAAAATTAATTCCCGCTGTCAAAACAAAAAGCGTGTTTTTAAGAGATAATAACTATCAAAAGATTGACACTTGTTTATGTTCGGTTTAATTGTAAAATTATGTCCAATGACCAAAATTATATTAAATGGTAAAAATATATTCTAAATATACTTTAAAACCACTCAAATTCATAATTTATCACTATTAATTATTTTGATTAAAAAAGTTGTTTTTAATTAAAATTTAGTAATTTTTACTATTCATCAAAATATGAAAGTTATCCGAAAAGTACCAAAATTTAACCTTAGGCTAAATTTGATATTCCGAATCCAAAAATGAAGTCCATTTTGAAATATAAAAAATATATAATTTTAAAAAATTAAGTATTACTATTCATAACGGCTAGTTTGATCGGTTGTGGTGTGTGTTAAAACTCGAAGTTGCGTACAACACACGCTACTGTTTTATTCAAAGGAAAGCGTACCGTGGAAGCTTGGGATGTTTTATTTTAAATTTTTTGATGTCCCCATTTAGTCAAAAAGTTTAAAATATTTTCTTTAAAAAGGGTTCACTATTAAAAGTTGGTAAAACTACAATACTGAAGATGAATTTGTTCTTACATTATGTCTAAGAAACTCATAATATGGATTCTAAAATTATAAGGATTATATAAAGTTTAAAATTTAGTTAATACTATTCATAACCTTTTTTGAACGGCTTGTTTGGTAAGTCATGGTGCGCTTGAACTCGGTGTTGTGTGTAGTGAAAGTTATTGAATTATTTTGAAGAAATAACACACTATGAAATCTTGGGGTGTTACATTCTCCCCTCCTTCAATAAATTGCGTCCTCGCAATTTGAAATTGTTCTTCGAAAATAAAAGGTTGAAAATAGAAAATATATTTGTGGGAAAACCCACATCGGAAATTGGTTTACTAAAATTTAGTCTTAATATGAGGAAAAGAGAAATGAAAGGGTCACCACCAAATTATGATCTCGATTAGGAGAACATTGGTGGCAATTAGAGACATATAATGTCACGACCCGCCCTCGGGGTCCGTGCCGTGACTACCCCAAGCCCGCCTTCCATAGGCCAGGGGCTGGCGACTAGCACCAAGGCGTAAATCCCGGTAAAAAGGGAAGGCATTGCCTTTGAAAAGTAAACACACACCACAGAGTAAACAAGCGGAAAGTAAAAACTAAACAAAGCAGAGTACGACTGAAAGTGCGGAAAGGTAAATGGGCCAGAATACAAACCCAAACTGAAAGTAAAGTACAACTCGAAAGGGAAAACAGCAACTGAAAAGTAAAAGCCGCTACTCCGAGCTGTCCACTGGAAATCCCACCTGAAGGGTGGGTACAGATAGCTCCTCTGCTCCACGGGTCCCGTCGTCCGCTCCGTGCACGTCCCGCCCAGTGGTCCACCTCCGGGTACCGTCCCGCTCTACAAGCCTCATCTAAGGTCAACGCTGTCCGTCGTCTGCAACCAACACAACGTAGTGCGGGCGAAGCCCGTGCAGGGGTGAGTATAAGCTACTCAGTAGGGACCCCGAGACCCCTGAAGGTCTCTCAAATCCACAAAGGATAAACCACGAAGAAAAGTACAATCACGAAGTAACAACCGACACTGCTTAGGTATATGCCCATACATATACCTAAGTCATCAATTAAAATACGCTCCAACCTCCGAGCCCAAGTACAACTCAGTCCACGCAGGAAAGTATACGTATTCCACATAGGAAAGCAAAACATAATCCACACAGGATTGCACAACACAATCCACACAGGAAAACAACAGGATTCAGCTCACACAGGTATACTTCTTCAAGGACGATAAAGATGATCACTGATCCATCTAAGTCGTCGGACCCACGAAGGATCGATAGGTAACTAACCCCCGCAAGGACCCACACAGGATCGGGCCCACACAGGACCTGTAGGCGCTGGCTCACACAGAACCGCTGAGCGCAAGGACCCACACAGGATCGGGCCCACACAGGACCTGTAGCACTGATCCACGTAGGATCGCTGAGTGCTGTAGTCGTCGTCGTCGAATCCACACAGGATCTCTGTACTGTCGTCGTCGAATCCACACAGGATCTCTGTACTGTCGTCGTCGCAGTCACAGTAGCAGTCGTAGCAGTAGAACAGTCGCAGCCAGCACTAGGGTTCCCGCACATAGCAAGCTCGTTCGGAGGGTCCGCTCCACGAGCCGAGAGGCTGATACATCAACTGTCACGAAGACCGAAGTTGATGTATCCAAAAGTTCCATATCGTCAACAGGAACTCAACGCAACAGACGGCGCGTCGAACGGACGCCCGGTCTGAGAGTTATTGGCATTTTCGTCTCCGGGGCCCGGTTGGTTTTTAAGGAAAAACCAACCCGACCGTACTCCACCTGTGTCCAAACCTCGGGCGGAGTATGCCAAAAGATCCGTCTCACTAAGAGGAACACAACGCGACTGACGGCGCGTCAATCGGACGTTCGTAGCTCAAGATATGAGCGTTTCCGCTCCGAAGGCCCGGTTGGTTTCGTGAACGAACCAACCCGGCCGAACTCAAAGTAATCCGAAACATTGAGTGCGATATACCGAAACGACCGTCTCGATCCAAGGATCGCGTTGCCGCTGACGGTTCGTCTATCGGAGGTCCGAGGCTCAAGTTATGGGCCAAAAACCAATTCTGGTTCGAAACGGGGGGGTCCGGGTCCGGGCCGACCCGGCCCGACCCCCCCCCCCCCCTGGGGCGGCGCGGCGGCGGCGCGGCGGCCGGCGGCGGCGGGCGGCGGCGGCGGCGCGGGGAGCCGCGGCGGCCGGGCGCCGCGAGGAGGCCGCGCACGCGGGGGGCTAAGCCCCCGCTTTTCATCTGGCGGCGCGGCATAGCCGCGCCGTTTTTTTAAAAAAAACGCCCCCCGCCACGTGGGGGGGCTTGCTGGAACGGAACCGGGGGGCCGGCTGCCCCCCCTCCTTCAAAAAAAAAAACCGCCCCCCTCTTAAAGAGGGGGGTTTTTATTAGGTGGCCGGGGGATTAATTTCCCCCGGTTTTTAAGCCTTCCGGCCGGCCAGCTGGCCGACCGGTTTTCTCAAACGGGACCGGAAATTCCGGTCCCCCCTTCGGCTTCCGACGCCGGCGGCCCGGCCGCCGGTCTTCTCTTCCGCCGCGGCCCGGAACCGGCCGCGGTCTCCTCGTCCCGCCGCGGCCCGGAAACGGACGCGGCGTTCGTCATCCGGCGCGGTGCGACGGCACCGCGCCCCTTCGCCGTGCTTTGATTCTTTTCAACGCGGCGCGACGGCGTCGCGTTCTTGAAGTTTCTACCCCGGCGTGGCGCAACGGCGCCGCGTAAAAATAAACGTACGGTAATCCGCGTGGTGCGACGGCACCACGCCACTTTGCTTCCACCGCAAGAATTAAACAAGAACGATGGAGGGGGGGTTCGGTCGTGTTCGTGCGGTCCGGCCCCCCTCGCGTTAACTATAACACTTAAATAAATTATTTCAAAGCCTCACGTAGACATGCGATCCACGAGCAAGAAATGGAATAATTAAAGAATTAAACAACAACCCCTACCTTGATATAAGGTTCGAAGATTGAGAACGTTCCGCGGAAGACGACGTCGCGGAGGTCGGGCGTCGCGGTCGTCGTTCGTCATATCCGTTGACGAAGAGTTATGCCCGAAGAGATACGTCGATGGCGAATCTTCGTATGCCGATGAAGAAGGTCCGAGGAGGGTGCGGCGTTCCCTCTTGTTGACACCGAGGACGAAGAAGAGAGGCGTCGTTCTTCGTCGGAGTTCGGGCGTTCTTCGTTCTTCGTCAGAGCTTGAAGATGAAGAAGAAGCTCTCCGAAAGCTCTCAAGGAGACAAACAAACAACCCATAATAAAATAAGATAACATCTTATTTTATTATTACAAAACACACAAGAATTTCAAAAGTTGAAATTCAAAAAGGCTTAACTCCCAAAATTAATTAAGTAACTTAAGTCAATTAATTAGGGGTTAAGTATGTTGAGAGAATTTGAAAAGATTAGGGATTCGTGTGGGCCCCACCACACTTAATCCTCCCAAGGGAGGTTAAGTGGGTGTGGGTCCCACTTCCAACCTCCTTTGATAGGTTTTAACTAGTTATAATAAAATTTTTCTTCACAATTTTATTTAACTCAAACTAAAAAAAACCCCAAAACATAACTTTCAACCCGCAACAAACGCAACTCCCGAAAAGGTCTCTTTAAGCGAATATCGGCGCTGCGAGTTCATCGGTGCCCTCAGATTTCAATTCCGAGCACCGGATCAAAAGTTAGGAATTTCCGCTCGTTCGTTCACTGAACGTACCCGAGCCAAACTTCGGAAAATAATTCCGGGCACTCCGGGCCTCGGAATCAGGTGCCGTCTGAAACCGCGCTCTTGTAAAATTCTAAAGAAAATTAAAAAAAATTTCCCTTGAATTTTACGGGTCTTTACATTACTCCCACCTTAGGGCTTTACGTCCCCGTAAAGATACATCAAAAACTAGGGAAACAAATGAGGGTATTGAGCACGCATCTGAGCCTCCCGCTCCCATGTGCTCTCCTGGATATTCCCGTGCTGCCATCTGATGCGCACAAGAGGAATCGATCGCCCACGCAGGACCCGCTCCTGTCGATCCTCTATCTCCACCGGGACCTCCGTAAAGGTCGCCCCATCGTCAACGTCAAGCTCCCCATGATCAATGATGTGCATCGGGTCGTGCACGTATCTCCTCAGCTGGGATACGTGGAAGACGTCGTGCACCTGGTGCAACTGAGGTGGTAGAGCCAGGCGATAAGCCACCTCGCCAATCCTGCTGAGAATCTGGAAAGGTCCGATGAAGCGCGGAGATAACTTGCCGCCTCGGCCAAATCTCCGAATACCACGTCGAGGTGAGACCCGCAAGAAGACGTGGTCGCCATCCTCGAACTCCAGTGGCCTCCGCCTCCTCTCAGCGTATGACTTCTGCCGGCTCTGAGCTGTCCTCATCCGCTCCTGGATGACCTGGACCTTCTCTGTCGTGGCCTGGACCATCTCCGGTCCCACCAGTGCTGACTCTCCGGGGTCTGTCCAGCACAAAGGAGATGTACAAGGTCGGCCGTACAATGCCTCGTACGGTGCCATCCCAATGGTGGAGTGGTAGCTGTTGTTGTACGCGAACTCCACCAAGGGTAGGTGGTCTTCCCAGCTACGACCAAAGTCGAGGACACATGCGCGGAGCATGTCCTCGAGAGTCTGAATGGTCCTCTCCGTCTGACCATCCGTCTGAGGGTGAAAGGCTGTTCTAAGACGTAGATGCGTCCCGAACGCCTCCTATAACCCCTTCCAAAGCCGGGAAGTAAAGCGGGCATCTCAATCAGAAACGATAGATGATGGCACGCCGTGGAGCCGCACAAACTCCTGAACGTAGAGACGTCCCAAGCTCTCCACTGAGCCCTGCTCTCTGATGGGTAAGAAGTGTGCCGACTTGGTGAGTCGGTCAACAATCACCCAGATGGAGTCGTGACCTCTGGAAGTGCGTGGAAGTCCAGTCACGAAGTCCATAGATATGCCGTCCCACTTCCACTCCGGAACCTCCAAGGGCTGTACCAAGCCTGCTGGTACCTGATGCTCTGCCTTCACCTGCTGACAGGTGAGGCATCGAGAAACGAACTCTGCTACAGCCTTCTTCATGCCCGGCCACCAGTGCTGTCGTCTGAGGTCCTGGTACATCTTCGCCACTCCAGGATGTACCGCCAAAGGAGAAGTGTTAAACTCTCTCAGCACTTCCTCTCGCAAAGCTACTGGTACCATGGTACGTCCTCTGAGAAGGATGTCGTGCTCTGCTCCAAGGGAGAAACCATCAGGTGCCTGTCCCGAGGATATCTGTGCACGCCGTGTCTCACAGTCAGCGTCCCCGCGCTGTGCCTCCCTGACTCGCTGCAGTAGTGGAGGAGTGACTGTGAGAGACTGAAGAAAGGCTGCTCCATCTCTATCCACGAAGGATATCTGCAAAGAGGCTAGCTGCTTCGTCGCCTCCTCAAGTAGCTGAATGCCCGTCCTCCTGCTGAGGGCATCGGATACTACATTCCCCTTCCCAGGAGTATAGACTATCTCAAAGTCATAGTCCTGGAGGAACTCGAGCCAACGTCGCTGTCTCAGGTTTAGGTCCTTCTGCGAGAAGATATACCTGAGACTCTGATGATCGGAAAAGACTGTAAAGCGCTCGCCCATCAGATAGTGTCGCCATGTCTTCAGAGCGAAGACCACTGCTGCTAACTCCAGGTCATGGGTAGCGTAGTTCTGCTCATGCGGCCTCAACTGTCGTGATCCATAGGCGATCACTGCCCGCTCCTGCATCAGAACACATCCGAGTCCGGTCCCTGATGCATCGCAGTAGACTACATACCCTACTCCCTCCTCAGGCAACCTCAAGATAGGTGCGCTAGTCAATCTCTGTCTCAGCTCCTGGAAGCTCTGCTGACATCTGTCTGACCACACGAAGGGTTTCCCCTTCTTCGTCAAAGCTGTGAGTGATGCCGCAACTCTGGAGAAGTTCGGCACAAATCTCCGATAGTATCCAGCTAGTCCCAAGAAACTCCGAACCTCAGTCACGCTCCTGGGTGGCTCCCATGCTAACACAGCCTCAATCTTCGCGGGATCCACAGAAACTCCCACCTCAGAGATAACGTGTCCCAAAAAGTGGACCTCACGTATCCAGAACTGGCACTTCGAGATCTTACCATAAAGCTGGTGCTCTCGGAGTGTGTCAAGAACAACTCGCAAGTGATAGGCGTGCTCCTTCTCTATCGTAGAGTAAATCAGAATGTCGTCGATGAAGACCACGACAAACCGATCGAGGTATGGATGAAAGATCCTGTTCATGAGAGCCATGAACACTGCTGGAGCATTGGTTACACCGAAAGGCATAACCAAGAACTCATAGTGGCCATACCGACATCTTAAGGCCATCTTCTGCACATCCTCGTCTCTGACTCTGAGCTGATGATAGCCTGACCTGAGGTCTATTTTCGAGAACCACCGTGCTCCCTTGAGCTGATCAAAGAGGTCATCAATCCTCGGTAGCGGATACTTGTTCCTCACTGTCACCTGGTTCAGGCGACGATAGTCAACACAAAGTCGCAAGCTCCCGTCCGCCTTCTTGGCGAACAATATCGGGGAAGCCCAGGGTGAAACATTGGGTCGGATGAACCCCTTGCCCTGCAAGTCCTCCAACTGTACCCGTAGCTCTCGAAGCTCGGCGGGGGCCATCCGATATGATGGAGTGGATATCGGGGCTGTCCCGGGGTACAAGTCAATATAAAAGTCTACCTCTCTGCGAGGAGGTAGCCCTGGAACATCGTCGGGAAAAACGTCCGCAAACTGATCCACCACTGCAGGAAAACCAGGACTCCGCACGTCAACTGCTCCAAGGATAAGGCTAGCCAACTGATGAGTGATGGGCTGTCCTCTCCTCCGCGGAAGTCCATCCTGTGCTGCTAAGGCTCCCTTCTCGCCGGTGAAGGTGAACCTGCTCCCGTCGGTGCGTACACATCGCACCTTGCGCCTAAAACAGTCAATCTGTGCATGGACCGTAGATAGCCAATCCATGCCCAAGATGACGTCCTAAGGCCTCGACGCTGCTACAAGAAGATCCCAGCCGAAGCTCTCGCCTCCTAGAGTAAGCTCACATTGCCGGCACCAGTGCGTAATCGTCGAGTCTGCTCCCGTAGGAGTCTCTAGCCGTAAGGATCGAGCCAACGGCTCTGTCGGAATCTCCGAGCTCCGAACAAGGGCAGCGGCTATGAAAGAATGACTCGCTCCTGTGTCTATAAGAACTGCAGCAAGGGTGGAATAGACACAAATAGTACCTCGAATCATCTCGGGTGCGCCGTGGTCGTAGGCCTCTGCTGCCTGGAGCTGTGCCTGTCGCTGCCCGCCAGCTCCCTGTGGTCGGGGTGGACCTCCTGGTGGTGGTGGTGGTAGAGCCTCAAAGCGTCGGCCACCACCAGCTGCTCGTCCAGCTCCTCTGCCTCGTCCGCCTCCTCCCTGCGGACCGCCACGGTTGACCCTCTGCCTCTGCCTCAGTGGTCCATCAACTGACTGCTGCTCCTCGGCACGGCGGGGTCGGGCAGTCACGAGCCATGTGGCCCTGCCCGCCGCACGAGTAGCACTGTCTGCCTCTCGTAAGACTGGCTCCGCGCTGTGTGCCCCGTACTGCTGAGCCAGTGCCCTGAGATCATCTGCCCGAAGGTCTGGTCTGTCTGGTCCCCTGAGTCATCCGTCGACTGCCTGCTGCGGATGACTCTGCCACGTGCCGCCCTGCGGTGGGTCGCTGTGCTGGTGTAGTCTCAGCAAGGAAGCTCTCGATCAGAAGGGCCCGCTCCAGTACTCCTGTCTGAGTCGGTATGCTAAGGGAGATCAGCGATGCCCTGATCTCGTGTCTCAAACCCTGCTCGAAGGTCCGGGCCCGGAAGAATGGGTCCCGTACCATGTCGGTCGAGTAGCGCAAGAGATCGGTAAATCTCGCCGAGTACTGAGCGACCGTCATGCTGCCCTGCCGCAGCTGTAGAAGCTCCTGGATACGCACCGCACGAAGGGTGGCTGGGACGAACTCCGAGCGGAAGAGGCTCTCAAAGTCCGTCCAAAGTAGAGATGCCTCATCGTGCACCTGGAGCATCAAGCTCCACCATCGTCCTGCTGCTGCGTGTAGTAGGCTCGCAGCGAGGATCACCATGAGGTCTGCTGGTGTCCTCACTAGCCTAAACACTCGAACCACTGCCTCCAGCCAGTCCTCTGCTGCCTGGGGATCCGTCTCCCCGCGAAACCTGGGCGGTCGCTGTCGCTGAAACTCATGCAGTGCGCTGAGGCGACGTGCATCGTCAGCGGCTGCTGCTGGAAGCATCGGGGAATCGGCGGGTAAAGCTACCGCCGGTGCCACTACTGGAAAAGGGCCCTGCACCGAGGCCTCGTCGCTCGGTGGGCTGTCGTCTCGCTCGACTCTCAGAACCCTAGCTGGCTGCCGTCGTGGGGACATCCTGAAAAGGAAACAGGTGCGCCACGGTCAGAACAGTATACCTGGTGAGCTGATATAAGTAATCACAAAGAAAACTTTGAAACACACACGCAATCAATGTTTTCGTGCATTAAGTCGGAAATCAGAAGTCAGGGTCCTGGTGTACGGATACGTCGGCCGCCGCACCAACACTGGACTCCCTGGACTGATATCCACACTCAATACGCTAAACATTATTGCTTCACATAGAAAAGATCAGAGTTCGCGGTAGAACCGAACTCCTTTGATACCAATTTGTCACGACCCGCCCTCGGGGTCCGTGCCGTGACTACCCCAAGCCCGCCTTCCATAGGCCAGGGGCTGGCGACTAGCACCAAGGCATAAATCCTTTAAAAAGGGAAGGCATTACCTTTGAAAAGTAAACACACACCACAGAGTAAACAAGCGGAAAGTAAAAACTAAACAAAGCAGAGTACGACTGAAAGTGCGGAAAGGTAAATGGACCAGAATACAAACCCAAACTGAAAGTAAAGTACAACTCGAAAGGGAAAACAGCAACTGAAAAGTAAAAGCCGCTACTCCGAGCTGTCCACTGGAAATCCCACCTGAAGGGTGGGTACAGATAGCTCCTCTGCTCCACGGGTCCCGTCGTCCGCTCCGTGCACGTCCCGCCCAGTGGTCCACCTCCGGGTACCGTCCCGCTCTACAAGCCTCAGCTAAGGTCAACGCTGTCCGTCGTCTGCAACCAACACAACGTAGTGCGGGCGAAGCCCGTGCAGGGGTGAGTATAAGCTACTCAGTAGGGACCCCGAGACCCCTGAAGGTCTCTCAAATCCACAAAGGATAAACCACGAAGAAAAGTACAATCACGAAGTAACAACCGACACTGCTTAGGTATATGCCCATACATATACCTAAGTCATCAATTAAAATACGCTCCAACCTCCGAGCCCAAGTACAACTCAGTCCATGCAGGAAAGTATACGTATTCCACATAGGAAAGCAAAACATAATCCACATAGGATTGCAAAACACAATCCACACAGGAAAACAACAGGATTCAGCTCACACAGGTATACTTCTTCAAGGACGATAAAGATGATCACTGATCCATCTAAGTCGTCGGACCCACGAAGGATCGATAGGTAACTAACCCTCGCAATGACCCACACAGGATCGGGCCCACACAGGACCTGTAGGCGCTGGCTCACACAGAACCGCTGAGCACAAGGACCCACACAGGATCGGGCCCACACAGGACCTGTAGCATTGATCCACATAGGATCGCTGAGTGCTGTAGTCGTCGTCGTCGAATCCACACAGGATCTCTGTACTGTCGTCGTCGAATCCACACAGGATCTCTGTACTGTCGTCGTCGTAGTCACAGTAGCAGTCGTAGCAGTAGAACAGTCGCAGCCAGCACTAGGGTTCCCGCACATAGCAAGCTCGTTCGGAGGGTCCGCTCCACGAGCCGAGAGGCTGATACATCAACTGTCACGAAGACCGAAGTTGATGTATCCAAAAGTTCCGTATCGTCAATAGGAACTCAACGCAACAGACGGCGCGTCGAACGGACGCCCGGTCTGAGAGTTATTGGCATTTTCGTCTCCGGGGCCCGGTTGGTTTTTAAGGCAAAACCAACCCGACCGTACTCCACCTGTGTCCAAACCTCGGGCGGAGTATGCCAAAAGATCCGTCTCACTAAGAGGAACACAACGCGACTGACGGCGCGTCAATCGGACGTTCATAGCTCAAGATATGAGCGTTTCCGCTCCGAAGGCCTGGTTGGTTTCGTGAACGAACCAACCCGGCCGAACTCAAAGTAATCCGAAACCTTGAGTGCGATATTCCGAAATGACCATCTCGATCCAAGGATCGCGTTTCCGCTGACGGTTCGTCGATCGGAGGTCCGAGGCTCAAGTTATGGGCCAAAAACCAATTCTGGTTCGAAACGGGGGGGTCCGGGTCCGGGCCGACCCGGCCCGACCCCCCCCCTGGGGCGGCGCGGTGGCGCGGCGGCGCGGGGAGCCGCGGCGGCCTGGCGCCGCGAGGAGGCTGCGCACGCGGGGGGCTAAGCCCCTGCTTTTCATCTGGCGGCGCAGCATAGCCGCGCCGTTTTTTAAAAAAAACGCCCCCGCCACGTGGGGGGGCTTGCTGGAACGGAACCGGGGGGCCGGCTGCCCCCCCTCCTTCAAAAAAAAACCACCCCCCTCTTAAAGAGGGGGGTTTTTATTAGGTGGCCGGGGGATTAATTTCCCCCGGTTTTTAAGCCTTCCGGCCGGCCAGCTGGCCGGCCGGTTTTCTCAAACGGGACCGGAAATTCCGGTCCCCCCTTCGGCTTCCGACGCCGGCGGCCCGGCCGCCGGTCTTCTCTTCCGCCGCGGCCCGGAACCGGCCGTGGTCTCCTCGTCCCGCCGCGGCCCGGAACCAGCCGCGGCATTCGTCATCCGGCGCGGTGCGACGGCACCGCGCCCCTTCGCCGTGCTTTGATTCTTTTCAACGCGGCGCGACGGCGTCGCGTTCTTGAAGTTTCTACCCTGGCGTGGCGCGACGGCGCCGCGTAAAAATAAACGTACGGTAATCCGCGTGGTGCGACGGCACCACGCCACTTTGCTTCCACCGCAAGAATTAAACAAGAACGATGGAGGGGGGGTTCGGCCGTGTTCGTGCGGTCCGGCCCCCCTCGCGTTAACTATAACACTTAAATAAATTATTTCAAAGCCTCACGTAGACATGCGATCCACGAGCAAGAAATGGAATAATTAAAGAATTAAACAACAACCCCTACCTTGATATAAGGTTCGAAGATTGAGAACGTTCCGCGGAAGACGACGTCGCGGAGGTCGGGCGTCGCGGTCGTCGTTCGTCAAATCCGTTGACGAAGAGTTATGCCCGAAGAGATACGTCGATGGCGAATCTTCGTATGCCGACGAAGAAGGTCCGAGGAGGGTGCGGCGTTCCCTCTTGTTGACACCGAGGACGAAGAAGAGAGGCGTCGTTCTTCGTCGGAGTTTGGGCGTTCTTCGTTCTTCGTCAGAGCTTGAAGATGAAGAAGAAGATCTCCAAAAGCTCTCAAGGAGACAAACAAACAACCCATAATAAAATAAGATAACATCTTATTTTATTATTACAAAACACACAAGAATTTCAAAAGTTGAAATTCAAAAAGGCTTAACTCCCAAAATTAATTAAGTAACTTAAGTCAATTAATTAGGGGTTAAGTATGTTGAGAGAATTTGAAAAGATTAGGGATTCGTGTGGGCCCCACCACACTTAATCCTCCCAAGGGAGGTTAAGTGGGTGTGGGTCCCACTTCCAACCTCCTTTGATAGGTTTTAACTAGTTATAATAAAATTGTTCTTCACAATTTTATTTAACTCAAACTAAAAAAAACCCCCAAAACTTAACTTTCAACCCGCAACAAACGCAACTCCCGAAAAGGTCTCTTTAAGCGAATATCGGCGCTGCGAGTTCATCGGTGCCCTCAGATTTCAATTCCGAGCACCGGATCAAAAGTTAGGAATTTCCGCTCGTTCGTTCACTGAACGTACCCGAGCCAAACTTCGGAAAATAATTCCGGGCACTCCGGGCCTCGGAATCAGGTGCCGTCTGAAACCGCGCTCTTGTAAAATTCTAAAGAAAATTAAGAAAAAATTTCCCTTGAATTTTACAGGTCTTTACATATAATTGGAGGAAAAACGTAAATATTTATAGGTAGTGGTTGAGGTCATCAATCATAAACAAGTATAAAATTGTGGTCCTTAAACTCATCAATCTATGATGATTTGAAGTACCATCGGTTCAACAAAATATAGGGTATTGGGATCACAGATTTTTGACATTTCAAAATATCTTAGTTGAAATCCCACATCGAAAAATGAATTAATGAGGCCTTTATTTAAAATAAAGAGTGGAAAGTATGAAGATTACCGAAAATAACACATACTAGGGTTCCATGTAGGAAAATATGGATATGGAGGAGAAATCTAACCATCAATTATCTGATGGAGAGTGGTAGAGAACATGGCTATGAAAAGGCCAACAATCCCAAAGCCATAAATTAGTGATGATTTAAGGTACCATCTAGGAAAACATTTTTTTTAAAAAGTTACATTACATAAGGAAGAGGAATTCATTTATGATATTGACTAAGAACATTATGAGATATACTTAAATTTTAAGTAGATTTTCATTCTTTAATAAATTTCCACCACTAACTCAATTTTTTTAAACGATGAGTATTCAAGAAGACTTGGTCACACTGGAAGAGCTAGAATAAACTTCTATAGAATCACATGATCCATGCAGGATAAACCATATATTTACATTGTCTTTGAAGATTAATCAAAACCAAAATGGTTAGTGAATGATCTAATGATCCCCCAAAAGGATAGTCATTGAGATAAATATGCACTAATCTTAATTTCTAAAATTAAACCAACAATACCCCAAAGTTAAATAGATACCATTCAATAACCAATTTTCCTTAAAATCCTTTAATATAATCCAAACTAATATTGAAACCCAAAACATAGAAGAATTTGATTATGTAGTCTCCCATGTTACATTGTATCTCCAAATGACGTCAAATACTCTTAAAGTCACATACTTAAAAGTAATTAACATCATCACATATTCTCTGTTATAGGTTAATCATTTCCATAAATAACCCAAATCACTATAAATCAACAATAAAAATGTAGATAAAAATCCACCGTTACTCTACAAATGAAACCTCATTGTATTCTATTTTCCTTGGGCATATAGTGTTCCTAACAAAACGAACATCTTCCAAAATAACATTTATCACTTAATCACCAAATCATTTTCCTATACCAAGGGTATTCATTTGATAAGACATAAGAACCCAAATCATCTTATTATTGATCAATAAAATCATTTAACAAAAAAAAATAGTCATACTAACCAGGGACTTCACGTAGTCCAGTGGTAGGCGATAAATCCCAATCGCACTTTGGTTGTCGGTTCGATTCCCACAGCTTTGTCCGACGCGACGGGTTGTCACACGGTCTACGTGTTGTCCTTTTTCAAAAACTATATTCTATAATATTACCAAATTGAGATAAATTTTTCAAAATAACATAATTTAACCACAAATGTTATATCATACTTTTCATTTTCATCCCAAATTATAATAACTTATCATTTTCTCAAACCCCAATGATCATATAAAACCAAATGGTTATTTATACCTATATCCACAAGAGAAGAGACAATTATTCCTCAAATATCATTCTCACATGGCAAATTGAGGGGTTACAAATACAAGAGAAAATTATTCCAAAGTAAACCCATCAACAAGGAGTGCTAATACTTTTTAAATTTTTCTCCAACCATTTATTTCCGCATAGCTTCTTCTTTGAGCAAGAAAATATCCTATAAAATAGGACATTCACTCGGGTAATGGCCAGGTCCCCTACATTTACGGCAAATGACTGTAAATGGACTCTTGGGACCATTTTTATCTTCCTCCATAGTACTCTTCATTTTTCTTTGGCAATTCTTCACTTTATGTCCTTCCTTCCCGCACGTAAAACATTTCGTAGTCCCATTGAGACACTTTCCTGGGTGTCTCTTTCCACAATTCCTGCATGATGAAAATTGAGGTTTCTTTTCTCCATGGTCTCCATTGCTGGAGATCTTATCATTTATCACCTTTCTCTTCCTTGTTGAGTCTGGGAGTTGGTTAATATATATGTTGTTGATCATATTTTTGGAAAACTGATTTGGCATAAAGACGATATCTTTTACGCCTATCAACATTCCATTTTGTTGCTCATTTCCACCACCGTTCCCACCTTGTACATCATTCTCAAAGTCACTATGACTTCCTTGGAATCCAGCCATTGACTAAAACCAGAAAGCATTGTGTGAGTAATAGTAGTCGTAAAATCATTTAGAGATTAAAATGTCACCATATTCTCAATTTGAAACATATTAGGATTAACCAAGGTCATTTACTCTCATCTTATGTATATATTACTTAAATCGGTTTGTAAAGAAAATGTAAATTATCCTAAGCATATCCCCCGGGAGTGTCGTAACCAAGAGTGCAGCAAGGCCCGTTGTCGTGCACCAGTTCCCGTTCGAGTCTAGCTCAAAGCGGTGTTTTCGGGTTTTACCCCTAGGTACATCTGTGCCAGAGCCGCCTCTACCTGCTCGTATCCAGACAGGGATGTATTACTCGGAAAACTCACAAAATCTCTTCAATACCAAAATTCTAGGAAGTTCTTTTATACTAATCCTCAATGTTCATCTTAGGTCTACGTGCTCTAATCAGAGTTTATCTAAATCTAGATACCAAGGTTTGTACTAAACTTCCTCTGATACCAACTGTAACGCCCCGACCCTAGTTACCCAGAGTCGGTGCATTATTACATAACATTGGCATGATCATGAGAAAGATCAAGTCTCGAAAGACCGATTAGTTTAGTAGCCTTGGAATAACTAGATACATCCATAAATTTTTACATTACATCATAAAAAAAACATCTTGTCTTCATATCCCCTCATACTATCCCTGCAGGTCATTCATAAATTACTTCTTCATAATCCTGAAAAAAAAATAAAACATTGAAAGGGGTGAGCTCGGATGCTCAGTAAGGATAACATTATAGCAGAAGCTTTCATAAATAAGCATAAACACTTAAGGCAATTTATAACTAAAACAAAAGCCTTTGAAACTTGAACTTCAACATAAAATGGCAAAGGTAAAATTAAATAATGCCATTTAACTACTCACATGGATATTCTACTAGTCGAATGATCACATGCAATATCAATAACCACTTTCATAATGATGGAATGCATAATGCCTGACTATCATAACCACATAGCCAAGGCCTCGTGCCAAGACTACAAATAAGATTTTGCCAAGGCCTTGTGCCAAGACACTAGTTTGTCTCATGAGACCTACCGATGCATCGAGGAGCTATAGCGGGCTCCACCCATCACTTATTAAGTCCAATGCATTCCTCATATGAATAGGTTTAAGCATAAAATAAACATTCGTATTAAAACTAGCATACGAAATGTCAATACTTTAACCACAAACCATGAATGGTATAAAAATAGAACATCCACAGTCAAATATAATTCATTTGATACAATATGGAAGATTGTATTGTATCACATTAACCTCAATCATGAATAATGAATAATCATCAAAACTATTTGAGAGAAATATCCCCCTTTTCTTGAAAACATTTAAAAGTCACACTATTTGTCAAGAAGCCATTTAAAAATAGATTTTTGAATCAAAGTGTCCCATACCACTTTGAATCCTTTTAAAAGGATTTTTAATTTCTAAACTTTAATGTCCATATAAATAAATCCTTAAAACCATTTTTAAAACATGGACATTAATGATAATGATTTAGATGAATAAGTCTTTAAAACATTTAAAAATGGTATTTTAGTTAGAGATTCTAACCAAAAGAGAGACACTTGAATGAAAATAATTGAGGTAATCAAAACTTTGTAATATCATGAGAATAAAGGGAATTCATGATATACTATGTCAAAGTACATTATATACACCACATAAAAGTGATTTGGTGTATATCAACAAAGAAGTCTCAATGGAATGTAAGTTGAGATGAAATCTCTCATAAAGGCCATATCCTTAGGTTAAGGATAAATAAACAACATAATTATGTGTGAAAAATATAAATACACTAAATATGATTGGATATTCAGTGTAAAACAATCAAATTATATTCACACATATTCCTGTAAAAACAACACCAACGAATTGGATGTTTAACTCAACAAATGGTGAAAGAGTTAAAATTACTCTTATCAAATTCATATCAATGACTTGAGAATTTTCAATGGAGTGATTATGTGTATCAAAAGTATATCCACAGGAAGGGGAGTGGAAATTATGACATAATCAAATGAATAGTGATTCCACACATAATCTTGGGGTAATATAATCAATGAAATATGCGTAAAGCCAAATGAGTGGAAATTGAAATCTCAAATTCCCTTATTGATTAGGTAACTTAAGAAACAAACACCCATGAAAGAAAGATCATACCATGATGATGTAAATACCCATAAAATAAAGTATATTACACAATGAATACAATCATGGGTAGTACACATACACCACATGCAATAATTAAGTGGTGATCAATGGAATTCTCACGGAATTAAAAGTGAGACAAGAAACCCCTTACCACGTTAATCAACTGAGTCGCATGGCCAAAAGTTAATAACCACCAAATGATTTACAGAATAAAATGAATATAAAGTGAATCATGAAAATATATATCAAATGGAAGTACACAATACACCACTTTCAATAATTTAGTAGCGAATAATGGAAATCTCACGGAATTGAAAGTGAGATAAGAGAATCCCTTACTTTGTACTTTTTCCTTGGTCGATGGTAGGTTTACCTCCTGTATAATGGTGAAATAATTGTTATTGAATAATACAAGAATCAGTTACTTTAATATGATATCATATATGATCTTTTAACATTTATTTGTTAATAATATCTTAGAATTATCGTCATTTCAGGTGTTAACGGGTTCATTTTACTTTATATTCTTTGTTATGTGAGCCATATTAGTTATTAATGGGATGTATATTATTCATATCCAGAATGATATCAAGTCCTTAGATACTATTTTTAAATCATCAAATTATAATTATACTTGAATGGATATGATGGATAATGAATCTCATCGCGTTCGTGGAGACGGTAGTCCGTACGTACGCACGAATGCTACTTCCATTTAATTTTTATTTTAAAAGAATCGAATCCAAATGATACATAGGTATATTACTATTCCAGTAAAATATAATATTTTATATATGTTACTTAAGTTCATTAACACCATCCTTTATACGTTCCATGTGTGGTATGAACGAGTCATATCATTTTAAGGGGGCGGTAGTCCGCACTTCCTCAAATGAAATTATCGTATGTATATACAACATGAAACGAATAATTGTATGGAATTACAGAATCTTATATATAAAATATATATCATTAATATCATATTTAATTACAGTGCCATCCTAATGGCCACCATGAGAGGCGGTAAGATGTATTTGAACAATCATCGTTTCGTGAGGCGTTAGTTTTCCATCCACAGAAACATTATGTTCATCATCCATTAGATGGATTTGTGTGTATGTGTAGTTTTAATCCTTCTTATAACAACATCCTAGTATATTGAGGATACTGGTGTTGTTACAAAAGAAAGGAAATAAAAAGAGTTTGGGGGTTGGAGAAGCAAAATAAATGAAAATAATTTAAGAGAAATCGTTACCTTTAATTTAGGTAACTCACTTTGGTTGGAACCAAAGGACTTCTTGAAATGCTTTCTGCCTAAGGGGAAGCTTCAAGGAGGAGGAGAGGGATGTGGGGAGCTTAGTTGGGTAGAGTTTGGACGAGCCAAGTGGCTTGGGAGGTGTGAGGAATGAGTAGAAGTGGTCTCCTTTTATAAGGGAGAGGAGGGGCTCTTTAGGAAAGAGTGAAAGTATTACTTTATAATATAATTATATTCGGTTTATAATGGTCCAAAAATCATTGAGGTCGAAGATAAGATGACTCATATTCTAAATAACATCAACCAATAAGAATTGGACAGGTTTTAGATAATATTTTAATCATTATAATCTTATTTATTTAAATGATTTATTAATGAGGTAAACATTGCATCATTATTGTGTCATTAATAATTTAAATTATTTTATGTCTAAAAATTATAAATAAAATATCATTATGTAGGAAATCTTTTTAGATTTATAATGAATATTTATAATCGAAAATCCAACATGTATAACCCTATGTAAAAATTGTTCTTTTAAAAGATGTAAGCTTATGCCATTTTTGTATTCATTTTAACTTAATTAAAATAAAGTGTCATTATCACTTACAAGTGGATCAATGGGGTCCCAAAATTGACCCAAAGATGCCCATGGTCGACCATGTATCAACCAATAGGGTTAAGACACGTTTTAGGGTAATTTAGTATTATTATAATATTATTTTTTAACCCTTATTTACCGGATTTACCCTTAACCATGGTAAATAAAATATTTACCGCAGTAATTATTCAAAATGTCTAAAAATAAAAGTTACCTATTTACACAATTTTAACATCCTGATTCCAAATATGGAATCCATTTTTCTAAATTCAAAACACAGAAGTGGCAGAAATTAATTTAAAATTAATTCCCGCTGTCAAAACAAAAAGCGTGTTTTTAAGAGATAATAACTATCAAAAGATTGACATTTGTTTATGTTCGGTTTAATTGTAAAATTATGTCCAATGACCAAAATTATATTAAATGGTAAAAATATATTCTAAATATACTTTAAAACCACTCAAATTCATAATTTATCACTATTAATTATTTTGATTAAAAAAGTTGTTTTTAATTAAAATTTAGTAATTTTTACTATTCATCAAAATATGAAAGTTATCCGAAATGTACCAAAATTCCACCTTAGGCTAAATTTGATATTCCGAATCCAAAAATGAAGTCCATTTTGAAATATAAAATATATATAATTTCAAAAAATTAAGTATTACTATTCATAACGATTAGTTTGATCGGTTGTGGTGTGTGTTAAAACTCGAAGTTGCGTACAACACACGCTACTGTTTTATTCAAAGGAAAGCGTACCGTGGAAGCTTGGGATGTTTTATTTTAAATTTTTTGATGTCCCCATTTAGTCAATAAGTTTAAAATATTTTATTTAAAAAGGGTTCACTATTAAAAGTTGGTAAAACTACAATACTGAAGATGAATTTTTTCTTACATTATGTCTAAGAAACTCATAATATGGATTCTAAAATTATAAGGATTATATAAAGTTTAAAATTTAGTTAATACTATTCATAACCTTTTTTGAACGACTTGTTTGGTAAGTCATGGTGCGCTTGAAATCGGTGTTGTGTGTAGTGCAGGTTATTGAATTATTTTGAAGAAATAACACACTATGAAATCTTGGGGTGTTACATATTGCTCAAATGTTTTGAGTCATAAACCACAACCAGACACATTATCAACATGATTCATGTAAAGCTATTACATCTGCATGATTTTAAGATAGTGTAATGATTTTCTACTTTTTTGATCACTAAGATATGAAAAAAACTATCACTCTGAACACATAAATAGTTTGTGATATCAAATTATGTGGATCAAAAAAATAACTTGTATCTTCAAAACCGACTATCTTGTACTTTGATTGGTTAGAATAAAATAAATTCCAATAAATAGTGCCAAAAAGGTAACAAAAATATGCTTAATTATATTCATATGTATTTTTGTTGAGGTTGAACTAAAAATTTCTAATAAATTGGTAGTAAAAGATATATCAAAATTGGTACAGTTATTAAAATACATAATCTTTTCGATGATATTAAGATATGGTATATCAGGACCAACTAACTCTTCATTTTATTTACAATATTGAAATTGATCTTTTATGATATTTAAATACTAAAAAACCATTGTATTACATAAAGTATTATCATTATCTATATTAAATCATTTTAATACCTTTTTAGTGTAATTTGAATAATTAAAAAATATACCACTTAGCATATACTCAATTTTTAATCAAATACAATACTTGGTTTCTTCCATGTCTTTTAGATCAAATTCATCCTTTAAGTTTCTCATTTTTTCATTGTTCTCTTCTAGAGTTTTGATGACATTTAAATCATCGACATAAACAACAATGATTTTTTTATCCAGATATTGTTTTCTTAATAAAAACACATGTGTATATGGGGTCATTTACATACCCTTTATTTAAAAAATATATGCTCAAATTATTATTCCTTATACACCAAGATTTATTTAATCCATAAAAGGATTTATAAAATTTAATTGAAAATAGGTCTTTGAGTTTTTATTTCAGTACTTCAGGTATATTGAATCCTTTTAAGATTCTCATATATATACCACTATCAAGTGACCCATATAAATAATCTTTAAAGAAATCCTCAAGATTTATATTATCATTTTTAGATACTAAAATTTTGATTAGATATCAAAAAGTAATAGCATCCATTAGAGGATAATATGTCTCCTCATAATCAATTATGAGTCTTTGATAAAAAATGTGCGACAAGAAGATAATTGTATCGCATAATATCATTTTTCTCATTAAGTTTGTACACAAAACCCTATTGATATCCTACAAGATTCAAAAATTCTCATGTGAGCATGACGTGTCCAATGACCCTTCTCCCCTTAAGTGAATTTAATTCAACCTACATTGCATATTTACATTTATTCCAATTAGGTAATTTTTGAAATTATATAACATTCCTTGGTTCGGGATATCCATTTTCTATATCGTATGACATATTTTAAGAAAAAATTAAATCAATATTTTCCAAATTACATTGATTTCATATATCACTTATAGTGGAGTAACTAAGAGAGATTTCATTATTACAAAAATCTTTAGGATTTTATATATCTTGTGAGTTATTTTTATGATTCTCATCATGTGTTTCTTTAAGAAAACTTATATTTTGTATTTCTTTTGGAACACACACCTCTATAATGGTCTATTCACTTATACTTATTCTTTTTATTTTTCAAGGACTTAAATCCTTATACCCTATTGGTCTTCCATGCTTCAAGAATTATTTTTAAATTTCTATAAAAAAATTTATGTAATTGTGTACTCAGGACAACAATTCTAGACTATGAATTTATAGCTGGAATGTGTGATTTAGTCATGACCATTGAATCAGTAAATGTATCAGGAAACTGATTTTACTATTATTGAAAATATATAATCTTTTTCACTTCTATATTACACTAAGGGGTGGGAGGATTGAGGAAATATAATTTTTAAGAATTCTAAGATATCTTCTCTATTTATTTCTTTTCTTAACCTAATGATTGAAATAATTCCTCATTGATGTGAAAATCAAGAAAACACAATATAAATAAATCACTGGATTATTGATAAAAATATCTGATGATGGATTGGGATTTATATCCATTAGATATTACCAAAATCTTTTGAGGTCCCATTTTTGTATATTGTGTGGGATTAATTAGTACATATAATTCACAACTGAAGATTCTCAAATGGGAGATGTGAGGTTCTTGGCCAAATTCCAATTAGAGTAGAGATTCTTTATAATATGAAGTTGGTCTGATGCCTATTAATGATGAGGCACAAAATATTTCATGGAACCATATAGATATAAATATATTAGTTCTCTTTATTAATGGTCTAGCAATATGTTGTAGGAATTTTGTCAGTGAATCAACTAAATTATTTTTGTATGCACATGGGAAACTGGTTTCTCCATAGAATTCCCCATTTTTATATAATGATAATTTAAATATTGAGAGGTAAATTATCCAATATTATGGAGCCTTGATTTCTTGATGACATAATTATGTAATTCTGCTCTAAATTATATTATTTTAGAAAGTAGTTGTGAATAGTAAATATTACATACTGATAGAAAATCGAAATGTAACTATATGCAAGATACATTGATTAATACCATAAAATATTTAAATTTCCCACATGATGGATGAATTTTTCCACATATAGCCCCTTTAATACATTCAAGAAAGGATTTAATTTCATCCATAAATTTAGCTATAGATGGTCTCAAAATTTTCTTTCTAAGTGAACAAGCCTCACATAAATTATTTCTTAGTGGAGAGATATTCTGGACCTTTATTGAAGGTCAATGAAAAATTTTAATTACATTTCAAATCATTATTAAACTAGGCTTACCCAATTGGTCATGCCTTAATTAATGATTTTTGGTTCATTCTTCACTTCCATATTTGTTTCAATTGTACTTATATATGTATAATACAATCTATGTGATAATTTTTGTAGTTTTTTTAGTACATTAATCTTATTGAATTTATTAATGGTAATGTATATATACTTTTAATTTATCCCAGATATAGTTTTGGAATCATAATCATGCTATTTATCATCGTAACATAACATATTTCTTTTGTACTTTAGGGAAAAAACACATACCTTATAAAGAACATTATCAGATTAATTAAATAAAAAATCACTTTAGTAGTCCCTTCTATCAGATATATAAGAACTTTTATAATATTCACAATTTGTCTAGTCGGTTTAAGATTAGAAAAATACATTTTTTAGAATTTTGTACGTTTTTCTGCTATTTTTTATGTAAATATTTGTTCTGTTTATGTAGTCTATTTTAATGATTCAAAGAAAATACAATAATATTATAAGAAACAGTTTATGAAATTCAAATAATACAACATTAAAAATATAAATCATATAAAAAAAAATCTATATCACATATAATAACTATTTTAATTTTTCTCAATTGTTTCTAGCTATCATCTCATCAAATTCACAAGTAAAATCACCAACTTTGAGGTATTTGAAATCATCATTTTATGGTTCTTGATTCTTATTAAAATTCACCTCCTTTTTCCCTTTATAGGATTTCATAGTAATGTTTGAATTGTTATTATTTCTTCTAAGAGAAACTTCATAGATCTTACAATTATTCTTTGGGTCCATAAAACTTGGGACAAATGTACCTTAAAAACACACCTATATTATAATTCTTCAAGATTCATCAGAGTGTATTCACTGATATTTCATTGATTATGATATTCAGTTCGAGCAAGCCTATGGTTATGACCACATCCTTGACCATTGATGCCACCAAAACAAGATCTTCCATGAGAATAATGTTTTCATCCTCTTCTATGATTAATTTCATGGAATATACCATTCGATTTATGAAATCTTATTGTTGAAATATTAGTTTGAGAATAATTTTTTTTAATCAAAATATCTCAATTTTTTCTTCTGAATTTGATTATGATACGATATTAGAATATTTTATATAACATTGAATGTGATATTAGTATTGTAGGGTGATATGAGATGCATGAAATATTGTATATTTATTTTCAATCATATCATTATACATAATCCCAATACTCCATTAATTCAGCTGAGACACAATTATATGAATAGAATAATTGTAATCAATAACCCTTTTATACCATTGGAAGTGTAACTTATTATATTAACCACAAGTCGTTGGAAGAAAAAACTACTTATGATGATCATACATCTCATTCGAAATTTTCCAAAGTATAAATGGATCTATTTCTATGTGGTATTCACATTTCAAACCCACATCAAGATATATTCTATGGAATATAATCTTCTTTTATTTATTTGATACGGTTTGTGAATTATTTTATTTATTCATTTTTGTGAGATCCATAAATTCGATATGAATTTAAACATCAATCATTCACAACATGAAATTAGTTTTGGTAATATCAGGAGTCGTGAATTTGAATTTTGAGAGATTTTACATGATAATAACTAGGAGAGATAGAGATAGAAAAAATTATTATTATTTAAAATAAGAATATAATGATAATTTAAATTTAGGTCAAATAAAATAAAATAGTATCAACAACATTAAAATTAGGTTAATATTATTATTTAATATTTTATTACATATCCCACCTTAATTGGAAAATAAATCTTTCACGTGGGGGATTGATATTAATAAATCAATACATCATATTAATCATTTAAAACATTATTTCATGTATTGATTTATAAATTAGACCATCCAATTTGGTGGTAAAATATAAAATGAATAAAACCCTTCAAGAAGGTGAAAAACTAAAATTTGTGGATGTAATTAAATAAAAAACATAAACCATCCAATCTGGAAGAAAATAAATGAAATTATATAAATATTTAGAATATTACAACTATTTAGTGAAAATAAGGTTTAATATGAAAATAATAAATAATTAGAACTATCTAACGAGATGGTGAGAAAAATATTTAAAATAAAAACATACCTTTATCTCTTTTTGAGAATTAATGTTGATAACATGTTATGAAAATGATGAATAAAATAGAGAGAAATTGAGTTTCAAGAAAGAGAAGAATGTGGAAGTGATAGAGACAGAACTTTTATTCCGAAATTTGCACAATATTATATCTCTCAATCATATATTAGAAACCAAATGGGTTTCACTTCCCATTTAGAGGTAGTGATATGGCAGGTGGATGAAGGGATTTGTGGGAATGAGCATCCTACCCCTGTTAAAATTTGCAACAGCATTCAGTAGATGCCTAATTTTTTTCTAATTTTACATGGAACATGAATTTTCTTCCTGAAAAAACAAACATGATATAATCACATATGAAAAAATTATATTTTCATAAAAACTACATATTATCAGAAATTTAGAATGAATTTTCGAACTAAAAATAAATTATGACTCAACATTTCAATTCAAATAATTTTAAAAATATATATATTTAAATTTTTACAATTAAACTTCCAGACTAACAAATGAATTTTCAAAGAATATAAAGAACAAAAATGCATTTTAAGAATAATGTACTAAAATAGATATCAAATGTGGACATGTAGTTTATATATGTGTTTTTCAAAAATTAATCCAAAAAATCCTTTATTCACCTATAAATTCAAAAATCAAGTTAAATGATATTTCTCTATATTTTTTGCATTAAAATGGGATTATTTTCAATTAAATCTAAATCAAGTTGTAAAAAAAATCATGAGTTATCAGTCTGTGATTTTTTAATCATCTATGGGACCTTCTAAACCAATATATATATATATTAAATAATATATTAGGAATTGGTTGGTTAACACAAATAAAAATGTAATATCAAATGTTATAAGTGGTTATTTTCAATTTCTTCTCCTGACAATGTTCAATATTCTATTTTTAGAGAATGGGAATTTCAGGTGAGCTGATTTGAACTAGGTTGTGGAGAGTAATGGGAGAGTTCAATGATTTTACTGGTGAGATGGAGTCCTTATATAGAGTTATTTCATCACTAGTTCTGTTTAATGATCAAGAAAAACCATTTGGAGAAGGATTATATGATTCTCCTTGTGGATGGATACTGGTGCATTTGGAAGGAACACAACCAGTAATGCTAAAATATCCCATCTCTATCTAGAACTTCTTTTGTAGAGAGGGAAAGATACCTCTCCTGTGAACTCATGAGTCTTATGAATCACTAGGAGGAGGCTCCCTCTTTCAGAGGATACATGAAAATAAGGATCCCAAATGATCTGCCTAGATCTGTTTACATGGGGAATTGGGTGTGTTGGTCTCCCCCCAAGTCTTAAAACTTAACACTAATTGAGCTTGAAGGTAGGGGGACATGTAGGGGGGTCAGTGACTCAACTAGTTTTGTGTTGTTTTCCTTTGGTTCATTCTTTAGGGTTGGAGACTCCTTAAATATGGAATATAAGGACATTATTAATGGAATTAAATTATGCCACTCAATAAAAATATCTTTAACTATAGTTGAGATAGTCTCAAAAATCATTTTAAGCTCTCTTAAATGTATTTCTTCTTATCCTTGGAAAATCATCCACGTGATTCATAAGTTTAGGGCCCTTATATTCAATGGAACTATGGTCCACTACATGTGGCATGAGGGAAAATGTTTGTCTAACTTCATGGATTATAAGGCTTCCCAGGACCACACCATAATGAGGGTTTTTACCTTTGGTTACCTTCCCTTATGAGGTGTTGAAATTATTCTCATGGATTCCCATAGTATTTATTGCTATATACCCCATTGATGGTTTGTTCTCTTTTACCCTTTTTAGTAAATTTTCAGATTTATTTTGAAAAACACAATTGTATTGTTTTAAGGATATATTGGAGAAATATCTCTCTGATGGTGTGTTTGGTAACACTGTGACTACAATAACCCAGGTTCAATGATTATTTTATTACATTGGCACAAGATACATGAGATCTCATCATAAAATATCAAATATTTTTTTACTCTTATGAGACTAGATTCAAATGTGATTCTCATAATTCATTTGAAAACATGAAATATAATAGAAAATTATTGTGAGAACATTATTATTTCTTCAAGAATATCCTTTAAATCATCCATAGAATCCTTACTGAAAACATGAGGAAAATAAAATATAAACAAGTGTGAGCTCAAATTCCGGATAAGGGAAAACATAAAATATAATCTATCATAAATAAGTTAAGCATGAATAGTATGAAAAGGATAAAATAATAATTTAATACATCATATTACTAATATCATAAAAGGAAAATATATCCATGGATGAAATAACTATATAAATAATGACCTGGATAATAATAATCAGTTTCATAATGATAGACTGCATAATTTTATACATTATAATACTTATCACCAAGACCTTATGCTAATAAATAATACAAAACAGGTACATCACATGCCAAATACACAAATTAGTTTGTCTCATGAGACCTAAAAATGCATCGATGGGATATAATGGGTCCCACCAATCACTTACTAAGTCCAAATAATTCACTATATGAACTAAATTAATAATAATTCAATACCCAATCCGTATAAACATTTATATTGAAAAATTAGAATATGAAATATTAATATTTTCCAAAGTACATAAGTAGAGAAAAAATAATAATAATCCATCTAGAGTAATATAGTGGATGATATTATTATATTATATACCAATGAAATCATATTATTCATCGAAGGATGTTTTTATAGATGAAAATACTTTTAAATGACCACTAAAACATTTCTTGAAGAAATATGCCCATTATATTTTGAAACACTCATTTAAAAGTAAAAAATTCAAAATATTAGAAAAATATTATTTAAAAATAACCTTTAAAAATTGTAATTAAATTAAAAACTCAAATAATTGTCATGATTTTGGTGAAATTTGTTCGTGTAGTAAACATTAAATCTAAGACTTCATTCAATCCTTTGGTAAAAAAGAACCTTTCCTGGGAAATAACATGATGACTTATTTTAAAACTCTTAATAGAAATTAAAAAATGGGTAAAAATGAATTTAATAAATCATTGGGTAATAATAAAAACATTTTTTATTTTTTCTAATGAGAATATCGAAATTGATGAAAAAGATTATCAAATGAATAGAAAGAAATATTTAGTTTTTATTAAAAAACATTCTTTTAAACATTTGAGTAATTAGAGAGAGAAAACTGAAAAGAAAAATTCTAATTTATTTATTTATCCAAAGGATAAGAAAATATATGGGGTTTAATATAAATATCACATAAATCCCTTAATATAAATATAAACATAAATAATATTTTTTAAGGATTGGTTTGTAAAATAACCTCTCACTAAAGGCACAACATACTTTATAAGTGATTTTAATGTCCTATATAATAAAATATAAATTTATTATAATTTTATATTAGAATAAAATAAATAACTATTAAACTATACATGGTTTACCCATAACAAAATATAATTAATTCATTAAAAATTTGTCACTATCATTGTCATTTCAGGTGCTAACTGCTTCATTTTTCGTGTATGTTTCTATTCAGTAGTTATGGTGCTAAAATATTTATCATGGTTCGATAATATTTTTAATTTTTAACCAAAATAAAAATATCATATAAAATAAATTTTTTTAGTAATCCGTGAAATCAGAAAAGATAAATGAATCACATCACTTCATGATGGTGGATATTTACATGTACACATGAAAAACATAATATTTTTTTAAAATGTATAAGGGTAAGATGGTAAATGATTGATTATATATACAGAATAATAATTATGTCATTAATATAATATATATTCAGTAGTTATAAATTTATAACCATCAATTTAAAGTGGTGATTAAAAAAAAAATACACCTCTATATGGAGATGGTAGGTCATACGTATAGACAAGTGATGTTTTTATTTTCCATATGATGGAAAAAGATGGAAAATGGTTGTAACATATTCGACATAATATATAATAATATTTTTGAAACTATATTAATTATTTTAGGATTATTATAATAGATTTATAGTAAGTATTATAAGGAATAAACTTTGAATGTGTCGGTAAAGATGATTACCTCTTTTTTACGATACCTCTTTTAGATTACAAAATAAGATTTATTAGAATGGTATTAGGAAAATAAAAGAAGATAAAGAATTATAGGAAGAAATAAATGATTAATTTAAGGTATTTATTGGATGATCTAGTGTGTTTAGAGTTTTTTAATAAGGGAGGATAAGAGGTTCTCTTTTAAAATTGAGGGAAAGGATGCACATGAAATTACTTAAACGTTTTAAATAAAATAAAGTAAATTTCTTAAGAAAATTGAACAAAATTGAACAATAATTAAAATATAATATAACATAAATTCTAAATATCTTCAAAAAATAAAATTTATAACATTTTATGTTGTATGTTTGTACTCATCTCTTAGGTTTAATCCCCTAGTAAACCTGTTTTAACCCAAACAATAGTAACAAATTTTTAATATTTTTACTATTAATTATGAAATAAATAAAGTTGGAATTATTAACTAATGTAAATTAATTTTTTTACAAATATGGAATATATTTTATAATATTCAATTTTTATAGTTTATAAAAATCAATTTTAATATAAGTGCACAAAAGTCAACGAAAACTGTTTTTAGAAAAATATTTATTTTAAGCATAAAAATGATTTAAAAAAAATAAAGTATAATGTTGATTATAAAATGAATAATTGGAATATGTTAAATAAAGTGATACTTATTTTTATTACAAACCCAAAAAAAACAAAAAGTAACTTTTCAAATGATTTATTAAAAGAGATGACCAAAATATAGTTTTATTTAAATAAGAAAATTATTTTGATTTCCAAATTGTTGAGTATATATTTATATGTTCAAAATTATATTTTTTTATATAAATTATATTAATTATTGGATATATAATTGGTTTTTAGTAATGTTTTTACAATATTTTATGTTATTATTATAACATTATGATGTTATAAAACGAATAGTTTTTTTAAATCGTTATTTTTCAAAAATCACTTGAAAATATACTATTTATGAAAAATATTAAAATTTCAGCCTAAATGAATTTTGAAATGATAAATTAAAAAAATAATTTAATATCATAACATTTATATTATAAAATTATGGAATTTATATTTTAATCAAATTATTGAATAATGTTATGTGCATTATACTATTGTTTATTATTAATGAAAACCTACATACTTTAGTTGAATATCGAGGGTTACATTATCCCCAATTAAAAAATTACATCCTAAAAATTTATAGAGTATACCCTCATTAAAATATGTGGGTAGTTATTTAACATAACTTCTTCATGTTCCCACCTTACCAATTCTATATTATGGTTTTTCCAAAGTACATTTACCAGCTGAGTCATCTGATTCCACAACACTTGTTCTATAGTGTCAAAAAACCAGATTGGATTTTCAAAATAAGATAAATCAAACTCCAATTATATTTCACGAATGTTGATAACATGATTTGGTATTGAAAATTTCTTCCTCAATAAATATATATGGAATACATCATGAACTTCAGAGAGGCCATATGAAATTAACAAATAGTATGGAAAAAATCCTATCAATTATAGACTTTTAAAATTCTTAATGTACCTTGGGATTCTTTTCTATTCCGCATTGAATCATATAAACCCTATCCATTGATATACCTTCAATAAAACATGATACCCCCCTTGGAATTCTAAACCCTTCCTTCTGTTATTGACATATCTTTTTTTTCCTACTTTTTGATACCTTAATATGATTTTTAATAGTCTTTAATTTCTCTATTTTCACCTCATTAAGATAAAGGCCAACAAGATACCTCTAACCAACTTCATCCTAACAAGTTAGAGTACAAAAACTCATACCATACAATTCTTTTTTATAGTTCAATTTTAATTCTTGAATTTAATATATTATTATATAAAAATTCAACCAAAGGTAAATAATGATCTTGCATACCCTAAAAGTCAAGTCATAATGACCTAAATATTCCTTCAAATGCCAAAATAGTCCCTTCAGACTACCCATTAGTTTGCGGATGATAGGTTGTTCTCAATTGTAGCTTGGTGTCAAGATCATTTGAATAATCTTACATAATTTTGATGTATAATATTGATCATGATTAGATAAAATAAAAATTAGTTCACAATGAAGTCTCAAAGATTCATTAATATAGATTAGTGTGAGCTGATCAAGTGTAAGATATACCATTATAGTCAGAAAATATATGGACATGGTAATTTTATCAACAATAAATGATATGGGATAATTATTTCTTGGAGTATTTATTAATCTAGTGGGGAAATAAATGTTAATATCTTCCCATTTATATATAGAAATCGGTATAGGTTGATTAAATCCTTTAGTATGCTTCCTATCAGCCTTTACCAGTTGAAAACTAGGAACCTTGATACATAGTTTGAAATTTTACTTTTTATATTATCCCAAAAAATATGTTCCTTCAATTCCTAATACATTTTTCTGTTACCATATTTTATATATAATTTTTTATGAGATTCATCTGATATTTATATTTTCTTCTTCTTCATAGATGGAACACATAACCTCATTCAAAATATCAAAATTCCATCTTCATAGATGAAGTATAACAACTTACCATGATTTACGTATTAGAATTTATTTTGAACATTCTTATCATAAATATGGGAAATTTTTATTTTCATCATTAAATATGGTATAGATATCATTTGGAATGGATGCAGTGTTTCCCATTAGTTAATGATTCCCATATCCGACTTTCCTTCTTTATTTTTCATGTATGAATCTAGTCACCCAAGACTACTAAAATATTCAATCATTTAGGATGAGTTCTCTTATACCAAGTGAAAATGTAGTAAAATAACTACTGGATCTGGGTTACTCGAGCTAGGGTATTATATGTTTCGTCCTCAAATCCATTGTATCTGTAAAATCAAATACTATACCTTGGGTAATAGTATTATCTTCAATGTATTTTCCACGTTTTTTGGGTTTTTATTGAAAATTATATGGAGTTTTTTGTGAAATATGTTTTGGTAATAGATTCAATTTATATTCCATCATATCGTATGACACTGGTAAAGTTAAGTCCATTAAGGGATCCACATGAGATTCTTGAAACTAATGGTCTTATCTAATCCTAATATGACTTATTGGGGTTATCTTGTTCACTTAAACAAGAAAAGTGATGATATCATACAATTATGTGTTGATTATCAGAAGCTAAATCAGGTGACTATTAAGAGTATATTTATATTTCCATAAATCTATTATTAAATTGATTAGTTTTAGGGGATAATTTGTTCTCAAAGATCAACTTATTATTGAGTTGTCATCATATTGAATAAGGCATAATATTATTCCAAAGATAGATTTTCGAAGCTGACATGACATTTTAATTATTATAATTAAGTCATATGGGTTAAATAATATATCCATTGTTACCATAATGTTGATCAATAGGGTTTTATAACCTTCTTAAGATTCTTTACTTGTGGTTTTATTAGATGATAGCTACAGGGAATCTGTGACTTAAGAAGAGAATGAATGGTTTCTTCATGTGAAATTAGATGTATTTTGAAAATAGAAGCTTTATGAAATGATATATAAATGTTAATTTTGACCAGTAGGGGTAAATTATTAGGGTAAGTAGTATCAAAATCTATAACTATGATGGTATCTAAGTAGGTGGAATCAATGATGTCTTGTATAATAATCAAGAATATTTTTATGAATTCATAATTTCTTAGGACTTATTAGAATTTATCATAACTTTATCCAGAATTTATTTAGAATAATCTCTCATATGACCAACCTAACAAAGGAATGAGATTTTATTATCATCATATCCTTGTGATATGGTTTTCTATAAATGAAAAATAGGATTTTTATCACTTCTCTTTTGATCTTTACAGAGTTAGTAAAGGTGATTCAAGTTTGTTATGCTGCCTCTTTTATGGGAATTAGATGTGTTTTTATGTAGAACCAAAATTTAATAGACTATGGATCTAGGAATCATCTCCATCACTATAGGAATTTTCAAACCCATGATTTTGATTTATCTTTACCGTTGTGAGATTTGAAGTGCTAATAGCACTATTTGTTCAATAAATAATTCATAATATAAATTAACCATACAAGAAAAAAGTATAAAAATTATTAATAATATTTGAATTTGAGGAAGCATTGGTGGGGATAGATATCTAATATCGTTTAACTTTGATATTTTCTATTCACCTATAAAGTAAAATGTTTAAACATATGTTTTTAGTAGGATATATCAACCTCAAAATATGGAGGAATCCAAGGATGATCAGAGGTTAATATTTTTTGTAGTTGAATCTCATCTATATGTCTTTGGAGATCAAGGTGAGATACTTTTATATCATAATAACCTTGTATCACCAGTTTTAGATCAAGGAAAAATATTCATAATAACCCCCAATCATGACTATATCATATTCTAGAGATATGATCGATAGTGGGGAGATCTAAAATGGTTAGTCTCAAGTTTCTAAACATTTTTTTATGTTTCTGTAATATTAGTGATTTACATAATTATGAGAGAAGATAGTATAAGTGAATATCATTCATCCTATTAGGATGTTCACTAGAGCATCTCTATAATGTATTATGATTTTCATGGTAAATTTTGGTGTTCTAGCATGAAATGGGTGATCAATGGTATCATTTATTGATTTATTACTTGTCCATGAGTCATGTTAGAATATCAATAATTTTTTGGTGAGTTTGAGATACTTGTTATGAAATATTATTATGAGATTAAATCATTATGGATTTTGTGACTAGATCGCCTTGATCTTTAATGGGTCGAGATAAAGATGAGTACTTGTAAATCGCCAAACCATGATCATCGAATTTTAACCATTTTGAAAAGTTTCCTTTATTTATGAGTTAGAGAAGGTATATATTTAAGAAATTTTAGATATTCATGGAGTGATAATTAGTGTTTTTTCTATTTTGGATTAAATAATTTCCTTAATATTTTAACAATGGTTATAATGTAATCTCGCTAATCTGGTGAAAAAGCATAACCAATCACCCTCAAATGAATGGTAAGTTAGAGATGAATATTAACATACTATAAAAAATATTTAGGTATTATATAAATGGTTCTGATAATTTATGGGATGACCACTAATCAATAATTTTTTTTATACAATGACAATTATCAGTCATTTGTTCAGATGTCTCCTTTAAGACACTCTATAGTATGTTTTTTCATTCTCCGTTATTATATATAGAGGTTTGAAGGTTATAATTTATTGTTCCTTACATATTTTAGGAAACTATTCGAATTCTAGATTGATGATCAAGTGTTTCTCTTAGTTTCTCCTCAATTAGAAAACTGATTAATGTTAAGGAAAGGAAAAACCAATCCCAGATTCATTGAACCATTTGATATTTTGGGGTATATAAGAAAAATGAATTATACTTTGATATTTCCTATTCCATTTAATGTTCTAAATAGTTAATTTAGTTTTTCATAGATGAGAAAACATGTACCCGCTTCAAATCCTGCTATTCAAAATGGTGATATGGACATGAAATCCAATTATTATTTTGTGAAGAAAAATATAAGTATCATCGATTAGAGTGAGGGTACTATTTTAGGGAAGATCATTACATTAGCTCAAATATGATGGTATCATGGATAATATTTGAATAAATCTTGAAAATGGGATTTTGGGGGTTTAAATCTATGTTTGGAATGGGTTCCTTCAAAAACACATTGAGGTTTCTCATGGATGAGAATCCTCATGGTGGATATTTTGTGATGACTCTCATAATTCAAGATTAGTTTTCCTTAAAATTTATATCTTATCATCTCTTAAGTTAATGATAATAATATTTTTAAGAGTATGAGTTGATAGTATAAGGAAGGAGGAGGAAATAGAGAAGGGTTTGGTGTAAGTATAACACTAGGTACCTGAAGATAAGGCACCGAGTACCGAATGTTATCTGGTGTGCTTCACATGTTTATGGTAAATCAACCATATACCCAATTATATTTTAACTAGTACCAAGAAAGCTATTGAGGTGTTTTTAGGAGTGGGAAGATTTGTGTTTTCAAATTTAATCCCAAAAATCTCCCAACTTAGGATTTTTACAACATTTATAATATTTAGAAAGCTTGATATATCCTACTTCCATCCTTCTTTAAATTATATCAATTATATATTTTCTCTTCATCCAGATTTAACATATAATGTCTGAAGGTATTTTTTCTTAGTGAAGCTAAGGCATAAAATCCTTATAATTATTTATACCATCTTTTTATGTATGGAGCTCAAATTCCAAATTAATTTTTTATTTAAGGTTCCAAATTATGTTTTTACATCAATCATAAATTTTCTAGGTGGTAGTAGGAGGGTATTATCAATTATTATGAGATAAGGTAGTTGGGATTGATTTATATTATCTCATTATCCTTAGTTTAGTGGCTCACACCATTATTTTTCTCAAACATAGATGTCAAAAAATCTTATGAAATAATATATACACCTTCTCCTAAAAAAGGGATTTAGTTCAACATAGGTTATGGTAGGTGACCCCTCTTCTTATCTCATATAATTATTGTGAGGATTATAATAGTGGACGGTGTGGTGGAAAAATAAATTTGAAAATATATATTTTTTCATTAATTAAATGTCTCAAAAATACCATCTTTGATATAGTTTGATTTTAAATCAAACATTTATTCCTTGTTATGTGATTAATCCATGTGAATTTACTTAAAATTGAACATACATTATAGGATTACATGTCACGATATGCTTTAACTAATATATCTACAAGATATATGATGGTGATGGATATTCTTGATATACATTCATTATCTATACATGCTTTATAGATTATTACTTATGAGTAGTTATGAAAAACTTACATCATGTAGGTGTATTACAACCTATACCTGGATTCCCAAGGAAATTATTGTTACACATATGATATATACATGGGGTATTTTTATTGACTATATTTTAGGTTCTAGACTAATTAAACCTATAATACCTATAATAGGGGGTCTTTAAGAACTTTGATTCCCTATCAGGAGGTGCCTTGGGAAATTATTTTATTATGTCAATTATTTCTTTTATTATTAGGTTTATCGACATGGCTTATAAGCATTGCTTAAAGGAGGTATCATTGGGTTTTCCTTTGTGGATTTTCTACTACATAGAAATTAACCTTAAGGTCATTTAGTTTATCAGAAAACTCCTTATTATGTTATAAATTGCTTTTATCATGTATATTGGTGTCATTTATTATGTTATAAATTTTATAGGTTAAACCTGTTGTTGACATTTCTACATAGGATATAAATTTATTATGCCTATTATTTTGTTTTCATTTCATAATTTTTTCTTCTATGTCATACAGTTAATTTTATGAAATTTTGGTGGGGTTGGGTGGAGACTACCTGCTGAGTATGATGTCATCACATATTACACAAGTCATCATTGGATGTATGTAGAATTTATTTTTTGTGAGCCCAGAAAAGGGAAATAATCTCATCAAGGAATTCTTTGTTAAGAAAATGTTAGGAGAACCAATGTCAGTCATTTCATGAAATGAGAGTAAATAATAGAAAAGTATAGAAGAAAATAAGAAACAAAGCCTAAAGACTTAAATGGTTCAAGAATAATCGAAACATATATGGATAAGTAGAACAATTTCACTATATTCATGATCATATCATAGGGCACACACACTACATATCAAACCCTGAAACAAAATGAGATCTTAATGTAATATGCTGCTATAGTAACATAAATTGCTAAAATAATTAGATCCTATATAATTTTTTACTATGTTATAGTATAAATTATTGTTAAATATAGAGATATATAGTACTCATATAGGTAAATTCAATACTGGTACATTACACATGTTGAAGTCCACAATCCAAAATTACCTACTATCACTGGTGTAATTTTCTATATTTATCTATCTCTAATATAATACCACCCAAATTTGGACTAGGATATCTCATGAATCAGACCATCTTCTCTAGGGGCCCCTAAATCTAGAACCCCGAATGATCTAAACATAGAGGCTGAGTCATTGGAGTTATGGAATGGTGTATAGTATATATCACTAGCATTTGAGCCAACTCCATTCAATAGATCAGGGTCCAAAATTCTAACAATATCCCATTTGGAGATAGATCTAGAAAACATACCTTCTTATATAGATCCAATGTAGAAAACATAATTGATTTGAGTTCCTATGATTATTCACTAATCAATGGTCATTTTCTCTTTGAGGAATTAATTTTAGACTAATAATTCATGAAATACCATTTTTTTTCCTTTTCAAGTTTCTATTTCAAGATGGTGATTCATAAAAGACCATATTATTTATCTTCTATATTTCCATTGTGTTATTAAATATTCATCCTATCATCCTTCATTCATCAATAAAGACTAACTGAGGCACAAAAGTACCTCAAATTATCAATCATGTTCTTATTTATTAACATTTATTTTAGATTATTAATTCCATTATTCTTTTTCAATATCAATTGTTCATCAAATATTAAGACTATGATAAAGTGAAACATTAAATGAATATGATTCCTATGAGAATAAAATGTTGGTTTCTTCGAAAGATGTATATTATTATGACTATCACAATGAAACACATTTTCCTCTTACTCTCTATCTAGCTCCTCTAGGTTGCGCATCAGAAAAACTATCTCTTTCTTGAATTTTGTTTCAAAAATATACTTCACCTATATGGTGGATAATTCCACTAACTTCTATATTTTAGATATCTAACTTAATATATTTTATTAAATATTAAATAATAAACTAGTGGCACCCCTTATTCTCTCAATATCACCTCTAAGGTGAGTATCAATATATCCTTCTAATGAATTTATTTTCCCATAACATTGAGATTCTTATTTGATTCCCATAAAAAATATCAGTATCTATTTTATAGATTCTCAATGTTTTTTCTTGAAATATTCCCATAACTACTCATAATTACCCCTACCTGATAAATATTTTGTTGGGTACAAATGATGATATACATCAATCTTTTGATAGCTGATGCATAATTTTTTTTTCCATAAACTAAACAACTTATAGTTTCATTTGTGTTTGCTTATTTGAAAACCTAAAATATCATTCCATGGGAAAATAAATTATATTTTCCTCTAATATACTAAACCTAATAAATTTTTCTAGTGTAGTTAGATTATGATAACATCAAGGTTCCAATAACACAATCTCTTTTGGTCCTCATCCTCAGAATGTTTCTAGCTTCTATAAGATATTTCATCTAAAAAACCCCAAACAAATACATATTTATATAATCAATATTTCTCATTTATAATCCTATAATTTCTATCTTATCCAGATATATAAGAAAAATAATTTATCCATCACCAAAATACTTGAAATAAAAGTATTGATCCATGTTACACCATTTTTATTTTTTTTTACTTATGTATGAATAAAATTTCTCATTCCATTACCTGAGTAATTTCTTTATCCCATATAAAATTTTCTAGAGTTCAAAGAAAAGGTACTTATTTATTTCCTCAACAAATACCTCTAGTTTCATTATATAGATATATTTCTCTAAATATAAATGAAGGAAATAGTTCTTTACAAAAGATACTCAAGATACATATCCTATGAGGAAACAATACTAAGAACCACTTGGATGGTGGTAAGATTCAAACGAGGTGAGATAATTATAGTTAAATCTAAACCTTCTATTTAAATCATTTCACCATCATCCTTGTATTATAACTCTACATACCATGATGTTCATACTTGATTTGGTACATTGATTTGTTCAGTAATTCATTCTCTACTTATGGTAAAGGGTTAAAATCCCAAGTATTATTAGTATGTAATGAATAAATATCATCATTTATAACAAAGTCCCATTAAATTGACTACTTCAACTATATTTACAATTCAAATAATTTAGGTTCTACACCATCAATCAATTGAAAATAATTTAGGGATAATAAATATCCTTATGTAGTTATTTTTACTCTTTTTGATCTCTTTAACTTAATTTGAGGATTATGATCCCCTTGTTTTATTGGAACATGAATAGGTACACATTAAAGATCCACTTACCAGAAAATCTATCATTGTTTATTACCATTATTATATTTAACTACACGATAGTCCTTATACATGAAAAATTCATTAAATGTAAAATTCTAAATTCAAACGATATTCTTATTCTCATCATCGCAAAATGGATATCCAAATTTCTCAGCACCATATCTAATAAGAAAATATTATTTGGATATAAAATCAAGCATGTAACTTGTATTGGTATCTACATGTATATATTATAAGAAACAAATGGATCATAAATAAGAGAATTTTAAAAATTATTTTGACTTAATATCCTCTAGAAATGTTGGAACCAACTTGAATATGTGAACACTAAGAAGGGTAGGGGGATCACAGTGTTTCCATTTAAAACTCTTAACCTTTTCAAATTAACCCATTTATTGAATATTGATCACTAATTTTAGGTAACTCACTCAAAATATCACTATTAATGGAAATATCACCTATAATGTAGAAATATATTGAAAATTAAATCATACACAAGAAATGAGGATTTTATTTGTTTCAACACAAAGTTATATGTGCAAAGAGTGCACACCAATGATGTGTTGATGTTCAAAAATACACTATCACATATTATTTAGAATATATAAATTAATTCATGGTTACTCTATGCCAATGATAACTTCTATTAAATCTATTTAATGCGCAACCAATCATTACTTAAGGGAAACACCCTCTTAATTTCCTCCATGTACTTCTTCAAGGAAGTTCATCAAAATTTATCAACACTAGGGTTTCTCTGTATTCATCATAAATCTTCTTAGATCACAAATCTAGAATTTATGTGACTTTATATTCTAATCTATTTAACTTCCACTTATTTAAACCATAAGAGATCAACAACTCAATGCAGGGGTTAAGTCTTTTTCTCCTGAATCTAGATGATATTGACCTCTTAATATAAGAATCATCATTTTTTCTTTCATAATAATCACAAAAGTAGACACTATTATCACTGATGAAAATTATTCACACTGGAATATTATTTTTTCACTCACATTCTTCAATAATAAAATATATCAAAGGAAAACACTCTTCTCTTTCCCCTATATTATCATTATTATTGGTTATCAAAATACAATAGTGTTATTAAAACTCTCAACTTATCATACCATTCTTCATTTTTCCTTCCAAGTTACTAGATGTAGCTATTAAACTATTTTTTTTTTCAGAACTAGATTTGCAATACTAATCCATTTTTTTGTAATTTTTATAAGTTGTTTCATATATATATTTAAAAAACAGCTATATTGGATATTTTAAATTTAAAATATAATTCTATGTATTTCATACCAATTATCATGATATTAATTTATTCATTCAAATCATGAAAAACTTATGAGATTATCTCAACTTTATCCCTGTTTTGACAAAAAACCACATATTCATTAATTCTCTAAATCAAAAACTCCAATACAATTGAAATTTTTTCATTTAAATATTTTATTTGAAAAAATGAACCATTAATGAAAATAATAATTCCATTTATATCACTAAATATCTTGATCCAAGATGGCCTAATTAAAATTCAAACCAAGTATTAATTTATCTACTGTTATATTTTCCCCACAACATAAGAATTTTGATTTTAGAATGATATCTGGTCAAAACCATGATATTTTTTATACAATAAATATCACCCAGAATATGGAAATACTATTTTTGTAAAATCATCTGAGATTTTTTGTTTTAATAGCCTTTGAAATGTTACCATCTTTAAACTATTAATCCTCAAAAAGTGTATTAATTTCCTTTGGAATCTCCACATATACCTATATTTAAATATTCACTCAAATAAATAAATATATATATGTAATCACCTAATTAACCCTTCCATATAAAATGAAATTTAATTTTATAATTAATCTTCACATAAATCCTTATTTAATTATCTATGAGAAACAACATGAAATACTTGAATATGGAAACAAATATATTCCCAATTTTTTTACATTATTTATTTTATCTAAATCTTCATTGAAATTATCCTATGATATTATTAATAAATGCACTATTATTTTTGTTAAATTCAATTTGGAATCTCTTCTCTAGAAATTTCACTATTTGTTTTAATATCACATATTATAAAAAATGAATCTTACATATCAATTGATCTTTCCAGTTATATAATATGTATTCCATAAAAATAATATTATTCCTCACTAGAAGCTTTAAGAAAATATTACATACCATTGATTTGAATCTTATGTATCACTTTAAAAACTCAAATTAATCACATGTAGCTTCTGAAAAAATTGACATTTCTTATGAAATTCCATTGCTGAAATTAGTATTCTTTCACATATTCATGAAATTATAATTAAATATCATAATGTAAAAAACCCGTTTATGCCAATAGTATACACATTTAAATACTTAATAGTATTCATTAATTATATTTTATATAGTTATTATAAAAATATTAAGTAATTTTTCAATCAAAATGAAATAGTTTTATTTTATTAAAATAATTTTCTTATATTATATGGTTTTATTTAATAGTTTAAATTATAAATTTTATAATTTGAATTTTAAAAATGATCTTATTTTTTTAAATCATCATAAAAAAATTATATTAATGTAAATTTTTTTATTTTATGAAAAAGTTGATTTTTCAGGGAATAGTGAAAATACCATTTTTTGTAAAACTATAATTTATTTTCAATAAAAAAATTAATTTTAAAAATTAATTTTATTTTAAAATCACATATTTATATATTAATTATTTATAATATAATTAATTTCATAGGTATCATCATTATACATTTTCTAGGTATAAGATCAATTTTTGGCTAAAAAATGCATTCGTCTAAAACTGGTTTTGTTGGGTTTTTAATTTTAATGTTAAATTAATTTCATACACTTTAAGAAATTTAATTTTAAAAAATTTATTCCATATTCAAATCAAGAATTCCAAATTTTGTAAAAAAGACCCTTTAATTTTTGTTTAATATGAATAGTAATCATAGTAAGTTTTTGTTACCTCTGTAAAAGTAAAATGGGTTAGTTAGGGTTAAAACTAATATTAAAAGGAATATAATTCATTCAATAACATTAATTTATTTAATTAGATGAGTTTATTTCATACTGAATAATCCAAAACATGAAAATATGACCTTTAATTTTCATTAATCTTTAATTTTGAACTTTATAATATTTTAAGTAAAGAAAAATACAAAATATCACTCTCCTGCTTTTAAATTTATATTATATGTTCACATATAGATAAAAATAAATTATGAAGAATTATTGAAGTATATTTTTATAATAATTAAATTAATCTTATGATTATAATTTTTTTGTCTTTTAGTTATGAAGTATTTACCTTAAATATATACCCAACACTGTCACAATGCTTGTCCAAGTAGTAGAAAAATCAAGTAAATAATTTTAGAAACACTGAAAATAATATTTTTTCGGTATTTTTTAGCGTAACATTAATTTTATATATCAATATAAAATAATATGATTTTTTAAAGGGTTTATATTCAAATTAAATTTTTATCTTGATGCTTTAAAAGTCAAATTAAATGAAGAGTTACAAAAATAAAATTAATGATTTGTTATAATAAAAAATATTTTATTTAATGATATAAAATTTATAAAAATATTATATTCATAAAAGTGAATGGTATAAGGTTTATAATATTAACAATGGTCCATTTATGAAAAAAATATCCTTTTTATTAACTTTGTTGTCTCTTATAGTGTAATGTTTTTTGATACCATGGTAATCACCAAAAGGGTTAATGGGGGGGGGGGGGTAAATAAAAGAGATAAGGATAAAAACATCCCATAAACTTATAAAAATATTATTGTGTGAGTGTATTTAATATCATAATAATATTATATTATAATTATAATTTTGTTATCAATTATTACAAGATTTTTTTTAATTTAATACTTTATTTAATTCCAAAAGTGCCCCTACTCTCTTATAAAAGGGAAGCTCATCTCATCTATTGATCAAAATTTTTTAGCACTTTATTTCATTTTATATATAAAAAATACCTTCCTAATGTTCATCCCCACATCCTATAGGAATTTTGTATCATAAAACTAATCTTGGAAGGCTTTAGGTATAACCCTAAATAGGTTGTTCGAAGAAGATATATAATTCATCACCAATAATTTTCATTTTATTTCTTCTTCTACCTAATTAAAACATTCTTAAACTGTAATTAAATTATAAAAAAATTTATTAAATATACTTAGATTTTTTTATTTCATTTAATAATCTATACCCATCTCATTCTTCCATCAAATATGGAAGTAAACAATCGTTCGTGTGTACGGCGGACTACTGCCTCACGAACCAATGTAATTTGTTATCCATCACTTTCTCTCCGAGAGGGTAGTAATGATGTATTATATACATATATGACATGTTTATAATTCTTTAAATATAATAAAAAATCACATTTCTTATCATTCTATCCATTAAGAAAATATAATGTTGTTCATGCATACATTTGGATTTCCACCTCCATGAAGTGATGTGATTCATTTTTCATGAACACCTAACATGGATGATATATATATGTTTATTTGAAAAACAAATATGATATTAATGGAATAATATTAATTTTTAATGATATAATAATAATTACCTTATGTCCCTCAAAATCATTGAAAAATGGAAACATTTCTCATGCATACGCATAACCTACTATCCCTATGATTGCAACATAGTTAATTTTAAAAAAACATATTCCATGGTCAGTTTTGAAATTATAATTTTAGTATAAAAATAATAATTATTTCAGGATTATTATTATAGGGATTACTTAATATTAAAGTATTTGAACATATTCAACTTACCAATTTCATTTAGGATATATGAGCCGAATATCATCAAGACACCCGACAAGAACATAATTAATTAATTAATTAAATATAAAATGGAAATAAATAAAACATAAGGGAAAATAAACTAGAATTTATTTACTAATTATTAAAATAATTAACATAATTTTATTATTTATGAAGGTAAATAATGTGCATGACTATTCAGACAAGTGGTAAGAGACACTTTAAATTAAAACCTCATTTTAAATGTTTTTAAAATTTATTTTAAATATATTTTCTTCCTTTTCCATATTCTTAAATTTATTTTATAGAATTATTTATATAGACTTAAAATTAATTATATAGTACATTTGACATTTGTTTTTAATATCTTAATTTTTTTTCAAAATGAATGTGTTGACATATTTTATATGAAAAATTTTGAATTTATTTACTAATGAAAAAGTGAATGTTCTATTTTAACATTTATAATGTCAATATTTTTTCTAGCCATTAGAAAAAATATTTTAATTTTTAATTTAAAATATTCTATGTTTTCTTCAAATAAAACCATTATATAATTTTTTTGGGTATTTTATTTTTGAAAATGGGTTTCTAAAAGGAAAGCGTATTTTGATATCCGAAATGTTTTTGATATGGGTTAAAAATAGTTTTTTCATGGTTTTTATGATAAAAATGTGAATGATTAAAAAGTTCTATCCATGATAAAATACATTATAGTTATAGATGATGATGAGTGAGCCAGATATAGCCTATACAAAGGGTGATATTGATACAACTTATATGATGGGTGAACCCGATACAACTTATAAGACGGGTGATCTTGATACAACTTATATGACATGTGAGACTAATATAGATCTCAAATTAATTTGGAAATGTTCGTTGTATTTAAAGAAAAAATGAGGTATTTAACCAGGGAGGTTTTTATTTCATATTTAATTAATCTTCAGTTAGTTCTGAACCAAGTTAGAAATATAATTCTATAAGTCACCTAAAACTATTTCTATTTGCATTCTATAGGGTTTAATGATTTTCTTTGAGAAAAAATTAATGTTTTTAATGTATAATTTATTTAATACTCACAAATAATATTATAATAAATCTAAAAATTTTATTGGTTTGCATGTTTTTCACTATACTAATGTATTTATCTATTTTATATACTTTAATGACGTTTTTGTGCTCATAACATATTTTTAGATGTTTCTCACATGGTTTAATGATAGGTAAAAACAAAAAAAGTGAATTTGAAAGTCATGAATATTTTTTCATGAAAAGAAAACTTGTTTCATTCCAAAAAATTTTATTGGGGAAAAAATAGATATCAGGTTTTCATGTATATTTTTTCATGTATGGGTTTGTTATATAATAGTTATGACTTAATTATATAAAAATGTAAACCAAAAATAAATTTAGTAAAACAAAAAAGATAATTCTATTATAAAGATACTAGATTATGAAATTTATAAGGTCATTTAATTATAGTTGGTATTAGATGAAAGGTTTAGATAACTTTAGAGGTTAAGATAATTTTAATAAAATTCCAATGGAATATTCAATATTATAGTTAAGATAAAATGATATATAATTTGAAAATTACATTGTTTCTTCATCTAATCTATGTCTATATAGAATGGTTTTCGGTATAGGAAATAAGGAAGATAAAGTATGAATGTATCAAAAGGAAAATATATTTCTAAATCAGGATCATGGAATGGTCTTAATTGAAAATAAATAACTTATTTTAGTAATGTATTAGTTTACACATGCTATAAATAGTGGTGGAATCCATGTTAGAGATAAACCGGAATTTCTATAAAAGAATATATTAATATTTGAGTATATTATGAAATTGAATCCCCCAAAATTATATGTAACCTCTAATATAGTTTCATCTTATGGACGAGTCAATGATCAAGAAAATATATTCAGACTCAAGGGATGTTCATAACATCAAAAGGAATCTCTTTTCAATTAATGTTTTAAAGGTGAAGCTGATTGATGTCAGTTTGTCTAAAAATACTAGAGAGAAATAATATCTTGATTCCATGGAATGAGATAAATTCAAGAATATTTTTATAGAGAAGTATTATCCTAAGGTATTTTGACTCAAAATGGGGAAAACATTATTGGAATTGAAGCAAAAAATGAAGATTCAATTATCACGTATGATTTTTTACAATATTAGACATATATGTACCAAATTTTAGTCAAGACCTTGATAGTAAAATTAATATATTTTAATTTTGATAGAATTTTTTTGTAGTGATTTGGATCCATAATAATTTAAAAGTTACAAGAATTTTTGTCGTTATACTAAAATTTTTTATATGGTGTTTCATGAAACTCATGTTCTTAGATAAGAAAAGTGTAATAAGAGGTCAAGACAGAAATTAATGGAGAAGCATTTAACTATGAAATTTTTTGGTAATCCACAAACTTGTTTTAAGTGGAATAAATAATATTTTAGGGATTGTTTGATAGGATCTGGAAAGTGTTATCAATGTGGTAAGCTTGGTGATAGGGCTCATGATTGAGAAGAAAATATTCTTGACCAATATAATAATGGGGTAATAGATATCCAGCAATTAGTGAGATATTTTAATTGAATTGAGTATGGGAATTATACTAATGTGTTTCCAAGGTTAGGTACTTAGGGTGGAAATCATAAATATTGAAATAAAAAATGTGTGTAAAAATCACTTACTACTACTAATGTTGATTTTGGTCTATTTAATGAAGTGATGGCATTTAAATTACTCGTTTATCTAAAATATTCCAATGCCCTGTTTGGCTTCAAATATTAAAATTCCTTCATTTATAAGATATTTGAAATTAAAATGGTAATATCACCTCAAAAAATAAGATATAACTTTTGGATAAAACCCAATATATAACTATTTAAGAAACCATGGTTTATGAGAATATTACTATTATTATCAGTAGGATTACCTTTCTTAAAAATATTGTCGAACTGACTATAGTGGAGTTTGATGTTATTATTTGTATGTATTGTGTTACATTTTTTTCATGATATGATCTAGTTAAAAGATATTAAAGCAATATTTAATGATTATTTACTGTTGATAACATGTAAATAAGTTGAGAAATTGATTAAAGATGGTAGTGAAATTTACTCAGCCCTTGTTGTTAAAAAGAAATAAATTTTTCAGATCAGTGATGTGTTAGTAGTGAATATATATATAGATATATTTTTTAACTATTATCATAATGTTATTCTTGATTGAGAGGTTGATTTTACTATTGACTTAGTACCTGATGCTAATACAATCTCAAAACCACCTTATCAAATGTATAAAGTATAACTTTTGAAATTGAAAAAGAATTTGAACATTTTTCTAGATAAATGTTTCATTATTCATAGCACATTACTATGAGGTGTTCGTATTTTATTTTTTAAAAATATAAATGGTTTAATGATACTTTCCATTAATTATAGAGCCTAAAATAAAAAAATTGTTAAGAAAAAGAATCAATTTCCTCATATTGATGTTTTTTAATCTGCATTAGGGAGCACAATATTTTTCAGAGACTAATATCAGGCCATAGAATCATTAGTTGATGGTGATGGGTATGTAGATTTAAAAGATTGTGTGTCAGACTATATATGAGAATTATGAGTTTGTAGTTATTCTCGTTGGTTTTTCTAATGAACTTGATATATTAATAGTTCTTATTAATTGAGTTTTCCCTAACTATTAAATAAGATTCTGGTTGTGTTTATCAATGGTATTTTGATATTTTATAAAATTCATGAGTATTTTGAAAGAAACCTAATGATTGATTTGAAAACTAAGAAGGAAAAAAGTCTTATGAAAAGTTTAGTAAATATTTATTGTGGTTGTATCAGATATATTTCATTGAGAATCATGTTTCAAAATATTTCTTAACTATTATCCCTGCTAAAACTAAAGTTGTTTAAGATTGAACAAGACCAAAAAAATTTATATATATTCATAGTTTTCATAGATTAATGGGTTACTATTTTCAATTTTTTGAAAAAATTTCTTGGTTTTCTAACCCACTAACTATGTTAACTTAGAAAGAATTTAAATTTATCTAGATGAAAGAGTGGGATAATTGTTTCTAGGATTTAAAAATAATATTAGTGAATTATCCAATTTTGGTACTACCTTCTAAAAATGATTATTTTTTTATCTATAATGATGCATCATTGAAGGGACTTGGTTGTGTTCTGATAAAAAATGATCAATTAGTTTCTTATGAATCTGATCAATTGAAACAACATGATTTTAATTATCCTACACATGATCTAAAATTAATTGTTTTTAGTTTTTTCTATAAAAATTTTGTAGCAAAATTTATATGGATTAAAGTGTAAAATACATATTGATAATAAAATATTAAATTATATATTCACTCATGAATAATTTAAATGAGGAATATAATATTTCTATAATTGATTAAGGGTTATTATTTCAAAATTAATTATCATCTTGGAAAAGTAAATAATGTATCATATACATTGATTCAAAAATATAATGCATTATTAACAATGATATGTTTGGAAAATGATCCATTGGTAAATTAATTTATGAATTATGGCTGATAAATTTTACATGTTGGGAACTCCTATATTTTATTTCTGATTTTAATGTAGTTGACATTGAAAGATATAATTAACTAATATTAGAAAGAATACCATGATTTAAAATAAATGGTTGTACTTGTAACGAAAGAAAAGTTAACTGAATTTAACATTGATAAAAAAGTGTTTTTAGATTAGGAAAGAGGATTTGTGTGTCAGATATCTCCCAGTTGAAAAGGGAATCATTTAGTGAAACTCACAGATCTCCACTTTCAATTTATCATGAAATTATTTATATGTATAGAGACATTCGAGAGTATTAATAGTGGGTTCAAATGAAGAATGATATTATAGAGTTTATCAAGAAATGTTTGAATTTTAAATTGGTTAAATCCAAATGGTAATTACATAAGGTAATCATTTAACCATATTCAATTCCAGATTCAAAATGGGAAAATATATCCATGTATTTCTTGGTGGGATCACCAATTACATCTCGATGTAATAACATAATTTCTGTTAATATTGATCAATAAACTAAATCTTCTCATTTACTTCCCATTTGAGATACTATTTCCTTAGATCATATTTCTATAATATATGTCCAGGATATAATGAGGTTACATATATTTCCTCTCTACGTTGTTTCTAAACATGGTCCTGGTTCACTACTATTTTTTCAAAATACCATTAGAAATAATTGGGTACTAAATTAAATTTAAGTTGAGCTTTTCTTCCTCAATCTAATGGAAAATACGAGTGAAGGATTTAGACTGTGGATGATATGATTCATACCTATTCAGTAGATTATCAAGGAAGTCGGGATCATTATCTTTCAATATTTGAGTTTTCTTAAAATAACAGTTTCAATCCAGTATACAAATTCCACCTTTGAGTAATAATATGGAAACCTGTATAGGAATAAATATTATTTGGATTAAATAGTAAAAAAAAATTTCTTAGGAATAGAGTCAATCGATGAAATGTTTGATAAAGTGATTATGTTTTAGAATCTTATGAAGATTTATTAGATAAAGAATAAAATTTATGAAAATAACTAGAGGAATGATATTACATTAGAGATAGAATATCATTATTTCTTGAAAAATAACCATAGAAAAGTGCTATGAATTTTGGTAAAAAAGGATGTAAATTCAATAGTTAATTAGACCATATGAAATATTGGAGAAATGTGGATCAGTTTCCTTTTGACTTTCCTTTCCATCTAGTTTATCTCAGGTACATAATGTATTTCATGTTTCATTATTAATAAAATTTGTGTCAGATGCATCTCATGTTTTGATCCCTCAACTAGTTCAGATGGAAGAAAATAAATATTATAAGGAATAACCAGTATAGACTCTTGAACACAGAGAACATTTTTTTAGAATAAGAGAATTATCAAGTTATTGTTTTTTGAAAAACCAATATGGTTTAAGAAGAAACATGATAATTGGAAAATGATATGAAGGAAAAATATCCCAACCTTTTTGAGTAATGATTAAAATTGATAAAAAAATTTTAAAAAAGGGGGAATAATGTAACTAACCATTTAAAGTTAATATAAAATCAATTCTATTTCTTATTAGTATTCATGAACTATATTTTATATATTTATTATATGAATCTTAAATAAATTTTCAATAAAAAAGGAAATAAGTTTATTCTTATTAAACACATTTTCTTATATTATAATGTTTTATTTAAAAATTAAACTTCAAAATTTTAGAATTTTAAATTTTAAAAAATTAACTTCATTTATTAAATCATCATATAAAATTTATCTTAGGATGAACACTTGGTATTTTCCTGAGAAAATCGGTTTTTCCCATGAATAGTGAGAAATATCTATTTTATGGTAAATCTTTAGTATATTTTCATTAAATAAAGTAATTTAAAAGTTAACTTTAACATAGAATTAATATCATCATCCTTTAATTATAATATATATAATTTGTTACATTTGAATCATCGATATACCTTATTTTGGAATAATTTATTTTTTGTACTTAAAAACACAAATTAAAAAAAATGTTTTCTTTTGAATTCTGTATTTAAATGTAAAATTAATTTATATCACTTATATAAATTAAATATTGAAAAATTTATACCATATTTTTAGTCATGTGGTCTAAATTTTGTAAATAGTTTCCTTTTATTTTTGATAAATATGAATGGTAGCCATAGTAAATTTTTGTTACCTCAGTAAAGGTAAAATGAGTTAATTAGGGTTATAACTAATGTTATATGGATTAAAAGTCATTAAAAAAACATTCCTATATTTCATTTAATTATTTTATTTTATCAATAATTATAATGTTTTTAAAATATGATATTATTTTACTTTATCATTGATTTTAAACTTTATAATATTTCATGTAATGAAAAAGTAAAAATGTTACTCTCTTACTTGTAAATTTATATTATATGTTAACATAGTAATAAATATGTTGAGAATGAATATTAAATATTATTTTAAGAATAATTTTTTTAATATGTAAATTTATTTATAATTTTTACTGTTGAAATAATGACCTTCAATTCATACACGACACCGACACAACGCTTGTGCCAAGTAGTAGAAAAATCAAGTAAATAATTATAAAAACTCTAAAACTAACATTTTTTGGGTGAGTTTATTGTAATATGAATTTAATAGATCAATATAACTTATTATTTACGTTTAAAAAGATTATATTTTAATTAAATTACTATCTTGATGATAATAGATTAAAATTAGATGAATAAAAATAAAAATGAAAATAATAATATTTTATAAAAAAAGTATTTTATTAAATAATTTAAAATCCATAAAAATATTATATTAAGTAAATTTAAATATATATGGTTTATAGTGTCAACCAAGTTTCATTTCTGGTACAATTTTAAACTTATAGTGGCTTTATTGACTATTATAGTATAAGGAACATTGATATCATAGTAATCGTCAAAAGGGTTAATCAGGTTTAAAACAAAGAAATAAGGTTGAATACATACCCTAATCTTGAAAAATTTTATTATATGAGATTATTTTGAATCATTATAATATAATACTTTAATTATATATATTTTTATCAATTTCTCAATGAAAATTAATTTATATTAAATTAGAACATTATGTACTTCCAAAAGTACCCCTTCCTTCACTTATAAAGGGCATCTACTCTCCTATATTACTCACACATTTTGTGAACATTATTTTGGTAAATACATAACTAAATAAAACACATAAAACCCTATTCATTTGATATATTATCTTTTTATTATAAAACCAACCTAGGATGGATTCCCATATATACCTATAGAGGTTGTCTTAAAAAGTGGTATAGTTCTTAACTAAGTGTTTTTGTTTTATTTCTTCTTTTATCACATTAAAATATTCTTAAATAATTATTAAATAAAAAATATAATCTTATAAATACTTATATATTTTTATTTTAATAACTTAACCTATATGAATCTTATTTTCTCATCAAATGAAAAATAAAACCATCGTTCATGTGAATGGCAGACTATCACCTCATGAATCGATGTAATTCATCTTCCATCACTACCTATTATAGATGGTTATAATGATATATTTAATCTATATATATGATATTAATTAAATATTTATCATTATAAAAATATAAAATTTCATCCACTTTATTACCTTTATATCCATTAAAAAATGATAACGTTGTTCATGCATATGTGTGGATTACCACTTTAATGTTGTGATATGTTTTGTTTTTATGAAAAAATACAATTCATTATATATATAAGAATATTTAAATAAATAATATTATATTTACGATATATTAATAATTAAGAAAATATTAAATAATACCTATGTTCTTTCCATCACAATTTTTAAAAAATGGGAACGTTACTCATGCGTACGCACGACATATAGTCTCGATGATTGTAACATAGTTCATTTTTAAAAACCATAATTCATTTTTTATTTTAAAATTATAATTGATATATAAAAATTATAATTATACTTTATTATTATTATATAGATTATATATAATTACCGTTTGACCATATTCAACTAACAAAAGTCATTTTTGACATTAGAACTGAATATCATAAAAACGTCTGATGTAAACTTAATAGATTAAGTTATTAAATATAACATGGAAATAAATAAAATAAAATAAATAATAAACATGAAAAATGTTATGAATAAAGAAAATAATTTACATAATTTTCTTATTAAGGACGATAAATAATGTTCAAGAAGAGTCTGGCTCGAGGTAATAGACACTTTAATATAAAACGTAGTTTTAAATGTTTTAAAGATTTATTTTATAAATAATTTTCTTCGATTTACATATTTTTAAAATTATTTTATGGAGGTATTAATGAGTAAACAAATTATTTATAAAGTAAATTTAATGTATCTTTTTAATTTATTAATTTTACTCAAAGGAGTATTTTTTAAATATTTTACACGGAACATTTTGACTTTATTTACAAAAGAAAAAAATGAATATTCTATTTTAATAGATACGGTGTAAATAGAGTTTCCCATCTCCACAACCATTATTTTATATTTTTATTCCTTTATAATATTTCATATTTTATTCAATGAAATAAACCCTTCTTCCCTTTGTTCTGGGTATTTTAGTTTTGAGAAGGGGTTTTTTAAATCAAAAGGGTATTTAAATATTCAAAAAGGTTTTGTATATGGGTTCAAATGAGATTTTCAAGGGTTTTATAATGATATATCATAGACTTAAAATGTTTTTTTCATGATATGATACTTGATAAATATAGATGTTGATTGGTGATATCGATGCAACTTATATGATAGGTGATGATGTTATAAATTATATGATGAAGGAGACTGATATAGTTAACCAATGAATTAGGTAATGTTTCTTGTCTTAATTTGATTTTAAGAGTTTACTATGGATACAAAAGAGAGGGGGTGAATTTTAGTTTAAAAAATAAAGTAACAAAAACACAAAAACTATTTAGTTAAAAATATTGGACTCAGCAGTCATCCTATGATCAGAGTGTTTGTATCAGATTTATAAATCCACCAATAAATCAGAGTTATTATCATCCTTATAGAAAGTCCAATAAAATGTTTATTATAAATATTAGTAAAGAAACTTTCTAATGTAAATACACAACAGAATATTAAACTTTTATAAAAAATTAATAAAAAATATTATAAAAAATTAATAACGACTTACATTATTTATAAAATAAATTATAATATTTTACCATAAGAGTGAAGAAAGAAGACAAATACCATCTTATTATATATATAGTTTTAAAACTAACTATAAAGGATTTCTTTCCTTACCTTAAATTCCATTAATACAATATTTGGAATAGTACTATCTTATAAAATCCGACAAGACCTTGATCCAACAGATCAGTATAACCTTATCTTCTTTTCACAAGAATCCCTCCATCTGATGGATCTGAATCAAAATCCTTTCTATCCTCAAAATCCCTCCATCTAATCCTTGATCAAATAGAGAAATACAAAAGAAAAAACACTTCTATAGAGTTTACAATTCCTCACTCATAATCCTTAAAATTATAGTTCTATGATAAATTTTAAAGTATAAGAACATGATGTTTAGGAAGAGAAAAATCTCAGATGTGTTGAGTTAAAAATTCACCATCTCCTAGATTAACATATAGACTCTTGTTTATAGGCATCCATCAAATGGATATATTCCATGAATATGAGAGTTGGTTTAAATGACCTCAAATGTTATTCACTTTAAATCTCATGAAAACGTTTCCTTTCTATGTCATTTTAATTAGCACCATAAAAAATCCATAGATAATTCCATTGGATAGAAATAATTCCAATTACATTGATTAGGAAGTTTGTATAGTTCAATAAAATATACTATTGTTTATAAATCTGATGAATTGAACTATGATCAGTCAGATGGATCTAAACTACAATTAGTATGATGGATATGACTTAATTTATTTTAATGGAAAAAACACTTACTATATCCAAATGACATAACATTATTCAGTCTGATAGACCAGAATTTAAATCAATTCAATGGATCCGATTAAGAAATACAAAGTTTAAGTTTATTTACTTAGAAACTATTTTGTTATTTTTTTAAATGATGTTTTCTAAAAAAAAGTTCTAAAATAGTTTGGATATATAAATTAAGTAAAATAATATTTTAATAAATTGTTTGTGATTTTAAAAACAACGGAAAAGAATATTATAATGTTTATATTTCAAATCAATAATTATCAAAGACAAGAAGAAGGTTGTTAATTTTTGATGTTTCTCATTAAGATTTAACTAAGATCCATTTATTTATATAATAGGTTATGAATATAATTCTCTATCTTTCTTAAAATATTTTCCATTTTTTATTGGTTTTAAAGTTTTTATTTGATAAAAAATTATGTTTTCCATCTATGAGTTATTTTATACAGTCATGGAATATTGTGATAAAGGTAAAATTTTTATGGGTTTTCATGTTTTTCATTAGAATAACATATTTATTTATTTTATTTCCCTTATTTAGATTTTTGTGATCATCCCACATTTTTAAATATTTTTATAGGGTTTAAGGATGAGTAAGAAGATAGAAGAAGTGAATTTTAAATTCATAAGGATTTTTCATGATAAGAAATCATGTTTCATGTTAAAAGTTTTATATTTTTGGAAAAATGGATACTGAGTTGATGTTTCTACTTTGTAATGTATGTGTTTGTTATGTAAGAGTTATGAAATAATTATTTGAAATTGTAAATTTAAAATATATTTGTAATTACAATAAAGTAAATTCTAGTCTAAATACATTGTATTATATAATCTTTAAGGATGGGTCCTTATAAACATGACCATGGTTTTAATCTGACACGGATTTGAAATCCCATGTTTATTTCTATACTATCCAAGATTATTTTATTGCGTAGTTTTATTCCTATGTTGTCCATGTTCTACATGACTTAATCTCATGTATAAATTTTGAAACATATTTATATCTTACATAGCCATTCTTCTGATAGTTTAATATTTTTTATCTTTCAGAAAAATGAGTTAATGCTACAAAACCATTAGAAAATATTGTTTAAACCTATATAGAAATTAAATTTTATTAATCTCACATGACTCCATATTTTACAAGAGTTCAATTAATCCGACTAAAAATAACTTCAGACTTACTCTAAATCAATAATAAACCACAATATTATTAAATGAACTCATCGATTTCAATAAACCATAGCCCTTCAAGAAAGGTTTATCTCTTTCTTCCAATCCTTCCTAAAATATATCAAAACATATACCACTTCATCTGATGGAAAATGATCCATAATTAGACATATTTAAACTCTATCAATATCATCTCTAAGAAAATTAATCATGTCATCGCCCATCTTATCCCATAAACCAATATCATACACTTCTTATTTTCATGAGAATAATTATATTCTAAATTTACTTTATAAATAACTTTTCTTTGGTAAAAAAATATATAACCAATATATTAAATCCTTTTATGCCTTCATCTTCAAGTACACTGAGCCTTCTTCACCACCATACTTCTTGATTATAATGATTCGTAATCCATATAACACCCAACACTCTTTTAGTTCCAACATTCCACCCTTGGGATTTTATTATCAATACTATCATAAATCCTTATTTCATAAAAATACCAAAAAAGTATTTGGTTTTGTATTTATTATCCCTTGATATCATCCCTCTTTAATGTTAAAATGAAAAAGGTTAAGTAAAGATACCTCTTTTTGACATTCAATTATTGAACCTGAAAACTTTCATCTCGTCTTTTCATTCATATTCATATCCTTTAACTCTTTTAGAAACTTTATTCTTCTTTTAACCACTTGATATGTAATCTTCCAACTCCAAAGACAATTTTTAACCCCTCATGAGATCTGTTTTTAAATACTAACTCCATGAATCATAACATATAAACTTAGCTTGATTTGTTGTCAACTAACCAAAATATGGTTATAAAGTACATTGGGAATATGAAGATACTCATGATAATAATAAGTGAATGATATTTTGTTAAATGGATAATATTTAAAATGAAATGATTTATTTTTCTTGTATATTGGTTTTGATAATGGGTAAATATGTTTAATTCCTGATCATTTTGTCTCTGAATGAAGTGGTGGATGTTTCGATGGATTCTGTGATGGTTTGAAAGAAACATATGAATCTTGCTTCATGAACTATGGGTTTATTTTTATTTGATGAATTTATTTGAGAATATTCTATTTAAATAAGTCTTTATAATTTTTTTAATTATATTTATAAAAGGTTGGAGTGATTTTTTGTAAAAATGGTGGGGTGGGAGATTAAATATAAATTTACAAGTTCTTTATAGGATTACAAATCTTTTTAAAATGGTTTCATAATATTAATCCATTTTTTGAAATCTATATAATATAAAACTAGAATAATAATGTCTATATAATATAGAATTGAGTTTATGAATCACTTCATGAGATTAATTCAAATAGAACCTAGCTCATGTAAGAATAAAACAACCAAAGGAGTGAATCTTTGATCATATATGAATAAATAAAATATTTCAAAGATACATCAGATTAATACCATGGTTGCGTGAGGATAAATATTAATTTATTGACTCTATAAGATAATTAGAATTTTGTCAACGGTATTGTATAAGAAATATCTAGGTTTTCTCAAACCACATGAAATTAATTTAAGATTAAAATGAGATATAAATGATTCAGATGAACAAAAAACAATATTCCCTCCTATGATATGGTGATGTATAATATTATTTTGGGGATTTCATAACATATAATTGGATGAATCAAGTGATATATGATATTTATTCTTAATGATACACAATATTAAAACACTTAGAGATATATATGAAGAGTTTATGAAATGATGAATTTTTATAAAATCATAGGATATTTATTTATAATATCCTAGTCAATTTTAATGGATATCTAGATGTAAGAATAAATTGAGAAAACCTAGGAGAACATATTTGATTCCATATTCAAATATTTATGGTCACTTATCATGAATAATTAAATAGGTATTTCTTTGTGGTTTAATTATAAAATTAAATGTCATTTTATTATGAGGATTAAATGGGTAATTAAATATAGATTTTAGTGAATATTTACACTGAGAAAGAAGACTATATTTTAAAGGAAATGAAGTCATATTTTTCAAAATATTTATGTCCTTCTTTGAAGTAGTGCATAAAGGAGTAGTAGAGGGTGTTCCCCTTGGTTGAGGGGTGATAAAGTCTAAATTTTTTTAATGTAATTTATCCTTGGATCATATTTACCTTGATCAAATTTGTATCTATAAAATAGTTCATGATGGTATTTTTGGTACATCAACACATTTATGGGGTGTGTTCCTTAGGAATAACCCTATGTAGTGAACCAATTAAATATCTTTTATCTTGTGCAGGATTTAATTTTCTTAAATATTTGTGTATATCATAGTAAGAGTGTCATCGAGAGTGATAATTTGAATGGGTTATGAAAAATGAGGGAAAAAGTTTTGATAAAGTAAAAAACATGACCTAAAGGATATTTTTAAATTGGAAATAACCTGATTCACCCCCTCTCAGGGTGAAAATATTTAACTTGGTCCTAATAAGTAGTGTTTGAGATTAAAGGTTTTTTACTTGGTGTTTAAACAAAGAAATTTATTTTTTATTTCTTTCACACATTTAATCAAGGATAATATATGATCATAGAGATTAAGGAGGTGTTGAAAGCCTCCAATGAGAATAATTATATTTATCCCATGGAAGAGTCAATAAGTGGATCATGAAAAAATCTAAATAGGGAAATAGTAAGTAAATGAAATATTATTTGTAAATTATTGGAATAAAACACACAATAAAATGTTTCATTATAACGAAAATAATATGAAATAATGGTACATACTTTGAGTTTAGGTAAGGAATTACAAGGGCTTAGCGGTGGAATGAAATCCAACAAAATAATATCTTAACCAAGTAATATCAATATGAGGTTTGAATTTACTAGTGGATGTTTTATTTGTGCTGACCATGGACATATGACTAGAAATTATATCAAGATAGGAGATAAAAGGAAATCCTATATTCCTTTGAAAATAGTAAAATAGTTTTCACTAAAAAAATATATTATACTAGAAAATAGTTTTATCATATTAGAGGAATGTAATGATGAATCTAAATGAAATGTTCACCATTATCCAATAATGTTTTACTAACAATAGCCTCCAATGTGAGAAAAAAAATATAATGGAATAATAAATAAGATACTCTAATTATGAGAAATATGGGTGAGCATATCATGAAAAAATTACTTAGGAAGAATAATTCAAAATAAATAATAATGTTAATTTAATAGGAGAATCAAAAATCATGACTAAGTAGTTTCATTAAATATGACACAAGGAGAGAAGTGAATATTTGTGGAAGATCCATCTCACGGGGGAGAAAGTATGGTGAAGAATGTAATGGTGAAGAATCAAAGGAAGAAAAAAATTACAAGTGGGATTAGTCTCATAATAGAATTGAATTCAATGCTAATGAAGTTGAAAGATGAAAATTAAAAAATAAATAAATAATATCATATAAGTAGTATCACTCAAAGTATAAATACTAAGAAATATTGGAAGAAAATTGGATATAAAGGCATGGTTCATGAAGACCAACCAGATTCCTTAATATAATGATATTTGAGATGTACCCCTCTACCCGTGTAATTAATTATTCATGACAGCTGATGAAGTGGTGAAGGATTAAAGGGGTGATATGATACATGATGTGTGTATGTGATAAAACAAAAATAAATTGAAGATTTTTTTTAAGGAATGAACCAATGGTATTAGGGATTAATCTGAATCAACATGTGGTGTCAACCAGCCACCATGGATATAAAAATGAATATTTAATTTCTCAATAAGATGAATATGTATAGGTGATATAGACCTAATATAGAATTGAAATGGGATAAATGAACTATCTGATCTTTGAAACAGTATTAATCTAAACTCAATGATCAATAAATGGCATTATGACATATTATAAGTGGTATCCATCCATAAATAAAAATGAGAATAACTAATAATGGAATAAAGAATGAAATTATAGAAACATAGAGTTTGGATGATATTGATATGTTTTTCATGGTTTATATGATTGGTTACCATGAAAGCTCATCCATGATTATAGTATATTAATGGATTATATCACCCTAGAAAAAACTCTAAATAAGGGTAGTTAATTAATGAACGTTTCATTTAATCACTGCTAATAATAAAAATATAAATATCTATCCTTTTTAAATTATAATATTTTTACCCCGGATAATTAATTTTTAGCAGCGGTTATTAAAATAACTGATTCTAAAAAGGAGTTTATGTTATAGCTCATACCCCCTTTATTCCTCTACTTTTTTCCAATGTCTTAACCTATCCTACTAGTGGTGGTGAATTCTTAATGGATAATCACCCTCTCTGGTATATCCTCCTTGACCGCAACTCATCCTCATGAAAATACTCAAGAATATCCTCCCCTATTCGACATAAATTTCTTATAATGAACATTCTAAGAAGAAATAACCCATCAAAATAGTATTTAGGTAAACCCAATTTTTTTTATTTATATTGTAATCAGTTAGTTCTTCATCTATAATTTCACAATTTCTTTTATTTTTGTGTACTATAAATTCTTATAAGCTAAGATTCTCTTTACCATTTAAATTTTATATATTTCCTTAGAAAAGTATATTCCCATTATAGGCTTAAATTAACCTACCATTGAATCTATCTAATATGAATGAGAAATTTTTTTATTACCCATTATTTCTACACTACCATCCATAGGTAATCAATCATAAACATATGAGATAATACAAGATTAATAAGAATAATCAGTTTTCTTTTATCATTTTTCCTTTGATGTGGAGACTTGTACATTAATTCCTTCTCTAACTCATTCCATACTATAATATACTATGGTTATGTATGTGTTTTCAGGATGATGTTTCAATTATCTTTAAACATATCTAGATGACCATCAAAATTAAACTACCCTATTATCTATTAACATGTAAAATTATTAGTTGTATGTTCTTTAATGATCTCTTCCAGATAAAGTGATCTTAAAAATATCAAATTATATTTAAACATTAAGTTACTTTCATCAAAAAATAATTTTAGTAGTTATTTTGTAGACAAAACTATTTGAATGTTTCATGTTTCTTCAATTAATAATACTTATTTTATATCACAATTTTATCTAATCATTTTTTGTCAGCAAAATTTAAAAATGATAATATTTTTGTTATTCCAAAAACTTTTTTATAGTTATTAACAAGATATTATTTAATTAATTAGATTTATGTTTTTTATATAGATATTTATTGATATCATAAAAATATATTAAAGTTTTATTCATTCACCTCAAAATACAAAACAATATAATATAGGGTTTAAGGTTCTTTTAGATTTTGAAATGGGAAATCAATACATAGATAGAAGAATAAAATTTCCATGTCCTAATTTTAATTTCACATGTTGGTTGAAAATATATGATGTTTATGAGAGGTTGATATTGAAATAATTTTCGGATGGATTTTTGCTATAGATTTAGTTGGGGAATTGGACATTTGAGAAAGTTCACCATCATACCAGTGTCAAAATTAATAACTTACTTCCCCAATAGAGGAGAATAATATTTAAAAATTGATTAATTATATTTTCCAACTTTTATAAAATGATGAATATTGTAATATATAAACGATTCCATTTTCTTATTTTCCAAAGACTAACAAAAGAGATAATTAAACTATGAAAATAAACTAGGTTTATGAATTAAATGAAGATATAAATCAAGATTTTTATAAATAATTCATCAAATATAAAAAAATATCCTTCTTAATTAAGTTATAACATATCAAGTGATTAGGTGGAATTATTGAAAAACAAATGTCAATGACATTGAATTTTCCACATGATGCATTTTTTTCAAGATAATACCACTTATTAATTTTATAAGATAAAGAAATCTATTAATAAACAAGGTAAAAATTATAAAAATATATATGCATGTCCAAATTATTGGATGTTTTATCATAGAGAAGATTCATATAGAGAATTTTGTAAAAGATATTATAGTTATAGTTAGAAATCAGTGAATCATGAGGAAAATTTGAGTGAAAAAATTAGGAAGAATAAGAGAAATTAAACCACCATAAAGGTTTAATTTTACCTTCCATTAAAAATAAGAATTAAAATATTGGTCATCTATTCTAAAATGCCAAAGAAAATGAATTGTCATGCTGTGGAAAGAACATTGATGAGTTTATACATCATCCTAGTGATACAAATGTATAAAACTACATTGATTATTTATATAAAAATTTATATTCAGATCCAAGGAATGTGTAATTGGGATTGGATACCAATGGATTTAATTCATTTGGGGATCTAAGAACAAATTATAACATATGAAAAGTTATTTTGATCCATTATAATTTATCTCCAAGGATGTCTATGCAACAAAAAACATTCCTTATTTTGATGGTGATTATAGGAAATAAAATTCCTCGAAATGAAATCAATTTAGATATTTAACCTCTTAAAGAAGAATTAAAAATTCTATAGTATTTTTTTGTAGGTACATATGATGAATTCATGGCCAGAAAAATCAAAATGTGTACTCCTCTAATGTGGATTATTAGTGATTTTCTTAGACTAGGAATCATATCTGGTTATAACAATCACACAGTTAATTCTTGTCAAATTTGTAACTTTTACTTTGATATGATATGATAACCATATATTATAAAGTAACTTTCATGTTTCATCATCAATTGTTAGGTTAATCTCATAAATTTTCATTTAATAATTCATTATTTGATTTAAAAAATGAGTTGAGATCACAAAACAATTTATTATCCAATTCCTAAATCATGGGACAATTATAAATAATTGATTAAAAATTTGGGAAATAATAACAGTTAAAGTTTTCTTGGAAAATATTTCACAACTCCTCAGATAATGTCGGTACCCAATAGTTGAATAAACAAATTCTTTTTACAAACTACATCAATTGGAATTTAAATTGTTACATTCTAATCTTAAAATTATCAACAATGAAAAAATGTGTGTGATAATTTCATTTTCAAAATATTGAATGTTTTGGGAAAATCAAAAGATAATATATAAAATTATTGGAACTTAGAAAAAATTAATATAAATCCATACCTATGAGAAAATGATAATGCGAATTATCATGAATCATTTTTTTCATTTAATAAACAAGAAAAATATATTTTTCATCAAAGACTAAAAAAATGTGATAGTACCTTCTGGATATTCAAGTAACATTTCAATATGTATTGAATTGAAACATAAAAGGTTACACAGAGTTAATATACATGAGTCACATAACTTTATGGATAAATTTATACCTTTTTCATTCCATAAATTGTTACCTAATAAAATTATAGTAGTTTTAATTGAGTCTTTCACATTCTTTAGAAAGATTTATGAGAAAACTGTAAACCCTATTGAGCTTGAAAAACATCAAGAATGAATAATAGTGAAACTTTTTCCTTTGGAGATGATATTTCCCCATCATTTTTCACTGTGACGATTCATCTAACTTTTCATTTGATCAGGGAAGTAACAGTTGGAGGACCCATACATTATCAATGGATGTATCCGATATAGAGGCATTTCCATCTTTGATTTTTATTAATACTACCTTAAAACATTCAAAATCCTTACATATGTGCTTAATTATTATTTTTTACATTGTTTTATTAGGTATTTATTTAATTTAAAGTATTTTTTTAAAAAAACTCAAACGGAAGGCTCTATTTATAAAGGTTATGTAATGACCCAATGTTTTTGAATGGAAATTTACTTATTATATTTATGTCATAAAATAACATGAAAACACAACATAATGAACTACTAAGTGATAAGTGACCTTTAAACATAATTTTTTCACTTTTTTGTTTGGAATTTTAAAAATCCGACGTACACGATTGTACTCAAGATGATTTTTTGAGTCTAATGAACAAAAATAATTTTCTGTGAATACTTACATTCCCTTAGTAATAGTAACATACCCATATGAATAATAATATGACCCTTATGAATAGTAAATAATCCAACATAAGAGTAACATTACCCATGAATAATTAAATAAAATTTATACATCTTAGAAAGTGACAATTTGACCTTAGTAAACGTTTTGGTATTTTGTAAGTCATAAATAATTAATTATAATTAATTAATTAATTTAAAAGAAATTTATTTCCCTGAAATGTATTCATAAATTAATGAATCAATTTCTTATAGTTCTTAGATAATTTTATAAGACCCTACATAATTTTTGAAAGCACTATAAAATATGTTTTAATCTTAAGAACTGTTTTTTTAGTAAATTATGATTTTAATTAAATATTAAATTAATAATTTTTAGAAAATAATTTTTGAAAAATGGACTTAATTTTTTTATTCTACATTTCTAAAAAAGTCTGGGGTAAATTTTTGAGATTTTTCTAAGATACTTGAATTTTTTATGAATAGTAGAATCCGATAATTCACAATAAATGCTAAATAATGGATTAATTGAGTCATCGATGATGCTCTGATGATGTAATCCCACTTGGTTCGGGATCACATGATAAAATTACTATTCTTGGTCATCCAAGACTCACTATTCCTTGTCTTAGGGGAAATTAATAAACTAATGAATTTTATATTAAGGAAACCCCTCTCCTCTCCACTATAAAAGCCACCCTTCACACCCTCATTTCCTCACACCTCTCAAGCTCCAAGCATTCTATAAACTCTGCCCAAACAACTTCCCTATCCCATCCCCCACGTCCAATATATTCTGGTATCATCAAAATACCAAGCTTAGGCCCTTAAGGAGGTTCTCAAGAGAAGGATTCAAGAGGTAATTTCTGTCCCTCTTCTCCTTTAATTTCCTTTCAAGTTCAAGTTCATTTCTTGATATCTCCCCACATATCTTCATCTGAATTGTATTGTAACTCCAGTATTATAAATATAATTGAATTTTATGATGTTAATGGGATATTATATCATCTAACCCCCTTTCCCTCTTCCTTTTATTTTATTAAAGAAAACGTTTTTCGTGAGGTATTAATTTTTCACCCTCATGAACGACATGCTTTATTCTTCCTTTTCTACCATCAAATCTTGTCATGAAACCATTTTTATGGTTGAGATAGAACATTTTATATTTATTATCTCCTATTTAAAGATCTGGAACTAACTTATGATAATATTTCTATGTGATAAAATAAAACAAGTTCATTATGATCGAAAACCGCCCAAATTATCCCAAATAATCATCATTTAATTCTTATCTAATGATTCATCCACAAGGATATAATTTGATTAATTATAAGATCATAAAAAATCCTTTAATATAATTAATAAAATTTAATATTAGTTCTTTATGTTTACCCATGTTCTACCCAAACTTCAATTTAAGAATACAAGTGAACCACTCAAGAAAACCATAAAAACGAACATTCCCAAAAAATGTTTTTAAATGCTATAACTCATCCAAAGGAACATAAATTCACTTAATGAAACCATAATGAACCCTATTAATGTATAAATGGTTCTTTAATTTCTAATTAATGAATATAATTTAAGTATACAAGACATTAAAGAGAAGGAAGCATTCAGGTACAAGGTAAGGGGAAATCTCAAACCCAATTTTCTTCCTTCGGGTTCTCCCTATTTCACTCCATTTTTGATATGGTTACTTATTAAAGATAATTTTTTCATCATTGAATTTACTTTTCTGAGATATGAATGTTTTTCACTGCTTCTTATGTCAAAAAAAAAGTTTTCCAAAAGAACTCCTCTTTTAAGAACACCCCTTTTACTTCTCACTCAAAGTGGACGGTTCTTGTAACATGTATGTCATTCCCTATTTCTTTTGGGTACCGAAAGGTTATGAATGTGTTTATATGATATGAAACCCATTCCATTACATGGGTTAGTTATGTACATTTTTTATATGTGTTCTATGTGGTAAGCATAATGATGATAATGTTATGATGTGACGGGTGCGCTCGGAATTATATAGCGCAATATGAATGTTTCAATGTGATGGGTGTGCCCGGAATTATACAGTGCTCCAATGCATTGGGTAAAGTGATGAATATCATGAGTAAATTTGAAATGATGTGTGAACAAGATTCTAGCTTGGTTCACAAGTATGTGTGGTAGTTAACCACTAATACATGATGTTTCATTTTTATGCATTTCCACATTTCAAGTCTTATATTTATGATTCCCCTCATGTTCATGATCTTTTTTCCCATGTTATGATTATGATAAACCCATGCTATATTGTTTATATCTATCCTATTACATTGATTCTAGCTCATCCCTTTTTATGTATATCCTCAGGTGGATACATGTATTAAAGAGAGGACAAGTGCCAAAAAGAAGCTAGAGAAGAAGAAATTAAATAAATGTTTATGCTTGATGTTGTAATTGTTACGAATGGTCCTAGTTTTCCCAAGACACTAAACCTTTGGATACTCTATGTATAATAATATTATGTTTTTTATCTTTAAAATGATGTAATAGTAATGTAAAAAAAGGCTGGGTCACTATAGTTGGTATCAGAGGAAAGATTTAGTTAATTTTGGAATTAAGATTAGTGAACCCTAGAGAAAACCTCTAGCATGAGACTAAGTACAAAAATGCACACAAGAATATTTACCTAGGGATCCTATATGTTATGATTTTAGTATAAATTGTTCACATGAATAAGTTATGTACTCATGAATTGTTTATTTATGTTTTGTTCTAACCTTTTCTATTTTAGAAAATGGTGGGAACCAAGAGAAATCAGGCTAATAACTCATGTGAGGGCCAATGCAACGATTGCCCGAACGACATCCCCAATGATTTGAGGGGGGGGGGGGGTGGAGTGGAGTTCTTCATGGAAATTCCTACCCAATTATCTCAGGTTATGAACAATAACCATAATAATGGGGAACATCCTCCTTTACGAAAGAGGGATCAACTGGCTATCGAATGTTTTATGCGACAACGACCACTAACGTTTTGTGGATCTTCTGATCCACTAGTTACAGAATAGTGGGTCAACTCCATGGAGAAGATCTTTTCTGTTCTTCACTGTTCAGAGATGGAGAAGGTGACCCTAGCTGTTTATCATCTAGATAGAGAAGCTGATCAATGGTGGCATTTGATTTAGAACCCAAACCAAGGGAGGAAATTGAAGAAATGGAATGGGAAGACTCTAAGATAATGTTTCTTAATAAGTATTTACCATGAAGTCTTCGCACAAATATTGATAGAGAACTCATAGAGCTCAAGAAAAAAGAAGAAGAATCTATCAAAACCTATGAAGATAATTTCACAAGGCTTTCAAGGTACACTTCGGGTTTTGTTATCAACAATGATATCGAAATTGATAGATTCTTTGGTGGATTAAAACCACACCTTCTAAAGGCACTTGCAATTCGAGACTTTGGGAGTTATGAATAAGTTGTTTTGTGTGCTCTCAAAGTGGAGATGATGTTTGGAGAATGGTCCCATCGATATATTGATAAGAAAATAAAGATGGATTTTCAAGCTGGTGGATCTAATGACAAAGACGGGAAGAAAAATCAACGACCGACATGCCAAAAATCTGAGAAGTTGCACCATGGGAACTACCTCAAAGGGACGGGGAAATGCTTCAAGTGTGGTAAAGAAGGACACTATGCTCAAGAGTGTTGAAAAGACATGAAAAGGAAGGAGAATGTAGATGATGAAAGGAGAGAACCACTAATGGTTCAATGCTACAACTGTAAGGAGCTAGGGAACTATGCAAACCAGTGCACTAAACCTTGATGTCTCAAGGGTAATCAGCATCAGCACCCACAAAATCCAAAGGAACAGGGGAAGGATTATTCCATCACTACTGCAGAGGAGGAGCATGATAATAAATTCATACAAGGTACACTTCTTATTCACTCAAGAATGAAAATAGTCTTATTTGATTCTGGTTTTACACATTCCTTTATTTCTTGCAAGTTTTCTAGAACTATAGAATTGAAGCCCCAAAACCTTGAAGTAGAGATATCCTTAAAAACACCGAGTGGTGAAATCATTGCAACCAAAGTGTTTGAATCTTCTCCAATTGGCGTATGTGGGAAGATTTTTCTAGAAAATATCGTAATACTTCCCTTGGTGGAATTAGATGCTATAATGGGAATGGATTGGCTCTCGTTATATAGAGCACATATCAATTGTCTGGAAAAGAAAATATTTTTTCATATTCTGAACCATCCCATGCTCCTCTACAAATGCAAGTAAAATCATGAATCTCCATTGAAAAATACTTCAATGGTGTGGGTGTTGATTCCCTATGATGAAACATACCTCGCACAAATGGTCGAATCGAAGGAAAGTTCCAACCTTGAAGAAATTCCCATTGTATGGGAATATGGAAATGTATTTCCCGAAGAGTTACCCGAAATTCCCCCGGATCATGAGGATGAGTTCTCAATTGAACTCATACTTGGAGCTATTCCTATCTTGATGTGTACCTATAAGATGGATCCTATTGAACTAGATGTGTTAAATAAGTAGCTGCAAGAGCATCTAGAAAAAGGGTTCATATGCCCTAGTGCATCACCTTGGGTTGCACTAGTGCTCTCTGTGAAGAAGAAGGATGGAACAATGCGGATGTGTATCGATTATTGAGAACTCAACCATATCACAATAAAGAACAAGTATCCTCTCCCAAGGATTGATGACTTGTTCGACCAGTTAAGAGGAGCCCGATACTTTTCAAAGGTGGATCTTCATTCTGGATATCATCAGGTAAAGGTGAAGAAGGAAGATATTCAGAAGACAACCTTCCAAACAAGTTATGGGAACTATGAGTTTTTGGTGATGCCCTTCGGACATACTAATGACCTTGTAATCTTCATGGATTTGATGAATAGAGTCTTTAGAAATTACCTCGACAAATTTGTGGTAGTTTTTATCAATGATAGTCCCATCTACTCCAAGAGCAAGGAGGAATGTGAAGAATATCTAAGACTTGTGTTGGAAACATTGAGAAAGGAGAAGTTGTACTTAATGTTCAGAAAGTGTGACTTTTGGATGAAACAAGTCATGTTCTTGGGACACGTGATCACAAGTGAGGGAATTTTTGTGGATCCTTCAAATACAAAGGCGATCGAGGAATGGCCCAGGCCCTCTAGTGTCATAGAAATCCGTATTTTTATTGGATTAGCTGGGAACTACCGACGTTTTGTGAGAAACTTCTCACGATTGGCAAGCCCGCTAACTAAGTTAACAAGGAAAGGGGTAAAGTAGTTCTGGACGGAAGAATGTGAGGGAAGCTTCAAGGAGATAAAGAGAAGGCTTATCACTGCAGCTGTACTCATACTATCGAAAAGTGGAGAAATTTTTGTGATATATAGTGATGCTTCAAAGAAAGGATTGGGTTGTGTACTCATACAAAATGACAATGTGATAGCCTATGCCTCACGACAGTTGAAGATCAATGAGCAGAACTACACGATGCATGATCTAAAGCTGGAAGCCGTGATTTTTTCCTTGAAAATCTATAGGCACTACCTTTATGGTGAGAAGTGTGACATATACACTGACCACAAGAGCCTAAAGTATATATTCACACAAAAGGATATCAACATGTGTCAAAGGAGATGGTTAGAGAAAATCATGGATTATGACTGCTCTATTCACTATCATCCTATAAAGGCGAACAAGGTAGCTGATTCTCTAAGCAGAAAAGAATTCGTTACTCTATCCATGTTACGAATTGAGAAAGACCCTATCTTCTTGGATATGCAAAGAAAGGATTTGGAAATCATAAGGGAAGGGGATAAATCCTACCTTGCCCAAATGATTGCGCAACCATCCATCCAGGAGAAGATTAAGGAAGCACAAATGGATCATGTGGATATATAAAAGAGGGTGAATGTAGTAAAGGAAGGGAAGCTGCCAGAGTTCCATATCGATGATGAAGGTGTGATTCGGTTGGGAATGCGGCTTTGTGTGCCTTCATAACCTAGGATAATGAAGGAGATATTGGATAATTCACATAACTCAACATTGTCTATCCATATTGGGAGTACCAAGATGTATCGTGATCTCTGAGAACACTTCTAGTGGTATAACACGAAGAAGGAGATTGCGGAATATATATCAAGGTTCTTGGTATGTCATCAAGTTAAAGCTGAGCGAAAAAAGTCCAAGGGTATGATTCAGCCATTGCCTATACCTATGTGGAAATGGGAAAATGTAACTATGGACTTTGTCACGTGTCTCTCGATGATGTCAAAGGCAAATAATTCGATATGGGTTGTGGTTGATCGAATCACCAAGACTGCCCATTTTATTGCTATTTGGGAAGATGTCTTGCTAGAACAACTTGCAAAGATATATGTGAAGGAAGTGGTGAGATTGCACGGTGTTCCACTCTCAATTGTCTCTGACCGTGATCCAAGGTTCACATCTATGTTCTGGAGGATCCTTCAACAAGCTTTGAGTACTGAATTAAATTTCAGCACGACCTATCACCCCCAAACTGATGGCCAGTCTAAAAGGACTATTCAGACACTTGAAGATATGATAAGATCCTGCTCTCTTGAATTCAAAGGTGGTTAGGATCAACATCTCCCATTGTTTGAGTTCTCATACAACAATAGCTTCCACTCGAGTATTCAGATGACTCCATATGAAGCTCTGTATGAAAAGCGATGTATAACTCCAACCTGTTGGGATAAAGTTTGATAAAGAAAGCTACTTGGACCTGATCCTATTCAAGAGATGATAGAGAAGGTTCAAGTCATCCAGAAACACCTCAAAGCTGTCCAAGTCGGAAAAAGAGCTATGCTGACAACCAGCGAAGGGACTTGGAGTTTGACATTGGAGATAAAGTCTTCCTTTGAATATCTCTATGGAAGAGAGTCATGCGATTTGGGAAGAAAGGGAAGCTAAGGCGATGGTATTTTAGCCCCTTTGAGATGCTTGACCACATAGGATCCATGGAATATCATCTTTCACTTCCACCAAATATGGATCAAGTTCATGATGTGTTTCATGTATCACTACTGAGGAAGTACATACCAGACCCCTCATATGTACTAAACTCAGAGGTGGTGCAGCTGGAAGATGATCTCTCCAAGGAAGAGAAGCCAATAAAGATTCTAGATTAGAGAGATAAGGTTCTACGAAACAAGACAACCCATCTTGTCGAAGTGTTCTGGAGGAACCATAATGTTGAGGAAGCAACTTGGGAACCAAAAGATGCAATGAAGGAGAAACACCCTTACCTGTTTGTGTAAAGTGAAATTTCAGGGGTGAAATTTCTTAAGGGGGGGGGGGAAGAATATAATGACCCATTATTTTTGAATGGAAATTCCCTTCTTATATTTATGTCATAAAATAACATGAAAACACAACATAATGAACTACTAAGTGATAAGTGACCTTTAAACATAATTTTGTCACTTTTTTGTTTGGAATTTTAAAAATTCGACATACACAGTTGTGCTCAAGATGATTTTTGTAGTCTAATGAAACAAAAATAATTTTCGGTGAATAGTAATGTACCCTTAGGAATAGTAACATACCCTTATGAATAGTAATATGACCCTTATTAATAGTAAATCATCCAACATAAGAGTAACCTTACCCATGAAAAATTAAATAAAATTTATACATCTTAGAAAGTGACAATTTGACCTTAGTAAACGTTTCGGTATTTTGTAAGTCATAAATAAATAATTATAATTAATTAATTAATTTAAAATAATTTTTTTTCCCTAAAATGTATTCATAAATTAATTAATCAATGTCTAATAGTTTTTAAATAATTTTATAAAACCCTACGTAATTTTTGAAAGTACTATAAAATCAATTTTAATCTTAAAAAATGTTTTGTTTAGTAAATTATAATTTTAAATAAATATTAAATTAATTATATTTAGAAAGTTATTTTTGAAAAATGGAACTCATTTTTGGATTCTACACGTAGAAAAATGTTTGGGGTAAATTTTTCGGATTTTTCTGAGATACTTGAATTTTTGATGAATAGTAGAATCCGATAATTTACAATAAATGCTAAATAATGGATTAATTGAGTCATCGATGATACTATGCTGATGTAAGCTCACTTGGTTCGGGATCAAATGATACAATTACTATTTTTGGACATCCAAGACTCACAATTCCTTGTCTTGGGGTAAATTAATAAACTAATGAATTTTATATTAAGGAAACCCCTCTCCCCTCCACTGTAAAAGCCACCCTTCACACCCTCATTTCCTCACACCTATAAAGCTCTAAGACTTCTATAAAATCTGAAAAACCACCTTCCCTATCCCCTCCCCCACGTCTAAGAGCTGATGGTCTCATCAAAAGTCCAATATTTTGCCCTTAACGAGGTTCTCAAGAGAAGGATTCAAGAGGTAATTTCTCTCGCTCTTCTCCTTTAATTTCCTTTCATGTTCAAGTTCATTTCTTGATCTCTTCCCACCTATCTTCATATGAATTGTATTTTAACTCCAGTATTATACATATAATATAATTTTATGATGATAATGGGATATTATATCATCCAACCCCCGTTCCCTCTTCCTTTTATTTTATTAAAGAGAACGTTGTTCGTGAGGTGTTAATTTTTCACCTTCAAGAACAACATGCTTTCTTCTTCCATTTCTACCATCATATCTGGTCATGAAACCATTTTTATGGTTGAACCAGAACCATTTATATGTATTATCTCCTATTTAAATATTTGGAACTAACTTATGATCATATTTCTAAGTGATAAAATAAATCAAGTTCATTCTGATCGAAAAACCGCCCAAATTAACCCAAATAATCATCATTTAATTATTATATAATGATCCATACACATGGTTCTAATTTGATTAATTATAAGATCATCCAAAATTATTTAATATCATTAATAACATGTAATATAAGTTCTTTATGTTTTCCCTTGTTCTACCCAAACATCAATTTAAGAATACATGTGAACCACTAAAGAAAACCATAAAAACAATCATTCCAAAATAATGTTTTTTAATGTTATAACTCATACAAAGGAACATAAATTAACATAATTAAAACATAATGAACCTTATTAATGTATAAAAGGTTTTTTAATTTCTAATTAATGAATATAATTTCATTAAACAGGACATTAAAGAGAAGGAATCATTCAGATACAAGGTAAGGGGAAATCTCGAACCCAATTTTCTTCCTTCAGGTTCTCCCTCCTTCAATCAATTTTTGATATGGTTACTCCTTAAAGATAATTTTTTCATCATTTTATTTACTTTTCTGGGATATACATGTTTTTCTCTGGTTCTTATTTCAAACAAAATGTTTTCCAAATGAACTCCTCTTTTAAGAACACCCCTTTTACTTCTCACTCAAAGTGGACAGTTCCTGTAACATGTATGTCATTGACTCTTTCTTTTGGGTACCCAAATATTATGAATTTGTTCATATGCGATGAAGCCCATTCCATTACATGGGTTAGTTATTTTCATTTTTTGATATGTGTTCTATGTGTCAAGCATAATGATGATAATGTTATGATGTGACAGGTGCACCCGAAATTATATAGCGCAATATGAATGTTTAAATGTGACGGGTGCACCAAGAATTATACAGTGATCTAATGAATTGGGTAAAGTGATCAATATCATGACTAAATGTGAAATGATGTTTTAAAAAGATGATAGCTTGGTTCACAAGTATGTGTGGTAGTTAACCACTAAGACATGATGTTTCATTTTTATGCATCGCCACATTTCAAGTTTTATATTTATGATTCCTATCATGTTCATGATATTTTTCCCATGTTATGATTATGATCACCCCATGCTATATTGTTCTTATCTATCCTCTTACTAGGCTTCTAGCTCACCCCTTTTGATGTATATCCTCATGTGGCTACATTTATTAAGGAGAGGAAAAGTGGAAATAAGAATCTAGAGAAGAAGAAATTAAATAAATGTTTATGCTTGATGTTGTAATTGTTATGGATGGTCTTAGTTTTCACAAGAAACTAAACCTATGGATCCTCTATGTGTAATACTATTCTGTTGTTTATCATTAAAATTATATAATAGTTATTTTAGAAAAGGCCGGGTCACTATAGGTTATATAGAAGATGAGTGTGTCACCATTATTTTTGGTATTTAGATAATATGGATAAGCAATTCAATCAAGTTAGACATGCTCATGATAATGGAAATCAATTAAAATCTTAAAAAAATATAGAAAACATTCCTGTATTGGGTCATCAAGTTGGGAAAATATCATTAGTTTTATTAACACAAATAGATGTCATACAAGCACATAGATATGTATTAATCAACAGTGATATTGAAGATTTTTTATTGAATAATTGAAGATGTAAACAAATATATGACTTTAATGTTGAGAATAGATGAGAAAGAGATAACAAAATCCATCAAAAAAGACATTATTCATTAATTTTCACATCGTGTAAGATCGTAATAAATTTTATATTAATAAAATATTAATATAACTTCTTTTATAAATGATAATATTTTATATTTATACATATATATCATTCGTTATGATAATTGAGTTGGTGTGTTTGATGATTTGAAATATTTTTCTTGAGGACCTTTGAAGAAGTGTAAGAGATTCAGTGCTCATAATATTAACAAATTTAAGTATCACACACATTTGTGCAAAGAAGATATTAAAACACAAAACAGTGGCATCGTCACAAAATAAACATAATTTGGAAACTACGGGATATTTATTTACATTATTGAATTAAAATATCATAGAAATTTTTCAATTGTTCTATTAAAATGCAAGTGGGTCGATATTTACAGGGGAATAAAGAATGTTTCATTGAAATTTACTTATGTTAACTTATCTCGGTGGATTGATACTAGTGAGCATGAAGAAAATTATCTATATATTTTGGATTCACAAGCTAAAATGGTAAATTGTCTGAATGATTGAGTTGATGAAGGGTGGAGTGTATTTTTCCATGTCAAACCAAGAGATTTTTATGATATGGGTGATGATGTTAATGAATTTTTTTGTGACATATATCCTCATTATGAAAAAGATATTGATCAATCCATCCATGATGATATTGATATAGTTTTTATTTTAGGGTAGGGTGAAAATGATGAAATCATGTTAATAATGGATAATGAATATAATAAAACTAATGATGAATTAATTGATTATATGTCCATTCCTCTAACTTATATTTTATTTTTTTATTTACAATACATGATGTAACGTCTTGAAACCAGATGCCACTCAACTGTGCCCCAAGCCAGATTGGCTACAAGGCCTCAAGCACATAACCTCACTTACGAGAGGCTAGCGACTAGCAGTGAGGGTCTAGGTGCGTCTTTGGGGATACTATGCTCTCATTACCATACTATATCACTTTATAATTCATTCACATTCAATAGCGGAAGCATATACAATAAGAAGACAACAAATAAAGTAGAAATGAAAGAGATGAATTTAAAAACAAAGCGTCTCATATACAATGATGTAGATGGTACATTTATCTAGAAAAAATCCAAAATAGGTTCATGGAAATATAGTACAATACAAGTATCCAAAATGAAAAAAGACCAAAAAGTGTTCAGATCACTACAAGCCTTAGCTTGGTCCCATACTCTCCAAATATAAATAAATTATCAACAACCAATACTTGGGTTCTTTCCCCTACCATCACGTACACCAAAATTATCTATTTGGGTCCCCATGGAGGCCCAAATAGGATTCTAACAAAAGATCTCTATAGTTCTCAGTAATATAATGCAATGAACTAAACAAGTGTAAGTAAGAAGTTATGTAAGAGTGAATTCCCATGGAATATGTGTACAGTAACTATAAATACCAAAAAACATTTCAAGAATCCCTACAAAAAGTTTCAACTCCAAACATAGAAACTTCAATAAATATAAATAGAAAATATGACATCACTATACAACCATCCATACCCTCTCCACATAGCCTTGCAATAAAAATAATCCATATAAAAAATACACAACCTCACCGTAGAACCAAAGTCATATATCCCATGGTCGTGCTATATAATAAAGTGTATTACACATGTAAATTACATATAATAAAGTATAGACCACGAAGGGCCAAATCCAAGGAGTAGAAGACCATGACATCCTCATCGGGTCCCAAGAGTATCTTGGTGGAAACATGGTATATGCACTAGTTGGAGTCCTAAATGAATTTCTACCAACATGTCATATACGAGTCCAAGAATGCTTGATCCAAGGGGTACCAAGACCTAAGGAATCCTATGGAATCAAGAACCAAGGTGCATACTCAACAAAGGCATCCACTTCCTCATTCCAGATCCATGGAGAGCCATCCCCGGAATCTTTACATTCATCAATAGATCAAACCATATGAGTTAACCCACTCATGGAAACACTTATAATCCATTTCCAAACAATGAGTATAACAACTCATTCAATCAATTATAAACCATGAGTATACCCACTCATGTATTCTACTTCCATTTAAGAAAGTCACATGGGTTTAACCACTCAGTTAATCAATTCACAAGGGTATAGATTCCCATTTACCATAGTTTTCCATTTAGCATATCACATGGGTATACCCACCCATTATTCAAAAATAGCTATTTAAGACATCTAAAAACAACCATAGAGTATACCCAATCCTCTAAAAAAATCCTTTTACCCACTTTAACGAGTTAATCATGTCATATGTTTTATAACATAATGTAATGAGGTAGACAATCTCCTAAGCATGTAAACCAAACTCATAAAATTACAACTGGGCATCTATAGTCTAGAAAAACTAAAAAACACACCCTCTGGGTGGTTACCAAAGGTCAAAACTAAATAAAAGGCATGGAACACCCCATGGGTGGACTTGAGTAGGATAAAAATCCACCAAAACATCTCATGTAATCTATGGGAATCCCCAATAGGTCATACGGCATCTATTTTATTTTAACAGTTCAAAACTGTCCTCGTGTCGAAATGTCTCATGGGAAAAATGATGATAGGTTTATAAAGAATCCAAAGATGAAAGAATAGTATAGAAAACCTACCTTAGATTTATATTAGAGTTCTCATCTAGTATCAAGTCATAATTCTCCTCGGTTTATGAGAAATATGAATAATGGATGAATAATGAGAAATTAGGGAATACGACCCTAAACCTAATTAGCGCAGCTGTTGTTTCAAAGAATCAAGAATGACTAAAAAGGAATCAAGTAATTACTGATGCAGTTCTAATGTGACTTATGCCAGATGAATCATAGTTCTAATGGATTCTAGATCTGGAAAACTATCAAAGAGGGGTGAGGCTTTGAAGGAGGAAGAAAAATCATCAATTCAAATAATAGAGGCTACTAACTTTATTTTTGAAAAACATAGTTTGGAAATTACTTAACTTGTAATTTTATTACACAAAATGTAATGATTGGTTTCCCTTATTGGGGAAAACCCATTTAACACCATGAATATTCATGGCTAGACCATTATACAATGTGTAGTCAGATTAAATAGCTTGTAATTCGATTACATTTCATGTAATTGACCTCTAGCCATTACACAACCTTCATACATCCTCTTTCCCAAAACAACCTTGCCAAACCATATCCCAGATTATTGTCTAAACCAAAAAGGGAAATTTAACAAGTGTTTATACAGAAAGAAAAGAACCATACCTCAAAGAAAAACTTAGATCTTACAATATTTCCATTACAGTAATTAAAACCTAAATTTTCCTCTCATGGGTGGTCATGATTCATTTTAAAAAAAATTTGTCCACTGAGAACATACATTAGACTCCCTCAACCAAGTCTCTTTATATAAATAGTCATGATTCAATAATACGCATACTAGAGGGATTGACCAGCCTCAGATAACATTAATGCGCCTATCAATGATACAGATCAATTGCTCCTAAAAGGATACCTCAACCTGTAACCCAACCTCCACATGCGGAAAAGAATTAGATGGGTTAGACTGATAGTAGAGTAGATAAGATACATGGAATATTTCATGGATTGGGTGGTACCTATGAGGTAAATAAAACTGATAGGCTATCAACCCATCTCTCTCCAGAATCTTGAATGACCTGATATATCACAGAGAAAGTTTACCTTATCTCATGATCTACATGTGTCTCAACCTCAGTGAAACACACATGAAAACTAGATCCCCAACCTAAAATTCTTGAGGTCATATGTCAGGATCAACATAAGATTTCTGATGATATTGAATAATAACCATCCTCTTTTGAATTCCCTAGACCTTCTCAAAAGTATCCATCATGAAATGAAATCCAAGTAAAGTTTTATCACCTACCTCTATCTAACATAGGAGTGATCGGCGTGTCCATCCATATAAATACTCATAAGGTTCTATCTGTATTGTTTCCTGATAATTGTTATTATAGGAGAACTCAACCAGGGGCATGTGACTCTCCCAAGATCCCCCAAAATCTTGGAAAAATGCTCACAACATGTCCTCTAGAACTTGTATCACACACTCTGAGTGTCCATCAGTATAAGGGCGGTATATTGTGCTTAGAATCACATGTGTACCCAATTTCATCAGAAAAAACTTCTTGAAACGATACGTAATGCAGGGGTCCCTATTCGAAATGATAGTGAATGAGACCCCATGAAGTCTTACTATCTCACAGATGTACAACTTTCCAATATCATCTACATTGATGGTCTCATTGATCAGCATGAAATGAGAATCCTTTGTGAGCTTGTCAATAAAAAACCACAAAACATAATTACCACAAGGCAACTTGAATAAAACAATCATGAAATCCATCATGACATCATACCATTTCTACTTTGGAATAAATAACTATTGTAAAAGTATGGATGGTCACTGATGTTCCACCTTCACCTACTGATAGGTAGAACAACTCATAAAAAATCAGGCTACCTCATGCTTCATTCCTGACCACCAATACTGATGTCGCAAGTCACCCTACATCTTGGGGACTCCGAGGTGCACTATCCAAGCTGAAGCATGAAACTCCAGCATCATATCCTCGCGTATATTCATTGGAACCCAAATACATTCTAGTTATGAAATATCATATCCTTACCTTCTGTCCAACTCAAATGAGGGTCCTCACCTATGACCCTCTCCCATAGAACTAGGATTTCCAAGTTCAATACCTTCCTCATCCTTAATCAGTCCAGTTGGGTAGATGTCACAACTAAGGATGATATATATTTCATTCCCAGACTATCATGAACCTCTAGATATATCCAAAAGAAGAACACAATAAGCTACCACTCACTACTAGCCTGATACACTACCTGTACCTGAGTCCTCCCCCTTAGTGCATCGACCATTACATTGCCTTTACGAGGAATATTGGAAATATTGAAGTCAAATGACTGTAGGTACTCCACCCACCTCGATTGACTCAGATTCAGATAACACTATGTAAAAATATACTTGAGGTTTTTTTGGTCTGTGTACACCACAAAACTCCCCCAGTAAGAAATGTCCCCAAAAATGAAATACGTGAGCAACAACAGCCAACTCGAGATTGTGGATAGGGTAATTCCTCTTGTGTGGACTCAGATACTAAGAACTATATGCCATGAATCTATCTCCCTGCATCAGTACTGCTACTATCCTGATACATGATGCGCCACAATACACAGTGTAACTCTTACCTGCTCAAGAAATATCAGGACTAGTGCTAATGCCAGACTTCCTTTCAACCGTTTAAAGGCTGTATCACATGAATTTTACCATAAAACAATCATTCCCTTCTTATTCAAGCCCATAAATGGAATTAAAAAGTGTGAGAAGTCTTTTATAAAACAACCATAGTAACCATATTTCTCAAAGAAACTCTTTATGTCAAAAACGTTCTTGAGATTCTCCTAGGAAACTACAGCTCTAACCTTCTCTTGGTTCACTGATACTCATACCACTAAGGTGATGTGACCCCTGAAGTGAATATAATCCATCCAAAAGTGTAAATTTTTGATATTATAATATAACTAATGCTCTCTTGGAGTATTCAAAATGATATGAAGATGGTTGGAATGAGAATGTAGACTCTAAGAATACACCAAGATATCATCCAAGAAAAAGAGTAAAAAAGGATCCATGTAAGTATGGATCATTATGTTCATCAAATCCATGAAAAATACTGGCATGTTTTTTAGACCAAAAAACATGACCATATACTCATATAGACCATACATGCTACAAAATACTATATGAGATATGTTTGTAGGATGAACACGAACCCACTGATATCCAAAACTCATATTAATTTTTGAGAACACTCAGGATCCCAGAATCTAATTAAATAGATCATCTATATGTGTAAATTTGTATTGGTTTTTAACTTTTATCTGGTTCAATTACTAATAATCCATGCATAGATAATGGTACCATTCTCCTATTTCAAAAAAGGACTGGAAAACCCCATGGAGAAGTACTCGGTCGAATAAAACCCTTTACATCCAAATCCCCTATCTACCTCTTGAGCTATTGAAAATTTTTCATATCCATCCCATAAAGAGGAATGGATACCAGTGTAGAATATGAAACTAAATTGATGGATAACTCTACCTATCTCTTAAGAGGTAACCCAGATAATTTATTGGTAAATATATCTATAAATCTCTCAAACACTAGATGAAATTCCAACTATATAAGTCCATAATCATCCAAATAAAATCTAGAAATATGGGTTATAATCCCACCAGAACCATGATGCTCTGGTCTAGATCTCCTTTCTTTGAAATCCCATTCAGACTTATGAGTAAATAGTTCACCCTCTAGTGATGTGAATCTCACCCTCTGACAATAGCAGTTACTGTATGCTCGATAAGCTACTACCCATTCCATCCTATGAATGACATCAAACCCTACCTCATGAGGACATAAAGATCCTAGATGAAGTGACACCAACCAAAATTAAGGGGGAACTCCCTGCACTGAAGCACATCATCTGTTATGTTAACCAATAGCATGTCTAGAATCAAAGTGATATCAGAAGAACACAAAACAAGACCAAGTATTTTTACCATAGGTGAAATTACAAAACTATTTGATGAACCTAAATCAGAAAGAGAAGATGCAATAATAGAGGCTACTAAGATCATACCTCAAAATATAGATGTTTTGAAACCCTTCTACTCAGGGGTAGGCTAGCCAGAAATGAACTGGCCTCCACCATGGCTCTGTGTCATAACCTCACTACCTAGGGTTAGTCCACTATGATATTTAGGTATAACCGGTGTCTGTATTCCTCTTACATAACCACCACTACCTCATCCTAATCAACCAACACTGCTCCAGCTCCCTGCCTGACATGGAGATGAGGAACCTTCTCCCAAACCTGGTGTCCGAGATGACCCCCATACCACTCACAACTGGAGGGAAGTTCCTAGAAAAATGTTGCATATTCCCCATCCTTATGCAAGCTCAGAACGTTACTCGGTCATGGTTTCACTGATCTTTATGTATCCTTCCCTACCAAACTAACAAAAAAACATTGATCTGCCAATAATCACTTCCTGACTAACTCTCATCTCATGAGAAGCCTGAAAATGGATCTTCCTTCCTAAATAAATAGAACCACTAGATCAAGAAGAAGTGATGAAATACTCTATACACCCAGATTACCTTAGGTTCTACTCTATAATTAACATGTGATTCAAAATTTCAGTGATATAGGGCCACCTAAACTTGCTGACCTGGGATTTTATTTCATGTTAGAGACCTTCCTCTAAGAATCTCTAAATGATCAAATATAGCTGATATAGGCTTAATCCATAACTCAGCAGTATGTGGACCTCTAATCCTTGAAAACAATGGAGGATTCTACGGATATAACACCTGTGTCAGTTCATCCATAGACATGGATAACTAAGGTCCCCCCTAAAAACTCTATATATTTTGAAAGAATCCTTCACAGAACTTTTCCCTAACACCTACATTTGGAATAACCCCTAGTTCCGTAGATGGCACTAAAGGACGATCAATCAGTAGCCCATGGACTACAACATCTGGAGTGTGGTTGTCTCCTCCCTCACGATGTACCCCTGGAGGTCATTGTGGTAGAATGTCTCTAAAATTCCAAGAACATGCATCATAAAATAATGATATCAAAGTGTTGTAGCTAAAAAACATATAAAATGTCAAGAAACTTATAAAAAAAGTCATAAACCACAACATGCTTATAAATCTAGTAATGTATAAAAAAGAGTCACTGAACGCATAGAAACTTTGCCTATTTCCAACTCAAAAGTTGTGTCTAGCTCAGATTTCTATTTTTCATTTAATTAAATTTCATTTAAAATTAACTTGTTCAAATGATTTAACCCATGTTCCACCATGTTTTGATCTATGAGAACCCATAATACCTCATAAACTAGAATTTGAGGCTCAAATAATTCAAAAATATCAAATTCAAAAAACAATTGAATTATTAAAGTTTGACCATTTCCCAGTCGATAAGGGCCCATACACCTAAATAATTTAAAGATGACACCACTTTTCCATCCACTACACTAGATCTTACAAAATAGCAGGCACAACCATCACAATACCTATCACAACTGCATGCATCAGATAATGCAACCTAAATGGCATGGCATAATGCATGAAAAGTGATTTATAACAAGCTACTATAAGATGAATGAGATGGAATAGCTTCATCTCATGTGGTTACAATGGAAATAAATCCAAACCATATACATACTAACAACACAACACAAGTGCATCACCCAATAGTGAAATTAAATCGATTATAATGCTAAAAACCCAAAAAAATCCATATTCAATTTTAGATAATTTGGTTCTAAACTATACATGGGTTAGCTAACCACATACACAACTTATTACCAATATCTATTTACTTTATATCCCTATGTATTGTCTCTATATGTTAAATAAATCTATAAAAGAAACCCATATCATACCACTTTGTAATGTCCCGAACTTGGATGCCACTCAACAGTGCCTCGAGCCCAGTAGGATACATGGAATCAATAGAATCTTCCCAAATTACATAGGCTTACAACTAGTATCTAGGGCCTATGTTATTCATTTGGAAGACTATTCCCTCATTACTAGAGTATATCACAGCGATAGCCGAAGAAGATACAATAAGCATTCAACAGATAAAGTAGACAAAAAAGACAAGAATATAAAATGAATCCAAAAGTGTCTCATATAAAATGATGTATATGGTACATGTATCAAGAAATTATAAAAAATAGGTACATGTAAATATTTTACAACACAAGTATCAAAAATGAAAAAAAGACCAAAAAGTGATCATAACATCGTAAGCTTGATCTTGGTCCCATGCTCCCCTGCTATAATGAAATGATAAAAAACCAGAAATAGGTCAATTTCCACTACCATCACCTACAACGATATAATCTATTTGAGTCCCCAAGGAATTCCAAATAATTTGTGAGACAAAAATACCAGTAGGTTTCCACGAAAAGATCTATACAGTTCTAGGAAGCACAATGAAATGAGCTAAACAAGTGTAAGTATGTAGTAACATCAGTGTGAATTCCCATGGCATATTTCTACAAAAACTAAAAAAATATATCATTTCAAGGCTCCCTAGAACAAGTTTAATATCATAAATATGTTTAAATAAGAAATATAAACATACAACAATAACTTTTTGTACAACCATTCATACCCTGTCCACATGGCGTTTCCATAAAAAATCCATATTCAAAACCCACAACCTTGCCATATAACCAAGGTAACATATCCCATATCCATGTGATTTTGTTTATATTTTAATAACTTATTATATACTCCCTTTACTTATTTTATATTAAATGTTCATAATTTATGTGAAATACTCATGTTTTAATATTAAATGTAATTTTTGAGCATTATTTGAATTAATGAAATCGAGTCTGTTTACTATTTGACTTATAACTCTAACCTTACTTAACAAATATTCATGATTATTTATTTTTAGGGTTTCTTACTCAAATTAAAACATTTAATTATAAGGGACCTTTGTCCAAATCATCCATTTTAAGGGTCATATGGACCACAAAAGAAGGCCCACAAAATCTGTGAAGAAACTGAACCATCCATGAAGATTGAATAACTTGGATCAAAACAGAAGTGAAAATTCATTTATTCTACTAAAAATTTAATGAGTCATGTATAAAATTTCAAGGCACAAATCCAAAAAAATGGGCCCAAATGAAGCTTTGAAGTCCAACCCATAATTCTATACAAGAATTGATATTAGCACAAAAAATTTGATAATTCTCCTGATAGAGACATCTATTAGAGTTGTTATTTTGCTGTGTGAAATAGAAGATATAGGTGGACTAATTTTTTGAAGAAATAATTTGTATTTTAAGGAATATTATAATTAAAAAATTAAATCACATTTCATCCATAAACAAAAATGGATAGAAATGGACAGTTTAGAATTGTTTATGAAAACCACCATAACTATGGTCCCATAATTTCAAATGCCTCCAAATTTTTAAAGTAGTCTTAGAACATTAATATATAAAACTTTGTAGGAGAGGCTATATTAATATTATGCTGTTTGGATGGCCAAATTGTCTATGCAAGTGGAGGGGAATATTTGGAATGCAAACAGTCCACCTCTTTGGGCTATAAATACAAACCCCCTCACCTCGTTGCATGTGGTTGGAATCTCAGAACTTAATGAGAAGGTTTGTAATGAATATATCCTTTCCAAGGGACTGGTAGGACATTACTTGAAATTATTTCAACAATATTTACCTCTCCTCCACTTTTATTTTCATTCTCCTTTTTATTTGTTTACATTTGTATTTGTATAAGATGTTTTCAATTTCATTTGAATTTTAATTCATGTTTCTTCTTCATATTCTATTTTAATTGTACAATCTATAAATATTAATACTCTTAAAATTGTTTAAATCATGTTAAATCTTCTTCCCTTATTTCTCTTTCTCATTCAATCAGATGTTTGTTTTAAATTCTCATCATTGTTTGTGTGTGTGTGTTCGACGCACAACTCTTTTCTTATCCCATTATTTTCATTCTATTTACAATTAATCACCATAAACACATATTAAAAGATTAATAAATATATTAATGGATGAGTAAATATCTTACTGGGTTTAGTTATAATTTATGTATGTTAAGTGGGTGAGATCTTTTCTCAATAAATATACTTTGAATTAACATTGTGTATGTAGGACTTAACATGTCATGGATTAACTAACTGTTTTGTTTAACATGTGGGTTTTATGGATTATTGGAATCATAAATACACAAATATCAACATGTAATTATTGATATTATAACCCTAAGTTATGTTAATGTTTGGATTAAATCATTAACACTTAGTAATTCTAATCAATGTTAACTTGTGACATGGCTATTAATTTAATGAAATATAAATCAAGGCTCAAGGATATCACAAGCATGATTACCTAATTATTAATTCACCCCAATATTTATCAAATTTTGAAATCAATAATCATCCATAAATTATTTCATAAGCACTTCAAATAACCCCCAATCAAAATATAATCAACTAAAAACAACCGACTATTAAAACGTATCATCACTGAGGATTCAAACTGAGTGCAGCTATACACATTAGCAGAGCAACATAACCATGAATGGTTTATAGGTGATAATTGGCCTTACTTTCAAATGGAGTCATTTATAGGGATGGTGCAATTAATTATTCATTGGTTTCTGGTTATTGTAAAAAACACAAAAGAAAAAACCAAAAAAAAAAAAACAAAAAAAAACACAAAGATAAACCCTACTTCTCATAAAAATCATAAATAAAAAAAACACAAAGAAAAACACATCTTCCTCTTTCTTCCAAAATATCTCTAAATGACCCATATCCTCCTAAACTATCCCTCAGATTTTTTTGAACTTGAAATTGAATGAAAAATTCATCAACTTAGGTGGAACATAAGAGATAATCAACTCATTCAAGAAATTGCCCATTTCTAACCAATTGAATTAGATATGAAAAATCATCGGGAACAAAACCTTAAATGACATGATTCCCCAGATATGAATTACCAACCCCTTGGTATTAAAAATCCAAACATAGAGGCTGACTTTGAACTCAAATCAGGTTTGATACATCTTATTCCTCATTTCCACGAGCTAGCCAGTGATGATCCACATCTACACCTTAAAGAGTTCCAATTAGTGTGCTCTACCATGAAGCCTCAAGGGGTTTCTGAGGAACAAATCAAACTTCAAGCATTCCCTTCTTCCTTACCTAACTCTTCCATGTCATGGATTTACAATTTCCTTCCTGGTTCTATAACCACATGGAATGACATTAAATGACTTTTCTTAGAGAAATTAGACCCTCCTTCTCAAACTGCTCCATTTGAAAGGAAATAAGTGGTATCCATCAATTCCCCAATGAATCACTCCATGAGTATTGTGAGAGGTTAAAAAAGATTGTGGAAACCTTACCACACCAAAAAATGCTTGATCAACTCTTGATCCAATAATTATATGAGGGGTTATTGGCTATGGAGAGAACTCTCATTGATGTCATAAGTGGTGGTGCTCTTGTTGATAAAACTCATGAAACTGCAAGAGATATCATAAGAAACATGGATAGAAACACACAAAAATTCCATACTCGAGAACATGCTCAATTAAAATAAGCCCATGATAGTCAATAGATAGATCTGAACAAGATAATAGATTGGATGAGTGAACTTACATGTCTTGTGAGACAACTAGTTATGGTGGCCAAAGCCCCAACCTCATATTCTCCAGAATGTCAGTTCCCTGGACCTATAAAGAACTAAGGAATCTATAGCTCCCCATCTCATCCAACTAACACATGACCACAAATACAAGAGGATCAATCCAATTAATCCTGACCAATGGATCTCAATGCAACATATGCTCATAGGAACACCAAACCTCAACAAATAGGTCAGTGCATTAGAAACTTCAATTAGTCCCACTTTGAGCCCTTCACTTCTACCTTCCACCACAGTTTGAGGTATTAAATTCCCATTTCTCAACCCCCTCAATTCCCTACTCAAAACCCAATCCAATTCCAATATGGTCAAGGTGTTGGTAACTTCCAAAAACCTGACCCTTTTGTTTCTCAACCTCAAAGGATAAATCCTCAAATTCCTCCTCCTAGATTCCAATATCCTAGTGAGCCTTCCAAATTCCCAAACCAATAAAATTTATGTCCCAAGAACCAAAATCAAGGCAATCCCAATTTAGTACATGCCTCTTCTTCAAAGAAACCATGAGAATGTGCAAGGGAATATCTTTCCTCCTTCACCTGTTCCAACCTAAAAAACATTGAAACCTAAATTGGTGAACTTGCATCCCACCTGAGCTAGAGATAACAATAAAATTATTCCCAACTCCCAACTCAACCATTACCCAACCCTAAGGGTAATTTAAGTGCAAGTTTTTTTGGATTAGGAATGAAAATTTCTATGTCTCATGATAAGTCCTAAAACCCCCTTTAAATGTTGACCTCGAAAATGAAAAGAAAAATAAAAATTAAAAGGAATATCAAGCCATTCCCTCACCTCCTTCCATTCTACTTAGGAACCCAATTCTTTTTTTTCAATCCATTTCTAATTCAATGAAGTCCTTTGAACCTGATCCTAAAGTGCTAGACATGTTTAGACGTGTGGTAGTAAACATACCCCTCTTAGATCCCAGAAAACAAATAACTAATTATGCCATGTTTCTTAAGTAATTTTTCACCCAATAGAGGCAACTTAGGACCTTTGAAAATGTCTCCACCTAGAAGTGTATTCCCATAAAGTGAAATGATCCATGGACATTTATGGTTCCATTCCAAATTTAAAGTTCCAACTTTGATGATGAACTCATAGACCTAGGTTCCTCAATTGAGGTCATACCCAAATCCATATTCTCCAACCTTTTTCAAGGTCCCTTACATCCAATGGGTTTTTTTATTCAATTGTCCAATTGAAGCACTGCTAGTCCTGAGGGTATAATCGAGGATGTCCTTGTCCATGTTGATGATCTTATCTTCCTTGCTGATTTCTATGTCCTTGACATGGAAGGTGGGGCATACTCTTCTTGATATCCACTAATTCTAGGAAGACCATTACTAATGACTACGAGAACCAATATTTATGTCAATTAAGCCATATTTTCCATGGAATTTGGTGACCAACATGTCATGTTAATAATTTTCCAAGCCATGTGATACCCATCTGAGGATCACAATGCATTCACAATTCATGCTTCTAAGGACACTTCTAATAGTCAATTGAACCCCAATCCATCATGTTCTTTATGTTCTAATGACAATGGATCTTATGAAATATGAACCATGATTAACCAATTCATAAATGGTGATGTTGATGTGGACCTTTCATTCATAGAATCCATCAATCTACAGGAACATGAAAACATTATTGAATCCCACATCAACTATGATTTCTACTACTCTAAATTGGAAAATATTAAGGAAAAATGAACCTGAAGCTAGTAAAATCCCATCATCCATTTTTGAGTTGTTTGAACCATAAATGAGAGGTGATACTTATCTAAAACCTCTTCTTGAACACCAGAAATATGAATTCCTCTTCCATGATCACTCTTATCCTGTAATTATCTCCGCTTCACTTACTGAAACCGAGGAGTCAAAATTTATTTAGGTGTTAGAGGAAAACAAAAAGTATTTAGGTTAGACCCTAGATGACATACCGGGAATAAACCCTTCCATTTGCGTGCATTAAATTCATCTTAGGGAATCATCTAATCTAATTTGACAACCACAAAGAAAACTCAATACACTGATACTTGATATAGTTAGGGAAGATATCACCAAGCTTCTTCAATCTGGAATTATCTACCCAATTTATGATAATGAATGGGTTAGTCAAATTCAATTTGTACCTAGGAAGGGTGGAGTAACTATGGTAACAAATGAACATGGGGAGGTAGTTGAAACTCGAGTGAAGAAAAAATAGCATGTGTGCATCGATTATAAAAAATTAAATGTTGAAATAAGAAAAGATCACTACCCTCTTCCATTCCATGATCAGATGCTAAAAAGATTAGCTGGAAAGTCACACTATTTATTTCTTGATAGAAACACCAGCTACTTCCAAATCCCAATCGCACCTGCAGACCAAGAAAAGACAAATTTTACTTGCCCCTTTGGAACATATTCATATAGAATAATGATTTTTTTCCTTTTCAATGCACTTAAAAAATTCTAGATATGTATGATGAGTATATTTTCTAAATTCATTGAACACTGTATGGACAAATTCAAGGATGACTTTACCATTTACGGTGAGTCATTTGAATCATTCTTGAAATCACTCCCTCTAGTCCTTCAAAAGTGTGTCAAGTGTAACCTTGTGTTAAATTTTGAAAAATGTCACTACGTTGTTACAAATGGGATTGTTCTGGGGAACATAGTTTCAAAAGAGGGTATTGAAGTTGATCCTGCCAAAATTAAAGTGATCTAATCACTTCCTGAACCTACCTCTTTTCAAGACATACATTCATTCCTCGGTCATGCGGGTTTCTATCGGAGACTCATCCATAACTTCGGTAGGATTCCCCTCCCAATCACTCAGTTTCTTTAAAATGTTTTCACTTTCCATTTTTATGAGGTTTTCAAGAGAGCCTTCATTGAACTCAAAATTGTTCTTACATATTCACCGATAATCCAGCCCCTAGATTAGTCCTTACCCTTTGAGTTGATGTGTGATTCTTTTGATAGATCCATTAGGGATATTCTTAGTCAAAGAAGATAAAACATTCCACATGTCATCTATTATGCCTAAAAAACATTGAATGAAACTCAATCCCACTAAAATTTCACTGAAAAAGAAATTTTAACAGTGGTTTTTTTCCTTAGATAAATTATGGCCCTATCTCTTAGGTTCCAAAATCATCATCTTCAGAAACCATTCTGCTATAAAGTTCATACTCAAGATATGTGATCCCAAACCGAGGAAAATAATATGGTTCCTAATGCTCTAAGAGTTTGAAATTAAAATAAAATATAGACTAGGAAAATAAAACCTTGAGTCTGATCACTTGAGTAGAATTTCTAATTATTCTCATTCATAAATCATTGGTCCTAAATTCCCCACTGAGCACCTTTCATCTCTCTCTCTCTAAAGTTACTATGGTATGCCCCAATTGTAAACTACTCGGTTGCTGATATTTTTCCTGAAATGTTTTCAAAAGAAAAAAAAAATAAATCAAAAAAGTGATTCAAAATTATATATTTGGGATGATAATAAACATTGGAAAACTAGGACATACATGGTAATTAAGAGATGTGTTGAAGAAAATGAACATTCTTCTATCTTGTAATTTTGTCAATAAATGCCTAGTGGTGTTCACATTGGACCACAAAGGACATCTCAAAAGGTCTTTGACTCTGGATTCTTCTGGCCTCCAATCTTCAAGAACTCACATGAGTTCTGTCAATTATGTCCCACTTGACAAAATTTTGTCACAATTTCAAAGAAAAATGAAATACTCCAAAAAAAATTTATTTTCTCCGATATTTTTGATGTTTTGGTCATTGATTTCATGGGACCATTTCCCCATTCCAATGGATTATCATATATTCTTATTGTGGTTGATTATGTTTCTAGGTGGGTAGAGGCCTAACCTACTAGAAAGGATAATTCACATACTGTTAGTGAGTTCCTAAAGACACAAATCTTCCACCGATTTGGCACATCACGTGCCTTGATAAGTGACTTAGGAACCCATTTTTATAATAGAGCCATGGAATATATTTTGAAAAATAATGGTGTTGTACATAAAAATCCAACTGCATATCACCACCAAAAAATGGAATGGATGAACATTATAATCGATAAGTGAAAAGTTTGCTTGAGAGTTTTGTAAAACCTACCAGAAAGGACTGCCCTAAGAGACTTGGTGAAGAACTTTGGGCTTATCAAACTTCCTATAAAACACCCATTGTGAGTCTCCTTTTAGAATAGTTTTTGGTAAAACGTGTCAATTACCAGTTGAAATCCAAAATAAGTCATTTTGGGTGGCGAAAACTTGTAATTTTGACTGTGAAAAATTTGGTGAAGATAGATTGTTGCAGTTGACTGAATTTTAGGAGCTTTGGCTTGATTCCTATGAGAATTCCAATCTATAAAAAGAAAATGATAAGGTACACCATGATATAGACATCCTGAGAAAGGTATTCCATGAAGGTGAAAATGTATTTTTCTTCAACTCTCTATTTCAGCTTCACCCAGGTAAGCATAATTCTCGTTAGGAAGGTCCTTTTATTATTTCTCATGTTTACCCATTTGGTGTAGTGAAATTCCATGATCCATCTTCGAAAAGGAAATTCATGGTAAATGGACATCGGTTGAAGCGTCACCATGAGAGGATACACAATCCTAGAACAACATTTACCTCCACCAGATCCACAACTTCTATAGTAAATACACCACTGGATGGAGATAGTGACCCACCAAATCAAAACCAGGGGGTTTTATTTCCCTTTAACTCTCTCTCTTGTCCACTCTCTATCTTTTTTTTCTTCTTTCTCTCTTTTTCTTTTTTTATCACTTTCAGCGTCAAAAAAGTTTTCATTTTTATTTTTCTATTTTTTGTGTGTTTTTACTTTAAATTAAAAATTAAATTAACTCTAAACTATAAAAATAAAAAAAAGAGTACAATTACTGACCATTAAATTTTAAAATTTTTTCCCACAATTTTGGGGAGTCAGTAGACATGTTTCATCTCAAAATATTGTATTTTCAACAAAAAATGTGATAAAGAATATTGTGAAAAAAAAAAAAAAAAATTGAATGATCACTTTTTGATTTAGAATATGATTTTACCCAACCGTGAGGAACAATATTAGCTTTCATTCCAATGCCACTTATGGCCATCTTTTAAACATGTGTGTTTTCACCCCTGATTGTGATTCTTGGGTTTGTAAGCCTTCGAGCTGAATTTCCTACTTAAGAATAAATTAATATGATAGAGGATTTTTATGAACCATATAAGAATCACAATATCCAAATTGCTTCCCATTTCCATTACATTAATCCTCATTTAGAAATACCCTTCGAGCCTATGAAAACCTTTTCTTTGATAGGCGCATTACAATCCCAATACTTTATCCCACCAAATATCTACATGGACTTTCATTGTTTAATTTTTTGAAATTTAATTGTGGAGGGGGGGGGGGGTGGATTTTATTTTGGGTACCCTTTATTTATTTCACCATTTTATCATATGCCTGAGGGCAGTCATCCATTTTAGTGTGGGGGAGAGTTTTTCATTTAGTGGGGTTTGGGAATGTATACATTTTAATCTTGTTCAAATGTTATTGAAAAGTATTAAAAAATGATGAAAAAAATAAAAAAAATCAAAAAAGGGTTGTATCTTGGGTGGGTCAAAAAACACTCTTCCTCAACCTTTGATCTTGTTATAACTATTACAATTTGTGTTTTGAGGAGATCAGTCATGGGTTGTGAGATGAGTGTGAGATCTCTTTCAAGTTCAACTTTTGAAAAATGCAAAAAAAGAACACTTATGTCATTAAGACAAATTTTGTGTTTTGTAAATATTCAATATTATCATTACCTAAAAATTTCCTTTCTATTTTGTGCCTTTATTAACTACAAGAGAAACGCCGTTTAGCGGTGGTTATTTTTGCGTGTAGCGGCAGTTTAAACCGCTGCTACATGGTTTGGCGTCGGTTTCTGTAAACCACCGCCTAATACGGCATCACCAATCTATTAGTGGCGGTTATTTCCATTTCGCAGCGGTTTAAGGAAAGCATCGTAGACACCTCATTTTGCGGTGGTTTTACTGAGTTTAGCGGCGGTTTTTTACGAGCCCTTGATATCAGTTTATTCGCGGAGGTTATAATCTCCGTGAATAAACTCAAATACAGTTGCTGTAAAACTGCCGTTGAAGTCATGAGAACCGCCGCAGAATGAGGCAGCTATGATGTGACTATGTAGCGGAAGTTAAAACTGCCGCGAAACATTTTTTTTACGTTCTGTGGAGGTTTTCACCATTTAGCGGCAGTTTAAAATGCCGCCAATGTACATTTTGCGGTGGTTAAAACCACCACAAAAAGCTGGCTAGAAAAAACAATAATTTTTTTTCTTCTACTGCACCACTGATTTGAAATACAAATGAAACCGGAAATACCATATTGTACATACCAACAGAAAACAAGAAACATCATCCTAAGAAATTGGTATAAAATAAATTGAAAAAATAAGTAAACATTGACATGCTATAGAAGAATGAACCATATTGTACACACCAAAATACGACAAGAAACATCAACCTAGGAAATCAGTACAGAATAATTTGAAAACAATATATGATAGAATCAACTATAAAACATAGGTCCATTATTTGGTTACTCTCCAAACATACATCTAGTCAATCCATTTTGATCCACCATAATATAAATCACTTGAAAATGAAACATTAGATCTACATGTGTGTCTCTGTTCCCTTATAGGGTGTGAGCATAAAACACAGTTAGATTTACCATGTGTGGGCCTCCTACTTGGTTTAATACCCCAAATATACCATCACCACACATATCTACTATACCATGTGTTTTAGAGAAGATCGTGTGTTAGCCTCACTCAATACCTTATTGTTAACTTTTTATGTAACACAACTAATATTCTATAACTTATCTCTTTAAAAAATCATGATACACAAAAACATTATGTTATATTTGATCATAATTTAAAATAATTATTGAGATACATTATAGTAATCACCTTATAAACCTGGTAGGACGACTCTAAAATTCATTACACATGTTCTTTCAACACAATATCAATCTCTGATGAATCCTGCCACATTACCTTAAAATTCATGCTTTCAATTATATTGTATTTTATTCCTCTTAACTAAGATAAAATATATTCCCCTAGGAGGTTAAATCCCAACATCAAGAAACATGCTATTATTCTTATGCGATAAGAATAATATGAATCACTTTTATAAAATACCATAGTTAAAGACACTAGTATTAGATTCTTTATATAGTCCTTAATTTTAGATACCCCTCCTAGTATCACAATATCATATCCACCTTCAAGTTGTATGCCCCAGCCTCTTAAGAATCCATCCATTATCATCATACCAACATATATGATATTGAAAACAATATATGGTCCCTCTAATAGGTGTAATCCACATCCATACCTTCTCCAAATTAGTCATTCAAGACCAAGATGAAACTGAAATGGAATCTCATGACAAATTTAAACACTATCTATTTCTAGGTACCTTTCACAAAGTGTTTCCCTTCACAAAAAGTTAAGATTCTTGAAATATTTCTATTTAAATTGAACATAAATGGTATGATGTATCCCACTAATCATTAATAAACTATGCGTGTTATGATTATATTTATAGAGATTCATATTATTCTCATCGCATGGGCCTGTTCCCAACAATGTAAACACCTACGACCACTTATTATGGTGAAAAATGAATAATTTCGTAACTATGTGGCCTTAAACAAATAGATCATAAACATGTATTATATTTATGATTAACCTAAAAATCATATATTTTCTTATCTACATAGATTCAGAGAGCTCATAGGAATAGGGGGAACTTGTTAAGAACTAGTATTTTGATATTAATTATTAAAAATCACAAGTCTATATGGGAATCCAATAATTCAAATGATTACACCCAGAGAATATTTGATGATCCCAAAATCTCACACCTTTTACGAGTACCTATTTTGAAGAATCAATAGTATGAATCACTAGTGAACACCTGTCATTGTAATTTAGTTCTAAAAGGACATCCATACCAAATATCCATATTCATGGAAGCCCATTGGAGGTTCTCATCAAAAAATAGATAACCTAAGGTGAATCCATTAACATGGAATTGGATTGATAAACTATGAACTCTTACATTTGATGATGTGTTGACAGGTTTCGTCATTCTATTTCCTTTTCAATACCTTCATCCCACCCTTCAATTAAAATTGAATCACCAAATGCACCAATTATGTTCAAGACCAAAAATAAGCTGATAGTACCCATAAGGAACACAGTGGTGAAGCATGAAAACAATTGTTATGTCATACATAGGACTCAATTTCTCTGAATATATGTTCCCCATACCCTGACATACATTATCACAAACCCTTGTAAAATGAGTTCATGATGGTTCACACCTTATTTCATGAATACCAACTAAATGGATCTATCCTAACATTATATGACACTCATTGTAATCTATAGAGAATAATGCCCCACATGTTGTTCAACTAAAAATATTTAATGAAAAAACCATTGGTCCATAATTTCACATCCAACCTTTTTGTATCCTTTCAATAGATCATGAGAACATGTTATTCTCTTATCATATTGATTTGGATAAATATGTCCACCATAAATTAGAAATCACCATAGAACATCATTATGAGTATCATGTTCACTATATTCATTTTTATTAACATGTGACCTTGAGTACTCAAGAAGATATATATGGTGTTTTTCCCTATTGTCTATACTCAAGCATCTAAAAGTTGATCCCATTGGGGATATCCAACCACTGACACTCAAGAGTCTATTTATACCCCCTTTAGTTTAAACACCCTTGAGGCCCATTAGAATATCTAGATAATATACTAGGGATGGTTACAATGATCCAATATCTAAAAGCATCATAATCTGTCCTAAGTGGCCTTTGTGACTATAAAATTACAATGGAAAACATAACCCACATGGGTGGGGTAATTTTTTATCATTTTTTCCTCATGGTCATATCCAGTATCATTCATCCTAGGGGATCACACCCAAATTAATGATATCCCTCTTACAATGTAAATATGTGTTTCCTAATGGTGGCAACACATTAGTATATTTCTTCAATGTTAACCCAATTGATGTTGGGAAACATGATTCTATTGAGTATGAAAGAGGTGTGGATGAATCCACTACCCCCTAACCACTAAAAAATAGTAAAACCATATCAACATAAGAGAATATTACTTAGTTCAAATTCAAAATAGTATAACATGTGAAAATCAATATTAAATTTCTATAGGGAAAAAACCCATTATGTATGGTGATTTGGTTGATGTTATTATACCTCATTTATCTAATATTATATAATAATAGTAGATTAATCAATTAATAAAGGTCGATCTGAGATTTCAAAATTGATTAGGATCAAATAAATTGATGCAAATTACCACAACATTAATGTTTTATCTATAGTTTCCTTCATGGGGTATATATCTCAATCAATATAAGGAAATTATCCCAATGGTATTTTAGGATGTAGTATCTTAGGATTTTGTGGATTAATTCACTTCTCATACGGATTCCATTGAGTTTTGAAGTGAATGAGTACAACCTCATTGGGATTCTTATCTTGAGTGTGTGGATTAAAATCCTATACCACCCATATTTGGAACCTCCATCTTATTGATATTCGATATAATGGCAGATCTATATAAGTATATTCGTTGTTTTTAATCCCAATGTGTCGCAATGTTTGGTTCCCTAGAACAAATATAGGATTCACTACAAGAGAAATTCCATTTAGCGGCAGTCAATTACCTCTCACACGGAACTTTCAGTAAGACAAATTACAAGGGCCTCACCAAAGTGTCCAAAACACTATCCCCTTTATCACTATGAAATGACCCAATTTGTTCAACACATCAAAAATGGGTTTAACTCCTAGTCATCCAAAATCTCAAATACCAATTCAAACACATGCCTAAATGGAATGATGAATACCACACTCGAGAAATCACGACATAAAAAGAACCATCAGAAATCATTAAAATGCATAAAAGGAAACATGATAAATCAAGAAAATTTTAGGACATGGAAATGTTCGGTGGAAACTATGTGCCAAAAATGTTACATATACTAACCAATTGTTCCCATATTTTTTCAACACATCAACAACACAACCACTCACAGTCTGATGACACATCGTCACCCTCGCCACCTTTATCTCCACTTTCTGCTATCACCTGTAAGAACATTATATTGAAAATTAAATATGGTTGCATATTTATATTAGAACTTAAAACCAATGAAAGTTATCAAAATAAATGATATTTATTTTTGGTGATTTACATTCATATAACCAGTCGATGCACTACCACCGGGGGTATATATCCCCATATGCTGACGTATTTCAGTCAACTCTTTCTGCAAAGCAGATATCTGATCACACTAATAGTGAACTGTGTTTCGTAGAGAAGAAATCTCTTTCTAAGCATCTCCAGATATGGGCTGACTAAAGCCAGGAGTAGATGCAGCTACCATCCCTAGTGGCCTGCTAAAAACCTCAGATGGTACGGGACCCAAACCCATCCCGCGCACTCTACAAGGATGCTCCTTCCCAAGGACTTTAGCAACCGGGTCATCCTAGGAGACTGAGTAGGACTGCACAGGATTGGATTCCCATAGTTCTTTAATTTTTACCTATAAATCAAATATCAATATATATTAAAATAGTAAAAATTGATAATAAGTTATTATAATAAAAAAATTGACTTCATACCCCAACTTCTTTTGCAGTCTCATTAACAAAACATCCATATGATATCTTGCGAACATCCAACCACAGTTCAATTCGGGATGCTTTGTGCCCTAAACTCTGTGACTGTATTAAGCAAAGATAAGTCACCAATTAAATATATTAAACAGATAATACTGTCTTATAAATATTTAAAATAATTAAAATATTACCAATTTTGTTCGACTTCTAGAAAAGCTTTTTGAGCCCGCAGTGTGAGGGATGACTTGCTTAGCCCGGTTTGATGCATTCTATCTTGAGTGATCCTGAAATAAATAAAATTCAATTTAATATTAATGTATTCAATGTCATATCCTCTTCATATACATTTATGAATATAAAATTAGGATAATAAAATAATATATATTTCTATACCATCCGCTTCTCATCACGATGTCTGTCAACAAAAACTTTCCACTGTTCTTTCGGTACCCCACTGGGTAGCTTCCCATACATTTTTTGCACAATCAACGAAGTATCATTGACATCACACAAAAATATCCATTTTAAATACTTCTATTTCATACCAAGATTTTTCAACGTCCACTTCCGTGCTATCACATTAGCAATTGTAAAGTGGAAGAACATCTGTATACAGAAATTCATTTTGAACATATTAGTAACATGACATTAAATTAAACCATAATGTAATAAATTTAACTTTATTTTAGAATCAAAAACTTTATTTTTCCAGCTTGGAGGCATATGTATCAAATCATCATATGAAATAGGAAGGGAAATGGGCTCCGCTTCCAGCTGGCCTAGAATCTGGCCATGTAACCCCACGACGTCATCCGTAGGGACCCCATAAGAATCAAATGACACGATTATATTTTCGCCTGTCATATTCCAAACATCTTAACTTTTTTAGGTTTTTCTCCACGTTTTCATTTTTTTCATCTTCAATGAGCAACCGATTAGTATAAAAAATGCAATAAATTTATTAAATAATTTTTTTTACCTATGAAGGTGACACTAAGTATGCCCATGATGAACTGGAAGGGGCGTGTCGCTGCCCCACTATTGAGGCTCCTAAAGGGGGAGTCGATGACTCAACCTCTAATGGTACATCCAATGATGGTGTGAGAGATGGTGCAGGGGGAGATGGTGCAGGGGTGTAAGCAGCTGGTGCCTCAGATGTCGTGGGGAGGGAACCAGATGGATTGTCATCTGTCGCAGAACTAGGTGAAATAGTATACTACTTCCTCCTTGGCATTCCTGTCATTTAATCAAATAATATTATGTTTAGAATATATATTTCAAAAAAATTATGCAGAAAAAAAATTAAAAATGATAATAGATTCCCAGTACTAAAAGACAAAATATATATAACAATGATAATGAATGACTGCAGAAATGAAACAAGTGGTTGCTGAATAAATAAATAATTGTACATACAATAATTTTCACCTTCAATCATGTCAGTTTCCTACTCCATTGCTTCATCCACATCATTCATCCTTGCTAGAATAATATTTTCAATATCATGATGGACAAATAATTCTGCTTCCTGTTGTTGACTAAATTCAATTTTAGAGGTCAAATTTTCCTCTTCATCACCCATATCATACAAATATTTTTGTATTATGTGAGTAACTACACTCCACCCTTCATCGACAACATCATTCACATAATATACCATTTTTCCTTGCGATGCTCAGATATATGGATCATGCAGTTCATGATCACCAACATCCATCAACAGAGAGAAGTTCACAGAATTAAATTGCAAGGAATCTCTTTTAACACCTCTGATAATATCGACCCATTTGCATTTGAATAAAACAATAGAAAAATGTCCATGGTAGTTTAATTCAATTATATCATGAATCTTTCTATAGTATTCCACTTTATCAAATGTAAATATACCACTATTCTGTGTTTTCAAACCCACTTCTCGATCGATTATACAAAATCTAAAGCCATTAACATTATAAGTGTCGAACTTTCAAACTTGTTTTAGAGGACCTCTAGTAAGAAACTTCGAATCTTCTGACACCTCTGCTCGAGTATCAGTATTCATGATCTGAAAAAAGAAATATACTTTATTATATTTATAAATTGTATGTGTCAAACTAATATTCGTATTTATTGTATTATTTATGAACTTACACATCATCCAAACCATTCTATAAGCTCTTTATTAACAGTTTTGGTTATATCTTTCTCATTCCGTGTTCAGCCTCTCATTCATCTCTTTTTTTGTATCTTCAACTCTTCAATAAATAGATATGCAATTTCACTATTCATCATCACATATCTATGTGCCTGTAATAATTCTAATTCAGTCAGTGTCACATTTGAGGTCCTCCCAACTGATCGGCCAATAGTAGGAAATATTTTGGATTTTTGATGTATTTGAGATTGAGTCAACGTGTCTTCAACACATCCAACTCAATTAAATCTTGTCTCAATATTATCCAAGTATAGGGAACAAAAGGTAAGACACTCCTCAGCCAAATAGCCTTCAGCAATAGAGCTTTCTAGTTGAGCTTTATTTCACACGTATGATTTCAAATGCCCAAGATATCTGTGAAATAAAATAAACATAATTATGAATTTAATTAAGTACCAAATTTTTTTTACTTAACTGAAAACATATAAATAAAGTACCTCTCAATTGGATACATCCATCGATAATGAACGGGCCCTCCTAATTTAGATTCCTCAACCAAATTCACTGTTAAATGCATCACTACAGTAAAAAATGACGGAGGAAAGATCATCTCCATTGCACAAATGGTCAATACAAACCACTCCTGGAGGTTTTCAAGCTGAAATGCATGTAGATTATTCTCACATAGTTTTCTGAAAAATGTGCAGAATTGGAGTACAACATCATTAATTTTTTCATGTAATAATGTACGCAATTCCAATGGTAGTAACTGTTGTTACAAAATATGTGAATCGTGAATTTTGAATCCATGTAACATACGCTTCTTCAATTCAACACACCTCGAGATTTTACTTTAATACCCATCAGATACCTTAAAATTCTTTAAAATTCAAAGGAATGTATCTTTATCCCTATTTTTCATTGCAAAAATTTCCAGAGGATACTTTTCATTCTCATCTAGCCAGAGATCACGTTTTATGTTCATTTCTTGTAAGTATTTACGAGCATTGAGATGATCCTTTGACTTTCCATTCTCATTAAGCAATGTGAAAATAAAATTGTCACGGAAATTCTTATCAATATGCATCACATCAAGATTATGCCGTAACAAATTAAATTCCCAATATAGATGTTTGAAGAATATACTTTTTTTCTTCCATTGTTGCGTTCCAATTTCGCTTGATGATGCACTTCAGACCCATTTTCCTCTATCATTCAAATGATGAACCTTCCCAAATTTTGATTCAACATTTTCAAGCGGTGTCAATATATCAGAACTAGTTAACAACTTTGGAGGTGGTCTAAAATCAATGGAACCATTAAATATTGATATGTTCAGCCGAAATCTATGAGATGCATCGAGAAATCTTCGATGACACAAGAAGCACCATTTTCTACTGTGAGGTAGCCGTTTGGGATCAAAATGAAAGTTACAAATGGGATAAGCCAAACCTGTGTAAGTGTTCAAACCAGATAAATTCCCAAGACCATGGAAGTCACTAATGTTTCACATTAAAGCAATATGCATTTTGAACATTGTTTTAGAAGAAGCATCAAATGTCTCAACACCGTTTCTCCATAAATCCTGCAATTTTTCAATCAAAGGCTGAAAGTATACATCAATATCATTTCCAGGCATTTGTTTTCCAGGAATAATCATTGAAAGGATAAAAGATGGTTGTTGCATACACATCCACGGATGTAGATTATAAGGGATAAAAACAACTGGACAAATGCTGTAATTGGTACTCAATGTCCCAAATGGGTTGAATCTATCAGCAGCCAATCCCAATTGAACATTCCTAGGATCAGCTGAAAAATCTAGATGTAATGAATCAAATGTATTCCATGATTGGTAATCTCGTGGATGTCTCATTAACCCATCATTGTTATTATCTACCAAATTCCACTTCATGTATTCAATGGTTTTCGATGACATGAATAATCTTTGCAATCGAGTCATCAAAAGAAAGTAACGCAAAACCTTTGCAGGTGTGTTCGTTTTCTTCTTCTCCAAGAAATTATGTTCATTTAGACTTCTAACATCACCCTTTTCCTTCCATCTAGAAGATGAACATTTCTTGCAATTCTATCTACTTGAATCCTATCCCCAATAAAGCATACAATCATTGGGACACACATGTATTTTTGTATAATTCAGACCAAGCTTGTTAACAGCTTTTTTCATATCATAAAAATATTCTAGCATTTTTGCTTCAGGAAATGCATAATGAATCAATTCCAATATCATGGACATTGCCTTATTTTTAATTCAACATAGAAATTTGATATGGTACAACTTCAACAGAAATGAAATCTTTGAATATTTCAAACACCCACTATACAACACTTGATTTCCATCATCAACTAAATAATGAAACACATTTTCCTCAGTGAAGTTTTCTCTTACATTTGGCTCTACAGAATCAAGAGGAGGATCCAATGATATGTTAAAATCTTGATCTACCTATGTTATAGCCGCATAAACATCACTTGTCACATTGCAATTTGTAGCTCCCTCTTCTGGTTGTTCTGATATGTTTTGATGCTGATAGTGGTGTCTTGCAGTGTCGAATGCATCATTTATGAGGTTTTTCATATCATTTTCCATTGCTGACAAACTTGGGACCTCATTCTATGGATTAACATCAGTTCTCAATCTTTCTGTAACGTTTGATTCTCCATGCCAAATCCAACACAAATATTGACAAGGGAATTGCTTCAGTATTAAATGTTCATAAACTTCTTATCTCTTCAACCATGTTCTAAATTTACATTTAGGACATTGAAATTTTATTCTCCCTTCAACAGATCTATTTGAAATTGCAAAATCTAAAAACTCATTCAATCCCTTAACATACTGAGGTGTGTTCCTTAGTAATGTGATCATGATTTTATCCATGTATATCACAATGTGCCTACATAATAATAAAATAAATTAAAACACATAGTTACTACTAAATAGAGAAATAGATTCATATATACGATAGTATAAGATTACAGAAACATAATATAATAAAGATGAGCCCCTGAGTTAGATATGAACCCTCTAGTGTTTGGGATAAGGGAAGTTTCATTTGTAAAGAGAAACAGTGTGCTAACAGCATGGTAGCTACTTTACCATGAAAACCAAAGAACACTGTTAATTTGGAATAACCCCAACCCAAGTTCTCTATTGAGTCTTCATATAAAACTCTAATATCAAATAAATCTATTATAAATAATGTTTAAGGAAAACCTTACGATGCTAAAAAACCTCAACACATTGTTAATTTGGAGTGACAAGAACCACCTGAGGGATGGTAGTCTTGAGGCATGATAAGTGGTTGTGTTCATGGAAATGCATGATGAAATAACTTGGGAGATTAGGTTTTGAGGTTCTACGAACCTTGTGTGGATTGAATTCCTAGACCTCTATTTAGTGTATTCACATAGAAAAGAGTGGTGGTGTGACTTGAGGGTGATTTGGATCATATATGTGTTAGTGCTCATGAGTGTAGAATTATGGTTAAATGGGACAATCGAGGATCTGACCATGGAGTTGAACTAAGATTCAGATTCAGACTTCGGTGTGGGCATTGAAATTTTTTGTTATTCCTTGAGTTTTAAGGCATCATGGTCGGGATATGATAGTGCATTGGTGGGTGGGATTGAGCGCCTTTGGTATAATTCATCTAGAGAAGGACTTACTAGTGTTATTGCATAAAAAATGATGTGGTAAGGTAGAGACCACATCAGAAATGGCGTTCAAGATGCAGCTGATGTGGTTTGGGGATCAAACTAGGGTACTTGAAGAATAGTTGATGTGTCTGGGCATGGTGTTTGGAGTTTCATAGTAGAATCATGTTGGGAATTTGGAGATGAAATGTGGGGTGTTGGTACTATCATCTAGGACAACATAATAATATAATAAGAATCACATAGGTGGAAATAGATCCCAGAAGGAATTCTCTCTAAACATTATATTCGGGAACATGAAAGAATTATATTCATACAAACCACAACAATATGTTAGAATGAAAGTGATTACTTTCATCCAAGAATATACATATTAATGAAAAATCATCTAGTTTGAATAACATATAGAGAAAGAAAATACAAATAAAATTTAAATACAAAATAAACCTAGTTGAACTATCTCACAATAAAATTTCCCAAAAAAGTCACAACTATATTCACAACTCAAAACATCTCCATGTGATCCCCGAAAAGTCACAACATTCCAATATAATATTGAAAAACTTTTTCAACATCACATTTATTTATCATTAAGGCGTAACTTAAAATCTTTATCCTATAATTAGTAAGAAAATAAAGATCCTTCTAGTAAAATTGATGAATATAGATCGATAGGAAAGTAGGTAGTGTGATTTAACAAACCTACACTTATATAAGGAAATGTTTTAGAATACATGAATTTATTATGATGATGTGTAAAAAAATAATCTTAAATTATCATCTATGTCTTGGAATTTGAATCTAAGCAGAGATAAATTCCTAACTTGTAAATAAGTAGAGGCCCCTCATACTCATTTACCTATAAAAATTTCTCATTATCATCATGATGAATCTAGAGTGGCACTTATATAGGTGTAATCCTAGTCGTGTTCAGGTTATAAATTCACATAGAAGTTTTCTACAAGATAAAATATCAAGTATAAAAGAATATAAAATCTCAATAGGTTCAAAATAGAATAAAGAAAATCATTTAGAACATATCATTCAAATTCCAAGACTACCCATTTCATTTATCACATGAAAACAAGCACAAAAATCAAATCCTGATCACTATATAATGCTTTCACTGATCCAATAGTATTATGTAATTAATTATATAAGTACTAATGTTAGAAAATATATATTTAGTGTCCTTATGTAGGAATGAATTAACTATTATAACATATACTGGATTATCTAGCATATATGGCTAAAATCTAATACCTCTAACACCACTACCCTAGTTTTAATAAATCAACTGAAATATAATTAGTAATTAACTCTAATACATATATAATGACTAGATTATTCAAGAACCCAACCTGAATTGGCAATGAAATTGATTTTAAAAAAGATTCAAAAAAACTTATTTCAAACCTTAGGGTTCGTATAGGTCGCCGGGGTCGCAGGGGGTCGGGGGAAGCGGGGTCGCTGGGGTCGCGGGGTCACCATTGGCAATAGTATTGTGCAATTTGATTAATGTGGATGATAAAGACACCGCTTACGATTCTATGCCCTAGGTATATCACCCCTACCTAAGGGATAAATGTCTGTCAAGGGCCACATTCCCAACTCATATGGTTTGGAGAACCTATCATTATCCATATAGTCTATATTGATTGCTCATCGATTAAGGGAACCTAACTTGGTTCCATACTATGTCATTCATATGTTCTCATAGATTATCATACCATATATTACAATTACCACACCATCGCATAGCCTCTCCCCTAGAAATTTCTTTAGGAGGGAATCAATTACCTAAAATAAGACCTTTATAGAAAACTTGACCCATAAATACATGATGGACACCCTATTGGGGTTTTAATTTCCCTATAGTGAAGCCTCACACATATATAACATAGCCATCAATGGTTTTATAATCAATGAATCATACTAAAGAGAATTCTATGACCCCAACATGAATATATATCCTTATGTATCATAAGGTAAATAACTCATGGATCCCATTCATGTCACATACCCACCTACATGAAATTTAAATCCACATAATAAATGCCTAACCATATCCTATGGTAATATTAGTCATATATTACCTTGACCATAGAGTTATCCCCTTATGAAATGTCATTCCATCCTCATCAAAGCCATCTCTAGGAACCAACACCATCTCAATCCCCTAACTCATAAAATTACAACATATATTATAAATCAATAACTACTGATTAAGAGAATTAATCCATATTAATCAAATTAGTCATATTTTAGGGTCATCTCATCAATTATGTATCCTCACTGTAACTTCAAGAAATGGGGTATGAATCACTCTTGGAACACATCTGAGCTCATTTCTAAACAAAACCCAAATATATGAAGTCAATCCATTAAAATAATTCATCCAAATTTTAGGATAAACCAAAATAACATATGGTAATGACTCAACAATAATGAAACTATATAAAACATTATGCATTTTTCATCCACAAGATTCCTCTAACCGTTACACATAAAAAATCAACCGTAACATGAGATCCCACTGACGGAAGGGGAGGGGAGCATACCTAGGGTACGAACTCGATGGGGTTGGGGGAGAATCTGACATCACAGGTGTCGGGGGGAGAAGTGGGGTCAACAGTGACCAATGGCGAGGTCACTAGTAGAACGGGAGGGCAGCGGAGGGGACCAGAGCAAGGGTTCTCGATTGTTGGGTGACAATCCTCACGGGGTCAGGGGGAGAGAACATTGGCTCAGGTGCGCGGGGGGGGGGGGGGGGGCAGTGTCACCATTGTAAAAAACTAAATGGGTTTCGCGGCGGTTTTTAATAAACTGCTGCTAAATCTATTTAACAAAAGGTTTAACGACAGTTTTGTACACCACCGCTACAAAACCACAGCTAAAGAAATTTTATGTTGTAGTTATTCACATAATCATGTCCATGTAAATATGTGTTTTTGTTTCCTTTCATTCCTCATTTCATATAAATATTATACATTTCTTTTTCCATGTTGGTGTTTTACACCTCTTCTTCTCTCTCTTGGACATTAAATTCCTATCATCCCGTAGACATAGAAAAACATCTTAAAAATACCTCTTGATTCTTGTGCACTTTAGGATAGGTAATGGAAGCTGATATCTCTTTCAAACTCTAAGATTTTCCCATTTGGTTAGTGAAAGAGTGAACCTCTATTAATGAATTTTATCATCTTGAGAGGAGTGAATTTTCAGTGCCCACATTTTTCATTTCAAAATTTCAGTATGAAAAATGAATTGTTTTTGGAACATGATATCTATAACAATTTTTGGGGTAATTCAATATGGAAGAGTGAAATTATATAAACCTCCCCAAATTGGTGAGAACAAAATTTTAATATTTATTGGCAAGTAAAAATGATTTTGTAAGTTTTTTTATATTTGTTACACACGAGGACATGCACAGGGCTATGTGTGGGGGATTTGATGTTATTAATATTTTCTTAACTTATTATAAACTCACTTTACTGATTTTATATTAAATGTTCAAAATGTGTGTGAAATAACTATGTTTCAATATTAAATGTAAATTTTGAGAATTATTTGAATTAATCAAATCAAGTTAGTTTACTATTTTACTTTTAACTCTCACCCTACTTATCCAAAATTCCAGATTCTTGTCTTTTATGGTTTAATACTCAAATTAAAACATTTCATTAGACGGGACCATTGCCCAAATCATCCATTTTAAGGGTTATATAGACCACACCATAAGGCCCATAGAATCTGTGAAGAAACTGAACCATCCATGAATATTGAATAACATGGCTCAATAAAGAAGTGGAAACTTATTTATTCTCCTCAAAATTTTGGATAACAATTCAAGGAGTAATGTATAAAAATTTCATGGCCCAAATCTAAAAATAGGGGGCCCAAATGAAGCTTTTAAATCCAGCTCATAATTCTATTCAGGAATTCAGATCAGCACAAAAGATTTGATATTTCTTCTGATAGAGAAATCTATTCGAGATGTCATTTTTTAGTGTGAATTAGGCGGTATAGGCAGCCTATTTTGTTTAATAAATCATTCGAATTTAAAGGAATATTCTTATTCAAAAATCCATTCACATTTTGGCCATTGGAAAATCCAAAATAAAAATGGACAATTTAAAATTGTTTATGAAAACCACTATAATATTGGCTCCATAATTGAAAATTCCTCCAAATGTTGAGAGTTGTTGAACAACATTATTATATACATCTTTTAAGAAGTGTCTATCTCGATATTTGGCTGTCTGGTTTGAAAAATTGTCTATGCAAGTGGAGGGAAGATTTGGAATGTTAACAGTCTTCCTCCTTGGGCTATAAATACAACCCTATCTTCTCCTTGCACGTGGTTGGCATTTCATCACATAATGAGGATGTTTTATATTACTAGATCATTTACAAGGTCTTGGTAGTACTTTCCATGATCTTGTTTCAACAATAGATACCTCTCATCCACATTTATTCTCATTCTCCTTTCCCGTTGTTTACAATTGTATTTGTGTAAGCTGTTTTCAATTTAATTTGAATTTTAATGCAAGTATCTTATTCATATTCTATTTTAATCTTCCAATCTCTATTATTAAATATTAATACTCTTAAAATAGTTTAAATCATGTTCTATCCCCTTCCATTCTTTCATTTTCACATTCAATCTAAATTCAATTTTTAATTCTCATTATTGTTCGTGTGTGTGTGTTTAACGCACAACTCTTTTTTATCCTATTCTTTTCATTCTATTTATAATTAATCACTATAAAAAAATATTACCATATTAATAACTGTATTTAATGGATGATTAAATATCTCATTGGGGTGAGTTATAATTTAGGTATGTTAAGTGATTGAGATCTTTTTCTCGATGAATATTCTTTGAATTAACATTGTGTATGGTGGAATTAACATGTCATGGATTAATGGCTTGTCTTGTTGAACATGTGGCTTCCATGGATTATTGAAACCATAAATACACAACTATCAACATGTAATGATTAATATTATAACCAAAATTTATGTTATGGTTTGGATTAAATCATTATGAGTTAGGAATTCCAATCAACGTCAACTTGTGACTTGGGTGTTAATTTAATGCAATATAAAGCAAGGCTCAAGGATATCACATGATTAACTACATAATGATGAATTCACCCCAATATTTATCAAATTGTTAAATAAATCATCATCCATATATTATTTCATACACTCTTCAAACAATCCCCCCCCCAAAAAAATCAAAATACAATCAACTAAAAACAACCGACTATTAAAAAGTATCACCACCGAGGATTCGACCAGAGTGATTCTATGCACACAAACAGAGCACCGGAACCCTAAACAATCGATAGGAAATAATCATCCTTACTTTCACTTTTCCATATAATAAAGTTTATATCCCACAAATGTTCCATATTATAAAGTGTAGACCACGAAGGGTCGTATCTAAGGTGTAGATGACCAAGGCATCATCATCGGGTCCTAGGATCATCTCAGTGGAAACTCAGTATAGGAACTTGTTGTAGTCCAAGAACCATGTGTACCAACTTTTCCAACATGAGTCCAAGAAATCCAAACCGAAGGGGTTTCAAGGCCCAAAAAATCTAATAGAATGAATACCCAAGGTGTATACTCAATTGAGGCGTCCACTGCCACATTCTAGATCCATGGAGATCCATTCATGGCATCATTACATTCATCAAAATATCAAACAATATGAGTCTACCCACACATATAAACAATTATAAACCATTTCCAATCAATGGATATTCCCAGTCATTCAGACAATTATAAATTGCGAGTATACCCACTCTTGTATTCCACTTCCATTTAGACAAGTCACATGGGTTTACCCACCCATTTATCAATTTTAAAAGGGTATACCCTCTCATTTATCATAGTTATCCATTTATCATATCACATTGGTATACACACCCATTATTAAAAAATAATAGCTTAAGAAATATAATAACAACCAATGAGTATTCCCACTAATTTGACATAAACCATTTAAGCACTTTAACATGTTAGACATGGCATATCTTCAATAACATAAGGCAAAGAGGAAGACCATCTTCTATGTATGTAAACAAACCTCAATAAATTTCATATGAGATTTTTTAGTCTAGGAAAAATCTAATTCACACCCCTTGGGTGGTTATCATAGTTTAAAACCAACTTAAAGGCATGTCTCACCCCATGGGTGGCCTCTAGTTGGGGAAATAACCACCAACACTCTCAAGGAAACTATGGGAATCTATAATAGGTCATACTGTATCTATTTCTATTTAATAGTTCAAAAAAGGGTCTACATTGAAAACTATGATAGGTGAAAAATTGACAATAACTCCATAAATTATCAAAATCTGAAATAAATGTATATAAAACCGACCTTATCTCTTTCGTAGAGTGATTATGTAGTATCAAATCCCAATTCACCTCAGTTTTGGAGAAATATGAAGAATGGATGAAGAACGAGAAATTAGGGCATATGATCCTAAATTCAAATAGTGAATCCATTGTTATAAATAATCATTTATGGATAAAAAAATATATTACTTACCTATGTGGTTCCAACATGAAAAACAGTGAACGAATCAGAGTTTGAATGACCACCAGATCTGAAAAACCATCAAAGAGGGTTTTATGCTTTGAAGGGGGGAGAAAAAAATTCTATTTAAAAAATAGAGGATACTACCTCTATTTTCAAAAAAACATAGTTGGGAAATTACATGATATTTAATTTCATTACAAGAAATGTAATTATTAGTTTACCTTTCTTGGAGACAAACTTTTTCATGTTGTGAAAAGTCATGGCAAGACCATTAAACATCGTGTGATAGAATTACACATCATGTAATTGACCTACAACCAGTACACATCCTCCCTACCTCCACTTTTCCCAAAAAAACCCTGCCATACCATGCCCCAGATTAGGGTATAAGACAAAAATGTAAATTTAACAAGTGTTTTGCCAATATGAAAAGATCCACACCTCAAGGAAAATTCAGGATCTCACATTTGAATTTATTTAAACTATGTACAAAATTTTAAAATAATTTATTAGTTTTATATTTTATATCATGATATAAATTATTTTATATCATTTTTAGATATATTAATTATTATAAAAGAAAAATTAAATATACAATATAACCATGAATCTCCCATATGGTTTTGTATAAACGTTCTAATTTGTTGCCACATAAATTAGGTATGCTCCCTATTTTCAATTTTTTCCCCTTTAAATAATGATGGAACTACATGGTCACTATTATTGGTATGTAACAATTAATGTAAAAATATAATATATTAAATTCATATACTAAATTTTCAATTTATTTATTTAATATATTTAGATTATAAGAAGATAGAACCAAACATTAATACATCATATGATTGGTAGTCAGTAAATTTTAAAGTAGTTGTACCATTTGAAATGTTTAGAGTTCCTTCAGATGAAGTTGGAAAATTGCATAGGAAGGTATTGGGTTATTTATCATGTGATATAACATCCATTACCATTAATTATCATTAATGGATACATACTCTCACTTTTTATAAGAATGATGTTTTTTTATAAACAATTGAATTTAAGCCTATATTTATATTTTTACTTTTCTTCTAATATTCTTATAAAATTTAAATTTAAATTTTTTCATATATAATATATATTTTATTTTTCATTTTTACATGAATGATCCAAGTGTGTGTTAATATATGATGAAAAGTTTAAAGGAAAAGTGTAATGACTTTATATAATTGTTTTGGTGTGAGTTTAATGACACCTACTTGACTGGTGGTATTTCTGAAAACATTGCAGCCTTGATACGAAAGAATAAAATGGTACTGAGTCAGTTAAATATATTTTACTATGTTTATATTATAATTTTAATTTTTGTAAATATTTTTTATGTATCATCTAATAAAAAAATATTTTATATTCTAAATTTTATTTAATGTAGGTACCAAAATCAATGGAAGCTGCTAGCTAACATAAAAATCAAGAACATACATCATTTCAAGGCCATTATAATTACATAAGAGTATAGTGTAGATATTGGATTCATATTTATATGGTTTTTATTTGTAATTTAATCCTATATATGTTTCCTTTGACGTTTTTGAATGACATGGTTTATGTTTATATGATCTATCTATATATATAGTTGTTCTATTTTGTATGTTTGGTTTGACCATTGAAATTATTGAATTCAATATATTACAGATATATGTGTATTTTTATACTAGAGGTGATATTTTTTAGGGGATAATTTATTATCTAATTTTTATAATTACTAGTGTTTTTAATTTCCAAAAAATTTAAAAAATATCGGTAATTTTTTCACATCAGTTTAATCTTCCACTAAGCACTGGAAAAGCAACACTAAATACTACTAAACCATTTTAACTTAAAGTTTTTTTTTATAAAAAACCACCTCTTATATTATAATTGTTGAATAAACTACCTTTAAATTTACAGAAATCTACCCAAAAATAACCAACGTATACATTTTCATAGAGGTTTCAAAACCACCACCAAATATGGATGCAGTGTAGTTCCATAGAACTGCTATTTAAAAAAATGACCATGAAATAATTTTCATCTAATAAAAATAGGTCAGTTTTAAAAAATGTTGCTCATTAAAGGTTGGAAGTTTCAAACTCTTCATTTTTCGAAAAAAAATCCCTACTAATTTATTTTTTAATTATAGTATCTGAGAGGAGAACTCCCTAGTTAATGGATGTTCCTATAAATCAATTTATAGATCCTTAAAGAACATATTTTCAAGGGGGTTCTGTTGAAATAAAAGATACGAAAGTTTTTGGTTGTAAATAAATTTTAGGTTCCTAAATTTATTCTCTATATATATATTGAGGTGTATTTAAAATTTTTATGATTTATACAACTCTTGATTTAAGTGTTGTTTACTTTTTTTTCTTTAAGTGTGATTGGGAATGAAAAACCTAATTATGTTCTTAAGTGTTAAAGATATTTTGAATTTTATGTCAATTTTTTTAAAAGTAATGAATGTTTTTGAGATAAAAATGATAATGGGTTTTCTAAAATTTACATGTCTAGAAGATTTACCACTGATTTTTAGTAGATGGATATACAAAAGTTCTATAGGAATGAATCTAGATGAAGAAGTTGATTTATGGAGGATTGGTTTTAGAAGTTAAAATCCCTGATTGATTAAATCAATGATATAAAATGGATACATATGTTCAATTCGATTCTTACATAAATTGTATTTATCAAAGAATTTTAATATGTTGGAGAAAATTATTTCGAAAGATTAGTTGGAAAATTCTATGATGATCATTCATAGTAAAAAATATCACAATCATTTCATAATAGTTTTGGAATCTCGATGAGTGCTAATGAAAAGAAGTTGATCAAAATAGAAGTATCCAAAAGGTAGAAGATCAATTTTTTTTGTGAAATACTATGTCTAAAAAATCTAGAGTAAAAAAAGAATGATCTTGAGTTAGTATGTAAAGAGGTTTAAAAAGAACAAATTTGAAATTTAAAAAGGTTAGAAGATGGGGAAAATAAGAGTGAAGATGTTCAAAAGTCTATAAGTGGGATTGAAGATGTTTGAAGATGATTTTTTTTCAAAGGAATGATTCTCATGAATGTAATAATAATTACACACAAGGTAGTTTATTGTGGAACTTAAGTTTCTCAAACCTAGTAAAGTTCCATAATGATGGTAGGGACAAAATCATGAAGGACTATATTAAAGATGAGTTATGCCTATAAATAGGGACCTAATATCATCATTAGAAGGGGGGATTGAGAATTGAAAATCATTTAAAGAAATATGTGTACTATGTCTTCACATAAGTATGACACTAACATATTCCTTATGAAAATAATGAATAACATCTTTCTGGATTTGAAATATATAAAAAGAAAATATCTTTTATTTATCTGTATATATTTTTGAAAGAATAAAAATTTGGAAATTTTTATTTTTATATATATAATATATGTTGCGAAGATTTATAAAATTTTCTAAATACATGGAATTAGAAATGTCTATAAATGTATAAGTTCTTCCTTACATGGGTAACATTTTTTTTGATTAATTCATAATATATTTGGTTAGACTATAAATGCAACAATGTCTAGGAAACACCTTGTATATATAATGTTTTTTAGTGAAAGATAAGGTTTTATTATTTATTGAATTGAGGTTAAGAGAAGGTCATTTAATGGAAAGATTATCCACTCCATGAAGAGAAATTTCCTAGTTTAATAGTTTATACTTATTTTTTGTGATTCCCAAATAGTGGACGAATTTCACACCGCAATAATTTTTAAGTGAAAGAATCACTAAATTATTTCATGTCATGATTCAATATTCCACACTATGATTCAAGAAATCACACCGTGATGAAATTACTATGAAAAAAATTAGGAGTCATGACTATTTTGATTTTTTATATTTATTAAAATTAATTAGGTTCATATCTTGTGTTATTTCATCACATAGTGACACATTTTATAGTTAAATAATAATTTTATAATACTAATCTATCATTACATTATGAAAGATTCAATGTTTTGAATTTTTTATCCTATAAAATTCATTTTTTTTGGATTTCATAGGAATATTTTTATAGTTATGAATATTTTTATAACTAACTATTTGAATTCTAATGGTGGAGATCTATCAAAATATTATCCAAAGTATTTATTTGAAGTAGTGGAGGTTGGATGTTGTAAGGTTGTTACTGGTTTGAATTTTGAATTCAAAATTCTATAAATATATGGAAATAAGCTATATAGAATAAAAAAACACAAAAAATATAGGGATATTGAATATATATTGGTAAAGGAGAAGAAACAAGTAGTTTAATTTATTGAAAATAAAAAATTATGATATAAAGTATGGTAGGACTAGAAGATATTGAAAATTAGTCTTTGAAGTAGAAATTTATTATGAATATCATTGATGATATGGACATGAACATTAGATCCTAATAGATAACTCCCATTACTGTTTAGTATTATTACATTTATTATTATCTTTGTGAGATCGAGATACGTATTAAAATTATTATTTGCAACCCTCTTGATAAGAAGTGAGTAGAGTGGAAAAGTTTTTGGAACGTGGACGAGTAATGATATTATCATAAAGATTTTAATAACAAACCAATGTAGTAGTGGTTAATTATAATATCAACACATTGTTGATATGCGCTACTTTGTTGTATCCTAGTGTAGGTAAACTAAGTAAAAATATAAATATATGTGATCTTTTATTATTCTATATTTGGTTATGCTTGTGTGATAGATTCAAGGTGTATTTATTAATGAATATATAATATAAAATTAAATATAGGATAATTAGAAATTATGAGCCACCCTAATTCACCCCTACATAGGTTGTTAAATGAGTCATCTGGTTACAATAAATAGCATCAGATACACTGGTTATTTTTTAAGATAATATTTCAAAGGAATTCATCACCATGTAAATCAACATAAATGGGAAGGTAGTGACCTTATTTTATGGTTGAAATTATCATGTATGTAAGAAAAAAATGAGATAAAATTTATGATCTATTAGGGTTGATGTTTATTCAATAACTATTTTTGAAATTCATGTAAGTTATCCTACATGAAGGTCAAAGATAGATGAATATAAGATATTCTTGAATAATGATGCCAAGGATTTTAATGAATCATTAGGATAATTTTAAAACAATATATATATATATATATATATATATATGAAAGTGATGTATTTCTCTATATAAAAATGAATTTGAGACAATATTATTAATATCTATGAAGGTGATAGAAAAGTGAAGGTTGAAAAGTTATGGGTTATTCAAAATTGATTTGATGAGTTAAATATGAGTTTAAGTGAAAATTTTGATATTTTATACAACAATTTTATTTAACTGGTTGTGGTTTATTGTGGAATTAGTCATTATAAGAAAGATGTTGATATAATGAAAAGATTAATACAAGGACTACCCCTATTTTACAATACAAATGTGTCAACACTTGAAGAAGTAAATCTTGAATTCTTTCATCTATATAACTAACATAATAATATATCATACCATGAAATGTGAGTTAATCTAAAAATATCATTAGAAAATTCATCTAAAGAAATTTTATTCAAAAATTGGGATAAAAAAGAGTTTCAAGATGCTAAAATTGAAGAAAATGTATGTGATGTATTATGATCACTTATGTTACGGAAATTTAGTATTTTAAAATGAATATTTGAGGGTAATCTACCCTTGGAATTTTTTAATTAAATAAGAGTTGGATACAATTATGGTTTATGTCTAAAAAGGTTTTATGGAGAGGATAGAGAGTTATAATTCTAAAAAAATAAAAGAAATGAGTTTCCATTTAGAAGTAAGTTTATTTTAGGAAATGGAAGTGGAAATAAATTCCATATAAATTTTATTATTTAAAGAGTAAAAAAATACTAAGTAAGGTCCATTAGAAGGTTTTGAAACTAATTTTATCTAAGATATAAAACATTCCATGGTGGCTATAGTAGTGAAATGTGAAGCTGAAGTGGAATATAATGATTAACCAAAGGTGGTTATTGTTCTTCCAGTGTAATTGGAATGAGAAAATGAGGTTTTTTATCTAAAAATAAACAATGACATGAATATTGGAGGATTAGTGATGGAATAATCAAGTTATATTAATTATCTTGAAGTAAAAAATTAATATTTATAATATATTTATGGAAGAAATAGAAAAATAATTGGTAAAAACAGAAAAATATATACATTTTAAGTTAAACATTGGTATAGATACAAAGATCATTGATGATATTAATATTTCTATTAATGATAAGGATAAAGAAGATTTAAACACTTGAAGAAGAAATCATATATTTAAGAATTAATCTATATTTTAAACAAAAAACATATGGATTAAATAAAAATCAATAGTTTGATACTTTTTTAATTGAAGCATTGAAGTAAAGGGATTAACAAGTAAAAATAACCTTCAAGGAAATGATTAGTGCTGAAAGATAGAATTATATAGGAATAAATGGTATTTGATATATAGTTGTAACATCAAAAGAAAAAACTACAAGTTTGAATGAAAAATGAAATTAGTTAAAAGGATAAAGTTCTAAATCATTGAGAACCTACCAATAATCAAGGAGTTATTAAAAAATTAGAGGTATGTTGAGAAATGGAAGCAACATAACATTTAATCTTGTGAAATATCAATTCGATAACTACATAGGCTATAGTATTTTTTATTTTAGTAATGTGGAATGTTACTTAAGAGTGAAATAAAATAGAATATAGAAAAGTGGAATAGAAACATCCATTAGAAGAATAGAAATATTATTTTTCATCTTTTGATGAATAAAATGAGAAGTGACTGATATATTTCTCAACAAATTCCAGAGTATCTTTGAAATATAAAAAGTCAAATATGAAGGAGAAATATATTTTTATATATATATTTGAAGGTTAAAAAGAATAATAGTAAGTGGATTCTTGGTAATGGGTGCACATCCCACATTTATGGTAACATGAATTTTCTTAAAAATGATAAATTAAAAGTTGATAGAAAAATTTGGTTTGGAAACTATGGATCTTTAAATATAAAAGGGAGTGATAAAAATCACCCAACTACGGATAAATTGAATAAAACTGATGTTATCAATGTTTATGGACTATGACACATTTTTTTAAGTGTAATCCAGTGATACGACATGGGATTTTAGGTCACATTAAACTAAAAATGATGTAACATTAAAGGAAGTTATAGAAATTATCTTATGAATGGTTCGAGAATTAATTATAACTTATATCAGGTTAACATTAAGGAGAATAAGTGTGTCTTTATTGTAACGCCCCGACCCCAGTTACCTAGAGTCGGTGCATTATTACATAACATTGGAATGATCACAAGAAGGATCAAATCTCGAAATACCGATTGGTTTAGTAGCCTTGAAAATACTAGATATATTCATAAGTCTTACATTACATCATAAAAATGAAAACTACAACAACATATTTTCTTCATATTTCACACTCATATCCCCACATACTATCCCTGCAGGTAATTCATAATTTACTTCTTCATACCCTGGGAAAAATAAAACATAGAAAAGGGGTGAGCTCAAATGCCCAGTAAGGATAACAATATAGCAGAAACATTCATAAATAAGAATAAAAATTTAAGGCAATGTATAACTAAAAAAAGCCTTTTAAACTTGATCTTAAACATAGTATGGAAAAAATAAAATGAAATAATGTCATTTACTTATTGACATGGATATTCTACTAATCAAATAATCACATGCAATATCAATAACCACTTTCATAATGATGGAATGCATAATGCCAGACTATCATAACCACATAGCCAAGGCCTCGTGCCAAGACTACAAATAATATTTTGTCAAGGACTTGTTCCAAGACAGTAGTTTGTATCATGAGACCTACCAATGCATCGAGGAGCTATAGCGGCTCCACCCATCACATATTAAGTCCAATGCATTCCCATATGAAAAGGTTTAAACATAACACTAACATTCGTATTGAAACTAGCATATGAAATGTCAATACTTTCACCATAAACTAAGAATGGTATAAAAATAGCACATCCACAGTGAAACATATCACAAAACCTTCAATATAATATAGAAGTTTTTTATCATAATAAATCAACTACAAATAAGCGTAAAATCCATCAAAGGATGTTGACATAGATGAAATCAAAACTCTTTTTAGAAAAATATCTCTTTCAACTTTTGAAATCATATTAGATTCATATATTTACAAAATAAAACATTTTCCTTGAAAATATTCTTATAAGCTTGTACAAGAAGTTTTGGTGATTTTATAATGGTGGAAAATAACCGCACCCGCCGTATAAGTTAAAAAACATTCTTACCTTAATTCTGTCGAAAAGGATAAAAAGAACCTTGTTTGGAAAACGATGGAAAGATTCCTTTATAAAACTCTTATAAAAAGTCAAACAAGGGTATAAATGACTTTAAACCATATTCTTTTAAATAGTAAAAATGTTTTGAAATACATTTTTAAGAATCATGGATGTGGATGATAAAGAGATCCCAGTAGATTACTACGTATAAACAACCTCGAATAATGAAGAGATTGCGAAATAAACCCTTACCTTGTACTTTTCCTTGGTTGTGGTAGGTTAACCTCCTGTATAATGGTGAAATAATTGTTTTTAAATTATACATGAATCATATACATTAATATGATATCATATATGATCTTTTAACATTGATTTGTTAATAATATCTTAGTATTATCGCTGTTTCAGGTGTTAACTTACTCATTTTCTTTTATATGTTTTGTTATGTAAGCCATGTTTGTAATGGATAGGCTGTATATTATTCATATCCAGAATGATGTCATGTCCTTAAACATAATTTTTAAATCATAAAATGATAATTATACTTTAATGGATACGATGGAGAATGAATCTCATCGCATTCGTGGAGACGGTAGTCCGTACGTACGCACAAGAGACAATATCATTCTTTTGATATTAAAATAATATATAAATGGATGGTATATCATATATAAAGAATAATTAACATTTTATATTTATTATTTACATGAGTTACACATCATTATTGTAACACCCGAGACTTTTATGTTATATAAATTATCAAAGGAATCTTTTTCTACACAACACTTGCTTGGCTTGCTTTACACGCAATCGCGACCTTCCTCGATAGCTTGCGTCGTACGCAATACCGAGTTTCACTAAACAACAATATGCTATTAAAACTAGCCGTTATGAATAGTAATAACCACTTTTTGAAATTTTATAAATTTTATTTTTCAAAATGGACTTCATTTTTGGACTCAGAATATCGAAATTAGCCTAGGGTGAAATTTTGGTATTTTTCTGAAAACTTTCAATTTTTGATGAATAGTGAAACCACTAAGTGGTAGGTTAAAAACTGAATTTTGCATAAAACTTAATTTTACCGCTTCTGTGAATGGAATTTCAAAAATCCGAGAGACACGGTTAATATCAAGGACTAAAATGTGGTTCAATGAGATGAAAATAATTTTTTGGTGAATAGTAACTTTTTACTATTTTTACCGCGGTTAATAGTAAATAGGGTAACTAAGGGTAAATATGATATCAATATTACCCTAACACATGTCCTAATACTATTGGACAAGTGTAATTCGACCAAAAACAAACTTAGGAATAAAATATGACCATTTAGGCCCACTTGGATTAGATTAGGACATTTATTATTAATTTATTTAAAGAAGGGTTAAAAGAGTTAAAATCAAAGTATATTTACTAAAACATTTTTAATATGGGGTTATACATAAGATAAATTCGATTGTAAATATTCATTAGAAAGCTAAAAAGATTTCCTACATGATGGTATTTTATTTGTAATTTTTAGACATCAAATAATTTAATTTATTTATGACACAAAGATGATGCAGTAATTATCTTGTTAACGAAATATTGACATAATTGATGTTATAAACACCAAAATAAATGTAATTTGAGACTTTTTATGAATTAAACTAATTTTCTAGGTTACTATGATATATTAATGTTGATTTAATCAACTTGGTTCGAACATTTAATTCTGTTATGACTTTCCCAAAAATCATATATCAAATAGTGTCAAAATTGACACAAAATAGTTTTTAAATCAAATATTATATTATTAATTGTTATTGTATTCCTAAAAATCTAAGATTCGGCCAAATGATTTAGATAAGGATATATATATTAATAATAAACAATTTTGGGTTCGTTTGGCATGTTATTGTAAGTGTATTAACCATATAGTGAAAGAAAACAAAAAGACATGATAAAAGTTAAATTATTTAACTTAGAGTTAAATCTAAATGATAAGGTTAAAATAATATCCTAAACTTGTCTAAATTCTATTGGTTGATAGGATTTCGACCCCTCCCCACCTTATCTTCGAAATAAGACCCTTTGGAACCATTATAAACCGATTTTGACTTTAATATAAAATAATATTTTGAGATATTCCTAAGGTGCCCCTCTCCTCCCTTATAAAAGGGCACCTCCTCCCCCTCCTCCTCACACCAAATTGAGCACTCAAGCTCGGCCAACCCCTGCCATTTTCCCCTCTCCACTTCCCTAGAATAATCCTAGAGGTCCTGGTCTTCTCCAAAGACCAATCTTAGTTCCTTAAGTGGAGGATTCAAAAAGGCGTTCCAAAGAAGAGGTAATATCCATTACCGATCTTTTCAATTTCTTTCTTCTTCAACTTCTTCTTCTTCAGTTGTTTCATGATAAAGTAATAACATAAGTATTACTTACATACTGATATGTTATTATAAATATGAAACAACCCTAATTCACCTTCTATCCATCCTACGGAAAAATGAAATCACCGCGCGTGCGTACGTACGGAATACCGTCTCCACGCCGTGGTGTAATCTATTTTCCACCATCACCTTACAAGGATGGGTATAATGGTGTAATGAGTAACTATATATGATTATTATTAAGTAATATTGATACTGAAATAATATATATATATACTCCAATACAATTCCACGATCATAGGAACGATATCATCACTCGTGCGTACGTACGGAATACCGTCTCCACGATGTGATGCGACTCGTTCTACATGATCTTCATTTCATAATGATTGTATAAATGAATTGAATGAATGAATATGGTATATACTACACTAATACCATTCTGGAAATTAATTATCTATAACCTAAAGATAAGAATAAGAATTTATTCGACAAAACACGCATAAGAACAAAAAGTTATAAAGACCCGAGTAACAAGTAACAATGAAATATTACTAACAAGAAGCTAATAATATGACCATATATGATCTCATATCAATATGTATGATTCTGGAATAAGTCAATAACATTATTTAAACCATTATACAGGAGCTTCGGACACGAACAAAGCAAATCGGACCTAAGGTAAGGGAAATATCACAATCTCATTTTTATCCGAGATTGTTTATTCGTAAGTATTTACTGGGGTGTATTTTATCATCCACATCCATGTTCCCTCAATATGTAATATTGTTTCCATCCACTTGAAATAGTTTAAATCCAATTTTACCCTTAGGTGAGTTTTTAGTAAAGAATATGAAAGGAATCTTTTGTCGTTTTTCCGTACGAGGTACTTTTTGACTTTTCCGACAAAAGTACGAAGAATGTTTTTTTTTAACTTATACGGCATGAATGGATTTTTAAAACATTACTTCAAAGAATCTTCCTTTACAAGTTTTCAAGTTTATTTTTAATTTTAAAGTTGTATGACATGTTATGAAAGGAAAAATGTTTTTGAAGAAGAAAGGATATTTTCCTCAAGAATTCAATTCAAGTGTTTTATCAAAATTATTTTCCATCTAAGATAATAAAGGGTTCTGTTTCTATCCATATTTTTACATTGGTTTGACTATGTTGTGATGGAATTATGTTTATGAATTCCTTTATCATATATGAATTGATTTATGATGTCATGATGTTTCAAGAATCCCATTTTGTTATATGTGTTATGCGATGATGTATGTTTTATGATTATGTGGCACACATAAGAAAGGATTCATTATAAGATGGGTGGGACCTATATCTCCCTCCAATGCATTGGGTAATGATTTTATATCTCATGAGATAGACATGGCTGGAACGGAAGGTTATTTCGGTTCAGTGATACAGGACTGAAACGAGGAGTGAACTCGGTTCAGAAAGGGACTTTGTCCACTAAGATAGTCTTGGCAATGAGTCATGACTAACAAGAAATGATTTTCCATGATTATGTGTGCATGCCACAAAGTTTCAAGTTTTATGTTATGGGGATCTCATTTTCACTTCTATGATTTATTCCATGTTAAGATATTATGATCTCTTTTGCAGGTTTTGATTTTCATAAAGATATGATATGATTTTTATTTCCTTTATTTGCCCTTGCTGAGCATTTGAGCTCACCCTTTTATGTTTTCTTTTCCCCAGGTCAGGAAGATGGATATTAAGTAGAATATGCTAAAAGGGACCCTAGATATGATGAAATAAATGGGAGACACTGTAGAAGATTTATGAACCAGTTGTTTATGTTTCCCCAGTTTCTAAAGACACTATACCTATACGGTCCTTTGTGGTTTTGTCATATGTTGTAATAAGAGTGATTCAATTTTGAAGTATTAACAATGTATGTAAAGTGTGGGTCGTTATAGTTGGTATCAAAGGAAAGGTATAGTCAACCTTTGGAAACTAGGATGTGAAAGCCTTAGTAAGAACCCTAAGGATAAGTCTAAGCATAGTACACAATCTTAGTGTTTTAGAAATGGCCTTGAATAACCTAGGATAAGACCATAAGCATGAAAATTTTATTCTTGAATTATGTGGTTTCCTATTATAATTAGTGTTGCTCACACTATTCTTCTTGGTTTTAGTCAATGGCTGGAACCCGAAGGAACCGTGTTAATGCGGAATGCGATGGGCAATGCAATGATTGTCCCCCTGAGCAACCAAACGATATGGGAGCTGGAATGCAAAATCTTGTAGCCATGCTCACACAACTTTCTCAAGCTATGAATCATGCAGGATTTCCAAACGAGCAAAGGAGGGAGCAACATTCTGTTGAATCCTTCATGAGGCAGCGTCCACCTTCTTTCAGCGGGTCTACTGATCCATTAGTTGCTGAACAATGGATTAGTACTACTGAAAAGATATTTTCAGTTCTTCAATGTTCTGAACATGATAAAGTCATCCTAGCAGTGTATCGTTTGGAAGGAGATGCTGATCAATGGTGGAATCTTGTTAAGAATACGAGGCAACGGGATGAAATTGAGTCTATGGAATGGGACGAGTTCAAGAACTTATTTTTCAATAAGTACTTCCCTCGTATTCTCCGAACAAAGATGGAGAAAGAGTTTCTTGAACTGAAGAAAAGGGATGATGAATCTGTTGGTACCTATGAAGCAAATTTTACAAGACTGGCAAGGTACGCTTCTGGTATTATTATCCAACCTGAGAGTAAGATCGATCGATTCTTTAGTGGCTTAAAACCAAGTCTTCGAAGGGCGTTAGCCATAAGAGACTTCAATAGCTACGAGGAAATCGTTCGATGTGCTCTCAAAGTCGAGATGGAGATTGGAGTAACCCATCAGTCACATGGGTTTGATAAGAAGAGGAAGATGGAATTCAAAGGAAACTCTAAAGAACACACTGAAAAGAAGATGAACTTTCCATTATGCTCAAAGTGTGGAAAGAAACATGGAGGGAGTTGTCTTAAAGGGACAAGTAAATGTTTTAAATGTGGAAAGGAAGGTCATCGGGCATTTGAATGCCGTGATAATGGGAAGAAGATGTCTAATGATGCAAACAAAGGAAGGGATACACAGAATGAACCTGCTACACTTCAATGTTTCAAGTGAAAGGAGATGGGGCATTATGCCAATCAATGCCCAAATCCAAGGGTTGATGATGATGGTCGACGTCAACAAACTCTTAAGGCTAAAGACAAAGGAAAGTCACATGCAATTTCTATCAGCGATGTGGAGTACGATAACGATGTGGTGAAAGGTACACTTACCATCCACTCTAAAGTAGCAAATGTTTTATTTGATTCTGGATCCACCCACTCTTTTATTTCTGAAAAATTTTCTAAGGGTATCACCGTATTACCTCAACAATTAGATGTTGAGTTAGCTGTGACAACACCTAATGGCACATCAATCGCATCAGAAGTTTATAATTCTTCTCCGATCGAAGTTTGTGGGAAAGTGCTTCCTGCAAATCTTGTGATCCTTCCTTTAGTGGAATTTGATGTGATTCTTGGCATGGATTGGCTTTCTCTACATGGAGCTCATATCAATTGCCAAAGAAGGGAAGTCACATTTCATATTCCAGATCAATCTACGATCGTCTATCAATGCAAGGATGAACATAACCTTCTAGTGGAAATTTCTTCCATCTTATGGGTATTGATTCCACTAAATGAAGGTTATTTATCTCAAATGGTTGGTGAGAAACTCACGATTAAGAATATGCCCATTGTACGGGAGTTTGATGATGTCTTTCCGGAGGAATTGCCGGGTCTTCCACCAAATCGTGAAGTTGAGTTTTCAATAGAACTCGTACCGGGTGCTTTGCCTATTTCAAAGACACCTTATAGAATGGCCCCAATTGAGTTGCAGGAATTGAAGAAGCAACTCCAAGAGAATCTTGATAATGGATTCATACGCCCTAGTGCGTCACCTTGGGGAGCACCTGTTCTATTTGTTAAGAAGAAAGATGGATCAATGAGACTCTGCATTGATTATCGAGAACTAAACAAGATCACTATCAAGAACAAATATCCTCTCCCACGCATTGATGACTTATTTGACCAACTACGCGGAGCTCAATACTTTTCCAAGATTGATCTTCGTTCAGGGTATCATCAATTAAGGGTCAAAAGGGAGGATATACCAAAGACGGCTTTCCGTACAAGGTATGGACACTATGAATTTATAGTGATGCCATTTGGTCTTACTAATGCCCCTGCTATCTTCATGGATCTAATGAATATAGTCTTTAGAGACTATCTTGATCAATTTGTGGTAGTCTTTATAGACGATATTCTTGTCTATTCAAAGAGCAAGGAAGAGCATGAAGATCACTTGAGAATTATATTGAAGACCCTGAGAAAGGAGAAGCTTTATGCCAAATTTACCAAGTGTGAATTTTGGCTTCAAAAAGTTGCATTTTTGGGTCATATAATCTCAAAAGAGGGGATATCTGTGGATCCAGCAAAAACAGAGGTTATCGAAAGATGGTCAAGACCAACAACAGTAACTGAGATCCGAAGTTTTCTTGGTTTGGCTGGTTATTATCGACGTTTTGTAAAAGATTTTTCACGATTATCTAATCCACTCACCAAGTTGACTCGGAAAGGAGTTAAGTTTGTCTGGACAGAGGAATGTGAAGAGAATTTCAAGGAGTTGAAAAGAAGGTTATCCAGTGCACCTGTGCTCACACTGCCTTGTAGTGGAGAAAGGTTTGTGATCTACAGTGATGCATCCAAGAAGGGATTGGGGTGTGTTCTTATGCAAAATGATATGGTGATAGCTTATGCCTCACGACAGTTGAAAATCCATGAACAAAATTACCCAACACATGATTTGGAGTTGGCTGCGGTAATCTTTGCATTAAAGATTTGGAGGCATTACCTTTATGGTGAAAGGTGTGATATTTATACTGATCATAAAAGTTTAAAGTATATTTTCACACAAAAGGAGTTGAATATGCGTCAAAGAAGATGGTTGGAGCTGATTAAGGATTATGACTGCTCAATCCATTACCACCCTGGGAAAGCAAACAAGGTGGCAGATGCATTAAGTCGACAAGACCATGCTAGTTTATCCATGATGAGGATCACAAAAGATCCAATATTTATGGATTTACAAAGGATGGATCTTGGAATTATAATGGAAGGGGAAAAATCTTATCTTTATCAAATGAATGTTCAACCATCTATACATGTGAAGATTAAAGAGGCACAGAAAGAAGATGTCGAGTTACAAAAGAAGGTGAGAAATGTTCCTGAATTCAACCTTGATTGTGATGGGATAATAAAGTTCAGGAATCGGGTTTGTGTTCCTCCCATCCCTGAATTAAAGAAAGAGTTGCTGGATGAGGCTCATAGTTCTTCATTCTCTATTCATCCTGGAAGCACGAAGATGTATAGGGACCTGAAAGAGTACTTCTGGTGGGATGGCATGAAAAGAGATGTTGCTGAATATGTCTCTCGATGCTTGGTTTGTCAACAAGTTAAAGCTGAGAGACAGAAGTCTAAGGGGATGTTACAACCATTACCCATACCCGAATGGAAATGGGAAAACATCACTATGGGCTTTGTCACAGGACTTCCTAAAACATCCAAAGGCAATAATGCTATCTGGGTCATAGTTGATCGTCTCATAAAGTCTGCACACTTCATTCCTATTAGAGAGGATTTCTCTCTAGATCAGCTTGCCAGGATATATGTAAAGGAAGTGGTAAGATTGCATGGAGTACCACTTTCTATTATATCTGATCGAGATCTGAGATTTACCTCGAAGTTCTGGCGAAGTCTTCAGCATACTCTGGATACAGAGTTGAGTTTCAGCACTGCTTATCATCCCCAGACAGACGGTCAGTCTGAGAGAACAATTCAAACCCTAGAAGATATGTTGAGAGCTTGCTCTATGGATTTCAAAGGAGGTTGGGATCAACACCTACCTTTGGTGGAATTTTCTTATAATAATAGCTTTCACTCCAGTATTCAGATGGCTCCTTATGAAGCTCTCTATGGAAAGAAATGCAGGACTCCAACTTGTTGGGATGAAGTTGGGGAAAGAAAGCTATTAGGACCTGATCTCGTTGATGAAATGGCAGAAAAGGTCAGATCTATTCAACAACACATAAGAGCAGCTCAAAGTCGACAGAAAAGTTATGCCGACAACCGAAGAAAAGACCTAGAGTTTGAAGTGGGCGATAAAGTGTTCTTACGAATATCTCCCTGGAAGAGGGTTATGAGATTTGGAAAGAAGGGGAAGTTGAGCCCTAGATATATCGGTCCTTTTGAAATACTGGATCGTGTTGGGAAGGTAGCTTACCGATTGGCGCTTCCACCGAATCTCTCTCAAGTTCACGATGTGTTCCACGTATCTCTCCTGAGAAAGTACATACCAGATCCTTCACATGTACTCAGCTCAGAAGTTGTACCGCTGGAGCAAGATCTTTCTTATGAAGAACAGCCGATAGAGATTCTGGATCGTAGCGAAAAAGTCCTACGAAACAAGACCACTCGCTTGGTGAAAGTTTTATGGAGGAACCACCAACTTGAAGAAGCTACATGGGAGCTTGAGGATATGATGAGGGAGAAGTATCCTCATCTATTTGTTACAAAGTGACGAATTTCGAGGGCGAAATTCTTTTTAAGGGGGGTAGAATGTAACACCCGAGACTTTTATGTTATATAAATTATCAAAGGAATCTTTTTCTACACAACACTTGCTTGGCTTGCTTTACACGCAATCGCGACCTTCCTCGATAGCTTGCGTCGTACGCAATACCGAGTTTCACTAAACAACAATATGCTATTAAAACTAGCCGTTATGAATAGTAATAACCACTTTTTGAAATTTTATAAATTTTATTTTTCAAAATGGACTTCATTTTTGGACTCAGAATATCGAAATTAGCCTAGGGTGAAATTTTGGTATTTTTCTGAAAACTTTCAATTTTTGATGAATAGTGAAACCACTAAGTGGTAGGTTAAAAACTGAATTTTGCATAAAACTTAATTTTACCGCTTCTGTGAATGGAACTTCAAAAATCCGAGAGACACGGTTAATATCAAGGACTAAAATGTTGTTCAATGAGATGAAAATAATTTTTTGGTGAATAGTAACTTTTTACTATTTTTACCGCGGTTAATAGTAAATAGGGTAACTAAGGGTAAATATGATATCAATATTACCCTAACACATGTCCTAATACTATTGGACAAGTGTAATTCGACCAAAAACAAACTTAGGAATAAAATATGACCATTTAGGCCCACTTGGATTAGATTAGGACATTTATTATTAATTTATTTAAAGAAGGGTTAAAAGAGTTAAAATCAAAGTATATTTACTAAAACATTTTTAATATGGGGTTATACATAAGATAAATTCGATTGTAAATATTCATTAGAAAGCTAAAAAGATTTCCTACATTATGGTATTTTATTTGTAATTTTTAGACATCAAATAATTTAATTTATTTATGACACAAAGATGATGCAGTAATTATCTTGTTAACGAAATATTGACATAATTGATGTTATAAACACCAAAATAAATGTAATTTGAGACTTTTTATGAATTACACTAATTTTATAGGTTACTATGATATATTAATTTTGATTTAATCAACTTGGTTCGAACATTTAATTCTGTTATGACTTTCCCAAAAATCATATATCAAATAGTGTCAAAATTGACACAAAATAGTTTTTAAATCAAATATTATATTATTAATTGTTATTGTATTCCTAAAAATCTAAGATTCGGCCAAATGATTTAGATAAGGATATATATATTAATAATAAACAATTTTGGGTTCGTTTGGCATGTTATTGTAAGTGTATTAACCATATAGTGAAAGAAAACAAAAAGACATGATAAAAGTTAAATTATTTAACTTAGAGTTAAATCTAAATGATAAGGTTAAAATAATATCCTAAACTTGTCTAAATTCTATTGGTTGATAGTATTTCGACCCCTCCCCACCTTATCTTCGAAATAAGACCCTTTGGAACCATTATAAACCGATTTTGACTTTAATATAAAATAATATTTTGAGATATTCCTAAGGTGCCCCTCTCCTCCCTTATAAAAGGGCACCTCCTCCCCCTCCTCCTCACACCAAATTGAGCACTCAAGCTCGGCCAACCCCTGCCATTTTCCCCTCTCCACTTCCCTAGAATAATCCTAGAGGTCCTGGTCTTCTCCAAAGACCAATCTTAGTTCCTTAAGTGGAGGATTCAAAAAGGCGTTCCAAAGAAGAGGTAATATCCATTACCGATCTTTTCAATTTCTTTCTTCTTCAACTTATTCTTCTTCAGTTGTTTCATGATAAAGTAATAACATCAGTATTACTTACATACTGATATGTTATTATAAATATGAAACAACCCTAATTCACCTTCTATCCATCCTACGGAAAAATGAAATCACCGCGCGTGCGTACGTACGGAATACCGTCTCCACGCCGTGGTGTAATCTATTTTCCACCATCACCTTACAAGGATGGGTATAATGGTGTAATGAGTAACTATATATGATTATTATTAAGTAATATTGATACTGAAATAATATATATATATACTCCAATACAATTCCACGATCATAGGAACGATATCATCACTCGTGCGTACGTACGGAATACCGTCTCCACGATGTGATGCGACTCGTTCTACATGATCTTCATTTCATAATGATTGTATAAATGAATTTAATGAATGAATATGGTATATACTACACTAATACCATTCTGGAAATTAATTATCTATAACCTAAAGATAAGAATAAGAATTTATTCGACAAAACACGCATAAGAACAAAAAGTTATAAAGACCCGAGTAACAAGTAACAATGAAATATTACTAACAAGAAGCTAATAATATGACCATATATGATCTCATATCAATATGTATGATTCTGGAATAAGTCAATAACATTATTTAAACCATTATACAGGAGCTTCGGACACGAACAAAGCAAATCGGACCTAAGGTAAGGGAAATATCACAATCTCATTTTTATCCGAGATTGTTTATTCGTAAGTATTTACTGGGGTGTATTTTATCATCCACATCCATGTTCCCTCAATATGTAATATTGTTTCCATCCACTTGAAATAGTTTAAATCCAATTTTACCCTTAGGTGAGTTTTTTGTAAAGAATATGAAAGGAATCTTTTGTCGTTTTTCCGTACGAGGTACTTTTTGACTTTTCCGACAAAAGTACGAAGAATGTTTTTTTTTAACTTATACGGCATGAATGGATTTTTAAAACATTACTTCAAAGAATCTTCCTTTACAAGTTTTCAAGTTTATTTTTAATTTTAAAGTTGTATGACATGTTATGAAAGGAAAAATGTTTTTGAAGAAGAAAGGATATTTTCCTCAAGAATTCAATTCAAGTGTTTTATCAAAATTATTTTCCATCTAAGATAATAAAGGGTTCTGTTTCTATCCATATTTTTACATTGGTTTGACTATGTTGTGATGGAATTATGTTTATGAATTCCTTTATCATATATGAATTGATTTATGATGTCATGATGTTTCAAGAATCCCATTTTGTTATATGTGTTATGCGATGATGTATGTTTTATGATTATGTGGCACACATAAGAAAGGATTCATTATAAGATGGGTGGGACCTATATCTCCCTCCAATGCATTGGGTAATGATTTTATATCTCATGAGATAGACATGGCTGGAACGGAAGGTTATTTCGGTTCAGTGATACAGGACTGAAACGAGGAGTGAACTCGGTTCAGAAAGGGACTTTGTCCACTAAGATAGTCTTGGCAATGAGTCATGACTAACAAGAAATGATTTTCCATGATTATGTGTGCATGCCACAAAGTTTCAAGTTTTATGTTATGGGGATCTCATTTTCACTTCTATGATTTATTCCATGTTAAGATATTATGATCTCTTTTGCAGGTTTTGATTTTCATAAAGATATGATATGATTTTTATTTCCTTTATTTGCCCTTGCTGAGCATTTGAGCTCACCCTTTTATGTTTTCTTTTCCCCAGGTCAGGAAGATGGATATTAAGTAGAATATGCTAAAAGGGACCCTAGATATGATGAAATAAATGGGAGACACTGTAGAAGATTTATGAACCAGTTGTTTATGTTTCCCCAGTTTCTAAAGACACTATACCTATACGGTCCTTTGTGGTTTTGTCATATGTTGTAATAAGAGTGATTCAATTTTGAAGTATTAACAATGTATGTAAAGTGTGGGTCGTTATAATTATTATACCCATCCAAATAATAATATATTGAATAACAATTACACCACAATGTGGAGACGGTAAGCCGTACGTACGCACGTATGATGACATGTTATTCAAATGGTGGATATAATACTGAATATGGTTGTACCATATTTATAATAACATCACAGTATATATAAAATACTGGAGTTATTATTTTAGAATGGTAATAACAATGAATGAAGAAGTGGAAGAAGAAAGGAACTTGAAAAGGGGTGGTGAAAACATTACCTCTTCTTCGGGTTCTTCCTTTTGATTTGATCAAAAGGGCTCCATAGGATGGATTTATGATCAAACTAAGGCCTCTAGGTTGTATTGAGGGAAGTTGGGAGAGTATTTGGGCAGAGTTTGGCTGAACCAAAAGGCTTTGAAGGTGTGAGGAAATGAGAAGGGGGAGTGCCCTTTTATAAGAGGGGTGAGGGGAACCTTTGGAAAAGCTAGAAATATTATTTTATAATAAATTTAAATTCGGTTTATAAGGGCTCCAAAGTGGATTATTTAAATTTTAAGGTGGGTATGGGTCGAAAAAAACTCAACCAATATAATTTATACAGGTTTGGGTACTTATATTAACCTTATCTTTAAGTTTTAACTCTTTGTTAATTAGTTTGACATTTACCATGTCACTTTGTATTTTTATATTATATAGTTAATAAACTTACTATATACATCCAATCGACCCCCAAGTGGTCCATTAATGATATAATTATCATGATATAAGTCTCTTGGCCGAACCTTAGATTTTTAGGAATTTAATATCAATTAATAATATAATATTTGTTTTAAAAAACTCTTTTATGTCAATTTTGACACTATTCAATAGTTGATTTTTGTGATACTCATAAAAGAATTATTACATCGAAAAAATTCAATTAAATCAATCATAATATGTCATATTATCATAGAAAATTAGTGTAATTCATTAAAAGTCTCAAATTATATTTATTTGGGTATTTATAAAATCAATTATTTTAATTTGTCACTATTATGATAATTACTGCATCATAATTGTGTCATAAATAAATTACATTATTTAAAGTCTAAAAATTATAAATAAAATATAATTATGTAGTAAATCTATTTATATTTCTAATAAATATTTATAGTCGAAAATACAACATATATAACCATATGTAAAAATTGGTTTTCTAAAAGATATATGCTTATGTCATTTTTGTACTTATTTTAACTTAATTAAAATTAAGTGTCCCTATCACCTACAAGTGGCTCCATGGGGTCCCCAAATAGACCCAAAGATGCCTATAGTCTAACATGTATCAACCAATAAGGCTTGGACACGTTTTAGGGTAATTTAGTATTATTATAATATTATTTTTTAACCCTTATTTACCGGATTTACCCTTAACCATGGTAAATAAAATATTTACCGAAGTAATTATTCAAAATGTCTAAAAATAAAAGTTACCTATTTACACAATTTGAACATCCTGATTCCAAATATGGAATCCATTTTTCAAAATTCAATACATAGAAGTGGCAGAAATTAATTTAAAATTAATTCCCGTTGATAAATCAAAAAGCGTGTTTTTAAGAGATAATAACTTTCAAAAGATTGACACTTGTTTATGTCCGGTTTAATTGTAAAATTATGTCCAATAAACAACATTGTATTAAATGGTAAAAATATATTCTAAATATACTTTAAAACCACTCAAATTCATAATTTATCACTATTAATTATTTTGATTAAAAAAGTTGTTTTTAATTAAAATTTAGTAATTTTCACTATTCATCAAAATATTAAAGTTATCCGAAAAGTACCAAAATTTTACCTTAGGCTAAATTCGATATTCCAAATCCAAAAATGAAGTCTATTTTGAAATATAAAATATATATAATTTCAAAAAGTATGTATTACTATTCATAACAGTTAGTTTGATTGGTTATGGTGTGTTAGAACTCGGTGTTGCGTACAACACACGCTATCACATTATTCAAAGAGAAGCGTACCCTAGAAGCTTGGGGTGTTACATTCTCCCCTCCTTCAAATAATTTCGTCCTCAAAATTTCTAGAATATTATCGCATGAAAAGACGTGGGTAGTTCTTCATCATAAGTTCCTCGGGTTCCCACGTTGCCTCTTCCATCTTATGGTTTCCCCACAAATCTTTTACCAGACGCGTCATTCGGTTTCTCAGTACTTGTTCTCTCATATCAGGAATCCTGACTGGCTCTTCACAATAAGACAGATCGGGTTCCAGTTCTAACTCCTCATAGGTGAGTTCAAGCGTTGGGTCAGGCTTGTATTTCCTCAACAGAGATACGTGGAACACATCGTGAACTTTGGATAGACTTGGTGGCATTGCCAATCGGTAAGCTACAACCCCAATTCGTTCTAGAATTTCGAAAGGTCTGATGTACCTGGGACTCAATTTACCATTCTTACCAAAATGTATGACTCCCTTCCATGGAGATACCTTCAAGAAAACATGACCACCGACTTGAAATTCCAAAATCCTTCATTCGATTATCAGCATAGCTCTTCTGCCTACTTTGAGCTGCTTTGATGTGATTTTGGATTACCTTCACCTTTTCAATCATTTCCTCCACCATTTCTAGACCTAAAGGTTTTCTTTCACCAACGTCATCCCAACAGGTTGGTGTGAGACATCTCTTTCTGTATAACACTTCATATGGTGCCATCTGAATACTCGAATTGAAGCTATTGTTACAGGAAAATTCTACTAGAGGTAAATACTGATCCCACATACCCTGAAAGTCAAGTGAGTAGGATCTCAACATGTCTTCTAAGGTTTGAATAGTCCGTTCTGATTGTCTGTCTATCTGAGGATGGTAGGTAGTGCTCAAATTAAGTTCAGTATCCAGGGATTTCTGAAGACTCTTCCAGAATCTTGAAGTAAAACGGGGATCACGATCAGAAACAATCGATAGGGGTAATCCATGAAGTCTCACAACTTCATTAATATATAGTCTTGATAGACGTTCCAGTGGTAGATCTTCTCTTATAGCATGAAAATGTGCTTACTTGTTAAGACGATCAACAATAACGCATATTGCATCATTCCTTCTAGGAGTCTTTGGTAGCCCCATGACAAAGTCCATCGTAATATTGTCCCATTTCCACTCTGGTATGGGAAGAGGTTACATGACCCCTCCAGGGTGTTGCCTTCCAACATTCACTTGTTGACAAACCATACATATTGACACAAAATCAGCAATCTCCCTCTTCATATTGTCCAACCAAAAATGTTCCTTCAAATCTCTATACATTTTGGTGCTCCCAGAGTGTATAGAGAAATTGGAACTATGAGCATCATCCAGCAATTCTCTTTTTAGATCAGGTATATCAGGAACACAAAGTCTTTTCCCTAATTTCAAAATTCCATTTTCATACACGAAATCTCTCAATCTCCCATCATTCACAGCTTTAATCTTTTTTTTTGAAATTCTCCATCATTAGTCTGAGAACTCTTAATCCTTTCTAGTAAAGATGGTTTGGCAACCATTTGAAAAAGCATTGATGTTTCTCCTTCCCTGGTTATTCCCATGTCCATCTTCACTAGATCCATGAAAATTGGATCCCTTTCAATTCTCATATTGTTCAAAACTCCATGGTCTTTTCTGCTCAAAGCATCTGCCACTTTGTTTGCCTTCCCCGGGTGGTAGTGTATCGTGCAATCATAATCCTTGAGTAATTGAAGCCATCTCTTTTTCCTCATGTTGAGTTATTTTTGTGAGAAAATATACTTCAAACTCTTTTGATCAGTATAAATCTCACATTTTTCACCATAGAGGTAGTGCCTCCATATCTTCAAAGTAAAGATCACAGCTGCTAACTCGAGATCATGAGTAGGATAGTTTTGTTCATTAATTTTCAACTGTCATGATGCATAGGAAATAACTCTATCATTCTGCATAAGGACACAACCAAGTCCTTTCTTCGAAGCATCACTATAAATAACGAACCCATCATTCCCCGATGGTAGAGTCAATATAGGAGCATTGACTAATATTCTCTTTAGTTCTTCGAAAAATTCTTCACACTCTTTTGTCCAAACAAATTTAACCCCTTTACGTGTGAGCTTCATTAATGGGTTAGCCAATCGGGCAAAATTCTGGACGAAATGTCGATAATAACCTACTAAACCAATAAAACTACGTACCTTAGTTATACTCGTCGGTGCTGGCCATTCTTGGATTGACTTGGTCTTAGAAGGATCAACATAGATTCCATATTTAGAGACAATATGGCCAAGAAAAGAAATCTCCTGAATCCAGAATTCACACTTGCTAAACTTCCCATATAATTCATGTCTTCTCAGAGTCTTCAAGATAATGCTCAAGTGATTTTCATGATCTTCGTAGCTTTTTGAGTATACCAAGATATCATCAATAAATACCACCACAAATTCATCAAGATATTCCTTGAAAACTCTATTCATTAGATCCATGAATACAGAGGGTGCATTAGTCAATCCAAAAGGCATTACTGTAAACTCATAATGCCCGTACCTGGTTCGAAATGTTGTCTTTGGAATGTCTTCCTTCTTAACACTCAACTGATGGTATCCAGATCGAAGGTCAATCTTTGAAAAGTATTGAGATCCATGCAGTTTGTCAAATAAATCATCAATGCAAGGTAGGGGATACTTGTTCTTTATCGTTATAGCATTGATCTCCCTGTTGTCAACACATAACCTCATAGATACATCTTTCTTTTTAACAAAAAGAACAAAGGCTCCCCATGGAGAAATACTAGGGTGAATAAATCCCTTATTACTCAATTCCTCTAGTTGATTCTTTAGTTCAACTAATTATACAGTGGCTATTCTATAAGGGGTCTTTGATATAGTCCTTGATCCAGGAATTAAATCAATGGAAAACTCAACTTCTCATTCTGGAGGATGTCCAGGTAAATCATCCGGAAACACATCTACATATTCTTTAACAATGGGTACATACTCTATTTGAACATTCCTTTCCTCACCCACAGTTATTTCATTCTCTTCCTCCCCAATAACTGAATTTAGTTGAGCTACTGGGGGTTGATCTAAATAAGAATTAGGCGGTGACAATTCTGCTCTAAAGATAAGGTGTTCTTTATCATTATCATCATGAATCGTAACCTCTTTCTTCTTACAATAAATCTTCGCATCATAGTCCGAAAGCCAGTCCATACTAGGGATTATATCAAACTAAATCATAGGTATGATGACTAGATCAGCAGATAAAGAACATTTATGTGCTCTAATGGGGACTGATTAACAAAACTTTGTTGAAATGATACTTCCCTTAAGAGTTTTAACTGACAACTCCATTGTTAAATCAAATTAGAAATATCTAATTTTCTTAGAAAATTGGAAACATATGAAACAATGCGATGATCTAGAGTCAAATAATGCATTTCCTAAACTTGAGGAAACCATTAAATTACCTGCCACCACGTCTTTCAGAGCTTCTACCTCAACAGTAGTGATAGCATAATCTTGGCCTTGATCCCTTGGCCTTTTTCTAAGTTAAGTTCTCCTGATGCTTAGAACATTCATTTGCATAATGCCCCATCTCCCTGCAATTGTAGCACTGAACATTGGTAGCTTCCTTCTTCCCCTTGCAATCAAGAGCTTGGTGACCTTTTTCACCACCCTAGTAATAGACTCTTGTTCCCTTCAAGCAAGTACAGGGGTGATTCTTACCACATTTACCACAGGATGGATATTCAACCTTTCCCTTCTTCCCCTTATTTCCATTCCTAGACTGATTAGCAGGTCTCTTCTTCTCTTTCTTTGCTTTAAAGTCATAAGACTTAGAGAATTCCTTTTCGGTCTTGATAGCACATGAGACAATGTCTTCGTATGATGAAAAGGATAGTGAGACTAATGCTCAACGGAGAAATGGTTTTAACCCATAAAAGAAATGATCAATATTACTTCTTGGGTTATGTATATAATCTCCAGAATACGTTGCTAACCTTGTAAAGTTAGCCTCATACTTTGCGACATTATCATCCTCCATTGGTCTCAGACTCAGAAATTGCCTTTCCATATCTTCTCGGTGGTCGTGAGGAAAGTATTTTTCTAAAAACAGATCTTTGAACTCCCTCCATTCCATATTTGATACTTCATCATCTTCCTTCGTATTTTGAATCAATGACCACCATTGATCAGCATCTCCTGTGAGGCAGTAAACTGCCATGATAACTTTTTCCCTTTCACTACACCCCAAAGCCTGAAATATTTTCTCTAGGGAAAATATCCATTGCTAAGCTACTAAGGGATTTTTACTCCCATTGAACGTTGGTGGTTGTTGCCTCATGAATCAATCTAATATTGATCCTCCATGCTGCAGATCAGGGTGATCCATATGGGTAAGGTTATTATTCATAACCTGAGTGAGTTGTCCCAGTATGGTGATTAGCTGATCGGCATCAGTTGCATCACCAGATCCACTATAATTATCTTGAGCAGGAGGGAAATCCCTAAATGGAGTGTGTGCATTGATACAGTTTCCATTTCTTCTACTAGGAGCCATTTATAAACAATGCCATAAACTATATCAGTTTATGAATCAAAATACATAATCCCATACTTATAAAACACTTAACATAAATTGAACTATTTATGGATATAATCCATAATCATAAAAATGTTTTCTTTGAGGAATTATATACTCATAAACCCTTCATAATGATTTGTAAAGAAAATGAGAGTTATCCTAATCATATCCCCCGGGAGTGTCGTAACCAAGAGTGCAGCAAGGCCTGTTGTCGTGCACCAGTTCCCGTTAGAGTCTAGATCAAAGCGGTGTTTTCGGGTTTTACCCCTAGGTACATCTATGCCAGAGCCGCCTCTACCTGCTCGTATCCAGACATGGAGGTATTTCTCAAAAAACTCAGAAAATCTCTATAATACCAAAATTCTAGGATGTTCTTCTATACTAATCCTCAAAGTCCATCTTAAATCTATGTTCTCTAATCAGATTTTATCTAAATCTAACTTCCAAGGTTTTTACTAAACTTCCTCTGATACCAACTGTAACGCCCCGACCCCAGCTACCTAGAGTCGGTGCATTATTACATAACATTGGTATGATCACAAGAAGGATCAAATCTCGAAAGACCGATTGGTTTAGTAGCCTTGGAAATACTAGATATATTCATAAGTCTTACATTACATCATAAAAATGAAAAATACAACAACATCTTTTCTTCATATTCCACACTAATATCCCCACACACTATCCTTGTAGGTCATTCATAATTTACTTCTTCATACCCTGGGAAAAATAAAAAATAGAAAAGGGGTGAGCTCAAATGCCCAGTAAGGATAACAATATAGCGGAAACTTTCATAAATAAGAATAAACATTTAAGGCAATGTATAACTAAAACAAAAGCCTTTTAAACTTGAACTTAAACATAGTATGGAAAAAATAAAATGAAATAATTCCATTTACTTATTCTGATGGATATTCTACTAATCGAATAATCACATGCAATATCAATAACCACTTTCATAATGATGGAATGCATAATGCCAGACTATCATAACCACATAGCCAAGGCCTCGTGCCAAGACTACAAATAATATTTTGTCAAGGCCTTGTTCCAAGACACTATTTTGTCTCATGAGACCTACTGATGCATCGATAACCTATAGCGGGCTCCACCTGTCACATATTAAGTCCAATGCATTCCCATATGAAAAGGTTTAAACATAACATAAACATTCGTATTAAAACTAGCATACGAAATGTCAATACTTTTACCATAAACTATGAATGGTATAAAAATAGCACAAACACAGTCAAAAATATCACAAAACCTTCAATACAATATAGAAGTTTTGTATCATAATAAATCAACTAAAATAAGTGTAAAATCCATCAAAGGATGTTGACATAGATGAAATCAAAACTCTTTTTAGAGAAATATCTCTTTCTATTTTTGAAATCATTTAAGAGTCATATATTTATAAAATAAAACATTTTCTTTGAAAATATTCTTATAAGCTTGTATGGGAAGCTTCAGTGATTTTATAACGGCGGAAAACAACCGCACCCACCGTATAAGTTAAAAAAACATTCTTACCTTAATTCTGTCGAAAAGGTTAAAAAGCACCTTGTTTGGAAAACGACAGAAAGATTCCTTTATAAAATTCTTATAAAAAGTAAAACAAGGGTATAAATGACTTTAAACCATATTCTTTTAAATAGTAAAAATGTTTTGAAATACATTTTTCAGAAACATGGATGTGAATGATAAAGCGATCCTAGTAGATTATTACGTATAAACAACCTCGAATAATGAAGAAATTGCGAAATAAACCCTTACCTTGTACTTTTCCTTGGATGGGGTAGGTTAACCTCCTGTATAATGGTGAAATAATTGATATTAAATTATACAATAATCATATACATTAATATGATATCATATATGATCTTTTAACATTGATTTGTTAATAATATCTTAGTATTATTGTTGTTTCGGGTGTTAACTTACTCGTTTTCTTTTATATGTTTTGTTACGTAAGCCATGTTTGTAATGGATAGGTTTTATATTATTCATATAAAGAATTATATCAAGTCCTTAAACATCATTTTTAAATCATCAAATGATAATTATACTTGAATGGATATGATGGAGAATGAATCTCATCGCGTTCGTGGAGATGGTAGTCCGTACGTATGCACGAGTGACAATATCATTATTTTGATATTAAAATAATATATAAATGGATGGTATATCATATATACAGAATAATTAACATGTTATATTTATTATTTACATGAGTTACACATCATTATTATACCCATCCAAATAATAATATATTGAATAACAATTACACCACAACGTGGAGACGGTAAGCCGTACGTACGCACGTATGGTGACATGTTATTCAAAGGGTGGATAGAATACTGAATATGGTTGTACCATATTTATAATAACATCAAAGTATATATAAGATACTGGAGTTATTATTTTAGAATTGTAATAACAATGAATGAAGAAGTGGAAGAAGAAGGGAACTTGAAAATGGGTGGTGAAAACATTACCTCTTCTTCGGGTTATTCCTTTTGAATTGATCAAAAGGGCTCCATAGGTTGGATTTATGATCAAACTAAGGCCTCTAGGTTGTATTTATGGAATTTGGGAGAGTATTTGGGTGGATTTTGGCCGATCCAAAAGGCTTTTAAGGTGTGAAGAAATGAGAAGGTGGAGTGCCCTTTTATAAGAGGGGTGAGGGGCACCTTTGGATAAGCTAGAAATATTAATTTATAATAAATTAATATTCGGTTTCTAATGGCTCCAAAGTGGATTATTTAAATGTTAAGGTGGGTATGGGTCGAAAACCACTCAACTAATAGAATTTATATAGGTTTGAGTACTTATATTAACCTTATCATTAAGTTTTAACTCTTAGTTAATTTGTTTGACATTTACCATGTCACTTTGTATTTTTATATTATATAGTTAATAAACAAACTATATACATCCAACCGACCCACAAGTGGTCCATTAATGATATAAATATCATTATATAAGTATCTTGGCCGAACATTAGATTTTTAGGAATTTAATATCAATTAATAATATAATATTTGTTTTAAAAAACTCTTTTATGTCAATTTTGACACTATTCAATAGTTGATGTTTTTGATACTCATAACAGAATTATTACATCTAAAAAAGTAAATTAAATAAATCCTAATATGTCATATTATTCTAGAAAATTAGTTTAATTCATTAAAAGTCTCAAATTATATATATTTGGGTATTTATAATATCAATTATTTTAATTTTTCACTATTATAGTAATTACTTCATCATAATTGTGTCATAAATAAATTAAATTATTTAAATTCTAAATATTATAAATAAAATAACATTATATAGGAAACCTTTTTATCTTTCTAATGAATATTTATAGTCGAAAATTCAACATATATAACCATAAGTTAAAATTGTTTTTTTAAAAGATATATGATTATGTCATTTTTGTACTTATTTTAACTTAATTAAAATTAAGTGTCCCTATCACCTACAAGTAGCTCCATGGGGTACCCAAATCGACCCAAAGATTCATATGGTCGAACATGTATCATCAAATAAGTCTAGGACATTTTTTAGGGTAATTTCGTATTATTATAATATTATTTTAACCCTAATTTACCGGATTTACCCTTAACCATGGTAAATAAAATATTTACCGAAGTAATTATTCAAAATGTCAAAAAATAAAAGTTACCTATTTACACAATTTGAATATCCTGATTCCAAATATGAAATCCATTTTTCCAAATTCAAAACACAGAAGTGGAAGAAATTAATTTAAAATTAATTCCCGTTGTTAAAACAAAAAGCGTGTTTTTAAGAGATAATAACTATCAAAAGATTGACACTTGTTTATGTCCGGTTTAATTGTAAAATTATGTCCAATGAAAAACATTTTATTAAATGGTAAAAATATATTCTAAATATACTTTAAAACCACTCAAATTCATAATTTATCACTATTAATTATTTTGATTAAAAAATTTGATTTTAATTAAAATTTAGTAATTTTTACTATTCATCAAAATATTAAAGCTATCCGAACAGTACCAAAATATCACCTTAGGGTAAATTAGATATACCGAATACAAAAATGAATTCCATTTTGAAATATAAAATATATATAATTTCAAAAATTAGGTATTACTATTCATAACAGCTAGTTTGATTGGTTATGGTGTGTTAGAACTCGGTGTTGCGTACAACACACGCTATCACATTATTCAAAGAGAAGCGTACCATAGAATCTTGGGGTGTTACATTTATTGTTGAATTGGAAGAAAAATTATGGTACTAGAGGCTTGGCCATATCATTCAATATAGTATATAGAATATTTCAAGGTTCAGAGATGTCATTTACATTCCTTCACAAAAAAAGGAGTAGAGAAAAATTTTATGATTCATGATTAATGGGAAAGATAATAATAATAATTTATTTTCCAAATAATAAGAAAAAATAATATTGTAAGTCTGGTTTACATTTAAGTATATTTTCTAATTAGTTGGGAAGGATTGTATGATGAGATTTATTTAATTTTATTTATTAATAAATATACCAGGAAGAGATGTGCTATGTTTATATGGTCAAAGAGGGAATTTTTATATTTTATTAAAATATTTTTATGATGTTTTTAAAATTAAAAAAGAAGAAAAATGAATATATTTTTTTGTTATACAATGGGGATTAATATAATTCCATTGATGTTAAAAATTATTTGGAAAAGCCTTGAATAAATATTGATGTTTTGGTGTTAATAAATTATCAACCAAATGGGGTAATGTAAAATATGAATCTTATAATAAATAATATGAAAAATATTTTATTAATAGAAAGAAACATCTCTCACCACTATTGGAAATATGTAGTATAAGTGGATATGGACACTTATAATAACGTTTTTATTTGTTCTGAAGAAGATTAGTTTTCAAATGAAATATGGTATGGAAGGAATACATTATTAAAAAATATAAAAATATTCAAAAGAAAATGTTTCATTTGGAATAAAGATGTAAATTAGAGAAAATATAGTGATATAGTAGGTGAGGTCATATTTTTTAGGTTACTCATCAAAGAGTAAATCCTATAAAATTTTCAATAAAAAGATCCCAAAAATAGTTCAAATAACTAATTTAAATGTTCTTCAACATGAAAAAAGTTAAATTTTAAAAAAAATTCCTTATATAAGTGAATGAATAAGAAGAAAATAAAATTTAAGATTCAAAATAATCTTAAAATACACTAATTAATGATGATTTTGATTTTGAATTAGTGGAAGATAAAGGTAAAGAATATAGTGAACTGGGGACTCAAACAATAAGAATAAGAGTTAGGTTTGATCCAGACAACATTATTGGAGACAACTCTACACTAATACGAACTTAGAGAATGAAATGAATAGAAAAAAATTCACTATAATTAAAGTTAGAAACTAATTCATTTTAATATGATACAAAGGTGGAATCATGGGTAAAATCTTGTAATGAACAAGTCGAAAAAATTGACAAAAAAACTTTTTAGCCGGTGGATAAACCTAGAAACCATAATTTAATTGTTACAAAATGGTTCTTAAAAAGAGTTGACGAACATGGAATAATGGTATATAATAAGGTGAGGTTAGTGTGTGAATGATATGTGTGGGTTTTTGGAGATTATACATAAAAAGATTTATTCCTATAGAAATAAAGTAATCTATCATTCTCTTTCTCAGAGAGTCTATTCAAAGGAACTTCAGAGTTTAACAAATGGATGTAATAAAGATATTTCAAGATTGAATCTATAATTAATAAGTATATATCAAATATCCAGTAGTATTTCTTATTTGAAATAATGATTCTGAGGTGTATGGATTAAAAAACTTATTGTATAGAATAAAACAACCACCTCATTCTTAGTATTTTTGACTAGATACTTATTTGAGAAATATGGAGTTCAATATAGTATAGGGTTGATCACAACTTATATATGATGGTCTTGGATAAAGACTAATTTATGGTAATTATATATGGATGATATTATATTTTTAGTTAGAAAATAGATTTTTGTGGACAATGTTTTACAGTTTTGAGTTATAAATTTTGTATGTCAATGATTAAAGAGTAAACATACTTTCTGGGGTAATATGTACATTAAGGAGAATCGGGTAGATTTATTTCATAAGTGAAATATACGAGAGAAGTGATAATAAAGTTTATAATGTAAATAGTAAAACCAATTTAATCTTTGATTTTAGTTGGAAAGAAATTTAGAAAACATGAGGATTACAAGGAAGGGGACTCAACTCTCTAAAGATAAATTATATGATGTTTACTTTATCTTTCATATATATGACCAGATATCAACTATGTAACATACTTGGTCGCAGATTCCAAGAGTTTTCCAAATGAAAAACATCTTATAAAAGTAAAATATGATAATTAGGTATATTTATAGAATAATTAATTTTGGTTTGGTTTTCAAGGATAGAGAATATTTGGATTTTTTACTATTTATTTTTTGACTGAAATTGTGATATTGTGCATCAAAAATCTAAAAGTGCCTGATATTTCTTCATTATAAGATTTTTTTTCTTGGTTGAGTAACAAAAAAGATTCTATATCCTTGAGTACAATGTAAGTAGAATATATTTCCACAACCAAGTCATATACACATTTGATGTGAATGAAATAATAATTTATGATCATGGAGACGTGGTGTGACTACCTATGTTAATAAATTTCAACAATAAGACAAATATTGAGTTAAAAAAGAATATAGGTAAAAACTCTTCCAAAAATAATATTGATGTTCAAAAAATCTTTGTAAAGTAAAATTTATAACAAAATGTAGTGAAATTTAAATTTTTTAGAGAATAGGAATAAATAATATATATTTTTACAAAAACAATTTGCTTCAATTGTATTTGAAAAGAATAGGTTGAACCTTAAACATAAAACTATTAATTAAAAATAAGGAGGTATGAATTCCCATATATTGGTTGTATATAATACTCTATTTGGAAATTATTTATTATTTTAGGGAATAATAAATTTTGGTGTACAAGAAGATAGGGGAGACACTATCCAAGGTAACTTGGAAGTAATATCAAGGGTTGATCAGGAAATATGGAAAATATTGTATAAATTAACTCTCTCTTATTTCCTACAGTGATATTTGACTCACATTGTCCTAGAGAATTTTTTAACGGCTCTTTCATAAGGTTTTTGGTTTAATTGGTGTTTATATGTCATCATAAATGACATAGTTTGGACCCATGGAATTTTATTTGTAAATAAGGATAAATAATATAGATTTTAGGAAAGATATGTAGAAATCCTAAATATATCTAAGGGGAATACTTTATATGTATGTGTTTTATACATTATGCAGTGATTTATGAAGGTCGATAATTTTTTAATTAAATCTAGTAGGATTAAATGAGAGATTCAAAAAAATTCCAAATGGGGAGATTTTTGAAATAATAAGTTGTTAATTAGATTTATTAATAGTTGGTTTAAATTTAGAAGTTATTTGAAATTAAATAAAAGAATGTGAGGATGTATATAGTTGAGTGGTAATGGATGGATATTTTATAGTTAAAATTGAAATAAGTAGGAACCGGTCATGGAATCGGAACATGGGCCACATCGTGAGTGGAGTTGAAATAGGAAAACTAGAAAATTATCTTACACATATTAGATAATGTATAATATCCCTCATGATCTGGAATATGGGAAATGAATGAATATCCTCTCCATGCATAAGGTTTTATAGATGAATTTAGTTTTTTATAATTTTAAATGTGTTTGATATATAATATATTATGGTAAATAGCATAATATTTTCCAAATTTGTGGAACTGGAGAAGTCTATAAATATATAAGGTGTTCCTTACATGAAAGAGGCTTTCCATACACATGTATGATTTTTTTGATTAATTCATAATATATTTGGTTGGTACAAAAATGTGGTGAAGTATAGTAAACACCGTGTATACATATGGTTTTAGTGAAAAACAAGGTTTTATTATTTTCTACATTGAGGTAAAGAGTGTGTCACCCAATGAGAAGGATGACCATGTTGTGAAGAGTCTTTTGCGATTCTAAGTGGTTTTGTGTTTTTTCTTGTGATGATCTTTCCCGCGAGGAATTTCACAATAAAAATGATTTAAAGTTACATAATAACCAAAATAAATCATTACCTGATTAAATAGGTAATGATGTGATTGAAGGAATTACACTATGATGGGTAGACTACAAAAATAAGTAGGATACTTGAAGGTTTTCATCAGTATATTCAACAACATTAATCATGTTTGTAACATCCCAGTTCCAGAAGCTGCCTAGAGATGCCCCGTACTTGGTTGGTTACATGGCCTCAAGTGAATTTCCCCAAATTCTAGAGGCTTCCGACTAGTAGCGGGGGACTTGGGTGTGATAGTGGGGAAACTATTCCCTCATTGGTAGAGTAACACAGTGGAAGTAAAACAAATATAAAATGGAAGATGCAGTAATAATCCATACAAAAGTAAATATTAGAAGACTAGAAATAATAAACTAGAGCACACACATATATATATATTAATGATAAATGATACATATGTCTAAGAAAGCAACCAAACAAATCACAATGCTGGAATACAACAGTACTAAACCAAAGCACAAAAGTAAAATAGTAACCAGATCCACAGCATTGCAAGCCATAGCTTAGTCCCATGCTCTCTAGCTCCACATCAAATCAAGTACCTAAAGTAGAAGGGTGCTTTACCTTTTCTATACCTGCAATAATATAATCTGTTTGGGCCCAAAAGCATGGCCCAAACAGGGTGTGAGACTAAATCCTAGTAGGAAACCACCATGGGATCTGTGCCTAACAGTCTGGGAGGATATGGCAGGTAAAGTACAGAAGGCAGTAAACAATGAAATACCCAGCAGTAAACAATCCACAGTTTGAAAGAATTGAAATTACCACATAACATTCAATATCTAATAAAAATAGGTAAACACAATAGGTAACCCTCTGAGAAGTACCCACATCCTTTCCCATCTGGTCCTACCTAGCAACACAAGAAAGAAGCTAAAACACAAGGTAACCCTCTGGGAACTACTCACAGCCTATCCCCTCGGGTCCTATCTAACAAGTACAAGAAACCCTATAGGAATTACACTCACTCTAACCCCTCTGGTTCAGCTTAATCATAGAATCTCTGAGGAACCACTCACCGTTAATTCCTCCTATAGTCTCGTATCGATACTAAAGGCACTCTAGGGAAGAATTTATGTCACATTCCCTCTATGGCCCATGTCAAGGATCTACAGAAACTATGAGGAAGCACTCAATGTCAATTCCATCATGTGGTCTCAAATCATAAGTAAAACAGAAACTATGGAGAAGCCCTAAACTTCCATTCTCCCTATGGTCTTTACACTAGGTTCTCACACCCCTGTGTAAGTCAAGCAAGTGTAGCAGCACATATCAGCCAAGGTAATCCTCAATAACTACTTGGCTAGAATTATATAGCACAACAGCATAACATAACAACAGTCACACCATCCTACAATACTAGGCATGAGAAAGTAAACAACCGCCAAACATGAAAACAAGACCAAAAGGTTAAAATCAGAAAAACATGCAAGGGAAACACATCCAAAGCACAATAATTCACCCTATTAATAGTAAAATATCATCTACTCAAGCATGCCAACATAGGAGAAAATCAATAGGGCTAAAACGGTAAACTCAAAATACCCCTTTTCTGGGTATTGGGATAATTTGTGCATAAAACTCAAAGACTTTCAACAGAAAGGAACAAACCACCTACCTCTTGGCTGGGAGATCGTTATAAATGAAAATGAAGGCTTGAATCGCCCAAGAACTCCGTAGATCTAAAAAAACTCCCAAAACATTCAGCTGAAGATAATGTGGAAAAGAAGAGTAATCAGGAAACGAGGCTCAAAAAGAAGGGAGAACTCACCGATGCGATTTCAATGCAACTGAAGGTGTTCTATTTGGAGGACAAACGCTCACTCGGGGGTTCATCGAAGATCTATGGCCATACAGAGATCTTGGTCGAACGATACCTAAAAGGAGATGTCTCTAGTGATTAGACATGACCTCAGTGCGTTTAATGAAAAAAAACAAAGTACATGGCATGTACTATTGATGTACAAGGCGTGTAATTTCCATTTCCATACCCGCATTAGGCGGCCTCTAGGTCACCCCCACACAGCCATGTGCATGGACGCTACACAGCCAGCACACAACTACCCGCGGTAACTGAGTACACAGCGTGTACTTTGAAAATTTCCATAACATCCCATTTTTCTCAAAAACGGCCAGAAGAAGAAAACATACAAGAAAAAAAGATCTAATTTCTTAAAAAATTCCCCTTAAATAAATTCATCCCCGAATTTCCCTAGAAAGGCGACGTAGAAGAAGAAAACCCAAATAGATCAAGCCAATGAATTCGTACATCGGCCTCCCTCTCCCAAGTCTCATCCTGTACTTGCCCTTGCTGAAAAAGCACTCGTATCAGAGGGAAAAACCGACCAAAAAGAACCTTCATACTTTGATCAAAAATCTGGATAGGGTGATCATCGAATGATGCATCCACTTCTAACTCAACCTTCTCAAGTTGTAAAACATGAGATGAGTCTGAGAAGTAATGTTGAATCTGAGATATGTGGAAAACATTGTGCATAGACCGATACCTCTGAGGTAACTTCAACCGATAGGCAACTGGTCCAACTCTCTCCAAAACCTCAAACGGCCTGACATACCTCAGTGAAATCATACCATGTATCCTAATCCACCCGTATCCTAAACTTAGTGTGACACGCAGGAAAAACTAATCCCCGACCTCAAACTCTAGAGGTCGTCTCCGCTGATCAGCATAATCCTTCTGTCGAGACTGCATAGTAGCCATCCTCTTCCAAATCAACTCTATCTGCTCTGTGATATCCTGAAAAAGATGAGGTCCCAACAAAGCTGCCTCTCTTACCTCTAGCAAACATTAGATTGATCAGCATGGCCTACTGTACAATGCCACATAAAGTTCCATCTGAATAGTTGTTTGAAAACTATTTTTGTTGGAAAACTCCACAAGGGGTATATGATTCTCCCAAGAACCTCTAAAATCCAGGATGCATGCTCGGATCATGTCCTCAAGAACCTGAATCGTACGCTCAGACTAGCCATCAGTCTAGGGATGGTAAGCTATACCCAAAAGTACATGTGTACCCAACACTTTCAGAATCCCCTTCCAGACCTGAGAAGTAAAAAGTGCATCCCTGTCTAAAACAATGGAGTGTGGAACTCCATGTAGATGTAAAATCTCTCGGATGTACAACCGCCCCATCTCATCAACACTGAAGGTCTCCTTGATCAAAAAGAAGTGGGAAACCTTCGCGAGTCTATCAATGACAACCTAACCTGTATCATTCCCTCGAAGAGACCTTGGTAAAACTATCACGAAATCCATCGCAACATCATTCCACTTCCACTCGGGAATGGGTAACTGCTGTAAAAGACCTGCTGGTCGCTGATGCTCTGTCTTCACTTGGTGACAGGTGGAACACTTCATGAAAATACTAGAAACATCTGTCTTAATACCTGGACACCAATACTGATAGTGTAGATCACGATACATCTTGGTGACACCAGGATAAACTACCAAAACTGTGGAATGAAAGTCCCACATCAACTCCTCACGTATGTCTGATGGCACCCATACGCACCCTTGTAAACGCAAGATCTCATCCTCACCCATGGTCCAAATAAGAATTGAGTCATCTCATGACACGCTTTCCAGTAGGACCAGGCCTTAAGAATATGATATCTACCTCATTCACACTCGATCAAGAAGAGTAGCGGTAGCAGCCACAAAAGAAAGAAAAGTCTGCCCCTGTCTATCATGCACCTCCAAATGCATCTCAGAGAATAGAGCCATGATCTTCCACTCACTTTTAGCCTCCTAAACAGCCTGAATCTAAGTCCTCCTACTCAACGCATCAACTACCACATTTCCTTTCCCAGACATGTAGGAAAGATCAATGTCAAAGGACTGTAGGTACTCAACCCACCTTCACTATCTCAAATTTATATCACAATGAGTGAAGATGTACATGAGACTCTTTTTTTTGGTGAAAATCACAAAATGATCACCCATAAGATACTGTCTCCAACAACGTAAGGCATGAACAACCGCAACCAACTCAAGATCATGCGTTGGGTAATTCCTCTCTTGTGGTCACAACTACCGAGACCCATATGTAATGACTCCTCCTCACTACATTTGCACAACTCCCAGACCGATACCTGAAGCATCACAATAAATAGTATAGATCTTTCCCGGCTCTAGAAGGAATATTATAGGTGCTAAAGACAACCTCCCATTCAGCTCTTGAAAGGCTGACACACAAGAATATGACTACAAAAACTTTGTACCCTTCTTGGTCAGACTCGTCAGTGCTGCTACAAAGCGTGAAAAGTCATGAATGAAACTTATGTAGTATCCATATAGCCCTAGAAAACATCACACCTCAAAGAAATTATTCAGTTTCTCCCAGGAAACTAATTCTCTCACTTTCTCTAGGTCTACTGACACTCCTGTATTTGAGATAACATTACCTATGAAGTGAATTTTATCCATCCAAAAGTGACATTTTTAGATCTTAGCATATAACTGATGCTCTATCAGTGTACTCAAAATGGTCTCAATATGGGTAGCATGGTCATGTCGAGTTTGAATGTACACCAAGATATCATACACTAAGACCACCATGAAAGAATCCAAGTATGGATGGAATACTCGGTTCATCCGTGCCATGAAAACTACAAGCATGTTCGTGAGACCGAATTACATAATCATATACTCGTATAGACCATACCTACTTTGGAAGGCTGTGAGAGGTATATCAGATGGTCTAATGTGAAACTAATAATAACTGGACCTCAAGTCAATCTTTGATAACACCTGGGATCCTTGAAGCTGATCAAAGAGATCATCAATGCTTGGTAAATGATATCGGTTCTTGACGGTCAACTGGTTCATCTTACGATAATTCACACAAAGCCTAAGGGTATCGTCTGCATTCTTTGCAAACATGACAGGAGAACACCAAGGAGAAGTACTGGGTCAGATGAAACCCTTTTCCTGAAACTCCTCCAACTGGTTCTTGAGCTCTTGAAACATAGGTGTAGGCATCCTGTAAGGAGGAATGGACATTGGTACCACTCCTGACACGAGCTCAATAGAAAAGTCTACCTCACGCTCTAGAGGCAAACCTAAAAAGTCTTCTGGAAATACATCCTTGAAACGATCCACCACTAGAGGAAAGTCTAACTGTTATATCTTCTGGTATCCTAGAGATAGACTTGAAATGTGGGTTCTAACTCTTTTCAACCCATGATGCTCGGGTCCCGCTCTGCTCGCCTAGACATCCCATTCATCCTTATGAAGAAAGGACCCACCATCTTGGGATGTGAAACTCACCCTATGGAGATAGCAATCGATGACTTCCTGGAAGGGAACTAGATAGTCTATTCTGAGAATGACATCATATCCTATCATATATCTCTATGACATAGAGGTCCCATAAAAAGTGACACCCACCAAAATCTAGAGGGAAATCCTTAAACTGATGTACACTCACCGATCTAGTCCCCAATAGAGTTTCTAGTGTCAAGATATCAGTATAAGTAAAGATGTAAGGCCCAAGGATCTCCATAACTACAACAGATATAAAGCTATGAGAAGCCCCTATATTGAAAAGAGCAGAAGATGGAACTCAGGAAACTAAGATCGTACCTGAAACTGTAGAAGGTCCAGGATCTTTATCCTACTGGGTCTACTCCACTGAAAAAGTCTGGCCTGTACCACGACCATGTGACCCTGCCTGACCACTTTGAGCTGATCCTCCTCGATGTCAATGGAAACTGGGTGACTGGTACGATGGCCATGACCTCCACCTTGACCTAAACAGCCAGAAGAACTCCAGTTCCCAGACTAGTGAGAAACTGGTGGTGCTTCTCCTAAAGGATGAGTCATAGAAGAATCCCTATCACCAGCTGCTGGTGAGAAAATCTGATGTAAGTGATGAATATGACCCATCTTGCTGCACGATCGGCACTACACTGGGTCCCTCGGGCAGTGTGGCCTCATATACTCTCTCTTCCTACACTAGTAGGACACCATCTGGCTACAAAAGGATTGTATCACCTCCTCAGATCACCGTGAGAAGACTCCCTGCGACACTTCATGGTATCATTAAGAGGAATACTAACCCCAGATGTCGAGCCTCCCTGGATCACATCCCCAAAATCCCTCATATTGCACTCTGTGATCAGCGCCTGGTTGACTATATAAGTGATAGAATTCAACCGGAATATGTTCAAATGTGAATGGATGTTGTGCCTCAGACCATCCTTGAACTTCCTTTTCATGAATAACTGATCACCTCCTTGAATATTCATGAAGAACTTCAACTCAGTAAAGAAGGAGGAATACTCCATAATAGAAAGAGTACCCTACTCCAGACTCATAAAATCTCGGGCTCAATTGGCCATCAAGGTCTCTGGATAGAAGTAATCGTAGAAGATGCACTAAAACTAATCCCAAGCCATAACCTACTGGTGTCCCGCCTGTGAGATCAAATCCCACCACCTCTTGGTGGAACCCCGAAGCATATAGGTAGCGAGCTTGACCCACCTCTCTAGAGGCATCTCCAGATGTTCAATGATCGCCAGCATGGATTCAATCCATGACTCTACAGGCTGGGGTCCTCCTTCCCCTGAGAAAGTGCGAGGATGCTGCTATTGGAAAACCCACGTCAAATCTATCATCGATGGGGCAGAAGGCAGTGCCCCCTGAACGGTCTGCATCATCCTCATAATGCCTTCCCTGAATTGTGCATTAGCACTGGTATCAGGTATAACTACTGGTTCCAAGATTGGGACAACAGGAGGATCTACAAAAAGTCCTTGATAAGACATATCTGGAATCTGATGACTGCCCTGTAACTGGAGGACAACCAGAGGATGTCTTGGTGGAATGACTCTGCAAGGTCAAACGCACACCTTTGATCTGGATTAACAGGGACTGAAACATAGACGTGTAAGAAGGAAACAAGAGAAAGGAAACATTAATGTTTTAAAAAACATGACTACATGGCTTGTATAAACCCTACACGACGTGTTTCCTTAAGTTATTCACATGGGCATGTACCTCTTCCAAAACTGGTCGTGCAACACCGAAACTGCACGACATGTTTTACTAACACACGACGTGTACGTGAATCCCATTCCCCTTCCCGAGTCCTTCTACATGGTTAAACCGCACGACTCTCCAAAGAAAAGACTACACGACATGTTCAAGACAGACACTGTGTGTACTATAAAAGATTCAACTAGACCGTGTTGTTAGTGACATGGCCTAACACATGGTTCACACTACACGACGTGCTCTAGAAAGACATCGTGTGTACAAGAAAGGATAACAAAAACCTGTGCTATTTATGACACGTCCGGGTACCTGGGTTAGACTACACAATGTGTTTAGATGGAACACGACATGTATTAGATAAGACTCGGCCAACCTGTGTCGTTAGTGACATGGGTGGGCACAGGGATGACACAACATGACATGTATGGATGGTACACGGCGTGTTCACTCTATGTTTTCCCTATCCCGCATCCCTTCCCACACAGCCTAAGACACGACTAGAGACAACACGGATTGTACATATGGTACGCGGCGTGCATTTAAGAAATTTTTTTCTTCTCTAATAGAAGAACACATGGCATGTAATCAAAACTACACGACATGTATTCTAGGGTTTTCCAGATAGTAAGCCTCAGAAACTACTCTAGAGCCCAGAAAAACACTGAACCGAACATTGAAAGTGCCAAATTCTGATCTGTGAGGGCACATACTCCCGACGAATCAAAGTTTGGAATATAATACATGTTATCAACAAGATAAACCAGGCAATGATCCCCCAAATTCTGATCCATGAGGGCCCATAACACCTCACGAACCAAAGTTTGGAGTCCATTCACGAAAATACATACACAAAACAATATCCTATCAAACAACCAGTATTCTATCAAGGCTTCTATCACAACAACATGCATATCTGGAACTACATCTATCACAACAACAAGCAATCGCTAATGCACCCTAAATGGTATGGCAATAATGCATGACATGTGATTTCTAAAAAGTGCTTATATGATGCATGAGATAGAATACCCTCATCTCATTAGGTTGCAACAGAAATAGAACCTCAATAACATTAATGGTAATAGTAAAAAACATGTGAATTACTCATGGTGAAAACAAATAAACTTTAATAATTTAAAAACTATAAAAATTGAAATTAAATGATGTAGATTGGATTTTCCCTATAAATGAGTTCGCTAATCCCGGGCATAGCTTATTACCATGTACCTATTGCATCCTATCCCTGACTAAAGGATCCAAACAGTAAGTCAAGAGAAATAATTCCTCAGATACCACTTTGTAATGTACCGGTTCTAGAATCCACCCAGAGACGCCCCATACGTGGTTGGTCACATGGCCTCAAGAGTATTTCCCCAAACGCCAGAGGCTGCCGACTAGCAGCGAGGGCCTTGAGTGTGATAGTGGGGAAACTATTCCCACATTGGCAGAGTAACACAGTGGAAGTAAAAAAAATATAAAATGGAAGAAGTAGTAATAATCCATACAAACGTAAACAGCGGAAGATGAGAAATAATAAACTGGAGCACACACATATATAAGAATGATGAATGATACATATGTATAGGAAAGTATCCAAACAAATAAAAATGCTGAAATACAACATTACTAAACCAAAGTACCAAAATAAAAACAATAAACAGCTCCACACCATCGCACGCCATAGCTTGGTCCTATGCTCTCCAACTCCACAATAAATCAAGTACCTGAAGTAGAAGGGTACATTCCATTGTCTATACCTGCAGCAATATAATCTGTTTAGGCCCAACAGCATGGTCCAAACAGGGTATGAGACTAAATCCTAGTAGGTAACCACCACAAGATCTATGCCAAATAGTCTGTGAGCATATGGTAGGTAAATTACAGAAGGAAGTAAACTAGGAAATACTCAGTAAAAAATGATCCACAGTTTCAAAGCATTTAAATTACCACATAACATGAAACAACTAATCAAAATAGGTAAACAGAATAGGTAACCCTTTGAAAATTATCCACATGCTATCCCCTCTGGTCTTACCTAGAAACACAAGAAAGTAGCTAAAATACAAGGTAACCCTATGGGAAGTACTCACAACCTATCCCCTCCGGTCCTATCTAACAAGTACAGGCAACCCTCTAGGGAGTACACTCAGTCTAACCCCTCTGGTTCAGCTTAAGCATAGACTCTCTGAGGAAGCACTCACTGTCAATTCATCCTATAATCTCGTATCGATACTAAAGATTATCTAGGTAAGAACTTACGTCACATTACCTTTGTGTCATGCATCGAGGAACTACATACACTCTAAGGTAGCACTCAACGTCTATTCCCCTTGTGGTCTCACATCATAAAAAACAGACAATCTAGAGAAGCCCTCAATATTCATTCTCCCTTTGGTCTTTACATTATGTTCTCCCGGCCCTGTGTAAGTCAAGAAAGTGAATCTATGTTTATCGGCCAAGATAAACCTCAAGAACTACTTGGCAAGCATTTTACAGCACAACAACCTAACAGAACAACAGTCACCCCATCCTACAATACTAGGAATGATAAAGTAAACAACATCCTAACAGGAAAACTAGACACAGAAGTCAAAATAGGAAAAACCTGCAAGGGAAACACATCCAAAGCACAACAATTCACTCCATTCACAGTCAAATATCATCTACTCAAGCATTCCGACATAGCAGAAAAACAATAGGGCTAAAACGGTAAACACGCAATACCCCATTCATGGGTATTGGGTAAATTTGTGAATAAAACTCAATGACTTTCAATAAAATGCAACTAACCACCTAACTGATGGTTTGGAGGTTGTTATACATGAATCTAGAGGCATGAATTTCTCAAGGACACCTTATATATACAAACACTATCAAAACTTTCAACTGAATATAACTTGAAAAACAAGAGGAATCATGAAATGAGGCTCAAGAAGAAGGGAGAAATCACCGATGTGATTCCAACACAACCAACAGTGTTTGATTCGGTGGACGGATGCTCGCTTGGGATTTCGTTGAAGATCCACGACCGTACGGAGCTCTCGGTCAAACGAGACCTAAGAGGAGAGCTCTATGGATATTAGACACGATCCTGGTGATTTTAATGAAAAAATAAAGTACACAATGTGTAATTTCCATTTCCGTACCCTGCATTAGGCAGCCTCCAGGACACCCCCACATGGCCGTGTGCATGGCCACTACACCGCCAGATACGAATACCCGCGGTAACCAAGTACACGACATGTACTCATAAAGTACACGATGTATACTTCGAAAATTTCTAGAACATTCCATTTTTCTCAAAAAATAGCCAGAAGAAGAAAACATACCTAAAAAGAAGATCTTAGTTCTTACAATGTTCTATCTATGAGTCTTATCATAATTCCATAACTCATTAGGTTGTTGAATTTAAATGGTTAAAACTAATCTATCAAGTAATGAATAAAATGTTTCTACCATGATTTTTATAACCTAAAAGATCATGAACAGGTTTGATATCTTGGATTTCTGAGCAATAACATGATAGTAAAAAAATGTTTTTCAACTACATATTTGAATAAAAATGGGGATGATATATCTAAATATTATATAATGGATTTATTTTATGTAGATTATGTTGGTATTTATAATTTGGTTACTTTATTGAGTTTTTAATTCAAAATTATCTAGATATATGTTAATATGATATACAGTAGAGATTTAACACATAAAATAGATGGATTTAAATTTTTTTTGAATATTGAAATGATATTGATCTAGTAGTATAATTCCATAAATATTTGGAATTATAAAGTGAAGTGTCATAAGGAAGAATTCAATTAAATATCATGCTAAAAAGTAGATATTTTCTATATCATTGAAGACAGGGAAGTTAATAGCAGTGAATTATGTAGAAAATGCATTTTATTTGGTGTTAGATCTTTGGTTGATATCATTGTGATTTTCAAAAATGTATTGACATTATTATTTGTGACCCTCTTGATAAATAGTCAGTATAAGAGAGGAAGAGGTCATGGACCTTGGATAAATAGTGAGATTATCGAAAAGATTGTAATCACAAACCGGTATTGTAGTGATTAATTTTCATACCAATACACTCTTTATATTCCCACCTTTGATATATCCTATTTTGGGAGAGCCAAGTAAAAATAGTTGTTCTATTCTCTTTTATTATTAAACTTTTGTTTTATTTTATTGATTGATCCATGGTGTTATTTATAAATAGAATATATGATTAAATTAAATTTAATACAAAAATGAAAATATAGGTCACCCTAATTCACTCCCTCCCAATGTGTTCAATGGGTCTGTAGGTTAAAACTAGTGAGATATAGAGTTCGAGAGGACCAGGACTCTTATAAGTCACATAGGTTAATTTAAGAAAACTGAATTGTAAAGTGGTATCACATATTAAACACCCCCCTTATCACTGGTACATCATATTCTTGGGAACATTAATTTATATAAAATGAACCAAGGTTTCCACTAAAATATCTTTAATTCGTTAAAGATGAATAATCTCATTTTATTTAACCATATATATATATATATATATATATCTTTAATAAAAAAATCATGGATATAAGAATATAATGATTTTTTATTTTCCTTCTCTTGTCCAAGAAGTTAAGGATGATGTTAGAATATGTTTTACACTGGTTGAGAGAAATGGTCTTATGAAAGTTTTAAATAAAAAGGATCTGGATTTTACTGTTAAAGAAATGAATGAATTTTTTATATCTTTATCTAAAAATGTTTACACAAAGGTGATCAGACTTTAAACATCTAAGGATATTTGGGAAACACTGAAAGATTTTTATGAAGTGAACATCATGGTTAGGGAATCTAAGTTGCAGTTATACAGAGAAAATTTTAAAGATATTATAAAAGATGATGATAAAACTTTATATAACTGTTTTACAAGGGTGAATGATATTATCAGTAATATAAAAGGTTTTGGAGACACTCTTGAATATTTGACTACTATAAATAATCCATTGAGAAATTTCTATAATAGATTTGATGTAAAGGTTTCTTCTCTAGAGGATAGAGATGACTCATCTCTTGATAAATTACATAATTTAATTTTAACCTATATAAAATAAGAAACTATTATATGTTTAAGAAAAATATCAAGGAATACATGGTGTTCAAATCCAAGGAAAATCATAAACACAAGGAAAATAAAGTTGATTCCTCCAGTGGCATTGAAGATGATATAGAAGATAATGAATAACATAAGAGGACAATGGATCTTATATCAAATAAATTCAAAAGGGGGAAAGACAATAAAAAAGGGAAACTCCCACTAAAATGCATTAAATGTGTTGGAAATAGTTATTTTTTAGTATATTTTATAAATAATATAATTGGTTAGTATGATAATGATGAGAAGGAATAAAGTTATTATAATAATAGGTGGAGTAAATACTGTAAGAGAGGTAAGGAATTCGTTAAAGAAAAGAATATTTTCACAATAAATAAAAAAAGAATTTTTTTAGGAAAATAATTAGAATATTACTCAACTAAAAGTATTCAACCATAATAAGAGTTTCATAGAAATTATATGATCATTATGAAGAATGTTGATAAACACCATTAAACCTAAAGTATTGATGAAAAAGGTGAAGAGACTTATGTTGAATAGATTTTAAAATATAAACTTCAATAATTTATTGCGAAAAATATTAAACCCATTAAGGAAAATAAGATATTTAATAAAGAGGATGAAAATAGTAATTAATTAATAGAAGATCTTCTCAAAAGGGAATATGGTTAAATTTAATAAATTAAAAAACTCTAGTGATGAATTTAAAGACAATATAAGATAATGAATAATCCTGATAAAAAATTTGTTATAATAGAAAATAAGGTAAGTAAGACACAAAATTTGTATTGTAGTTGAAAATAATTTGGAAAATATGAGTGAATATTTTAATAAGTATTTTTGAAAATAAATATGAATCCTCAAAAGTTGTAAATAATGTTATCCTAAAAATGAAGTTAAATATACTCCCGCTAAAATCAAAAGTAAATATGTTTTTACTAGGTGTGCATGTTATAAAAATAACATTTGGAAAGTTTAGTCTAACAAAATTCTTGATAAATATACTTCTAAATATAAGAAATATGTGGTTATTTCAAGAAGAATCTTATCCCCAATACAATATGAAACACAAAATATTATAGAAAAAAGGATATTTTTTAGATAGAACACTTATTAATATGAATGATCATTGCTAATAGGATATTACTCATGTTGTAGAATATTTCTTCATAAATCTTATAGTTTTTATTAAAACATGTCACTCCCTTGAATTAGGCATCAATTGAGGTGGATAAACTCTATAAAGGTGTTAACTCTCCTTTCTGTCACAGAGTCTAAACGAATGAAAATGGAATACCATAACAAAAATTGATTCATCCTTTGAAGAAACATAAAAAATCGTCAAAGGCATGAACAAGGACTGCTTTGATCATGGGCCACGCAAGGTCTATGATGGTCACGCAGGTCACCTGCGCACCCTATTCAACGTTCCCCTAGGGTCTTCATTAGCCTATAAATACCCCTTGTGGGCCCCCCATTTCAGGGACGAAAAATCCAGAAACTCAGATTTGAGCTCTCGGTGCCCTAGTCTCTTCTCAAAGCCTTCCAAACACTTCTAAGGTAATTTCTTACCTAGAATGGAAGATCTAAAGAGGGGGAACAAGGCCAAAGTGTTGAAATTCATCAAAACCTGTGCGCCTAAGTGTCTAAACCCTTCAGGGAATTGAAGAAACTTGCGCGACTCCTTATACCTTCAACAGAACATGCACACCACTCATTTAAAAGTCTTTAGGGATAATACTAAGTTCTAGAGTCAAGCCTTTCCCATGTATTACCCTATGGGTTGACCGTCGCGCAAGTACACCTGTGTCACGAAGGTATACCTCCACGACCCTGACCTGCGCACCCAAACATGACCTATGCACCTACTTTCTTTTGGGTGCCCCTCCTGTCTATTCATCTCTTTTCTTCAAATCCACCTTTCCTCTTCAAGATTTAGCCTTTAGAATCCTCTTAAAAGCCATTTATGGCATGATTACTTTGTTGGATTTCTTATATGAAAGGAATTCTGTGGAACATTTCTCAAAACCTAGTGATTTTCATATCTTTATGTCACTAAGGTTACAGATTTCAATAATTCAACCACATACTTTAAGATGAGAAGATTTTTTCAGGTATCCTATTTAGGAGTAAGCCCCAAGTCCCCTATTCATGGGAATCCTCTTCAAGAGTAAGACCAAGTCATAATTTCATAACTTGGGCCTCCTTCTCAGGAGTAAGTCCCAATCATAATTCCCTTTCCCAGGCCTCCTTTTTAGGAGTAAGCCACAGTCATAATTTTATAACCCGGGCCACCTTTTCAGGAGTAAGCCCTGTTCATAATTTCCTAACCTGGGCCTCCTTTTTAAGAGTAATCCCCAAGTTCCCAAATATGGGAATCCTCCTTAAGAGTAATCCCCAAATACCAAATTCCTTTAACCTGGGCCTCCTTCTTAGGAGTAAGCCCCAGTTCTAAATTCTCTTTAACCTGGGCCTCCTTCTCAAGAGTAATCCCCGGTCATAATTTCTCTTAACTAGTCTTAACTTATTTTTATTTGGACTTCCTTATTAGGAATAAAACCCAATCACAAGTCCCCTCTTAATTTGGGCATCCTCCTCAGAAGTAAGCCCCAAGTTAGAGCATCAAAATCTCCATAAAGCACATATACCTTTATGGACCTAGTTCCCAGGCTTCTTCTCTAAATAAAGTCATGATCTTTATCTATTTGGGCAATCATACATACATAATCCCCATATCATTCCTTATGACCACATCTTTCGTGGCACAAATTGTCAGGTTTACTGATGCCTCTTATTTCTCACACTGAGCATGAATCACATGAGCATAGAGTGTAAAAGTAACCACAAAACATCTTTTTGTGAAAATAATCATACGTAAGCCCCAAAATTCCCAACCGAACAATGTGGACTTTGATCTATACCTTAAAAGTGGAGTACGTAGGAAGCCTTTCTGAGGTTCAATCCCATCACCCATTAATTCTCATCCATCCCATATGATGTTAAACTATATCTTAATTCCCTAACTAAGTGTGTTTTGATTCCTTTTCTATCAAGGATACGTAGGTAGACCATATGTGGGTATGATCTCAACATTGAAATACTCCATGTCCTTCTAAATGACAATAAAATTCAAGTGCCTCGCTGAGTGGCTTTAAAACCAGTATAGTTATCATAATAACCAAGATATCTTTATATAATGTGTTGAAGGATACCATTGACTAAGAATATATAACAAATATAGATGATTCTCTATCGATGAAGAACCTCAAATACATATAAAAGATTCTCTAAATCTCATACAAATTAATCATTGATTGTCAGATCTAAACTAAAGCTCATTTTCTTACATGGTAATGTAATAAGGATTCACAAACATAACTTAAATCTATAAAGATAGTCCTAGAGTAGACAATAATCCCCCCAAAAAGGTGTGATGAGTCCAACCTCTCATACTCTCGACCAATGCAAATTCTTAAGCCTAATCGGTCCACAACTAATGAGAACCTACCTTTGGAAAGTAGGTGTGTGTTCCTACTCCTACCATTATTTTACATTGGCAGCAACATGCCATTCCCACCCGGCAATTCCGGTGGAGTACTATAGACAGGAACATGCACCTATTTATAAGTAATCAGCTAGTCATTAGGCTCATCTGACTACATATGATGAAGCTCGCCAACCTAATGTGTTGACAATTGGTAAACAGGAACATACACCTGCTTACAATCATCAATCCTACCAGCATTATCGTCTTACAGTATTTAAGGAAGTTGATCAACCACGTTCAGCGGAGTGCAATCAACAGGCACATACATCTGCTAGTATTGATCAAGCCTACCAATAGTCTCGTTTGGTAGCTCCCAGAGAAGTCAATTGGAGAGCCCCAATGACAAACAAGAGGCAGAATCAACTCTCTTCCCCCACACATAAGTACTGTCAGAACTCACTGACAGGAAAAGGAGGACAGGAGCATAAACACACACCTAGGCCAAGCACGAAATGGACGTATATTCCCATTCCGGCAGCTGAAGTCACCAATCACATTCTGAAAATGGTGAAGGATTAGAAGAAAATCCCTGCTCATATTCTGGATGCCTTCCAGGATATTATAACATCTTTAGCGGCATCATAGGGAAATAAATGCAAATCTATCCCTACTAGTGGAGTGACACATTAACAACTCACTCCAGAACAGATACACACCTCTGTTCCAGTCCAAGAGGGTTATGGGGATTACTCCCCCATATCATATGGACAACCAAGTCAGGCACATACACCTGATTTGAGTGGAGATAATAATTATAACCTAACTATTGCTCCTGAGTAGGCACATACACATGCCATAATAACCAATTTCGACAACAAGTGGTTCCTAAAGTGTGTAAGAAGGCGTCTAAGAAGAAGAGTCATCCAACATGGTCAAGAAATCAAGAGCCAATATACAATAAGGCCTTACTCAATGCTCGAGTTCTTGATGCACTCATACAATTATCTGTTACAACTCAAGATTCTAATCTCTCATTTCCCAATAGTGAGGACATTAATTCTGATGGTTTGCATCAGACACTTCCTCATGAAGGCTTGCTTCATGACAGTTCGGTTGATCTCGAAGTATCATCATCAAATGAGAGCCACGATAACCCTCTACAAGGCCAGAAGACTAAGGAGAAAGAGGTTTCATCTTTAACTGTAACCCAACATGGTGGTCCACTCCATGATGATGAATTTAGCTGCGAAAGTCCTCTCCGCAACAATAATTCACATTTCCTGGAAAATGCTCTAATGGGAAATGTAGTAATGAGAAAGACCTCTTATCTTGAGGCACTTGCAAATGTGAAGCCAATCATGTCTGATGCTTTACCAATAGCAAGTGAAACACTTCCCCAACCAGAGGATAGCCCGGGGTGTATGTCATTTTCCAAACAACCCCTGAGTCATGCATATTCTAATTTGGTAAATGGATTCTCTACCAATACTGTTGAATCTGATGAAGCAAAAAATAAGCACCAGCTTTGGTCTAATCAGGTAGAATAATCTTTATCGAATGATAAAGAGGAAATGATGAATATGAGAAAACAACTAACTAAAGGTGAAGTACCAGTCATGTTTTGGCCTTTGGTCGACTCTCATTATGATATTCTATAGATGTTAACGGAAGAATGTATTCACGATATTCGTATCAACATGTGAAGAAATATTTGTCAATTGAAAAAGAAAATATTATCTTATGATGAATATGAAAATCATTTCAAGATAATATAAGGGTTACAATGCCAAATTGACTTGGCATATCTCTCATTTTATCGATATCTGAAGGCTGAAAAGCAGCAGAGAGCCCTTCAACGTTCATGCCTTGGCACACTAAGAAGGTTGCACCAGTTAATCTCCAATGCCCTATCTGGTATTCATATCAGGGGATGGGGTGTTCATGGAGCACTTCATTTCACTGTACTCTCCTGTCCACAAATCCCACCGAAAGAGGTCTCATGTAATGTTATTGTCCACGGCCGGCCACAACCAAATGGTTTTGTTTGTAATCAAAGGCTTGCTCAAGAACATACCTCAACTAGTTCTTTCCAGAATCTGGAATACAGATAACAAGTTGTCAAATTACTTTTGCATCAGGAAAATGAGAACATCGAACATGCTTCTCATTTATAGTGTGCACATAATCAAGTGACAGAAGTGTCAGAAATAATCCAACGGTCATTTGAGCCAGGTGATTTGAGTGGATGTAGGTTGATGCATCCAGCCAATTTCCAGACTAATGTTCGCAACATCAGAAGAGATTTTAAGAAAGTCTCAAATGTAGCAGCTCAAGAACCACCCAAACATTTTAGACTAGTGACTCTTTTAGGCTAACCCTAGGAATCAACAAATAGGATTCTAGGAGTTGAACAGGAACAACCCCAGTCCACCAGATTGGGGACTTTTTCAAATCCTCAATATATTCCTCAGAGAAATTCAGTTTTCTCTTGATTAGGGAAGAATCCACAAGAGGAACGAAGATCTGAATTATCAATAGATTCCCTCCAAATTACAGTTTGTCAAGAAGTTCCAGAGGGATCAACTCAACATAAGGTAGTGTCTCATTAGGGACATGGAAGAAGAAAGTATTCCAGAAATGCTGATAGAAAGGATGCAATGCGTTATGCATCAATTAATGTCATTAATGTCGTTTCTACTAATCCTACAGAACATGAGGCTCACTAAGAGGGATTAGATGAGGAAGTTCCTTCTCAAGAAGTTATACACACAGACTCAAATGACGAAGGTGTGCATACAAGAAATCAAAGGCTTACTCAGGATATGGGTATTCCTTCAAATAACCAACTCCCTCCTCTTCGAAAGGTTTCCAACAAGGAGAAAGGGAAGAATCAATTTACATACACTTCCTCTAGTGAAGGTCAATAACTCTCACTAGAGTAAATATTCTCACAACAAGAGGTGGAAATGAAGGAATTAAGGAGGTTGAATGCAGAACTACTTCAAAGTAGTCTTCCTCCTAAGCGTGCTGGAGTCAGTCAGTCAAGGGAATTTGTTGCGGCTACTTATATGGATCAAGAATATCCTCATTTACCAGCACACATTCACAGGTCTATTCCTATGGATTATACGCGACAAAAACCGGCAATACTACCATCTGTGGTAGTCCCGGTTTCCACACCTATCCAAGCTCCAGTTATTGCACATGTACAGGTCCAAGCTCAACCAGATGTTTCTAACAAATTAATGACTACCATTGAGTCATTAATGTCTCGGTTTGAATCTATGGAAGGAAAGTGTGCTCCGGTTCAACCAGAAAAGAGATCTTACCCTGAAAGGGTTGATGCAATTCCTCCCCCATAAAATTTTTTAAGTACACATTCCCAATCATTAATGGTTCGGGAGACCCAGAGAAACACTTAACACATTTTTTTTTCTCGTTGCAATACTATGATGGGAACCCCTTAGCAACAAGAATCAGTTAAGCTCAGGTGTTTGGTAAAATCATTACAAGGGATTGCTTTTGTCTGGTATACAAGCATTCAATCCTGGTCAATTACTGGGTGGGAGGATCTCCGTTAACGATTCCTTCTTCAATTCAGCTCAACTTTGCCAAAGAAAACAGTTTTAGATCTTACAAATTGTATGAAAAGGGAGAATTAAAGAGTTTCATATTTCATTGCTCGCTAGAAGGGATTAACATATTCCCTAAGCTTAGCACTCCCTCAAGAATAATTGTTTCCAATTTGTGTGGAAAATTTGTGTGATGAATTATGCACACCATTGATCCCTGTGAAATACACAGGATGGTTTCGAGACCTTACTTTAATCTGTCAACAGATTGAAGAATCTCTTACAAAGACTATGGATAAAACTCATGTAATTCTATCAGCTCTAGGAAGGAGAATGGGAAAAGTAGAGATTGATATAGTTACGCTAAAACAAGCACCTGTACCTACTTCTACTTCAAAACCTTCAGCTTATCGAAGGGATCCACCTATTGAGTGTCAACAACAGAGTTTGTTTCATCAAGATGATAAAATATATCAAAGAAGAAAACAATTTGAGGATATGAATAGAAAAGATTACTCTTTCTGAAATGAACAAGTTCATAGTTACTTCATTTTGGATCTGGAAAATAGCTTGGTTCAGTTTCAAAGGCCCAAAAGGCCAAACAAGGAAGGAGATGAAGATCGTCCAAATTATTTCCCATTTCATCAGATGTTGGGGCATCCCATTCAATAGTGTTTTTTCTTCAAATACCTCCTACAAAAGATGGTTGACTCGGGACAAGTCAAATTGGAAGGTTCTTCAGCTCAGGTAGCATGTGTTACTGCTACAATTTCAGAGGAAGAAGGCGAGTGGCAAGAAGTCAAAAAAAAATGCGCAGAAATATGATGATTAGATGGTCAGAAAAACGATCAACCAAAATCATTCCATTTTACGAACACAATTGGAGAAACCAATTGTGTCTTCTGTTATGAATGCCACAACAAATCCCTCTTCATAAGAGGGAAAATCCTAGAAGAAACGATATAATTCAAAGAAAGAGGAACAATCATAATAAGATGAGATCGTGTCAAAGCCCAAGTTGTCTTTGACTCTGAAAGATTTTATGCCATCTGCTTCAAAGCCACGAGCACTACCCCGCCAAACGGCACAACCTAAACGGGCTAATCTGGCAGAATCATTATCAGATGAAGAGTTGATCTTTGTTTCTGTTAACATGATTAATTTAAAAGATCCTTATGCCAGTCACAACTTTGATCTTGATGAGCCTGAGTTCCCTGTATCAAACAGAGGAATTAGAGGGAGTTCTAGAGGTCTGGGATACATAGGAAGACATGGATATCCCAGAAACCATTATTCCAATTCTACCCCTTCTAGAACTATATATGCAGTAGAAGCTTGTGGTAGAGCCCTTCAGCAGGCTCAACAAGAACAAGAAAATTCTTCCACCCAAGGCAGATTCAGTCCTGGTATAGTTATTCTGGAAGATCGGTTAGAGGTTCCACCTTCTTTCTCACAGCATGTAAATAGACCTATTCGGTCTAATCTTCTAAAAATAGGAGTATTTCCAACTCCTACCCTGATACAAGATGCATCTACTTCTAAAGAATCAACTTCTAAGGCACCTGCGAATCCACATGTTCCTGTTGGGAAATGCAGACATTTCGATAAAAACATGATGTCTTGAAGCATATGGCCCAAGTACTGACCATGTTATCAATTCTGGATGCCTTTAATTTATCAAAGGATCTTCGGGAGGCACTCATTGAGGCTTTGGCAGGTCCTCAAGAATTTGCAACTGAAATTACTGTAGCTAAAGTCTACCATGTAGAGAATGATCCTGCAGAATGCCATGTAGTGATATATTTCACAGATGAAGATTAAGATGATATTGTGCATGAACATATTAGACATTTTTACTTATCTATAATGGTAAATGGTGTGGAAATCTGAAGATCATTAATTGATAATGGTTCATGAGTCAACCTCATCCCCATTCATACACTTCGTTGATTGGGCCTCACATAATTTGATTTATCTCCTTCTACTCTAATGTTGCAAGGATATGATAAAAATGATCAAGAACCACTGGGATATATTACACTTAGAACTCAGTTTGGAGACCTTGTAACCAATTCATATTTCATGGTTGTTGATCACGATACAACCTTCAATGTTTTTCTTGGAAGACCTTGGCTACACCAACATGTGCCTATGCCTTCATCATACCATAAATGTCTCAAATATTGTTTCGATGGTCAAATTGGGACATTTTATGGTGATAAATCCCCCTTTAAAACATGTGAATATCAATACATTGAGGTGGAATTTTATCACAAGAAGGGTAAAGAGAAATCCACAAAAAGGGAGGTTACCAAGGTTAATACTCTATATGGTTTGGAAAAAATTCCAGTAAACCCATTCACACATGTGAGTACAGATTATGTGTTGCCTATCAGTCAAATTGATAGGATAGACCCAAATCCAAATACTCTTATGGAAACTTCCATAATTTCAATTACAGAAATCAATCCAGACAGCATGGGAGAAAGTGGTGATTTACCAAGCAATGATGATAGCTCAAATGGAGATGTCTTCATTTCATCCACTGAAATCCATTAAGACTATACATCGCCAGCCTGGCCAGAAGAGGTTATATAAATGTCATAGGTGAATGATGATGTCGATTCTCAATCCATCATCTCCTCTTTATTACCCATGAAAGATCATTCATCATCAATATGATCAGAAATGGATTCCTCTTCTTCAAGATGTTCAAATTTTAACATCTCTCTTGATCATGGAAATTCTGATTCATCATCTACTATGAAAGTAGAAATAGAAGAAGTAACACATGTTGAAGAAGAAGAGAAATATCTCAGGGATGCTCCTCTCACTTTTGAATAGGGTATCTCTACCACTGTGGATGAACTCAGAGAAATAAATCTGGGTACAAATGAATATTCACGTCCCACTTTAATTAGTGCAACCATGACTCTTGAAGATCAATAAATGTATATATCATTTTTAAAGTAAAATCGAGATATATTTTCTTGGAATTATACAAAAATTCTTGTGCTTGATCCTGATGTTGCTACTCATCGTTTGGGTTTTCTAGAAGAACATCGAGTATTTAAGCAAGCCGTAAGAAGAAGACACCCAAATTATGCTTCCAAAATTGTTGATGAAGTGGATAAGATTATCAAAGTTATCTTTGTCATAGAAGTTAAATATCCCAAATGGTTGGCTAATATTGGCCTTGTGAAAAAGAAGAATAGACAAATTAGAGTTTGCATTGATTTCAGAGATCTTAATCGGCATTGCCCAAAGGATGATTTTCCAGTTCTGATTACAGAACTCTTGATTGATGCAATAGCTGGCTATGAAGCACTTTCCTTCATGAATGGATATTATGGGTATAATAAAATCCAAATGGATCTAGAAGATGAAAAATCTAATGCTTTCAGAGCCCCCCAGGGTGTGTTTTTCTATTGGGTAATGTCCTTTGCCCTGAAGAATTCAGGCGCAACATATCAGCGTTCCGTGCACCGTATCTTCAAACCCTTTTTAGGGAAATTTGTTTATTGTTATGTGGACGATTAGGTGGTTAAATCCAAACAAATTTCTAATCACTTGGATGATTTGGAAGTCATATTACACAAACTTTGACAACACAATTTGAAGATGAACCCCTTGAAATGTGCTTTTGGGGTAACCTTAGGAAAATTTATCGGCTTTGTTGTACGCCATCGTGGTATCAAAGTCAATAATGAGAAGACAAAGTCAATCCTTGGTATGTCACCTCCTCAAAATCTGAAATAATTGAGAGTCCTTCAAGGACACTTAGCCTATATTCGGCTTTTCATCTTTAATCTGGCAGGAAAAAGTTTACCCTTCAGCAAATTGATGAAGAAGGGAGTCACCTACCAGGGGACTAAAGAATCTCAAGATGAATTTGATATTCTCATGAAATATCTCTTGAGTCTACTGGTATTAATGACACATGTTGAAGTAAGACCACTTATCCTCTATGTGACAACCTTAGAGATATCATTGGGTACCTTCCTTGCCCAGAAGAATGATGCTGGGAAAGAAAACAACCTTTACTATCTCAGTCTGACTATGATTGAACTAGAATCCTGATATTCAAGTATTGAAAAGTGCTACCTGGCGTTAATCTTTATAGTTCAAAATTTGAAATACTGCCTGCAAAATCACGAGGTCCAATTGGTATCTCACAATAACATGCTCAAATTCATCCTTAGTCGTCCAATGCTTACAGGACATCTGGAAAGGTGGGCAGTTATTTTGCAAAAATTTGATATTTAGTATGTGTCTCAGAAGGAAATAAAGGTCCAAGCTCTAGGTGATTTCCTCTATGAACACCCTTCAGTAGAAGATACATATTTAGATATTGAACATCCTGATGAGGATGTCTTCTCTATTCAAGACAGACTTCAAACATGGGAAATGTACTTTGATGGTGCTTCCAGAAGTCCAACAGGGAGAAAAATGGAAGATCCTAAATTTAACAAAGATGGGTTTGGAATTGTTCTCATTTCTCCCAAAAAGGCAGTGCTACCCTATTCATTCTCATTGTTGGGAGGAAGGACAAGTAATGAAGTAGAATACCAAGATCATATCGCCAGATTAGAGTTGGCGCTTCAGGAACAAGTGAATCACCTAAAAGTGAAAGGTAATTCAGACCTGATAATCAAACAAGTCAATGGGGATTATGAAATCAGAAAATAAGAGTTAATCCCTTTTTATGATTACGTCAGAGAGTTCATGACAAAATTTTATTCAGAACCGACATTTTCTTATGTCCCGTGATTTGAAAATGCTCAAGTTGATGCATTGGCTAATATAGCCACAACTCTGATAGATCCAAATCGAGACGAGACAGTCATTAGTATTTCCCACCATCGTATAATTTCACCTTATGTTCAAACCAAAAAAGAGGAAACCAATGAAATTAGTCCCATTCTTGAACCATATGGTCATACTACAGGATGGATGACACCTATCAGGGAATACCTTCAAAATGGAAAACTTACGCCTAATAGGGACAAGAAAGAACAAATCCAGCGATGTGTGGTCAATTTTACTCTTTATGATATCCCAGATCACTTAGAGAAAAATCTCTACAAATGAGGTTTTGATGGAATTATCTTCATATTCATTGACGCTAAAGATACAATGGATATCCTGATAGAAGTTCATATAGGAGTCTATGGTTCCCATCAGTCCGGACATAGACTATCTAATCAAATTTGAAGGCTTGGATACTTTTGGACTTCAATGATACAAGATTGTGTTTATTTCACAAAGATGTGTCATTATTCCAAATACATGCCAACTTCATTCATCAAACCCCATAGTTTCTTCATACAGTTAAGTACTCATGGCCATTTGCCACATGGGGAATGGATGTAGTAGGACCTTATCATTCAGCTACATACATGCTGTTTAAGTACACTCTTACTGCTATTGACTTCTTTTCCAAATGGTCAGAGGCAATACCACTCAAATAATTTAGTTCTAAAACCATTGTTATATTCATCATATCTAACATCATTACCAGATTTGGTGTCCCTCATACCATACTGACGGACAATGGCACCAACTTTGGTTCATCCTAGGTAAGGAAGTTGTATCAAGAATACAACATCAAATCCAACCATTCCTCTCGGTATCATGTAGTGGCCAATGGACAAATAGAATCCTTCCACAATACTATTTCAAATATACTACAAAAGATGGTGGATAAAGAAAATAAATCATGGCCTGATAAACTCTTTCATGCTTTATGGGCTTATCGGACCACCACCCACACTGCAATGCGATCAACTCCATATTCATTGGTATATGGAACAGAAGAAGTTTTTCCCTTTGAGGTTCAATTACCCTCACTCAAGGTAGCCATTTGTGATCAGTCATCTATGGATGAAAAATCTCAAAAGATATTGGATTAATTGGAACAATTAGACGAGAAAATATTGTGCACCTTGCACCACTTGGAAGTCTATCAGAATTGAATAGCACAAGCTTTCAACAAAAAAGTTCATCTTCACTCATTAATTTAGTGAGAATTGGTATTGGTTCACAAAACTCCAATGATACCAGGAAAGAAACCTCCCAATCTTTAGCCAAAGTGGGAAGGACCTTACTCAATACATAAGGTATACTCTAATGGAGATTATTCTTTAATCTCAATGGATGAAGAACTCATTACAACTCCAACCAATGCCAGATTTTTGAAGAAGTATTTTTTGTAATACAAATACATCCCCGGTCCATGCATATGACCTTAAACTATTTTCACTTACATCAAACATGACATTAAACTATGTCATCCTTGCTATATGACTTTAACCTATACAACCCTTCTTAAGTCCTTACTGCGTGACATAAAACTACACAATCCCTTCTTCATCCAACAAGACGTTAAACTGTGACATCCTAGCTACATGATGCTAAACTGTACAAAAGTCCCTTACATCCAGCAAGATGTTAAACTGCATAATCGACGGTCCATGCATATTACCTTAAATTATTCACACCATCTTCCAACATGACGTTAAACTATTCCATCATCCAACATGACATTAAACTGTGAAAAAGTCACTAATACGTCCAACATGACGTTAAACTGTGTCCTCTTTTTTCCTTACTGCATTAAATTAAACTGTACAGTGCCCCTTTCATCCAACAAGATGTTGAACTATATTGTCCCCATCGTCTTAGCTACAGGACGCTAAACTGTACAACACCCTTATTGTCCAACATGATGCAAAAATGTGTTCACATCCAATATGACGTTAAACCGTGTCCCTATATTTGTCCTACATGACATTAAACTATACTTCTCATTCGTCCTACATGACGTAAAACTAATCATAGTCCCTTTATATGTCTTACATGATGTTAAACTATATTTTTTCCCTGCTACATGACACTAAAATGTGCAACACAAATGTTCCTCACTACAAGACTTTAAACTATATAGTCCCTTTATATGTCCTACATGACATTAAACTATGCATTGTTAAGGTTTTTTCTATCTCTTGTTTCTCACACCGAGTATGACTCACGTGAGCTTAGAGTAAACTTCAACCATAACACCGTCTCTGGGACACTAACCATGTGTAAGTCCCGAAACCATTTTTTAGGTCATTGTCCTCAAGAACAACTTGATCACCAATTCATTATTTAATTGAACTACGCAGAATTTAATCCTTACCTTCTAGGTTGGGTACGTAGGAAACCTCCTGACGTTCCATCCCAAAATCAATATATTCACATCGGTTCGCCTCCATCTCATATGATGTTGATATGTGAAACCGCCCCCAGAACCAATACATTTTACATTGGTTCACTATCGTCCTTTCTATATGACGTTAAAATATTCACACTTTTTTTCCTGTACAACAATAAACTATAACATTCTTTGACACCCTCACCTGAGAGGAAATAATTATTTACATTGATCTCTAATCATGTTATATTCCAAAGACTATGTGCATACATGGAAATTCCCAAACCTTTTATCTTTGGTCAATCCATCATTACACAAAAGTCTCCCTTTCACCCTTCAGTTGTATGAACCAAATCTGTAAAAAGGGTATTTCAAGAACTACGTGCGGCTAGATTCCCATCCTTATGGGATACGTAAGAACATTCGAGCATCCCTCGAATCTAGCCCCAAGTATTTGGGCCTAACCCCAAATTTCACTTTCGGTCCCTTGGTTGAAAAGTCCCCCTGTGAAAACATGAATGTGGTATGAAAACCCTGGTCTTCATTCACATCTGGTTTATAAAACACACACTGTGTATTCCTTATAATGGTCCGAGCTCTATGAACCTAAACTAAGATCTCTTACACTCTCATCCTACATGACGTTAAACTATATTTAAAGAACTACGTTTGGCTTTATTCCCATCCTTATGGGATATGTAGTGAAGTCCAAAACCTTAATCCAGGACCCAGCCACAACATGATTATGGTTAGAAATGGTTTGTGTATTTCCTTCATGCATTGGAAAATACTCATTTTTCATGTGTCATACTCCTAACCATAAATACTTCCAGATCCCCATAACCCTTTTCATGAATTCTAGTCACAAAATGTATAATACCCGAGAGTTTTTTTGTCGGACTATGCAGCACGTGCCCTTAGGCGGCCTTGCGTAAACAGTATACATAACGGACCTGTTAGCCAAAATATGCTATTATTTGACTATGTAGCCAATGCCCTTAGGTGGCCCCTTATAATTCAACCCCCTAACAGGTTTGTCAAATAGTGAAAACTTCATTTTTGGGTGAAAACCCTCTTTTTTCCTTATTTGTCTTAATGATAATATGTAGTGATCCTAAAAAATAGCCATCCTTAACATATTTATCCCATACTCTTTTTCATGATCAGAAAGTATTCATGTCTATGGTTTATATTTCTCTTCCCTACGTTTGGGTAAAACTTCATAGGAGTAACATTCATCCAATTCTTTGATAATATTGATTGGAAATATCATCTCCATATTCAAGTACCTCTTTCAATACAGAAGACTCTATGCTTTGGAAAATTTTAATCTCCATAAACATTCACTATATTTTTAGTAATAGAAAGGTAAAATTTCTGAGAGTTCTTTTGCCTGACTATACAACACATGCCCTTAGGCGGCCTTGCATAAATAGTCTACATAATGGACCAATCAGCCAAAAGATACTATTATTTGGCTATGCAACCAATGCCCGTAGGTGGCTCTGCACAATTCAACCCCCTAATGGGTTTGTGAAATAGTGGTAACTTGATTCTTGGGAAATACATCTTCTAATTCCTTTTAGCCATTTTATCAAATAATTCCTCAAATTCAAAATGTCTTAAGTCATAGTTTACATGTTTTCCCCCATATATGAGTGTGGTAATATGTTCTCAAATAAATTATCAAGGAATTGAGATAATTTTAATCCATTCGGTCAAAGCTATCTTGACCTTAAACATTAGATTTATGTCCGATGTGCATCACTTTAAACTGCCCCCAAAAGATAAGGGAACTCTGAAAAGAAGTCAAGTCCCAGCTCACTAAACATACATTTCGTATTATTTAGGTAATATTGAGCAATTAAAAGATTCATAGTTTGTTGGGTTATTTTTTATAATCTTAGAAAAACAAAACTATTCTTACTAGGCCCATCGTTTTAGGTAAAATTTAAAGCAGGTAGAAAAAGAAGGCATGTACAAATGATTGAAGTTGAAAGTATTTTTCATTGATACACAAGAATTAGAAGGACATCCATAGACTAGAGTCTCTTCCCTTTTTCAAGGATTACAAGACATTTTCAACATAACTCTTCATTTGATTTACGGAATCCCAAGCTTCATCAGCAACCACCCGGAATTAATTCATTCAACTGGATACAATAAGAGATGTAGTGATACCAGCTCTTCTTGGAACAATTATAATAGAATGTTCTTTTGTGTGGTTTGAGAAAATTTTCTACTGATCAAACAATTACTCTGTTTCTCTCCAAGAGACTTGGAAGATGGATACATGGATTTGAGAATGGTGAATTGGAAGTAAATATCAATTTAGAGAGAGAACTCTTTTCAGATATTGTTTCTAATGTCATGATAGTCTTCTCTCCATCAATCGGTAGTGGAAAACATATCAGCCCATGGTTTTCCATTTTTATATCTGCAAAGAAATGGTATGGAGAATTTTTTTGAAAGTTTGAATCATTATTGTTTCTCTTAATGCACAGCATAACCAAAATAGTGGAGTAGCAGTGCGGCTGTATCTCAGACATATAGTTCTTTGCATCCGGAATGTTGACTCCTTGTAGATGACCATGCCCATACAGAGGCAACTAGACTCTCTATGGAAAGTTAAGATGGTACTTCTTTAAGTACATAACCAAATATTGGAGAGTGCTATCACAAATATCCTAGTAATCATGGCCAATGATGTTCATCATGTCATCAATCCACTTGCTATCCAGTTCATTAGTCATTCCAATTCTTCTAAGAGCCATTGAATCTTCACAAAAGTCGAATAATAAACTCTTAAGTGAGTTGATTTTTCATAAAATTTGTGAAAAAACTTGAAAAAATGGCTAAGGCATAATGGAGCGCATGTCCATAGTTAGTGAGTAGGTGTAACTATGTCGCACAGGTTTTGGCGTGCAAGTATCACCGCACTAGTCTAAATACCTCTATAGCAGGGCGACATGAACAGAAGCAATGAAACCGCGTAAAATCAGTAACCTGCACGACAAGAGAAACATGCACGGCGAGAGCTGAAATTATTCAAAGCTGGGTGCTTTGCATAAGAATGACCACATATTTATAGGAAAGGGAGTAGTCCTACACGCCGAAGCCTGTGCGACTCACACCTGTGCAACACCATTTGCGTGCTCAACACATGCACACTGCAATTACTTGGTTTTTCTTCTTTACCTAAGATTCAAATCCTCCTTTCTTTCAGATCCAACTCTGAGGGGGGACTTTTGTTGATGCTCCTTTCCAACACAGAGTCTAAATGAATAAAAAGGGAATACCTTAACACAAAGTGATTCATCCTTTGAATAAACATCAAAAATCGAAAAAGGCATGAACAAGGATTTCTTTGAGCATGGGCCGTGAAAGTTCTATAATGGTCGCACAGGTATACCTGCGTGCCACATTTTGGGTGCGCAGGTCACCTGCGCGCCCTATTTGATTTTCGCCCAGGGTCTTCAGCATCCTATAAATACCCTTTATGGGCCCCCCATTTTGGGGATGGAAAAATCCAGAAACTCAGATTTGAGCTCTCGACACCCTAGTCTCTTCTCAAAGCATTCTGAACACTTATAAGGTAACTTCGTGCCTAGAAAGAAAGATCTAAAGAGGGGGAAGGGGGCCTATGTTTTGAAATTCATCAACACCTGCGCGACTAAGTGCCTAACCCTTCAGGGAATTGAAGACACTTACACTCTGACTTATCCCTTAAACAAAACTTGCACGCCAATAATTTTAAAGTATTTAGGGATAATACAAAGGGGTTGAGCCAAGCCTCACCCAAGTATTACCCTATGGGTTGACCGTCGCGCAAGTACACCTGTGTCGCGTAGGTATACCTATGAAAACTTGACATGCACATCTACCTTCTTTTGGTTTCCCCTCCTATCCATTTATGTATTTTCTTCAAATCCACCTATCCTCTTCAGGATATAGCCTTTCGAATCCTCTTCAAACCCATTTATGGAATGATACCTTTGTTTGGTTCCTTATCTGAATGGAATTATGTGGAATATCTCTAAAAACCTAGTGATTTACATATCTTTATGTCAATAAGGTTAGAGATTTCATTCATTCAACCTCATATTTTATGATGAGAAGATCCTTATCCTGGGCCTCCTTCTCAGGAGTAAGCCCTAGTCTTCAAGTTCCTTAATTTTGGGCCTCCTTCTCAAGAGTAAGACCCAATCATAATTCCCTTACCTCGGCCTCCTTCTCACAAGTATGTCCCAATCATAATACCGTAATCTGGGCCTCCTTTTCAGAAGTAAGCCCCAGTCATAATTTCCTAACATGGGCATGCTTTTCATGAGTATGCCCCAAGTTCCCAAATATGGGCATCCTACTTAGGAGTAAGCCCCAAATCCCAAATTCCCTTAACTTGGGCCTCCTTCTCAAGAGTAGGCCCCAGTTCTCAAGTCCTTTAACCTAGGCCTCCTTCTCAGGAGTAAGCCCTAGTCATAATTTCTCTTAACTAGTCTTATCTTCTTTTGATTTGGATATCCTTCTCATGAATAAAACCCAATCAAAAGTCCCCTACTAAGTTGGGCATCATCCTCAGAAGAAAGTCCCAAGTTAGAGTATCCAAATCTCCATAAAATCACATATACCTTTATGGACCCTATTTCCAGACTTCTTCTCTGAAATAAGTCTTGTTATTTACCTATTTAGGCAATCATACATACATAAGTCCCATATCATTCCTTATGACCATATCTTTCATGTCACAAATTTTCAGGTTTACTAACACCTCTTGTTTCTCACACCGAGTAAGACTCACGTGATCTTAGAGTGTAAAAGTAACCACGACACATCTCCTTGGGACTTTAATCATACGTAAGCCCTGCAATTCCCAACCAAACTACATGGACTTTGATCTCTACCTTAAAAGTGGAGTATGTAGGAAGCCTTTTTGAGGTTCAAGCCCATCACCCATTAATTCTCATCCGTCCCATATGATGTTAAACTATATCTTAATTCCAAAAATTTGTGTGTTCTGATTCCTTTTCTAAAATGGATACGTAGGTAGCCCATCTGCGGGTACGATCCCCACTCTGAAATACTATATGTCCTTCTGAATGACAATAAACTTCAAGTGCCCCGTTGAGTGGCTTTAAAACCTGTATGGTTATCATAATAACCATGAGATATTTATATAATGTGTTGAAAGATACCATTGACTAAGAATCTCTAATAAATACAGATGATTCTCTATCGATGAAGAACCTCAAATACATATAAAAGATTCTCTAAATCTCATACATATTAATCATTGATTGTCAGATCTAAAGGAAAGCTCATTTTCGTACTTGGAAATGTAATAAGTATTCACAAACATAACTTAAATCTATAAAGAGAGTCCCAAAGTAGACAATAATTCCCCCAAAAATGTTGTGATGAGTCTGACCTCCCATCCTCTCGACCAATGAAAATTATTAAGCCTCATCGGTCCACAACTAATGAGAAACTACCTTTGGAAAGTAGGTCCAAATGAATATAGAATCATTGGATGTTTCTGGTTCTACAAATAAACCCATTAGAAACCGATTGGAATGTTTGAACCTTAAACAAACAAGGTCATCCCCATTTCCAGAGGAAACAAAAGGTAAGAAGAAATTCAAAAAGGAAGAAATATATGGATAAAAGTTCACCATAACAGACCACTCATAATAGATTTGATAGCCTGGAAAAATGTTTTGGATGATATGACTAATAGGTTCATTGTACTGAAGAATGTATGAATACACCTTCAAGGCAACCACTTCATGTTGTAAAAGGAAAGGATGTTCATAAAATGAAGAGGGAAGAAATGTCTAATTATTTATGTGGCTCTAAAATATTATAATAAAATTAATTCATGAATAAATGATAGAGAATGATCCTATCAAATTATGGGAGATAAAAAAAATTAAATAAAATTGAAGAGCATTATGTTGGTGTAGTTACTTTTGGTAATGAAAACTCCCTAAAAGATAGTGGAATTGGTACAATTGAGATTGAAGCAAAAAAACTAAAATTGAAATTGTTTTGTTTGATGTTTTGATTAAACACAACCTATTGAGTGTAAGAAAACTATATGATGATGGAAATTAATATATCTTCAATAAAAACTCATGTATTATAATGTCATCGAAATATAGAAGAATTATAGCCATTGTATAAAGAACAAGTGGCAACTTATTCAAAATTTTCAATTTGTGTACCTCACAATATCTAAGTGATAACATTAAAATTAAAACATGTCATAGAATACTTGAACATATTAAAAAAATAAATTTGATTAAAATCTAAAAAAAGATATTGTGAGATATCTACCCCATGCAAAGAGATAAATAGATGTTATCAATGGAGCATGTCAAAAGGGGATGATGACATAATTAATTCAAAAAAGATTATATATTTTTCCACAATACCACTCGAACATATACACTCTAATTTCTTTATACCAATGGTGGATCAATCCAAAAAAAGTTATCTTTATTTAATCACATTATTTTATGATTTTTCCCAGATGAATAATGAAATGTTCACGAAGTACATATATGATGTAGTAGATATTTTCAAAATATTTATAGTGGGTGAGAAAGAGTTAGGAGTCTATATTATGAATTTGGGAATTGATAATTTAAGGGAGTTTATTAGTAATTCTTTTTAATTCTATGTTCTTAGAGGTGGGATTAAAAATCAATATAGTAATCCTTACACAATCTCTAAGAAAGGATTTCAAGAACGAAATAATATAATTCTGGTTGAAATGGGAAAAACAATTATTGTTGAATAAAAATTCTAATTTTCTTTTGAGAGAAGTTATAAGTACAATTTTCAACATTCAAAATAGATTTTTATTGAGGATGAAATCAAATGTGGCCTTATATTAAATATGGTGTATGGATAAACCTAAAGCACATCTAGGATTCCATGATACCTTGTTTAATGAAGAAAAAAAATGGAATTTTAGAAATTTTGATGTAAAATATGAGAATGGAGTATTCATTGGTTATATACTCAATGATAGAGGATACATGTTTTAGAATACAAGAAACCGCAATCTAGTTTATCTCTATGATGTGAAAATCATTGAAAATTGGCTCAGCATGAAAAAACTGGTGAATGATATTTGGAATAATTAAAGGAAGGTAACATGCTAGATTCTGAAAAAGTCTAAGTGATGATGATCATGAACCTCATCATTTAATTCCAAATTTAGATGGGTCATATGATGATGAAAATAGTTTTAAAAGTATAATAATAATGTTTTTAAATTCATATAAACATGCTGAATCTAAAAAAATCTGAAAAAATATAAAATCCCTATTTTAAACTAGATGGAAAATAATAATTTATAATCAAACATATCTTATTTCTCAAGTTAATCCAAAATAAGTTATTGTGATTATTGAGAACTAATAATGGATAAATTTTATTAATGAATTTGTGGATTTGATTTAGAATAATTAAAATTTGTTTATTATTTCTAGACCAAAAGGGAATTATTTTATTATAAACAAGTGGGTGTTCATAAATATGCTCAATAAAAAATAAGAGGTTTGAAGAAAACAACTTGTTTTTTGGGAAGGTTATTATTTTTTGAAAGGTATAAAATTTTAAGATCTTTTTCACCTCTTTAAAAACTTAAAGTAAATATAATGTTTTGGTTGTTTAAATCCACAAACACTATAGAGATTATTAGATATATTTAAATTCATATTAAATAAATGGATATATTGAATATGAAATTTTTAATGAGTAACTAGATGGATTTATAATTGATAGTGATGGAACCATAGTGTTTTGGTTGATGAAATCACTTTATGGGTTAAAACATGCATTTAGATCTTGGTACTCAAAACTAGATAGTTTCCTAAAACAATTAAACCATTTAAAATGAAAATTTTATAAAAAATTATATATAAAGAATCTGAACAAAAGTACACTAATTATTATAATTCATGTTGATGATATGATTTTTATGATGTGTAAAGAGTATGATTGGTAAAAAATTACAAAACAAATGAGGATAAATTTTGAGATGTAAATGATTGAAGTGATGATTTTCTTTCTAGGGATACAAGTTATATAGAATGAAAAATAAACCTTCTTATCCTATGAGAAATATTCCATGGAATTATTCAAAAAATTCGGAATGGAATATTTTAAGGGACTTTCAACACCCAAGACAGGTGGTGTAAAATCATAAAAAGATAAAGAAAAAAAATTTAAATCAGAAGGATATTAAGAATATAGTTGGAAGTTCATATTATCATAAAACATTAATACTAGAAATTTATTCTTTAATAACTATATTTTATAAAACCAATTTGATTTAAAAAGAATCACACATGATGTCTATAAAAATAATTCTCAGAGATATCAAAGGAAATTAAAGTTATGATATAATTTCTAAAAGAAGTGAAGGTTTTAGTAATACTGATTGTGTTGGAGACTGTAATCATAGAAGATAAATACTAGGAGGAATTTTATATTTGGGAGAAATTTCTATGAGATTAAATAGAAAGAGACAAAGTGTAGTACCCCTGGTTTTTGGATTGTGACATTTTGTTACCCTAATCAGGTATGTTTCCCACTACTCAAGTCCCCTTTAAGATAAAAATCATTTTATGTGTTTTTTCTGAGGTTACTACAGACTAAAAAATAGGTACATGATGTGTACTTGGAGATAGTTTCCAATTTTGAATGGGGAGACCATGTTGTGAGATGGTACACATCGTGTACCTGTGGTACACATTTTGTAGGGGATAAATAGAATTTCTTACCCAAGGTGACATGTTTTTTTGTACAATTATCCCATGTGGCCTTCACATCGTGACCAAGGTGTACACATCGTGAGCTAGACCATGCCCAACGTAAAGTCATGCGTTTGGTAGTTCTAATTGTTCCAGACCTTGTTTATCTCAAACCAAGACTCTCCCTAGGCAATTTTCAGAGTCACTCCTTCTGAATCGATCTGATCGGATTTGGATCTTCATTGCGGTTATGGTACGTCTCTCTAAGTAAGTTTTCTATTAGATATATTTCTCCTCTACTCATGGTTCTAAGATATATTTCCATTATGTGAAGATTTAGGTATGTGTTTTCTAAATAAGTTGAGAGTTGTCTTTTTTGTAGATAGTAGATGGGATCTAAGATCGTTTATTTGAATAACCAACCCGGTTTTTGGGAGTGTTATTCATCCTTTGTTAGTTTTCGTCAAAACCATCGAGGTAGGTGGATTCACTCTCAACTCCTCTTAATTGAACCAATGAAAATGCTTTCAATCGAATGTGTTGTTCATAATTTATTATGACTTGAATATTAAAACCTTGTTGGAAACCTTCTTGAGTGACAATTTGTGAAATTTAGAAAATTGGGTTAACATGGAAAGTGATTTTGTTCTTTATTTTTAAATATAGATTTTTAAATGGGGATTTTTCCAGAATTTTGGCACATGAATTGGATTATATTTTTTTCAATAAAATGGAATGTTTTATTTAAATGATATGTTTCTTTAAAAATTTGTTGTGATTTTTTTTCAATAGAGGTTCAGTTTTATTAAAATGGTTTATTTCGGTAATGGAAATCTTTGGCATACATGGTTTTGTTTTGGGTTTATCTCTAGAGGGCCCTAGATAAGGGATGAGTACCATTTGGGTATAAGGTACGTGACCCTTGATCAGGGGAGGGTGTTAGGGTATCACAATGTGATTGGGAAAGAGACCACTCATGAGTATGAAACTCTCAGATAAAGCATGCATGTGTGGGTGTGTTGTGAACTATAGAATGGGTATTCCAAAATAATAATCAGAATTTGATTATAATCATTGATTAGTTATTTTTTAAAAAATAACTTGATAAAAATGGGCTTCATTTAATTTTGTTTGTACTTGGTTATAATTGGTTTTCAAACATGTTTGAATATGGTTATAAACTTTTTTGTTAATTTTTTTTTATATAAGCTGTATGATATAATGTTCTAACCATTCTATCCTAGTGGTGTGAGTAGATAAGTCATTGGGAAAAACTACTGAGTTTATACTCACCATTTATTTAGCACATTGGTGCTTTTGCAGATGCTACCTTATTGGACGTGGGAGAAGGAAATGTATCACACTTTTTTAGCCCCATGTCATGATACTTTGGACTACTTGGTGATGTTAGATCATGGATCTTGTGGATCATGGAGTCTTTTTTTCATCTGGGAGTTTATTTTTTTATTTATATTGTTTATTTTGATGTTGGTTTGTCTTATTCTATAGAATTCCTTGGTTATTTATTTTAAAGAAAAGATTTGAAATGTCTTATTTTATTTCATGTATCATATAGTGATATATTTGTGGATAGTTTTTCATGTTTTTATTTTTAGTCATTAAAAGGTAGATCATCCCCCACATACTTTGAAAAATTTCAGCATTTATTTCTATCCTTTGTCCTCTTGGGGATTTCTCTTAAGTCCAATTAATGTCTCATTGTACTCTCATGCCAATGAGAATTTTCTGGTCATTAAAAATGGTATCATCTTGTTCAGTCCTTTCCTATTAAGTAGTCGTAAGTGTTCTTGGTCTTAGAGTTGAAATTACTTCTTGTATATTCCTTAGGATGGAATATTAGAACGGTTTAGGATTGTCAGAACATGAAATGTATATCATAAAAGGACATAACTAACCCTTTTTCTGAACTTGAAGTTACTAGGGGGTTGGGTACATAAGTGTTTTGGAGACACATATAGGATTTGAAAATCTAAGTGTCATGGGTTTATCCAATGAGATGAGCATGAAATGTATTGTAGAGAAATTACTTCAAACTAAAGGTGCATACATCATTTCATGAAATGATTCATGCTGTGTAAACAATTTTGATTTTAAAAAAATATGAAACTGTAATCAAATAAAAGACTTTGAAAAATCATGGTTGTTATATTTTAAAAACGGTTTGATTTTCAAAAACAAGATTGAGATTTTTCAAAAATGGTTGAACATGGAAAATAATTGTTTTTGGAAAACAATGTTGTGATAGTTTATGTGATATAATTTGAAATGCTAATCCATTATTTGTTATAGAGTGAGATTGAAAAAGTTTGTTGTCGGTTTAGAAAATGGAGCTTGGTAGGCGTCATCAAAACCGTCCCAAAAAAGCTTAAGAGAAAGTGGTTACACCTGAAACATAGTTAAACCAAGAGCAAGATCAAAGTATTTTCTATGATTTTTAAGTTGTGGATATGGGGAATTGAAGGAATGATTCATGGCATGTGGATCATAACATTTTGTTCATGAAGTAGAATCCACCCAACTTCTGTGTGATGTTGATCCTGAAAAAAGAAGAGGTGTGTATGAGTAGGATGAATCATATCTTTGATTTCATCTTCACACAATAGAAGCACAAATTCATGATTTCCATGTATATGCTCGAGGTTATTGTACGCCGATGGTGGGATTTATCAGTGTAGGAAAAACTAGATAAATGCCTTACATGGGAAAATTTTGAGGAATTGTTCAACAAACAATTCTATCCATACACGTTCAAGATTCATAAAAATGACATATTTCATTAAACTAATGAAATATAATCTCTCCATCACAGATTATATAGCTAAATTCTAGAATTAAGTGTGATTTCTACAAGAATTTGTGACAAGTGATTTTTTAAAGGAACACATCTTCTAATTGGGGATATGGAAGGAGATTTGATTGAAGAATGTGGTGCTACATATTACTGATTATACAGAGATGGTGAATAGAGAAACTATTGCTGAATTTGATATATCAAGAGCTATTGAAGGGGGAAGTATGATAATACATACTGAAAATGGTGGGAACTATAACACTAGCAGAAAGATGAAAAGGGACACCCATTTCCATGGTGGAACTGGAAATCAGAATCAAACAGCTGAATCAGTGAACCTTTATCCTTGACCCAAGAGAAAAAAGGCTATTTCCAATGTGGTTTGTTTGAACACATCAAGAGGGAGTGTACAAAAAAACCTAGATCATTTTATTAAGGCAATAATACTGGAATTTATTCAACACTATTATTGTAATTATCTAAGCTTAGGTGCTCGAGAGAATTCTCAGGTGTCACAGGCATCATATGCTTCAACATGGCCAGGACAACAGAATCAGCCTCACCAGCAGAGAAGATCTAGCCATGGTGATTCTCCAAAAACCATGGCTCCTCAAATAAGGAAATATCAGCACGAAAACAAGGAGAACATTGCAGTGATGAAGGAATTGTATAGAGATTATTATATAATTGTCGATGATCAAGCCAGAACATCTATAGTGATGGGTAAGATTATTTTGAATTATACCATTATGCAAGTGATATTAGATACTGGTGTATTGAATTATTTCATTTCTTCTCATTCTACTTATTTTCTATGTTTAATGTTGGAAATGATGCCTTCTATTTTAAAACTACAAAAAAAATTTTAGGGAAAGATAATGTCAGGACTTTTTGTGTAGGGAATGTTCTATAACTATTGACGGAGTTGAGCTAAAATGGGACTTCTCGGTGTTGGATATGGATTTATATGAAGTAATCCTGGGTATGGATTGGTTGAAAATGTTCCACGCTCACATCGACTGCAATGGATGGAATGTTAGTTTCTTAACTGATAATGGAAGTGAGCATCTCTTCAGAGGATAATAACTTGTAATGAATGGTATATTGACATTATTAGCACAAGAAGTGGGAAAGATCTATTATCAGTTGGCAATTTTTACATAGGAATCAATGGAATTGATCAAGGAAAATATTTTTCTTGTAGTTGTGGATCCATTTCTAGATGTCTTTCCCAAAAAAATATCAGGGTTACCACCTCCAAGGGAAGTGTAGTTTACAATTGATATCCTTCCCAGGACCAGTACTATTACCATTTCATATTATAGGATAACACCAATAGAGTTAAGGGAATTGAAATTTCAGTTGGAGGAGCTAGAAAGAAAGGGTTTCATTTATCCAAGTACGTCTCCATAGGACGTAGCAGTCTTGTTCGTGAAGAATGACGATGGAACTTTTTGGATGTACATTGATTATCGTAAGCTGAACCAAGTTATGATAAAGAATAGATATCCACTTACACACATTGTTGATCTATTTGATCAATTAAGGGGAGCACAATGGTTCGGTAAAATTTAATTGTGATCAGTATATCACTAATTGTGAGTTCAGAAGGAAGATATTTCAAATAAATATTTTAGAAGTAGATATGTCCACTACTAATATTTAGTCATCCCATTCGGTCTAATGAATTCACCATTAGTCCTCATGTCTTTGATGCATCAGATATTTCAGTGAAATCTGGATTCATATATTGTGGTGATTAGGGATGAAATCTTGGTGCATTCAAAGACAAGGTATGACCCTGATTAACACCAAACAATAGTATTACAAATTTTTCGAGATCACCATTTGTATGAAAAATTATAAATGTGTGGTTTTTGGATACAAGAAGTATGTTTTCAGGGCCATGTAATTTCTGAGGAAGGAATTTCTATTGATCCTAAAAATAGTGAAGCTTTTAGCTCATGGAAACCATCAAATAATGTCTTCTAGATATGAATTTTTCTTGGTCTAGCCTACTATCGATGCTTTGTGTATGATTTATCAGGACTCTCTTCATTAATGACAGCTCTGAAAAAGTAGAATTCTCCATTCCAATGGATAGAGAAATTGAATAAGTCTTTCCAGCAGCTGAAAGTGCATCTTACATCGTCACCTGTCTTGATATTTGAAGAATCACGATAGGGGTATGTGGTGTACATTGATGATTCATGATCATCGATGGGATGTGTTCTCATGCAAGGAGACCATGTGGTTACTTATAGTTCAAGGAAGTTGAGGGTTCATGAGTAGAATTACCTGAAACATGTTGTAGAGTTAGTTGTAGTCATCCATTCATTGAAAACGAGGATACATTATATCTTTTGTGATAAATTCACTATGTTTACGGATCATAAAATATTGAAACACATTTTCTCATAGTGATATGTGAATCTGAGGAAAAGTAGATGGATGGAGTATCTCCTGATGTTTGACTTTGACTTGATGTATGCATAGGGAAATGGGAATTTAGTGGTGGATGCATTGAGCAGAAAGTCAAATGATCAGTTGGAAAAATAATCTTCAAATTATTGGAAGTTGATTTTGGTCCTAGACAATATTCATGTGGAATCTGAAGACCGAGGTGATGTTATGATTTTCTTTTCAGCTATATTTTATATTTATTTAGCAAATATGGTCAAATATTCTCAAATATATGATGAATAAAGCCTAATTATATGTTCAAAACGAAATGGTGGTGAGACCATTGAGGTATGGAAACTATAAGGATGTTCAATTTTGTGTTTTAGAGATCATATGGTTGTAACTATGGATTTTCTGAAATTACTCATTCATGCTTACCACCATTCGAGATGGGTTTTACATCGAGGAACATAGAAGATGTGTAAGGCCTTGAAGGTGTAATTTTGGTGGAGTTTCATGAAAATAAAGGTGGCTGACATTGTCTCACGATGCTTAACTTGTTATTACGTTAAAGAAAAGCATCAGTTACTTGTAGGTATTTTGCAGTCTTTACCATTTCTAGTGTGAAAATGGGATCAGATAGAAATGGATTTTTTTTAGGTCTTCGAGGAATAGTTCGGGAACATGATTACATTTGGGTGATAGTGGAACTTTTTACCAAGTCATACAATTTCATCCCTATTCATGAAACTCACGCGGTGAAGGATATGTCAAAAAAATTTATCAAAGAAGTGGTGAATAGATATGGAGTACCAGTTTCAACTGTGTCAGGTAGATATCCAAGGTTCACATCTTATTTTTGGAAATCCTTACAAAAATACCTTGGGAATCAGATGAATATGAGCACAACATATCATCCTCAGATAGACAATCAATCTGAGATGATGATATGAACATTGGAAGACATGTTTTAGGAATTTTTAATGTATTTTGGTGGCTCATGGGAAGAGAATATACCCTTGGTGGAGTTATCATACAGTAATAGCTATGAGACCTTGATACATATGGCTTCATTTGAAGCACTACATGAGTGTCCTTTTCGTTATCCACTGTGTTGGGTGGAAATGGGTGTGACATCACTAGTTGTGCTGAGACTTGTATAATAAAAAATGGAGAAGATCCATTTGATTATAAAGTGGATAGATATGGATAAGAGTCATCAGAAATCAAATGAAGATCACCATCAACGACCATTCTCATTCATCGTGGGTGATAATGTGTTCTTGAGGATATCACCAAGGCTTGGAAATCATCATTTTGGGATGTAGGGAAAGTTATCTCCATGATACATATTCAATTTTGAGATACTAGAATGGGTCGGAGTGGTAGAATATCATTTGGAATTACAACCATGGTTCAGTCTCATGCATAACGTCTTCCATGTATCCCAGTTTAAAAAGTATCATCCTAATTCAGACCATGTGATCAGATGGCATCACGTTGACCTAGATCCAGATACTTTGTTGGAACATATCCCGATGAAAATTATTGATAGGAAAGAGAAAGTCTTTCATTAAAAGATAATTGGTCTGGTGTAGATTTTATTAATGTATGGTCAGATTCGGGTAGAGACATGTGAAATAAAAAAGGAAAGGAAGAGAAATAGGTGGAACTCTATTAGGGCAGCGATTATTTTCTAATTTATGGGGATGTAAAGACCAATTGTGGGGAGAATTTAGTACCCCTGATTTCTAGTCTGTGAAATCATGTTACCTTGATAGGGGGTTCTTTCAACTTTATTAAGTCCCCTTTAAGTTAAAAATCCTTTTATGTGTTTTTTTGGGTTTACTGCAGACTGTAGATCAGGTACACGCCATTTACCTAATGTACATGTTGTGTACTTGGAGATTCTCTCACGTTGTGAATGAGGAGATCATGCTATGAGATGTTACACGTCATGTACCTTAGGTACATGTCACGTATGGAACAAATAGAATTTTTTTTGACCCAAGGTGATAGGTTTTTCAGAATACTTATCTAGTGTAGAATCCACTTCATGACTGGGGGGTAAGAATCATGATCTGACATGTTCTCAACATAAAGTCACACTTTTGGATATTATGCTTGTTCTATTATTTCAAGAACTCAATGATCTCAACACTAGAGTCTCCCTAGGATATTTATAGAGGCACTCCATCTAGATCGATCTATTCGGATTTGGATCTTTGATGTGTCTGTGGTATGTCTCTCTGAGTAAGTGTTATATAAGATATACTTCTCCTTTACTATTTTTTCTAATACCTATGCCGATTATGGGTATATTTAGGTTTTTTTTCTAAATAAGTTGAGATTTGGATTTTTTGTTGATAGGAGAAGGTATCTAAGTCCGTTTCATTGAATAACCAACTGGGTTTTTGTTAGCCTTCTTTGTCCTTTGATGGGTTTTGTCAAAACCTTTAAGGTAGGTGGATTCACTCTTGAATCATCTTAATAGAATTGATTTCCACGATTTCAATTGAATGTGTTGTGCTGGATTGATTTTGAATTAATTGTTTAACACTTTTTTGAAACCTTATTGAGTGATGGTTTGTGAAATCTATAAAACTGGGTTAATGTGGAAAGTACTTTTGCTCTATATTTATAAACATATATTTTAAAACAGGGATTTTTCTAGAATGTTGTAACATGAATTGGATTAGATTTTTCAATAAAAGATAATTTTTTATTGAAATGAAGCATTTCTTTGAAATTGGTTGGGCTTTGTTTTTCAATAAAGGTTTAATTTTACTAAAATTGTTTATTTTAGTAATTGAAATATTTGGAATACATGGTGTTGGTGTGAGTTCATGCATAACAAGCCCGAAATAAGGGATGAGTACCATTGGGGTACAAAGTACGTAACCCTTGAATGGGGGTGGGTGTTAGTGGGACACAAAGTGATTGGACTAGAAAACACTTATGTGTATAGAACTATTAGACAAATCATTCATGTGTTGGTGTGCTGTAAAATATGGAATTTTTATGCAAAAAAAATAATCAAAATTTGTTTACAAGCCTTGATTAGTTATTTTATAGAAAATAATTTGCTGAAAATTGGTTTCATTTACTTTTGTTTTCACCTGGTCATAATTGATTTTTGAACTTGTTTATATTTGGTTATAAACTGTTTTGGTAAATTGTTTTATATAAACTATTTTATATAATGTTATAATTGTTCTATCCTAGTAGCATGAGTATGGAAGTCATTTGAAAAACCTACTTTGTTTTATACTCACCCTTGATTTGTAACTTTGGTTCTTTTGAAGATTCTACCTTCTGGGAAATGGGAATAGGTAAAGTATCAAACTTCTTTAACACCATGTTGAGATACTTTTGACTTCTTGGTGATGTTGGAGAATGGATCTTATGAAGCATGGATTCTTGTTATTTCCATGTAGTTTATTCATTATCTTTCTGGTGTTTAATTTGTTGTTGGTTTTTCTTCTGTTGTAGCATACCATGGTTGGTTGTTTTAAAGTGAATGATTTGAAATATCATAGTTTATTTCATGCATCATATTGTGAGCTGTTTCTGGATAGTTTGTCATGTAGTTGTTTTTTGAAATTAAAGGCTAAATTGCCTCCCACTTTCTTTAATAGCCTTATACATTTATTTCCATCCATTGGTGTCTTGAGGATTTTTCTTAAGGACAAATAAGTTGAGAGTTGGCTTTGTTTTTGACAGATGGTATGACCCACTATTCATTGAATTATGTTGTTAAAGGGTAATTGAAACACACAACTATTATGATACAATATCTAAAAATTTAAGAAAAAAGGGTTTACTCTATTATTATTTGGATTATGCTTTCAAAAGGGGATAAAAGTATAGAAATCTCATGTGGAACAGTACTTTATCTTTTTTTAATACCAAGATGTTATTATTATAAAAATGGGATGAAATTATTACTGATTTGATTAAGGGGGATAATATCAAAATTTATTGGGCCAAAAATTTGTCGTCACCAAGATATGAAATTCAAAAAACATTTATTTATCTTGTATTGTGGTGGAAGGAATCATTTCCTGTGAGATAATTTGTTATTTGATGAAAATTTGAGTGTTTTTTTTGTGCTGATAAAAAATTCAAAGGGGGAGATAAAGCAATGTAATATATTTGTTAAAGTGATTAAAATATGTTGTATTTATTTCCAAGAATTCTTTACAAGTAAAGATTTTTTTGGGATAAATTTGAAAATTGGTTTTCCAAAAGATACATGTTCATCCAATGAAAATGAATGTCTTGAAGATTTGAAAGTCTAAATTTAGAGGAATAAGTAACTTGATCTATAAGAAATTATGTGTGATCAAAACTAGAAGTATTTCATTGTTATAGAATATTGGTGGCATAAGTTGTAATTCATGATATATTAACTCAGATATTTCAAAAGTCTATATAAATGTGACCCCACAATAAAATAATGTTTATCTAATCCATGATGTTTAATAAATAAAAAAAATGATTCAAGAAGATTAGTTAAATGATGATATGCTGATCATTCTAAGTAACAAACATCATGATTATTTCAGAATAGTTTGTCTTTCATGGTGAGATCAGAAGGTTATAAGTAAATAATAATATAATTATTTACAAGTTATCAGATCAAAAGTGTTTTTAATAGAATAAAATTGGAGAATATAGAGCTATATAAGAATGATAATGACTTATTTTGGAAGGAGGTTCAAGAAGATAAAATTCCATAGTCCTCAAGTTTATAAGATATGGAAAATGAATGTAGATATGTTCATAAGTACATAAGTGTTATTAAGAATGTTTGAAGATAAATTTAGAATAAAAGAGGGATTATTTTGAAAAACAGGATGAATTAGGTACAATTCATGCACACACAAAACATAATCTTTGCAAACCCGATGATGTCCATGAAGAAAGGTGGATATTTTTTTTAGAATCATGAAGTTTTTATTGAAGGATTGGTTATGAAAACAAATAGGGTCCTATCATATTAATTAGAAGGTTATATTGATAATTGATTAGTATTTAAGGAATTTTAAGTGCTCTATTTTCTTGTTATTAATAAAAGAACATATTCCCTAGGAAAATATAATTATTGTATAATCTATCACATGATGTAAGTTATGTTAAAAAACTATCAAAAAGATATTTAAATGAAAAAAATATATCATAAAGATGTTTACATGAATAAAGATTTGCAAATGGAAATTTTGAGTTACCAAACATTATAAGCCCCAACCATTGAGATTCCATATAGAGAAATTCTAGAAGATAATATTGTATTTTATACTGTATAAGAAAGAATATAAATTTTGGTCTTGGATAGTGAACTTTCAAAAGTTAAGTTATCAAGTAGGAATTAATTATGATTATTTTAATGGTTCACATGAATATAATCATTTTTCAATAAATAAAGTTGAAGGGAAACAGAAGATTTTTCCCATTCCATTTAATGGTAACTTTATAAATAGGTGGGAGCTAGCATAAAGATCATTTGGGAGATTTTTTTGGGTTAAGGTTGATACCTTCTCATGTCATGTAAGTGTTTTGTTAAGTATGATACCTTCTCACAAATTATAATCAATTATATGTATTAGTTATACAATCTATATCTTAGACTTGACCTAACTACTATAAGGGAACAATCACACACATTAGGGGTAAACATTGTAAAAGTACTACACTACCATAAATTTAGATTTATCTAGAATTACCCTTTTTCCATGCTGATAAATGGGGATATTTTTTGAGTGATAAAAAAGGACTAATAAAAGGTTCTTTTATTAATGCTAAAAAAACATTGATAAAATTACCCCTTTATCAATGATTTTTTATCTATGAAAAGTGGTACACTTATTAGTGATTTTATTAGCACTAATAAAAGTATGTCTTTTATAAATGTTAATATGATTTTTAATGCTGATAAAATGTATATTTCCTAAAAAAATCTATATATCGTTAAAAATATTATATTGATATAAATATAATATATTTTATAAATTATAATTTATATAATTTGAAATATGTAATTACACTTAATATATTAAATATTTTATTGAAAATATTTTATAAAATAATTAAAAAATAATATTAATTAATTTTGATAATTATTATTGAGTAATAGTCATCTAATAATAATTTTATGATAGAAAAAATCAATAAATAAATAGATAATCAAAAATAATTTGAAAACCTGAATCGATAATAAAAAATCCATAAATTTTGATCCATAAATCCGTTTGAGTTCCACAATATATAAAATAAAATATTAATAAAAGATATATGTTGTGGTGACCTAAGGAAACCCTAATAAAATTATTTGGTAAAAATAGGTCCCTATGGAATTAAAAACTATGTATTTTGTTGGGCTACCGCATTTTTTAACATTTTAGGGAATTTCATCCTCATTTAAGTGATCTTACTTATCTTTATTTTATAGTGACTAAATTAATTCTCATGTATACAAATCATATAGATATTATGAAATTCAATTTTTTTAATTTTTCATATTGTGAATTTATTTATAATTAAATATATACACATATATACATATTTTTGTATATTTAAACATTAAAAATTAATATTGTAAATATACATGTAGACATATTTACATGTATAATATATTTCTTAATATATAAACCATATCTAAATATAAAATAATATCAATTTTATTTAAAATTAAAATGTATGAATATTTATAGACCTATAAAAAGTATATATAATGTGTAAGAATCGTATTTCTCACTTAGGTTTGGATCCTTTTAATTTTGGTGTAATTATTTATTCTGGACCTAATATAGATGCCTCATGGGTTAGAAACAATTTTGTGGGTTTCTAGTGCATTTTTGGATAACAAAAACATAGACAATTGAGAAAAGGGATTGGTGAGATAGTTATTAGAAGCTGTGTAATCCAGGATGCATGGTTTCCCCTAACCATGCGGTGTGGGATAGTGGGGTGTTATAGGGTTCATGGTTTTACCCAACCGTGTGTCAGGGGTCGGACGACCATGAAAAATGCTACAGTCAAATTGTAGATCCATTTTGTATGTTTGGAACATGGTTTCCCTAACCATGTATCCTAACCATGCGGACAAACCATGTGAAGTTCAATTTTGTGAGTTTTTATGGGTTTAACTCATGTGATCTAATTTTAAGACCCCTCATCTAATTATTTTTCTCTAGAAAATAGCCCCACTTGTTTCTCTTCTCTTGAGAACCCATGTAGCTCTAAATTAAGAATTGATCATAAGCATCTGTCTATAGTCCGATCTAAGTGTTGTTCATCACATTGGATGCGTATTGGTAGGCAATCCATTCCATTTTATTCGTTAATTTTTATTCCTCTCATTAATGACGCAATTTATATACAGGATCATATTCCGTATTTTCAGGTCATTAATCCATTCTTCAGATCTATTTCAATTCAGGCCAATCAAAAGGCTGATACTAGATTAATATTCGTATGAGGATGATGTAGGTGTTTGAAAACCCACTCAAGTTTTTTCATTTGATAAATTTTTGTGTGTGCATAATAATTTCATCAGGCATGATTTGTTAAATTTGTATGAATTTTTTATAGTCATTAAAACCATGTTCTAAGACCCATTCAAAATATGTTATCTATTTTTGGGGGTAACAAACACAAATTTGACCACCTCAAGTAGGAGGTTTCTATAATTATGCTTTCAGTGGCTAGTTATACCATAATTGTTTATTATCAACTCTTAGATGCATTGTCCAGCTGTGAGGCTTGACCTTGTTGATGGTAAGACCCTTTGATTAAATGAACTGTGAAATGATCAATGCATTGAACCATGTTTCTTTCCACTTGTCCCACCTAAGGTAAGTGGTTCAATTTGATAAATATATCTAAAATGTAAATGGAAAGTATAATATATATATATATGACTTAGCCTAACTAAATATAATGAAATGGATTTGTTTCACATCCATTGAATCAATTTCCATATATAATAAATGTTATAAAAGTGAACCTTATTAAAATATTCTGACTTATATGAAATGATATAAAAGGTTTCATACACCATGGCCTTATCACACTAATGAAAGGTACGACTTGAACCAAATGAAATTATTAAATAACATGAAATTTACATGGATTAATTAAATAAATGAATCAATTTTAAGGTTCATAATTGTATATAGACCTTGAAATCATTATAGGAGTGGTCAAAATCGAGTTTGATTTTTGGATTCCTTAAGGAATTCATTGAGCACTCGTGGATGCCATTCTGATTCAAGGATGCCAATTGCCTTGGTTGAGATCCACCTTGGAAACTGATATTTTTTTATTAGTGGATGCCCAATATGACACTGTAGGATCACTTATTTACTACTATTGGATACCTTGGATACACTCCTTAGATCTAGTATGTCTTCTATAGACATGAGGTGCCTTGGTTACATCCTTTCCCCCTACCCATTTATTTTCTCATTTTACCTTAGATGATTTCTTTAGACTTGGTTAGATTAATTATTGTGGAATTCTTTGGATGATGATCCCCAGATTACATTCTTACCCCTATATCATGGCTACCATTATTATCTAATTTTGTTTAAACCCTAAAGTCCAATTGATTATAAATAACATCAGGATTCCTTTCTATATATTGGATCCTTCAATATAATTATTATATTAGGATTCCAATGAGGATATTAACTCAGATGACCTATTTATATAAACTATAAATTAATTAACTAATATACTGGTTACATGTTCAAACCCCACCTGAGGGCTAAATCAGGTACATGAGTATTTATGTTATTGTACTTATTTAATTTTATATATGCATGATTACACACTTGTTTATTTTCAATTACATGGAAAAGTTATTATATACTCCATTAGTGGTGGCCTACTAAGATTTATCTCAAAAACTATCCAGACTCCATTGGTACTCGAGAATACTATATGTATTTATGTTTTGAAAAAATGAAGAATACTACATAAAAAACAATATTACATAATTTATATGGATGGATATGGTAGTAGATGAACATGATGGAGCTTAAGATACTAAGGATAGTTTTTGTATTTTTTTCTAATTTTTTTTAACATGTACTACTTTCTTCATTGTAGCCATGTCGTACAACTTATTAGATACAAGAAATATTATCATCATCTATTGTATATATATATATATATTAGTTGCAACTATTGTATCACCGTTCCTTCCAACTATTGATTTTCCATTAGCCTATTTATACTAATTCTTCTATTTACATTGTACTATAATATTTATCCATTATGATAAAATTTGGAAATGATTCCATAGTATACTCACAGACACACTCTTGGTTATCACTTGTAGTTAGAAGCCTCTGGCATTCTGGGAGATGCGCTTGAGGATATATGGAATACCGGGCTCGGGGAACCTCTGAGTGGCATTCAATTATGGGACCTAAATTTTTTTTATTAGAGTGGTTCCTTTATTTCTTTACAATTTAGAGACAATATTTAGGAGATTTGGAAAATTTGTAACTTGTTTATATGTAATTCTTGGGTGTCGCTGACCTGTGTTCGGGGTAAGTGCTGAATTTCTTAAATTATGATTATTGTTATGATTTTTCCCATCACAACTAATATAATTTCACCATTGAGAGACACACAAGTTGTGTTGTTGTTATCATTATTAGTATTATTGGGATTATTTTTATCCCTTTCTTGATGATATAAGGGCAAGGATCATTGTTACATGAATCATCATAGGCACCTACAATTATCATGTCATGCATATTTCAAGGACATATAATTGCATTTAACATATTTCAATGCTTGAAATGTTTGTGATTGTTGAGTTATCCATATTTGTATATTATTATTATGCTAGTATTGGAATGAGATTGGGTCATTTCCTATTTAAATTCATGAGTTCTATGGGCCTTTATGGTTTTGAATGAATAATTTATCATGTCAATCATTTAATTATAATTTAAATGAGTGTTGATATTAGTGGTAAGGAGTATGGGCCCTAATTCACTAGGAATGACTATGTATTTTAAAAGAACCATGATATATAAATATAAGAAAATGAATTCTTAAAAGTGAAACTTGGATTATAAATTGAAAGAATTTCTAATAAATAATGAGTCAAGGAATAGTTACCCCTTCATCTATTGGAACCATTGTAATATATAATGGTTCACTAACTGATACCTGGCCTTCTAAGTGGGTAGTTGGGGTAGTATTCCTTGGATAACTAGCCTTTATTTTTATGTTTATTTTCCACTAGTATTTATATATATATTCCTTACATTTGTGTTGAAGATTTTTCTTGGTATTTGTAGAATAATGCTACCATGACATCCTCATATCATGAACTAGGGGGAAAAGATGACCATGTTCCATACATAACGGACCACGAGGTTATAATATTACCTCTAGTAGTTCCACTTGAGGAACTGCCTATTATAATTGATCTGGGCACTGAATCTTAACTTCGTGATAGTTTCCTACATCTAATGTATTCGAGGAATGGTGATCCAAGGCATGCACCTACGTTGGCTGATCTGAACTATGAGTTACAACATTAGTATCCTCCTACCTTCTCAGGGGATGGCGGTCCACAAAATGTTGAGTATTGAATATAGGCCACCATTTATATCTTTAATAATACAGAGATGCCTCTAGAGTGGAGGGTAAAGTTTGATACTTACATGCTACGAGATTTAGCCAAGAGATGGTGGGATGTGAGTACCCATGGTGGTATCTATCAGGGCATGGTAAGATATGAATTCTAGACTATCTTCTATGACTACTTGTTTCATCATATGATGAGATCTAACCAAGACAAGGAGTTCATTCTTCTCAATCAAGGTTCTATGTCAATTATGGAATATTTAAAACATTTCACTAACTTAAAACACTTTTCAATTCTTATATCTAGTGATGATATTTAATTTTATAGATGATTTATGGATGAGATCATGTATTCTATCCATACTCAGGTGAGTGTTTTTCACCTAACTTCTTTATCTAAAATATTTAATCCATATCTTATCACTAAGAATAACCAGTGGGATAGGGATAATACCAGGCACAGAGGATCGGTTCTATAATTAGATAGTAGTTCTTCCAGTATTAGAAAGTGATACCTTGAGGTTTCTCATTAGGGATGTAGATACTATAGTACTCGTGCTAGTTTCTCTATGCTGTTTCCTTAGTGTGGATTTTAGGGGAACTGGATGCCTTAGTTTGATAGAGACCCTTTGGAGTGCTAGTATTTTGGTCGAATAGGGAATCTTAAGCATTTTTGTTTGACCTCTCTATCAACTTCTAGTATATGCGGTTCATCACCATCTCCACCTTCAAGGGTAGGTTCATATATTCCATTTTAGTAGGGGAGTTAGAGTAGAACATAAAGGACTTGATGAGGAGGATTTCCTGGCCATGTTAGCAAGACTATATATTATAAACAACACCAGAATAGAAGTCATGATCATGGTAATTCCGATATTTCATAAGGATGTGGTTCAGGTTAGTTACATGAATTATAGTAAATACCCAAGGATCATGCCTCATGACCATCTATAGTGTGAGGTACTATTTTTGTAGCCTTCCCTATAGTATCTACTATTTTTGATAGAGGTGATTCACACTCTTTCATATCATTATCTATCGTGGAAAGTCTCAGGTTGGAAATACAATATTATATTAGTGTAATGACCCAAGATGCACTATTTGAAGTGTGGTCAGAGGGAATATAACAGTGTAGGTATTGTCCCCTTGAGGTAGGAAGTTACTCTTTCTTATGGTACCTCTTCCTTCTCGATATTAAAGGAATTGATTTCATCCTCAGAATTATTTTTTGGTTTGGTATCATGCCTTTTTTATACTGATATGACTATAGGGTGTCATTTACATCACCATAAAGAAATAATTAACTACACAAGGGTGAGTGGGATTCCAAGGCTAGTAGATCTAGACAAGATCATCATGGGATTATTGTAGTGAATTCCTAAATTTATAATATCTTCATAGAGAATCAAGGTTTATGTCAGGATGAATTCCCTCCAGTAGCAGATCATTTGATGGATTCCTTTCCCAATAATTTTTATGGATTACCTCCCATGAGATTCATAGAGTTTATTATTGAGATCGTTCTAGTAGAGGATATATATTCCATTCCTCCATACATGATCATGGCTAATGAGCTCCAGGATTTCAGGTGGTAGTTAATGGATTTAGAGGCCAAAAGTATTACATGTTCAAGCACATACTATTGGGGTTCACCTGTGTTATTATCCAAAATGGTTGATGGCACCCTTCATCTATGCATATATTACAGATGGTTGAACCATCTGAAGGTGAATAATCAATACCCACTACCTCAAATGGATGGTCTCTTAGATCATCTTTGAGGAGCTAGGGTGTTCACCAAGATAAAACTGAGATTCGACTATAATTAGGTTTGAGTCAGACCATTAGACATACCTCATACCATATTATGTAGTAGGTATAGACTCTATAAGTACATAATTATGTCATTTGGTCTTATGAATTAGACAACCATTTTCATGGATTTAATGAATAGTGTTTTCCAACCCTATATTAATTCTTTTGTCATGGTATTTTTGGGCGACATCTTGGTGTAATCTCACACTCTAAGTGACCATGCTATGAAACTTGATATAGTTTTGAGTACACTGAGATAAAACCATCTCTATGAAAAACTTGATAAGTTCCACTTCTGGATCAAAAAAATAAACTAATTTGGACATATTATCTCAAAATCACGAATCTTTATAGACCCATGTAAAGTGAGTGTGGTGGTTTCCTAGGAGCATCCCAAGAATGTGTTACATATACAATGTTTCATAGGGATGGATAGATATTAAAGTCATTTAATACACGACTTCTCATGCCTTTATTCACCTTTTAATTGTCTTATAATGATGAGTATGAAGTTCTTGTGGTCAGAAGAGTGAGAGAAAGCCTTTTAAGAGATGAACGAGAGGATTTTCTTAGAACCTATTCTAATTATTATATATCCTAGTAGATTCTATATAGAGTATTGTTATAAATCATGCATTAGGCTAGGTGAAGTGATGATGCAAGAGGACAAAGGTGTTGTATATAGTCAACATTGAGTTAGTAGTAGTGGTTCATGGCTTACACTATCAGAGATACTATCTTATGGGTGATCACTTTGTATTTTACACAAAACATAAGAAACTAAAATATTTATTTACATAGCGTGAATTGGATCTAAAAATGTGATGATGGGTCTAATATCTTCAACCCTTCGATTTTGAGATTGCATATATGCATGGACAGTGAAATGCAATAGCTGATATGCTGAGTTTGAAAACCCAAGTAGAAGTTGCATGAGAAGCTAAAGATGAATGGAAATTGGTGGCCTTATTTTCTAAGATACATCCAGAGTTTCATGATAGCCACAATAAGTATTATCTCTCAAACTTGATAATTACATATTCCCTCCTTGAAAATGTAATGATTGGGGAATTTTTGGATCATGAAGGCATGGTTCCCCATAACAGTATTTTCGGAGATGGACCGCTTTTATATTGGTATTTGGATAAATATGATATCCTCTATCTACATGGATGTGTCTGGATTTATACAAATATGAGAGAGGAATTGATGCGGGATTCCCATGATTCTCAGTGGCTAGTTCATCCAGGAATCTCCATGATGTATCACGATATGTGATGCCAGTATTGGTGGATTGGGATGAAATGTTAGATAGAAAAAATTATTACTAGGTGTTTCACCATTTAATAGGTGAAGGTGGGCCCCCAGTGGCATGATGAATTATTACAACCACTTATAGTCTTAAAATAGAAATAGTAAGACGTATCCATGAACATTGTAGTTGTATTACCAAGGTTAACTAGATGTAGAGATGTTGTATGGGTAGTCATCGAAAGAATGATGAAGGTATCCCACATACATTCTATCTAAGAGAAGTTCTTAGTTGATGAGATGGGAATATTGTATGTCTGTGAGATCATCCGACAACATGGGGTCCCTCTTACTATCATTTTAGATAAGGAATCTTGTTCCATGTCACCATTCTATAAGGGGTTACAAAAATGTATTGGTACACAGGTTATTTTGACCATACCCTTCCTCCCTCATACTGATTGATAGATAGAATAGACAATATAGGTTTAAAGGACATGCCCTACAAATGATTCCTTGACTTTAGCGGTTCATGGGAGAATCATATCTCTATCATCGAGTTCGCATATAATAATATCTTCTAGGTGACGATTTAGATGGACTATTTTGAGTAATTGAATTCTAGGACCTTCCATTCCACCCTGTACTAGATAGAGGAAAGGGGGGTATCCCTACTAGGTGATGATCTCGTAAAGGAGTGTTTAGAGTAGGTTAATCTTATCATAAAGTTCATTTTCACATCTCAATCAAGATAGAAATTGTATGTCAATCATCATCGACAACCTGTGGTGTTTGAGGTTGGTTGTTGTTTATGGCTATCACATTGGCTAGGGAATAGATGGATACAGAGGTAGGGGAAGATGTCTCCTATTTATGTTGTGCCATTTAAGATTCCAGAGAGTGCCAGAATAGTCTCCTATCTGGTGTTACTGCCTTAGAGGTACAATTCCAAGAATGATTTCTTCCATGTTTCATAGCTACAATGGTTTCATTTCCGGACATCTCATACTTTTGATCCCAAATAATGTTGATCAAGATGTTGATGCTTAATTTGAGGAGTATCCTATAAACATCATTGACCAGAGCATGAAGACTCTCTGAGGCCAGTCTATCCCTTTATTATGGGTGCTATAAGAACATGACCGTGTAATGGATACGACATGGGTTTGGGAGGCCATCATACATTCTCATTAACTAGAGTTGTTCTTATATCATGTTTTATTTCCCATGGAAGGTGAACGCAGTTAATAGTTACTTTAAGGGGGAGATACTATAAGAACCCAATTTTTCACTCTAGTATGGATCCTTTTTATCATGGTATAAATATTTATTTTGTAACTAATATAGATTCCCCATGAGTTAGAGAAGGGTTAGTGGGTTTATAATGCTTTTTAGAAGCTCTGAACCCTAGTTAGGTGAGAAAATGGTATTATCGTGTGTTTAGGAGAAATCATGAAACCTATCCTATATAGTTTCTCCAAAGCATGAAGTGTTAGATAGTGGGGTCTTATGGGGGAAAAAGTGTTCCCTAACCATGTGCTATGGGTCACATGACCATGTAAAATGCGGCATAAAAATTACAGGTCAATTTTAAATGGTGGGTGCATGACTTCCCTAACTGTGTAGCCAAACCGTGTGGGTCCCCCCTCTCTATAACATACCGTGCGACCAAAACATGTGATGTCCAATTTAGGGTGATTTTACATTTTTTAACTTAAGTGATATAATTTTTAAATCCCACATCTCATTTTTTCTCAATAAGATAATCCACCTTATTTTCCCATCTCCTGATATCCTTTAAATCTCTAAACTAGGAACTGATATCATGCATCCTTCCTATGTTCGATCAAATTTCAGTTCATCATGTTGGATGTGTATTGGTAATTAATCGATTCCTTTTTTGAAGATTTTCACTATTCTTGCCACCAAAGATGCTATTTAGAGACAAGATCATATGGCCTATTTTCATGGTGTTGGACGATTATTCATATCTCTTCCAATCTAGGAAAAACTAAAGGTGGATACTAGATAAGTAAAGTTAAATGAGTATGTGGTATGTGGTCTATAACTCACTACTCAAGTTTCATCATTTTATAAATTTTTATGTTCTCAAGATGATTTCATCAAGAGTCGTATATTATATTTATATTCTTTGATTTTAGTCATTAGAATCATCTTCTAAGACCAATGAGACATATGTTATCAACCATTGGTGGTTACTTCTATAAATTTTACCACCCCAAGTAGGGTGTTTCTGGAATTTTCATACAATTTTCAGTTATGCCTTAATATTTATTCATGACATATTTGATTCACTATTCTAGTGCATGGATTGAACTTGTTGTTGGTAATACCCTTGATTAAATTCATTTTAATTGATGACTATTTTTTTACCATACTTATTTCCAATTGACCCGCCTATGGTAAGTTATTCAATTTCATAAATCAACCTAGAATTTAAATGTAAAGTATATTGTGTATATATGAATTGGCCTAATTGAGTATAATCGAATGGATTGGTTTCACATCTATAACACCACTTTCCATACATAATGGAAGGTATAAGAGTGAACCTTTTTAAATTATTATTACTTATATGAAATGATTTAAATAGTTTCATGCCCCTTGTCCTTATCATACTAATGAAAAGTAAGGCTTCAAAAAATGAGATTATTAAATGGAATGAACATTACATGGATAAATTAAATTAGTGAATCAATTATAAGGTTTTTAATTATATATGAACCTTGAAATAATTATAGCAGTATCCATACATGAGTTTTATTTTAGATTCCCAAGTGAATTTATTGAGCACTTGTGAAAGCCATTCCGATTCAAGGATTTAGATCGCCTTGGATGAGATCCACCTTGGAACTTGATACGTTTCTATTAGTGGATTCTTGGTATTAAACTGTATGGTCCATCCATTTCTATAACATGATTACATGGATAGACTCCTTCGAAATAGCATGGATTCTACAGACATGAGGTTTTGGTGTTACATCCTTGGGCCTAGCAGTTTATTATCCCGTTTTAGATTGGACTTTTTCCTTCAACTTGGTTAGATTCATTATTTTGGAATGAATTTGATGATACTCCTTGGATTCCAATCTTACCCCTATATCTAGACTATAGTTATTATATAAGTGGGATCGACCTCAGAGGTGAAGGATTCCTTGGTTATCACATTGGAACCTCTTCATTATAAATAACATCTAGATGCCTTGCTATATCTTGGATACTTCACTATCATTATTTTATTATGATTTCTGTGCTTGTAATACCCTACATGACCTATTTATATATATTGGAACTTAATTAACTAATCAAATGGATATATTTTCAGACACTAATTGAGGGATGAAGCAGTTACTTGTTTATTTACATTATTATACTTATTTACTTTTATATATGCATCATTTAACAATGATTTAGAATATATAACATAGAGATGATGTTATAGATTTAATTGGTGGTGGCCTAAAAAGATTTATCTCACACACTATTTGAGTTCTATTGGTAATTAGGATGACTATATGTATGTAGGTGTTGAAAAATGGAATCATATTGCTTTGAACACCTGATTGGTTGATTTCATAGGATAAAGATCGTATCTGATGACTGAGATGGAGCTTGGGATGATGAGGATAGTTTTTGGATACCTTATTTAAACTTTTGTATATAATTTACTACCTTTTTCATTGTATACATGTTTTACAACTTATTAGATACATGAAATATCATCGTTATCTTTAATAAACTTATATATGTTTCACATGTTGTATTATCATTTCGTTCTTCTAATAAAATTTTTTCAATTTGTTTATACTTATTACACTATTTACCGTCTGTTATCATCTTTATCTTCTCTATTTTTCTTTGGTTATTAGGTCATCGTCTCCCCGTAAACAAACCCTACATCCTCACTGCTAATCGGCAACCTCAGGTATTTGGGGAGATGCACTAGAGGCCATGTAGCCAATCGGGATCAGGGCTCCTCAGGGTGGTATCCAAGTTTGTGATGCCTTATAATGTGTATATATATAAATATATAACTTTGGGTGTCTCTATTAAATAACAAATATATATTTATCAATATATTCCAATATATTAATATTAATATTAAAATATAGTATATGTAAATAAATATTAATATTTATTTTCTTATTTATAGAAACATGAATAAGTATATGTATGTATGCATGTATTTATAATAACAGAGATAGAAAAAAATATTATATATATATTTTTTAAAATAATTATATATATATAAATATATAGATAAATTTTTTTTAAAAAATATGTATAAATAAATAAATAAATCATAAAATTTTGAAAAAAATAGTATATAGTAGGGGTAAATAAACATATCCATGAGGGGGAGGTCACAGTTTGAAAACCAAGTGAAGAAATGGGTTCATGAGTGTGGGATGGAGGTGGAATAATAATGATAAAAACCTATTGTGGTAATAAAATATTAGCCAATTGGAAAAGAGATAACTAATAAAAAAGGGATGGGAGGATTTGATTTTTGATGAAAGGGGGGGTGGTATCCCCCTACGAATCTTTATCAATTTATAGAGAAATATTTCGGAAGAGGTTTTTTTTATTTTATGAGTAAGATTTTTTAGCACTTATGAAAGGGGTCTTTTATCAACAAAAAAATGTTCTGAGAAAACTCACCTTTCATAATTAATTTATATCACTAATAAAAGACCCCTTTTATCAGTGATTTTATTTAGAACTACTAAAATGGGCCTTTGTTATAAATTTTTGTAGAACTAATAAAAGGTCCCCTTTTAATGACACTTAGAACAAAAATTGTTTTTTAGCGCTGATAAATACAATTTCTAGTGTTTTTAAAATCTCAATCTATTATATTTATATAATCCATGTGTTAATATACATTTTAATTCAACATGAGTAAGGGTGAGATATAAATATTTAGGGAATAAATAGTATTATAAGTCTAATAGGTCAATTTTAGAAAAAAAAATTGTAAACTAGTACGACTAATTCACCCCTTCACAATGGTACATCATATTCCTATTAACTTCAAGGATCACAAGAATAACAGTTTGAATAAGTTGACTGATCATGATTTATTTTATAAATTAGATTAAGTGGGAGACATGGAAAACATTGATATTCTTATATTTTAATGTTTTTTTCTACACCATGTTACATCTCAAAAGACTTAGAGTTTTGGTTATTTACACAATGTAAAGTGGTGAATTCACTCAATAAAATATTTTAGAAAATATAGATACATGTTAATGAGTTAAAAGATATTTGGTAAATTGGGAAAATGTTTTATCAAATAGGTGATATAATTAGATAAATTTGAAATTTTAAATCTATTTATAAAATCTATTAATAAAATATTTTAAGGTATCAATCATAGAGAAAATATTAGGAGTTAGAATTTGAGTTTTACATGCGGTAAAATGAATTGAGGTAGAGAATAAATTTTCAACAAGTGAATTTCAAAGATAATTATTAATAGATTTAAGAGGTAAAATAATATTTCAGGATGGATTAAGAAGTTATATTTATTGTTAGAAGTTCATATATCACGTTTTGGAATGAAAAAATGAAAGTGGGAAGAGGAGTTAAAAGTTATGATGATGAAGGAAAAGATGAGATGAAATTTTCTAGAGTCATGAAGTGTATCTTAAAGGGAGAGTACCTTTAGTCGTGCTTGTTCATTTTGATTTCAAAGTGAGAGGAGATAAAGAAATCAAAAATACATAGACTTAACATTGTTTTTTATTTTTATAAAATATGGATTGATTATAGTATTGATAAAAAAATTCAAAGGGGGGAGGATATTGGAACCAAAATAGGGTTATGTGTTAGATTTTTTCAATCACTAAAATTATGAATTATAATGGTGAAGAAAAACCAACAATTAACCTAGTGTGTATCCTCATATTTATAATGTGTTCATTCAATGTCTTATTCATACTCATATCCACAATATTCTATTATAGTGTACCCAAAATATTTTTCTCCCATTGAATTCTGTTATGAGAAAAAAATTTAACAAACTCTTTACGATCATACTCACCTATATTTTTAGACCTAGAATATTTTATCTTTGATCACGAATAATTATTTAATATAATCTTATACTATTGACACATATTAAACTAATTAAATTTTCTTTATGAAAGTAAATCCATACCTTCCTTATTGAGTTATTGATAAATTCCACATAACATAGTAAAACATTGAGTTAATTTAATAGTACATTCCCTTGAACATCATTGTGCACCAGGTATAGTTTTCTAGCCTTCTATGTTCTACCTCCTTTAATAAAATATTCCATCTTATATGTTCCAATGACAAAATACTCATATTGTAAATATTCCATCGACATCAGTTCTAATAAAAGAACTTTGATTTCCACCACTTTCACTCCCTTATAACTCATGTGGTGAACCATCTATTTCTACATATGCGAATCCTTGATAGAATTTGAGGTTAAAACCATGTACATGTAATTTTTTGTCATATGTATAGGGTTTGATTATTCACTCCATGAGTTATGACCATATTTCCCTTGGTAATTTTCTAGTGACCATGGTACTAAATACTATAACATCAAGTCACCTAAAAGAAATAATATTCCTTCAAAATCCATGAATATTTTTTATATTCCCCTAAATAAGAAAGATCCCACTTTTAGTTATGATCTATACATCACCAGTTCAAACAATTTATTAAGGCTTAATCATCTAAAAGATATACCATTCCAATTTTTTTAGAAATATAATTATTCAAAAATTGCTTTTCTAATTTTGAATTGAAGGATGAACCTGAGCCTAAAATACAAGACTCCATAGGGATATCGACACTAAGTAAAAAATCATCATCAGTTCCTGCAAAAATTATGTTTGATTAATTGGATTAAAATTACATTCATTTTTTTCAGCACACACTCTTGATGTGTCATTTATTCCTATAACTAAATTATTTGGGACCATGCCCCTTTGAATTATCTCAGATCATTCTTCTTAATTTTGATCATCCTTTCTGATTATCCAACTACATGGGTCTACCTATTTCTTATATGTGAAGATAATGACCAAATAATTAACCAGAATACTTTCTCTAAATGTAATCATTGAACTTCAATATTTTATTACATGAAGAACTAATCATACCTATTTAATAATCTTCCCCAATATCAGGTAATGAATATAATAAAACCAGTACACAATCCCCATTATCTTACTCAATTCCCACTATTTTAAACTAAAATTTAATGGTGATGACTTTATTGATATCAAAAGAAACAATGTTCTCGTAAAATAACCTTTATATTGAATAACTATAACATATGGTACAATTAATTTGATAATGTAGGATTATCATATAATTATTCAAGAAAATATTATCAACCCAGCCATAATAGCCTCTGATATGATGTTTAACGACATATTATTTTCTAATGCAAGTAGAAAAACATCCAAAACCTACCAATCTATGAAATCTCACTCTATAGATTATAACTTAGTTAGTTTTACACCCATAAATGGAAAGTTCATATTTATTTGATAAATATAATCCTTGATCTACATTACCATGAAACTAAATTCAAATGTATTGAAATTAAGGATCTTTACCTTTTATTATTTTATAACCATAATTTAACTTACAAAATTTGATCCTAATCTTACAAAATCAATAACTAATATTGGTTGTTATGGAAATTATGGGACCACTAATGAAAATAAAATATATAAATGTGTGAAAATAGGAGAAAAAGAAATAATAAAAACAGAAAAATAATAATATGAAAATAGGGATTTACATAGTTTAGTAAGTATTCGTACATACACGGATATAAAGAATAATTTAAATATATTTGGGATCAAATTATAGTCCAAGAACACCGTATATCAACCCTTATCTTGAAATAAGATTATAAATTAGTACAGTGTTATAGTAAATCATGTTAATATATAGCCCATATCCTTTATAGTTGTTCCACTATGCCATAGTATATATGGTAGTATAGTCCATGAAGATTTATTATCCATGTTAATAAAGTCTACAATTCTACAATACCCATGTCAATGAACACACTAATAAAACAATCACTATTAGCGTATTTGGTGAGCTCTTTTATATCTGGTTTGCTCTAATAAATTTACTATAATTTTTTTTATGGGGAACTTCACCCTCCAGACCACAAACAAGACGGGTTTGACCCCATGGAACTCCCAGTAACCTTACAACAAAGGTCACACCATGAGATTTATGAACTAGTTTATAGCATAAGCCTTCAAAATTTAATCCAAATTTATCTGAGGGATCTAGTACCACCATTAAAATAATTTATAGAGTGTGGATATTGGATTAAAGTGTGATATTTTTGGATATTTTTATGGGGGAACTAGATATGAAAATTTAGAATTATTTTTGGTAATTTTATATCGATTATACTAAATTAGGGATATCCTTTTATAACCTTTTGAATCTTTTGTTTCACCCAAATAAAGTATATGGATGATATGATTGTTGGAGTATAAAAGTTTGTATGTAAATGATTTTTTAGATTATTTTTCATGGAATTTACTTTTCATATAGATTTTCACTTATTTTATTATCAAAGTGAAACATATATCTATAATGTAGAAGTACCCTTGGTGGACCCAAGTTACATTTTTTTGTCTGATTCTACACTTTATACTACATTCATGATGATTTTTAACATGATTTAATTGAGTTATAATTATTAAAAATAAGGTTAAATCACTTTCTCATGTGATTTGACATCCATCAGTATTTATACCATCCTTTAAAAATTGGGAAGTGTGCCCTAGGTTATGTGAAAAATTAGTTGGGGTAAGGTTAAGGTATTATAGATAGGGATATTAGAAGGAATACATTGAAAATGTTTGGATCATTAAAATATTCGGAATGTATTTTGAGAAAAAATATATTGTTCTGAAGTCATAGTTGATAACACACAAAGGAGTCAAAATGATAAAATAGAAAATATTAGTAGATTTATTGGCACGAACCATGTCTAAAAAAATTGGAGCTATCAACCACTTTTGGAAAATATAAGAATAAAATACTACAATCCCTCTATTTAAGGGTTTTAAAAGGCATAAAACAAGTATAAATTTAGCATAAAACCACTAAAACCTATTTTTTTATAATATAAATCCATATTTTTATATTGAATAAATATAAATAAATAACAAACATTTTTTATTGTGAAACTGATCCATCCAATATTTTTCTACAAGAGATAAATGGTGATCACTTGAAGGAAAATGTATCCCACATGCGAGGGAATTATATAGGATATATAAATATCCAAATTCTTAGGAAGGACTCCCTCTTCCTCATGGTTGGTTGGGAAATAAAATGCAAAGATAATGAATACAATAAGAGTACCAATTCAAGGTTTTGTTAAATTATAAATATTATTATACACATATCATGCTCTATAAATCCTTATATAAGATTCAAGAAATTTCTCTTAATACTAAATGTTTCAAATTTTTTTACTATTTTATCATTCCATCATAAAAATAAACTGAACTATGAAACATACAATATAAACCTTTTTAATGAATAAATATTTATGATGATTTTTTAACTCTTTAATAGTTTTATATTATAGTATAAAAAAATCCTTTGAATATCATCACATGATACAACAAACCAATTATAATATCATTGGTTGAAAAAATTAGATAAATCATGTGTTATCATATAATTCTTGCACTTTTATATATAAAACCATGGCATAGTGACCATCAATATGTCATGTTTTTCACTGGAGATCCATAATTTGATTCATACCACTAAATAATGGTTGATCTTTAGCGAATATTTTTTTTTCAATATCTAAATTGAACTAAAGCATCATATATTTTATTCCCTTTCACCTTATATGACATCATATGTAACAATTTGTGAAATCATATCCAAATTTTTTTTGGATATCCTTAAAAAATATTTTTTGAAAATTTATCCTTTTTTCACTATATGTTACATCACATGTAACAACTTGTGAAAACCTATCCAAAACTATTTTTGGATATCCATTAAAACATTTTAAAAGTATATCTCAATGTTTTGTATAAGTTTTTTAATAAAACATAATCCTCATTCCCAAAACCATGAAATATGACCCCATGGACCTATATAGTATTGATAATAGTGTTTAATTCATTAATATGTAATTTTAAGTAAAGAATGATCAATAGATAACCTTCAGTGTTTTTTAATATATAAAGGGGTCTGAAATGATCACTTAAAAGAGCACGTATCTCCATAACTATTTCCATCAGCTTCATCATCTATAATAAATATAATCATAAAATTTCATTTCCTAAAACATCGATAAACCATGAGACATAAATGAAGTGAATCTCATATATACCATTTATACATTCTTCATTATTTAAGTATAGATTATCCAAATGGATGAACACATCACATTTCATTATTAAATATGGATGTGCACTTCACATAACACTCACCCAAATATATAATGACATCACATTCCATTTCTCTAGTAATTCCAATATACTTTCTTAGTATATTTAAATCAAGATCCCATATTTCATTCTCATTACATGAGAGGATAAATCCCATCTATGTAAAACCTCAATTGGTGACAAGAGAAACAACATATCAAACCACCCTAAATTAGACCAGCTTTAATTTTGGATTAAAATTAGTATCAAAGTATATATAACCTTATGAATTTTTTTTCAAACTCCAATAAAGGGGATTCAATATAAAACATGGACCCATAGTATACCAAATACATAATGTGTAACACTCTATGTGGTATACATGGAGGGTTATCTAACACACAAAACCCTGTCTGTACTAAATTATTGAATTCCATATCTCTATATAAATCCAATCCCATATTAATATTTACATATCATAAAAAAATAAAATACTTTACAATGATCCTTAATTATGAATACCTCAATGTCATAAAATTAAAGGTTACTTATCATTTTAATTCTTTCAATATATACAACCAACATGAAAAAAAATGATAAGGTGGAGGATACCTTTTTATACCATCATATATTCGATATATTGTAAAAATTATTTATGAATATACTATCAATACCCTATATATGCATCATTATAATCATATTCTTTATAATATACCTCTAAAGAGGCAATATGTTTGTTTTATTTTTATGTTTCTATTAAACTCATTACATCATTACGTAATTCCTACCACACATGTTATTCCCTTAGATAAGGATGAATTTTATTTATTTTTGATAATAAATGATGTCCATATATATAGATATTTGGATGTTTCATGAATGTTTAATTTTCCAATCAAGGATGAAAATATAATTTGAGTAAAGAAAAAGGTACCCAATATATTGATTTGATCATGAATAAATGAAGATGAAGTAAACATTGGTTGAATTTTAATGAATAATCTATTATTTTCTGAGATAGGTATTGCTGATTTTGAGAATGTTAGATATTTCTAATTATTATGTAGATAATAAGATTATTCATATGGAAATTAATATTGAGTTATTGTTTAGAGTTTTTGGAGTATACCACATAATATCATAAAGATGTAGGGAAATTCAAAAGATAATACATTGAAGGAATAGAATGCTACAACAACATGAATAATTGATATGGAAAATCATAGAGAAATTACTTTGAAATGAGAAATTTTTTTATTCCATGATGAAAGAGTTTGGGGAATCTGTTCAATTCTATAGAGTATGATGATTACTATACATTAAATCTCTCTAAAGATTATGAGATAACTATGTATATAGAAGAATAAATATCACCATGAATTTTGGTGAATATATATCCTTATGTGATCAATATTAAACTCTATTATAATATTTTTAAGTATAACTGAAATGGTTATAAATATTTTTAATTGAGTTTGAGTTTAGTTAAGAAAGGTGTTTCATTGATTGATAAATAATGAAAGAATCATTGATGAAGTTTTGGATGGAGTTTGAATTAGTGGATGATGATATAGATGAGATATCTGGAAAAGAATTTTGAAGGTGTGGGTGTTCTATGTAGACTAATTAAGTGTTATATAGGATAAATAATAAATTTAATGGAAATGAATCATGTATTTGGATCTCATAGTATGTTAGGTGGGAGAATATAATATCTATTGAAATGAGAGCCTATGTCACATGATGTTTATATTCTATATTATCGAATAATATGTCATTATCCAAGTATTGGATGATGTGTTTATAATACATAAGAATAAAATTATATCATTTAATAATAACATAGATATTTCATAGTATATATAAGAGTAACCAACTTTTTTAAGAATAACTTTGGTGAATATAAGATTAATCATATGCCTGCATGGTGGTATGTAAGAATTAATCAGTGATGTGTAAGAATAAATTTAGAGTTCAGAACTGTATATAAGTGTAAATTGAAGACAAAAATGATTAATATAGTTATATGTAATATTAATATCAAAGTTTTACTACTCACATAATATTAGTTTTGAGGCTATACAAGAATAATTTGGATATTATAGAGGATACAAAAGAGTAAATCTCCCTCAAATATGAATAAATATGATGATAAAAAAGAATAAATTAACAATTTAAAAGAAAATATAACATTATTATAAATTTTATATATGATTAAATTGTGTTCCTAGGTTTCATATGACATTAAACCTGATTATGTTGTGTTTTTCTTCAGTAAGTATTGATCATGATGCTTACTAAATCAAGATATTAGTCATGTTGATATTGGTGTTGAGATTTTTTTAAGTATTTCTCACCATGGGATGAAGCTGTACACTACAATATTATTATTTTAGGTGAGAAAAAATATGTGGAAAAGTGGATGTGGGTTTTTTTTGAATCTTGATGGAATGAAAAAGCAAATCCTTAAGGATGTTTGAATGAGAAGATATGTTTCCATATTTACATAACTATTACAACATTATTCTTAGAGGTTATTTATATAAGAAAAAAGATATATTTTAAGGAATATCACATTATCACATGTTTCATAAAAGTTTCCTTATTCAAATAAATGAGACAAACATCTGTGATTATTATTGAGTCTATAAAAGAATAAGATAATTCAAATAAAAATAGTGGGGGTGATATTGATGAAGTGAATTATTGAATAAATTATGAATTTAGGATTGTTTATGAGGATTAAGATATTGATATAACTAATTATGATGTTATAGAATAACATGAGTGCTAAAGATAAATAATACAAGAGAGAGAGAGATAGCGATCGATGTGCATTATTTTGGGATAATAATTCACTATCCATCGATGTTTTAATAAAAAATAGAGCAAACCACAATAAGATTACTAGAACTAAGAGAGAAGCTCTAATATATTCGTTCCTATTAATACATGTGAGTATCTTGACTAATATTACATAAAGGAAGTCTCAATCAAATTTAATTTTGAAGATAAAGGATCTAAATGGTTCTAGTATCTAATAAGAGTGATTTGGTTTGTTCTGAAGTTAGTTGGTTTAATTCAAAATAATCCAACTGGATAGGGTTATAAGGGTTCATGGTCATCCTCTTTCCCTTATATGTTGATGATAACAAAATATCCTCTATATGTGTATGAAATAAAAACCTCCATACACCGAGGACTGGCTCACACATTGTGATTGAATCTCATAAATATTTATGTGATGTGATATTTAACGCTTTTATCTATATTGTATTCAATTAAACCAAGTGAGAGATGAATGTTTTAGATCAATTAATTTTAATATGTTTAGAGGAAAAAGAAAAGAGTTTTAATTGTAAAATAGTTTATAAAATTGAGTCACCCCTCGTAATGTGTCTATACAAATCTAATAGAACAATAATTACTATCATAGAACACAGTTCAACCCCGGATAGTATTGTGTTGAATTTAATGATATTATTTTTGAGTCACTATTTTTTTGGAAGAATCATTAAGTATATTTTTGAAGAAGTTTTTTAGTTCCTTATAAAAGTAGATATATAGTAAATATCTACAATTAGTATGAGTAATATAAACAAAAGAGAATTAACGAAATTGAGTATGGTATCATCAAAGAGAAAAATAAAATTAGGAATCACTACTATATATAGGTAATCAATGTGGAATATATATATATATCTTGATAACAATTCTCTTGAAGATTATAGTTTAAAAAATGTTGATAAAAAATCCCTTTTGGGAAAAGAAGAACCAAATCTATCCTCTATATGCTATAATTAAATAGAAATCAGAACTTTCATTATCAGTGAAGATCTAGTGGTTAAATCGACTAGTGGGAATGATGTGAATTGATATTAATACTTATTTTAGACATTATTATTATTAAATACTTATATGTTTTTGCATTAAATGTGTATAAATTTAGAAAATATAGAATTTTGATCATTTTTTAGAAATACCATTATTTCTATATTTTTTTATAAAAATTGTCTTTTCAGTGCTAAATTGATCATATAAACTTTTATCTGAAATCCCTATGATTTAGTATAAAATAAAATGGAATATTAATTGAAATAATAATTCTTGAAGTGATTTTAATGTTTTTTTGGTTTTTGGGTTTAATATTCCAAATATTATTTGTTTATATATCTAATGTGATTTGTTAGAATATATTTTAATTATTATTTTTAAATTTATAACTCAATATTAATTATATTTTGATATTTAATTTTTCTATTTAATTGAAAATTATAAAAAAGTTTTGAAATTTTCATTGTGGTTCATTCATATTATTGTTTTGTTTTTAATGAAGAAAAGTGACACGTAATATTTTTCCTTTGGAAAGTCAGAAAATCAATAAATGGAGTTAATTAATAGTAAGTTTTACATACTATAAGATGATACATAAAAAGAGAGATACAAAATATATGAGATTTTGTGGAATTTTGATGTTAGTTCCATACATAAGATGAATTTTTAGATGGATATAGTCATATATAAGATGTTATTGGATGAGGAAATATGAATATAATATTACATCCTTTGACAACATACATTTATGTTCATATAGAATATTTTTTCTCCCATTTCTATGGTTATGAATGACATCTTACACTTTATTGAATATAAAAATCATCAAATATAAGATGTTTCTTCCCATTGACGTTCATATGTTATATGTTATAGTTTATCAAATGTGAGGAAGGGGATACATAATGTTATATCTTTGGTGAAGATCATTCATAAAATATTGTACTTTTTCAAAATTTATATAGGAATAATATGCTCAATAAGTGACACAAAAGAATTTTTTTCCAAGTTTGATGATATGAAATATCCCATCCCTTTAAAAAATAACGTTTTAGTTGATGATGTGAAGAATTAAGACCTTATGAAATGTATTTTGTTCCATTGTTTTAGAGTTTTAAATTAAAAAATGAGGATGATGAGATCAAAAAATACATTAATATCATATATCTAATCCTTGATGCATGTGGGGTAAATGAAAAGTGCAGTGGAGTTCAACGTGAGTCACTATAAAGAAGATGAGGAATAAATACAACCTCCACATGTCTATTTAGGAAAAGAACCTTAGAATCGTCAAAATATGAGACAATTTATAGAAGATCATTATTATTTAGAAATATTCTATTTTCTAGGGATTAATTGGTCTGTTTAGACACTTATTAATAATGTAACAAAGAAGAATGTATAGGAATGACTTTTGTGGCTCAATTGTGGTAGCTTATAAGGGAGTAGAGGAAAAGAGGGAATTTTGGAGAGAGGATGATTGAATTTACATTGATGATTATTACCCGTTTAATTATATATGGTCATTTATTTATCTTTTATAATGAATATGATTATTCATATTTAATTGGTAATTTTTTTGTGGATAAATTTATTTTGGGAATAGGATTTTTAAAAATATTTCATCATAATATATTATTTCATTTCGTTTTTTGATGGGATAACTAGTCTCTCTCAGATCCTTCCTTTAAAACAATGAAATATTAAATGATCCATATTTTAATATAGCTTACCTTTTAGCATTTAATTCTATTTAAAGAACAAATTTTAGATAAAATAATTTCTATAAATTTTGTTTTCAATCAGGATGATTAGTGTTCATGATCAGTTGAAAATTTAGTTTTGATAAGGATTTAACCCATTCATTCTTCATTAACATAGTTATGAATTTATAGATTTATAATTGAGGCAATAGTGGGAATACCTCTTGATATAACTATGGTTAATATCTTATGGTGGTCAATACATTCAAAATAGTCACCACTAAGATTATAGTAATATATTATCACAATTTTCATTTGTCAAAAATTCCCATATTTTATTCAATATTTTCTTTATCATTTCCATCTTTTATTATTCCATATTACATTTTTTATTTGACATCCCTTTCTACACATTTTTTTACTTTATATAATCTCATTACTTTTATAATATCAATGGAACATTACAACACCATTGATTATCTATTTATTATTTTTTTCTTTTTTTAGGATTGAGGTTTTTTTCATTGATTGGATTTCACACAAGTCATTCCCTATGGGTTTTACCCTTCTTTCCACTAGAGTCGGGTTAAACATGTTTTATAAATAAATTTTAGGATTTTCAATTGACACTTTTTATAATTTTTCATGGTGTCTATAGAAGAAAAAACGTGTTCCAATCATATATATTTTTTAAATTCAAATAAATAACAAAAAATATTTTTCAAAAAAAATATTTTAATACTATCCAGTTCATGAACACTATATCCTGATAAGAGAACCTATATCTATTAATAAATGAGATTCATATATATTTTATATCTCTAAAAAATAAATTTAAATAGAAATGTAATTCCTAAAAGAAAGGGTGGTGAAAAAAATGAACAATCCATTCAACAAAACCTATAAAGGAATAGGAAGAGAGAATATCAAATCCCTTAGATGTTATACAACCACTCTTCCATTATGCTAACCTAGAGTGCTCAAAATTATAAGATTAAATATCCCTACTTGTATACTTTCCACCTTTAATAGTATGCCCAATGAAGACTCCATATCCTTCGTTAGGATTTTTTATAGTGTAGTGTAGTAGCTTACACTCAAAGGGTTGAGTTAGATTGATCTAAAAATCAGTGTATTTATTTATGTTTAAAGGTGTAATGACAGAAAGTGGATCCACTAATTATATGGAAACATTTTAAAAATATGGGAATGAGTTTAAAGTTTATATATAATGAAAATTTACCTTATAATTCTGAAATGAGATCTTATGAGTAATATAAATAGTGTAACACCCCAATATTTTTGTGAAATATTTCTCTTTAGATAATTTGATTTATTTGATAGCTTTTATCACACACAAAAATGATTTTAGATGAACCAAAAAAGATTATTAATATATCATATATCTTGTATTCTATAGCCATTGGATTGGTGGGTATGAATAGTGGTAAATAAATTATTAAAAACAACCGTCTACACATTTATAAAACTAATAAACTATTTATCAAATTTTTATGATTAAAAAAAATATTTGAAAATTAAAATTATGGTTTTTATGAAAAAATATTTTTATACATGTAATTTTTTTATATCAATAAATTAAATTAATAGGGACTGTTGAATGAATTTTATGAAATGAATGTAATAATTACATTATAAAGTTTTTTAAACATTCAATGACTAATTTTCTAATCATAAGATAAAAATAAATCGATTTGTATGCTTAAAAATGTTTTTTATAAAAAATAGATCATGTCAAATTTTACATACATACATAAAAATTAATTTATTCCATTTATATTCATTTAATTAGAAAAAATTAATTACATATTTATAATCATGAGTTTAATTTTTCTAATTAGTATACTTTTATTTTTGGTCAATATAAATTGTAACCTTAATAATTTTCTTCACCACGACAAAGGGAAAATCAGGAAATTAATGTAACAAATAAAATAAAAATGAATATAAAATAACCTTATTACTTTCCATAATTTAATTTTATGAGTCCATTTCGTCAATATTAATCCAATATTCTTTTATATGACATTGTATGGATAGTTTTATGACATTATGACCCTTATAATATTTAATTTTATGAAATATCAAACATGTCACATTCTAGTTTTTAATAAGTATAATATTTTAAATATGTGCTTATACAAAAGATACATTAGACTGTAAATAGTATTTTCAAACATAAAATATTTATCTTTATCATGGAAATTTATTTTTAATTTTCATTAAAAAAATAATTTCCGTAAATTCTTGCACAACCCCAATGCAATAATTATTTAATTAATGGATAAAATAAAATAAATGATATTAAAAATTTTAAAATCATAATAATTTTTTGATAATTAATTAATAAAATAATATTTTAAGATCTGTATTACATATTAGGGGGGATTTATATCATTATATTCTAATTCCCACATTTTCAGTATGTGTTTAATGTTAAATTAAGTTAATAGTGTCAAAATTTACAATAATGATATTTTATCTGAAGAATATTTTATTAAATTATTTAAAAATAATAAAAAAACATTCAACAATACAATTTGATTATGATATAGTATTAAATTTCATAAAGTTTTTTTTATGGGCCAAATGTCACCTTATGAGTAAAAATTACAGTCGTTTAATATTTAAAATTTTGTTACCTTAGTTAAAATGAAAATAGGATAACTAAGGGTTAATCAAAATGATAATGTATAATATTAAGTAAAAACATGACTAAAATTTATTTTTTAAGGAATTAAAACCCCATCCCACATTATCTTTAATTAACTTTACAATTTTAGGTAATTTGATTTGTATTCAATTTATTATAATTTATTATTTTGAGATGTTCTAAAAGTGCACCTCAACTCAATTATAAATCCCCCCTTACCCCACTTAATTACAACACATTGAGCCTTATGTATCAAAAAAATCTACCAAATTATTTTCCATACATACCTATTCACTTTAGAGGGGCACTATTATTTCCAAAAAGTAAAACTTGTACCCTTTAGATGAAATATAAAGGAGTTATTTCGAAGAAGTGGGAATCAGCCTAACTCGTCACTTTTGATGTCTACTATTATTTACCACCACTAAATCTATGTAATTTATATTAAAATAACTAATTATGTATAATAAATATTCTGAAATTTTATTATGATTATTAAAACACCATTATTAACCATCTTTCCCATTAAACAGAATGTGAAATTATCGCTTATGCATACGTATGGTTTACCATCTTCATGTAGTAATACAATTAATTCTTCATCAAAATATTTTTTTGGATAGGTATTAGGGTGTGATTATTTTATATTTATGATATTTAGGACATAATTATAATTATTTAGTGATAATAACATGTTTATCATCTTACCATCCAATCCTTTGGGAAATAATATTATCGTTCATGCATATGTGTTGACTACCAACTCCATGATGCGATGAGATTAATTTTTTTCCTTTATATTTTAATATGATGGTAATAAGGATGAATTTTCTGAATATATATGACATATATGATATAAAAAGGATTCAATAAAGGTAAATTATTATTTTCCTTTTATTCGATCAGTCAAAAAATGGAAACAATATTCATGCCTTCATACGGCCTACCGTCTCCATGAACAGTGTAAATCATTTTTCAATCTATACTTTTTAAGAATGATTATAAATATGTATATATTTAATATATGTTATTTTTATATGAAACTCTCTAACCCCATATACCCAAATAAAGTGCATTATTTTAATACATTGGCATGATTACAAGGAATCACGTCCCGAAGGATCGATAGTTTTAACAGCCTAAGAAAATAGATTACATACATGAACATTAAATTATAAATTTTAACATAAAATACAACATAGATGATCCTTTAAGAGTTCCATTATTCCCCTATATTAAGTCTACATATCAATCATAAAACACTTATTGGCATCCAAGGAAAATAAAACATAAGAAAGGGGTGAGATTAGATTATTAGTAAGGATAAACAATATATCTGATGCTATCAAAAATAAGAATAATCTTTTAAGCCAAGGTACAAAACTAAATAAAAAAACTATTAAAACATTATTTTTAGTATAATATGGAATTAATAAATCAAATAAATTTATTTAAACATTTACATAGATATTCTACTAGTCAAATAATCACAAGTTAAGTCAATGACTAATTTTATAATGAGGGACTGCATAATTCTAGACATCATAACCACTATGTCAATGTGTCATGAAAATACCATACACAAATATTAGGTCAAGGCCTTGTTCCATGACATTGTTTTGTATAATGAGACCTAAAAATGATTCTAAGGGATATAGTGGGCCCCTCGAATCACATAATAAGTCCAATGCCCTCCTCATATGAAAAGGATGAAACATAACATAAACATTCATATAAAAACTAGCATACATAATGTTAATAATTTAACCACAAAAAATTAATGGTATAAAAATAACACAGACATAGTCAAAAATATCACAAAACCTTCAATTCAATATATAAGAATGTATCATAATAAATAATCTTCATACATGAATAAAATCTAATAAATGATGTTGACATATAAGAAAATATTTAATAAATTCATTAAAACTCTTTGAGGGAATATCCATTTTTTACATTAAATACTTTAAAAGTATTGAAATTTTAAAATAAATCATTTATTTTGAAAATAATATTGTAATATTAAATGAGAATACAAAAAATGGAAAGGAAAAATAATGGCATAAAATATCCTTTCACATCGTTTAAGGTAAAAATCATTCTTTACTTAATTTTTTGAAAAGGTCATAAAGTACATTGTTTGGAAAACGATCGAAAGATTCCTTTCAATCATTTTATAAAAAGTCAAACATGAGTAAAAATGAATTTAATAATATATAAGATAATATTAAAACATTTTATGAATAATTTTTTTAGAAATATTTACATTTATGATAAAGATGTCCCAGTAGATACTTACATATCACCCACCTCGAATAATAATGATATTTTGAAATTAACCCTACCTTATACTTTTTTTTGGTCGAGGGTAAATTATCCTCCTATATAATAGATAAAAAATATTACTAAATTATACTAGGACCATATACATATTTATGATATCATATATGATTATTTTATGGAATTATATTTCCCTTTTATTGATAATTTCTAGGTAAAGCAATGTTTCGGGTAATAATCGCTTTCTTTATCAAACTTGTTTTGACTTTTTATTTTTTATCATTTAAATTAGATCATAATTTAAATACTTCCGGAATTTAAAACATGATTTAAATATAATATATATTCTGTTAATATACATATATATACATATAGATAAATAAAATAGAACACACCATTCATAGAGACAGTAAGTCGTATGTATGCATGAACGATGTTTCAATTTTCTTATCGTATTGAATGGAAGTAAATGAAAGAAATATTTGTGTATATATATATATATCATCCCATTATAATTAATATTTCATATATTTTATACTTATTAATAATATTTATTCTTATAATAATTCTTTGATGGTGAACATGGAAGATGAGTCTCATCATGTCGTGGATACTATAAGTCGTACGTACGCATGTGCTAGGATATCATTTTATTAACGGTTAAATGGAATGAAATTGGATTGAATATTAATTTTAAAGAAACAATAACATGTTATATTTATTATTTATATCCATTATATTCATCTTTATACCCATTTAAATAAAATTTACATGAAAAATAGTTTACACCACGATGTGGAGACGGTAAGCCGTATGCACGCACGAATGATGATATTGCAATTGTAGGATGGGTAAAAGAAGGAATACGGTTGTAATATAATTATAATAACATAAAATAATTTATAAGGTTCTTAAGTTATTATTTTAGTCAGTAAACATTAGAGAAATAATAAGTAGAAGAAGAAAAGAACTTTGAAAGTGGTGATACAACAATTATATCTTTCCGGGTGTCTCATTTTGATTTTCCCAAATGAACTCCATAGGATTGATTTCTTCCAAAAGTGTGTCCTCTATGATGATATTAGAGATTTTGGGAGAGTAAGTGGTATGGGTTTGGTGGATCCAATTGTGTTTGGAGGTGTGAAATAAAGATAAGGAGAAGTGTCCTTTTATAAGAGGGGTGACATGAACTTTTGGAAGATCATAAAATATTAATTTATTATAAATTTATTTTTGGTTTATAATAGCTCAAAAATAATTCAATTAAAGTATAATATGAAGATGGATCTAAATCCTCTCAAAAAATAGGTTTCACACAATTTAAGGTCACAATTGTAACGTTGTCTTTTGGATTTAACCCTTAGTTAAACAATTTAACTTTTACCATGTCTTCTTGTATTTTTACACTACATGGTTTATATATTAACAATAAAATTAAAAGAGATCCTAAAGTGGATAATTTATGAAATTTTAATGACTATACATTTTATTTGGAAAAACATTAGATTTTAGGATTTTTATATCACTTAATAAAATAGAATTTATTTTAAAATATCATTTATGTCAATTTTGTTACCATTCAATGTTTGCATTTTTTTAAAATAAAACCAACATGATAACATAAAAAAAATACTTCTAATGTGTCACCAACATGTTTAAATTGTCTATAAAATTAGTGGATGTCATTAATTAATTCAAATTGTATTTATTTTAATATTATAAATATCAATTTTTGATTCTTCTTTTAATAAATCAATTACTACATCATCATAGTTTCACAATTAAATTTTATTATTTAATGTCTAAAAATTATAAAAAAACTATCATTATGTAGATAATTATTTTATATATATAATTAATATTTATAGTCTAATTTAACTTATGTATAACTCTATATTAAAAATGGTTTATTTATTAAAATTTTAATATGATATTTTTAGAACTTCTTTAATTAAAATATAATAAATATCCTAATCTAACAAAAATCCCATAAAATGATCATATTTATAACCTAAGAATGATTTTGGTCAAAATAGACTTATCCAATAGAATTAAGACACATGTTAGGGTAATTTTATATTACTATAATATTTTTTTACCTTTATTACCCTATTTACCCTTAACTATGGTAAATAAAACTCAAAAGTTACTATTCATCATAAAGAATTTTGATCCTATTAGACCACATTTTTTACCAAGATTACAACTCTGTATGTCATATTTTTAAAATTCAATTCACATAAGCGGTAAAATTACGTTTAGTTCTAATTTTTAAATATTGCTAGAAGCTGGTAAAAGATGTTACAAATGATCAATGAATTTTTATATATAATTATATTATAAAAATGACTTCAAATACTTATATTGAAATAATATATGTATTATTTATACATTTTAATTGAGAATAAATTTAAATTAAAATAATTATTTAAATTAAAAAGTTATTTTATATCCACAATACAATGTTTTTTCACTCTTCATCACAAATTGAATGTTTTTAGAAAAATAGAAAAAATTTATCTTAACCTAATTTTCATATTAAAAATTAAAAAATTAAGTCTATTTTGAAAAATAAAATTTATAAAGTTTCAAAATGTGGTTAATACTATTCATAACATCTTTCTAAATGGCTAGTTTGATAAGTCGTGGTGTACTTGAACTTGGTGTTACATACATCACACACTATTGATTTATTTAAAAGAAAACATACTGTGGATTCTTGGGGTGTCATATTATCCACTCCTTCAATAAATTTAATCATCTCAATTTAAACCTGGGATTAAAAAATAGGGGTTTGACATTTAGAAATATAATTGTTGAAATCCGACATCAAAAAATTGATTAATGAGATCTCAATTTTGAAATAATGAAAGAGAAGTATGATGGTTATCGGAAATAACACATACTAGGGTTCTATATAGAAAAACATGGGCATGAAAGAAAAATCTAACCATCACATTCTGATATAGAGTGATAGAGAACATGATCCGGAGAAAGATAACAATCACAAATCTATAACTCTGCGATAGTCTAAGGAACCATTTGATTAATTGGAAATTGGTCTAGGATATCATTTTTTTGGTTCAATGATACTTTCCCTAGTGTTGAGGAATTAATTTACTTATGAGAATAATAAAAATATGAATAACACTTAATTACCATGAAGAGTTTCATTCTTTAACTAATACCTACCATAAAGTCATATTTCTTTTCAAAAGATAATAAAATTCAAAAATACTCTATTTATCTTAATTATATAAGTTTCCATATATAAAAATATACCATTTAAAGAAAGAAAAATATGTTATAATAACCAAATAATTATTTGTAGGATAGTGGTAATAGATAAATTCTTGTCACACTTTGGTTGTGGGCTCAATTCTTACAGCCTTGTCTGATGAAATGGGTTGTCATCCGACCTATGAGTTCCCCTTTTTCTAAAACTGTAGTATTGTAACATTCCGAAAATATTCTTAGTAAATGGTTTAAATATAAACAATACCATCATAAGTTAAAATTAATCAATTCCAACCTTTAGGGTGATCTAAAATACATCGGCCGGAACTCTATATAAAAGGTCTCTAAATTTCAAAAATCCACTGTATCATTAGATTCCACTAATAATGAAATGTTTCTCTTATTGTTACATACTAAATATATGATTACCTTAATCATATTAAAACCTAAATGAAAAAAATGTACTGAAGTAAAATTATTATATATATCACATTCTTCATATAACTAGAATATAATTCTTGAATCCAAAAACAAAAAACCTTAATTACTCCACTTTGTCTGTAGTAAAATCATAAGCTTTACCTTGATCCATTTTCTTCTTTTGGGATATATATCCTTGAATCTTTGGAAAATAATTTTCATAATGTCCCATATATTTACAATTATGACATTTCACAACTTCATTCTTACCCTTACAATCATGAGACTGGTGATCTTTTTCTCCAAATTTTTTACAAACTACCATTACTTTTAGGAAAGTACTGGGGTGTTTCATCCCACAATTGTTACATAAGGGAAAATAATTATTTTCCCTTTTACCATTATCTATATCTTTCTATACCATTCTATATTTAACTTTATTTACATTAATGTCATAGGACTTAGAGAATTAATTTTCAATCTTGATATCACACAAGACTATATCTTCATACGATGAGAAATATTGTGAGACCAATACCCATAATGAGGAATGGTTTTTACCGATCAAAGAATCAATCAATATTAATTATTGGGTAATATATGTAGTCTATAGCATGCCTTTCTATACTTTTGAAGTTAGCCTCATACTTTGCAGCATTCTCATCCTCCTTTTTCCTTAGACTCAGAAATTGCCTTTCAATATCATCTTATTGTTCACAAGGAAAGTATTTCCCTCAAAATATTTATTTAAACTCCCTAAATGTTATATTTACTACTTCTTCATCATACTTCATGTTTTGAATAAATGACCACCATTGATCTACATCTCTTGAGAGTTGATAAACATCCATGACAACCTTTCTCCTTTAATCACTTCCCAAATAGTGAAAAACATTCTTTAAGGAACTTATCCAATGCTCAAACACAAATGTATTTATAGACCCATTGAATGTTATAGGTTTTTGTCTCTTAAAGAGGTATAAAATTGATCCTACAAATTGTGGAACATGATTCTCTATACTGGTAGGGTTATTATTCATAACCTTAGTCAGCTATCCCAGTATGGTTTATAAGCTATTCAACACCAGTTGTGTCCCCAGCTTCACTATCATTATATTGGATAGGAGGAAAATCCCTACATGGATTATGTGAATTGATATGATTTCCATTCCTTCCACTAAGAACCATTTCTAAACAATAGCACACACTAGATTAGTTTATAAATCATAATGCATAATTCCAAACAAGTAAAATACTTAACATAAATTGAATATTTTATTCCTAACTAATCCATAATCATAAATATGGTTACTATGAGGAAATATTTACTCATAAATCCCTCATAATGTTTTGTAAAGAAAATATGAAATATCCTAAGCATATCCACAAGGAGTGTCATACTAGGTACACAGTAAGGCCAGTTATCGTGTTCTAGGATACCATAAGTCATGACCATAATACCTTATTAGAGTTTTCACCCCTAAGTAAATATTTTCTAGAACTACATCCACTTTTAGTATCTAAAATGTGATGTATTTCTTATAATATCCACAAAATCTCTATTTTACCAAAATTATAGGGGGTTCTTCTATACTTATCCTCAATGTCTGTCTTTTGGTTATGATCCCTAATATATGTTTTCTAAATCCTTCTCCACATTTTTTCTAAACTTTCTCAAATACAAACTGTAATGCCCCAACCATAGTTTCCAAAAGTTTGTGAATTATTTTAATACATTTACATGGTAATAAAGAATCATGTCCTGATGTACCTGTCAGTTTAGTAGTCTTGAAAAATTGATTACAGACATAAATACTACATCAAAATTTATAACATAAAATACAACATAGATAATCATTTTATAATGCCATTATTCCCCTAGAATAACCCTGCATATCAATCATAAAATACTTCTTGGCATCATGGGAAAATAAAATTTATGAAATGGGTGATATATGATGCTCAGTAAGGATAAACAATATAAATAAATTTATTAAAAATAAGCATAAACTATTAAGGAAAGTTACAAAAATAAAACACAAACCTTTTAACTTCAGCATAATATAGAAAGAATAAATCAAATAATACCATTTAAACATTCACATGGATATTATTATAGTCAAAAAACAAAATGTCAAATAAATAACTAATCTCATAACAAGGGAATTCCTAATGCCATACATCATAACAACTAGTCAAGGCCTCGTACAAAGACCCTAAACAAATATTCTATCCAGACCTTGTTCCAAGACATTAGTTTGTCTCATGAGACCATTCGATGCATCTAGGGGCTATAGGGACCCCTCCTGTCACATACTATGTCTGATGCATTCATCATATGAAAAGGTTGAAACATAACATAAACATCTATATTAAAACTAACATACCAAATTTTAATACTTTAACCGTAAAGCATGAATGGTATAAAAATAGAAGATCCATAGTCAAACATATCACAAAACCTTAAATACAATATGTAAGATTGTATAATAATAAATTAACTTCAAACAAGAATAAAATCCAACAAAGTATGTTTACATAGATGAAAATTATTTAATAAATTCATTAAAAATCATTGAGGGAAATATAACTTTTTTCTTTAAATCATTTAAAAGTCATGCAATTTTAATATAAAACATCTCTTTTAAAAATAACTCTTAATTTTGTAAAGGAAGATATAAAATGATAAGGTTAAATAATGGAATAAAATATCCACTCACACTTTATAATATAAAAATACATTCTTTTTGTAATTTTTCTAAAAGAATATAAAGTAACTCATTTGGAAAACGACCAAAAGATTCCTTTAAAAAAATCTATAAAAAGTAAAAAAAGGGTAAAAATGACTTTAAACATCCATATGATAATAGTAAATAATTTTTCTAAACAAACTTTTAGAAACATGGGCATGGATGATAATGATGTACTAGTAGATACATAGGTATCACCAACATCAAATAATAATGAGATTGTAAAATTCACCCTTACCTTACACCTTCCTTTAGTTGATGGTGAGTTATCATCCTATATAATGGTTAAAAAATATTAAAAAATTATACCAGGACTATATCCATATTTATGGTATCATATATGATTCATTTATGACTCTATATTACTCTTTTATTAATATTTTCTAAGATAAATCCACGTTTTGGGTAATAATCACATTATTTATCATACATGTTTTGACTTGTTATTTTTGATCATTTTAATTAGACCATAATTTACTTACTTACATAATGTAAAAAATTATTTATATATCATATATATTCTGTATATATATATATATAATATATATATATAAATAAAATGGAACACACCATTCATTGACACAATAGGTTGTACGTACGCATAAACGATGTTTTTGTTTTCTTATCGTATTGAATGGAAGTAAGTTAATAACATATATTTATATATATGTGTATATATATATCATTCCAGTATCATTTTTTTCATATATTTTATATTAATTAATAATATTTATTTTTATAATCATTATTGGGTGGTTAATATATAAGATGAGTCTCATCTTGTTGTGGAGACGAAAAGCTGTACGTACGCACAAGCAACAATATTATTTTATTAATGGTAAAATGGTATTAAATTGGATGGAATATGAATTTTAAAGAAAAAATATCATGATATATTTATTATTTAAATTTATTATATTCATTGTTATACCATCGAAAAAAAGTTCACATGAAAAAAAATTTACACCACGTCGTGGAGACGGTAAGTCGTCCGCACACACGCACAATGATATTTCTTTTTAAACGATAGGTAAAAGGGGGAATATGGTTGTCCCATAATTATAATAATATATTATAATATATAAGGTCCTATATTTATTATTTTATTAGGGTAACAACAGAGAAATAAGAAGTAGAAGAAGGAAATAACATTGGATGATTTGACAAAACAATTACCTCTTTTGGGGTGTCTACTTTTGATTTGCATAAAAAATAATCATTAGGTTAAATTTATACCAAAAGTTTATCCTCTAAGATGATATTAGGGATTTTTTGAGAGGAAATGGGAAGGGTTAGGAGGAGGAAAAGGTTTTTGGAGGTGTGAATTAATGAGAAGGAGAAGTGTCCTTTTATAAGAGGGTGAGGGGCACTTTTGGAAGATTATAAAATATTAATTTATTATAAATTTATTTTCGGTTTATAATTGATCCAAAGTAATTTAAATAGAGGATAAGATGAGTATGTGTTTAAACCCTCTCAAACAATAGGTTTTAGACAAGTTTAGGTAACAAAATTAAACTTATCTTTTAGATTTAACCCCTAGTTAAATTATTTAACTCTTACCAAGTCTTCTAGTATTATTACACTACATGGTTTTTATAGTTACTATAAAATTCCAAGGAAACCTTAAGTGGATCATTTATGGAATTTAAATCACTATCCAAGAAATTTTCTCAAAATTTATATTTATATGATTTTTATATCAGTAAATAAAATAGTATTTATTATAAAATATCATTTATGTCAATTTTGTTACTATTCAATGTTTTCATTAAAAAAAACAAAAAAACATGATAAATTCCAAAAAATAGATTAAATGTGTCACTAACATGTCTAATTTACCTATAAAAATAGTTTATGTCAATAATTATTTCAAATTATATTTATTTTAATATTATCAATATCATTTATTTGATTCGTCCATTAATAAATCAATTATTGCACCATCGCATTGTCACAATTAAATTTAATTATTTAGTGTCTGAAAATTATAAAAATATATATAATTATATAGATAAATTTCTTATATTTCAAATTATTATTTATAGTTTAATTTATCTTATGTATAACACTATATTAAAAATGGTTTAGTTATTAAAATTTGAATATGACTTTTTTAACTCTTCTTTAAATAAAATATAATTAGTGTTCTAATCTAAAACAAGTATCTTAAAAGGATAATATTTTTGACATAAGGTTTATTTTTATCTAAATAGACTTATAAAATGTAATTATAACACATGTTCGGGTAATTTTACATTACTATAATATTATTTTTACCTTTAATTAACCTTTTTACCTTTAACCATGGTAAATAAAATTCAAAAGTTACTATTTACCAAAAATTATTTTCATCCTAATAGAAATTGTTTTTCACCATTATTACAACCTTTTATGTCAGATTTTTGAAATTCAATTCACAGACACAGTAAAATTACAATTATTTCTAATTTGTAAATATGGCTAGAAGGTGGGTAAATGACATTAAAGATGTTCAATGAATTTTAACATCTAATTATATTATAAAAATGATTTATATGATTTATATTTGACTAATATATTTATTATTTATATATATTTACTCCAAATAAATTTAAATTAAAATAATTATTTAAATGATAAAGTCAGGTTTTATCCACAATATAGTGTTTTTCACTATAAATAAAAAATTTAATGTTTAAAAAAAAAATAGAAAAAAATCACCCTAAGATAATTTTATTTTTTAGAATTAAAAAATGATGACTATAATGAAAAATAATATTTTTATAATTTCAAAATGTGGTTAATACTATTCATAACTGCTTTTAAGCGGCCATTTTGATAGGTCGTGGGGTGCTCGATCTCGGTGTTGTGTACAACACACACTATTGAGTTATTTAAAAGGAATAATAAAATAAAATCTTGGGGTGATACATTATACCACTATAAAAATTATTGAAATTATGTGACCAAAATCAAATTATATAGACTATGATTAGGGAAAAAATAATTCTTCAAAAATGAACTAGTTATCACCCTAAATAGTGAATTTAATAAAAACATATTAATAAAATAGTGATCTGATATTATAAATAAATAATAATGAAATTATATATATGAATATTCTTATTTTATACATGTTTAATAAATCTATATTTCTTATATAAGTTGTTTGAACATGAAAAGGAAATTGTGATACTTGAGGAATGTTTTTTATTTCACAATCTTATTAATATTTGGAATTGTTTACATTCAAATATCCATTGGGAGAATTATTTTATCTTTCTCTTAGATATCCATTTTTTAAAAAATATCTCCAATAAAACTATTACTATAATCTTATGATTCTTTAAATTCATTTCTACCCATTTCTGACTGTTAACAAAATGGTTTGAAGTGAATCTGTTTATCGTTTTCTAAACAATGTGCTTTGCAACCTTTTAAAAAAAATAGAGAAGGAATGTTTTTTTCAAATATACATCAAGAGAGTATTTTCCTTATATAATAAAAAATCCATTTTTTAATTTTTAATTTATAAATTATATGTTTTTTTCAAATAAATTTTTTCGTTTAAAAGTTTAAAACTTTTTTTAAAAAAAGATAAGTGATTTGAAAAGGAATTTTTTTTCCTTGAGAATTATTAAAAGGGATGTTTCCAAATTATTTTCCATATAATATGAAATAATTTAATGATTATTATAATTTACTATGTGTATGATCCATGTATACCATCCTTATTTTATGTCAGAATGGTTTATGTTTATGAGGAGATGATGTTTATGAATCCTAGAACATTCCCATGAGTTATGTTATGATGAAATATTTATGAAACCGGTTTATTTTCATGGGTTAGAATATAATAAAAGTTTATGATATTTTTAAAACACATATTTATGATTTATATTATATTATCGGTGGGACCTATATCTCCCTCAAATTCATTGGTTAAAGTACTATATCTTATAAGATTGTTATGGACAACGAGTCGATGTGCTTTATGGGAATAAAATTGAAGTGCTTGATTTGTTTTTGGAAACAAGATGATGTGATTGATCTGGTGTTATTAAAAGTTATAAATGACATATAAAATGTTTTTTTAAACTTATTATGGCTCCAAACACACATTAATGAAATGAACTTATGTTTCATGACTATGTTATATTGAATTATTATTATTATTTTTCATGTATTTTGACATGATAATTTTTTATTCCATAAGACATGTTCATGAAATTTTTTAGATTTTGAATGAATATTTAATGTTATGTTCAATATCTCATTCCCTAAATCTTATCTTATTCTTTCATTTGTTCATCAATTGATATCTCCCATTTTACCCTTACTAAGTATCTAAACTCAACCTTTTCATATGTGTCTTTTGCTCGGTTTATAAAGAATGTCTTTAATAGGGTATTCCTATGAAGAGTATAGTGAGGATATATATTTATAGGATATGTTTAGGATATTTCATAAAATAATAAAATTTTATATATATTGTCCAAATACACTAAAAATTTGTTATAATAGCATGGATCTTATTGTAATGTATTGAATATTCATTAATTTAGATGCGATATCTACATATGGAAATTATGGTTCATTATATCTAGTTTATATATGTATATAGGGGAGGATCATTATGATGATTGATATAGGTTTAAGGACCTAATTTGGAAATTTCATCTTCATCATCTACCCTTTCCTCTTGTTATGGATTCCTTCTATAAAGGATTTCTTCCTTCATCTCCAAATATGATTAAATTGTTCACTTTAGATAACTACAATAAAAATTTATATGAGGAGTTGAGTCATATTTTACAATACTATTGATATTAATTCACAATATAAATATAATAGGAAAATAATATTAAACAGTGGATAGAAAAAATATGGTTTATGGGTATAAATTAATCCACAATTAACTCAAACTAAGGGGAAACTCAAAAAATCAAGGAACAAAAATTATAAACAAAATTTAAATGAAGATTGATATAAAAATCAGAATACTTACCTTAGAGAAAAAATGTGGTATGTGTGGAAAGTTTGGGAATACTAAAAATTACTGTCCAAAATTTAACATGCTATCCCAATCCATTTAATATTATAGTTTTTATAGATATGGTTAGTGTATGAAATTCAATTATTATCCCTTTTTGAATATTTAAGACTATAGATATAGGAATCTCCCCAATATATCATTGAAGTAACAAAGAGTTATTATAAAATATACTGCTAATTTATTTTAATATCAAATTGGAAAAGAGGTAAAAAAAATGGTAGAGTCAATTAATTATCAAATGAAAATAAGGGGAATGATTAAATATATGTTAATAAAGATTTATTCAGAGTCGTATTATCATGAATCTAAAAATATGATATTGACTCTGGGATCCATAAAATTGGACTAAAAATGGGTTAATTGGTAAGATAATTTATTGGAGGAGATAACATAAAAAACCCAAGTACCAAAAAAATCCACATGAGGGAAAACATTATGGTTCCTATCAGAATAAGTAGTTTGAAAACCCAATAGAAACTTAGAGACTAGACTGGGAAAGTTTAGAATGGAATTTTGGGTAAATCAAAAATTTGATTCTAGATAATACAAAATTTTAAAATGAAGAGAATGATAACAAAACTAAGATAAATCTAATTGTTCCTCCTAAAAAATGAAAAAAAAAAAATTAAAAGTGAAAAAAATAAATAGAAGGTGAAATTTGAAGAATAATTTCAGTGTATACCCATTGTGTTAAAATATTACCCCCACCCATTCTATTCACTTAAAGGATTAAAAAAGTGAATAAAAAACATGAACTACTCAAGTTACTTATATTTTTTATGAATCATTAAATCAATATCCCATTATTTTAATATTTAGTTCAAATTCCATCAGAAATGAAATAATTAAAATATATAGTTTAAAAAAAATGGAATATTTTGATACTTATATCTTAATAGAGGAGTGCAATGTTATTATTAAAAATAATATTCCTCTTAAACATTAATACTTAGGTATAATTTTTATCCCATTCACCTTAGAAGATAGTGCCCACCTCAAATTATCATGTAACCTTGGTTCTAGCATAAATTTATCCCTTTATCACTGTTCCAACACATCATATTATGTGAATTACAATCCAAAACAATTTATTTAAAATTAATTATAAATATATTACTCACCCCATTGAGAGAGTGAATGATCATTTGGATAGAGTAGGAAAACTCTTCTTTCATACTAATTTTCTTATACAAGATATGGAATGTGATAAGGAAGTCTCTATTATTTTTGTTAGGTATCTCTTATACATTAGTGGATTTATGATTGATATTTCTAAAGGAAAATTTATTTTAATCATTTATGTTAAAAGAGATGAGTTTAATGTTTCTAAAAATCCTAAAGTACATACACATATTGATTAATACTCACGAGATGATCTAATGGAATTTTAAAAACATATTGATGAACATGAGAAATAATTTTTAAATTTTTTTTTGGAAATTAATAGTGAACCCAACCCTACAAAAACATGAATGGTGATTTATTCAGGCAAGGAAGTAGAACTACTAGATGAATATGCGGGAATATTTTTAATGAACCTTCATGAGTTTTATAAAAAATGTATTCTTGAGACTTATATTAATTTTGAGTGTGTAGAGATGTATACTAAAGAAAATAGTGATTAAAAAAATATTTTTCTAGCTTCCAGCCTTTAATTAAGAGACAAATTAAGGTCATTGGGATACCTCTTAACAAAAACATAACCTCTAACCAGTAAAAACTTAATGTGTATCTTAAACATATTCTATCACACCAAAAATAGTCATTTCTTGGTGATAATTCCACACTTCTATCCATTATCTTAGTTGAACTAGACAATATTCAAGAATAAATGTTACTTGTAATCTTAAGAGAGTTTAAATGTTTCATTGGTTGATCTATTATTGATATTAAATGGATTAGTCTATATTTTTTCACACACAGGATCCAAATGGAACCCAACCACAAACCACGTGTTAAGGGATTAAAGTGTCTTAATAACATCTTGAAAAAGGTTGTTTGGTTCGATTTTATAAATATGTTAGACAAAAAAATCATCTATACTATCTCAAATAGCCCCTAATCCAGTCTTATACATGATTTACCTAAAAAAGGGGATACTATTATTGTCACCAATGATAAGAATGAGAAAATTATTACTGTTAAATTAACCATGTGGAGAGTCTATATATATTACATAAAGTTTAATTATTCTACTCAGAAGAACCATTTCCCATTTCCAATCCTTGATCAAATTCATTATAGGTTGGTTGGTAATGAATTATACTATTTTATAAAACAATATTATGGTTACAACCCAATTTCAATATCCCCTGAAGATCAATAAAAGACCACATTCTCATATCCATTTGGATTGTCTTCATACATACGAATACCCGTTGGGTTTATATCGTGTTCTGAACACTTTTTAATGATGCTTGATAGATATATATTAAAACATGATAGAGAGGATAATTGAGGTGTTCATGGATTATTTTATCACTATTGTTATCACATTTGAGATTTGTTATATAACGATAGATTAATAATGAAAAGTTTCTAAGAGACAAAATATGTCTTGAAATTAGAAAAACGTCAATTTATGGATATTGAGTGGCTTTTTCATGGTCACAAATTGTTTAGGAAGGGAAAATAAGTTTACACAGCTATGATAGGGGTTATTTAAATGACGCTGTATCCTAGAAATGTTAAAGGTACTACATCTTTTTTGGAGATTTCTAGTTTTTATGGGAGGTTCATAAATGAATTTTCAAAGATAACAAGGCCTCTATGATCTTAGTATATTGAGGATATACCCTTTTATTTTGATGAGAAGTTTTTAGAGACATTTAAAATTATCATTTAAAAATTGAATCCTTCCCCCATAATCATTTTTGTTGATTAAAAATGTCCCTTTGAGATAATGTGGGATGCTAATGACATATTTTTTGGGTTTTTTCGGGGTAATTTAAAAACAATAGGTTTTTTAAGTGTATTATGATAATATAAATATATATGATTTTAGAAGGAACTGTATGAAAATTAATAAAAAAATTATTGTGGTTTTGTTTGAACTTGAGAAGTTTTTCAATACATGATTGAGTCCAAAGTCATACTTTTCACTAATCATTCAGACCTAAAATACATATTTTAGAAGAAATAGGATAATACTAGAATAATTAGATGGATCCTATTAATGTAAGTGTTTTATTTAGATATTAGAAAAAATCATAGTGTGGAAAATTTAGTTTTAGATCATTGGTTTAGTTTACATAGTAATAAAATAAGTTGCCATAGAGAGATTAATTCATCATTTCTAGATGAAAAAAACCTAATGTTTCAACATAAAAAATTGATTAGTTTGAATATTTTTGGAATATCCAAGCCTATTGAATCATGATCAATGGTATTTTTAAAAAAAGACATAAGTTCATTTCATATCATAACTATAACTTTTTGGATGATCCATTTCATTTTAGGAGGTTTGTAGATGGGATTTTGAATAGGTGTTTACCCAAGGAAGAGTTGATTACCATTTTAGAGATTAATAACTCCTCACTATGGGGAGGAAATAATAGCGGAGAGAGGTATTTTTTTTGAAATTTGATTCTTTTTTACAACCCACTTAAAGGAAGTAAGAAGTTTAGAGGTTGACTTTGATAAGTGTGAAAGGATGAGAAATATTGAAAGAAGGAATGATTCACCACTAAAAAGAATAATGAATGTTGAGATTTTTTTGTTTTGTATTTATAATTTATGATATTATTTCCATAATCTCATGGTAATTCATATATTTTGGTATTTTTTAAATTGTAACAGTCCAAAATATTTATGAAATATTTATCTTAAAATTGTTTTATCTCTTCGGTAGCTTGGGTTGCACACAATACCGTGTTTAAATGAACCATGATATACAAAAACATTTTTATTTTAATGTGACCATTATAAAATATCCACAGAATTGGTGGAAATGAATAATAATAATAGTATTATGAAATATAATAATTCTTAGAAAAAAAAATAATTTTTAGTAATGAAGTTATATTCATCAAAAATTGGTTTTCTTCAACAATCCATTTTGTTTATTTCTATGTGAAAAGAAATATAATTAATTATGAAACTTTTATAAAATATATTAAAAAATATTAACCACATTTTTGAATTCATAATTTCAAAATTACCTTTGGATGAATTTTTTGGAATTTTCTAAAATGTTTGAAATTTTAATGAATAATTGAAAATACCGATTTACATTGAAAACTATATATTCATTTAAAACATTTTGATAGTAAAATTATATTATATCTAAAATTTAATTATATAATTTTTATTATAAATAAAATAAATTTTTTATTTGAAATTAATTTTATACATGAGTATAGTATAAAAACATTTTATACTTAAAAGGGAATTTTTAGGAAAAATTGTTTTTCCTTACGCTTTTTTGGGTTTAGTTTTAAAATAAATTATGCCACTTATGTGTTATGAATTTTAAAAACTTATTCCATATTTTTAATTGTGAGGTCCAAATTTAGTAAACAAACAATTTTATTATCAATATGAATAGTAACCACGGTAAAATTTATTATCCCGATAAAGGGTAAATCCGATTAATATATATTAAAAATAAATGATAAGGCCATATGTTTTAATAATAACTAATATTGTATGAATTATATTTTACCCTTAATAATTATGTTTATAAATTTAGTTATTTAATCCACATTTTCCTTGAAAATGACTTAGTTATTATAATCAAAGAATGGTGAAAAAATCCACACTCTTATTTTTAATGAGTATAATATTTGTTAATATAAGTTTAAAAAGAATATATACATGAATATAAATATTATTCAGAAATTTAAAATATTTATATTAATCATGGTAATTTGTCTTAAATTTTTAGGCATTAAATAATTACCCTAAATTTTTACACAACATTGATCTAATAATTATTCAATTAACAGCAAAATCAAATAAATGATAAAATAAATATTAACATTAATATATTTTTAGAAAATTATGGTGATCCAAAAATTCTACAGATTAACATGACATGTTTAAGATAAAATAAAATAGTTTTTAAAATTTAAATTTTTGTTTTGATATTTTTAAAGGTCAAAGTAGTGAATTGTTTCAAAATTCAAAATAATTATATTTTAGGTGATTAATATTTTATTAAATTATTTTTTAATTTAAAAATACTTTGAAAATAAAAAGTGATTATGAAATGGTATAAATAATTTTTCATATTCCATTTATGGTCATATTTACTCTATATAATGAAAAATTATATCCTTTTAATATAGAAAAAGTTTGTACTGTAGTTAAAATTTAAATGGGTTAATTAAGGGTTAATCCACATGATATGGTTTAAAATAAAACAAAAACATGTATAAATTTTATTTTTTGATAATTTTAAATATTTATATTATCTTATATTATAATCCATGTCAATTTTGAGGAATTTATTTTGAAAATTAATTTATTATATTTTAGTATTTTGAGAAAATTTTGAAACACACCTCTCGTCCTTTATAAATACCACTCCTCACAACCCCTTATCCTCACACCTTCCAAGCATTGAATCCTTCCAAATATATTTAAAGAAAAATCCTCCCCACTCACCCCACATACATGTGATGATGGTATCACCAAAATATCAAAACCAAATTCCTAAAGTTATCCTTCAAGGAGATGATATAGAAAAGGCAACTTTCTCAAACCACATCTCTTAATTTCTTTTATTCTTATACATTCTTCTAAACTCATTAATACATAAAATTATAATAATTATAGTATCTTTCATATAATATAATAATATATTGATAATTTAATATTTTATATCATGCCATTTTTCACATCTCCTCTTCTTCATGGAAAGTAGACCATTGTCCATATTATGGTGATTAATCGTCTTCATGGATAATGAGTTTTTGTTTTCCATATAGACTTCAATGATGTTCATACAAATATTATTTTTGTCATAAAATATTTTAATAATTTTATTATCTCTTATTCCATTTCATGGAACTAATATATTGATAAAATATAAAATAAAACTAAACTAATCGACGATGGTAAAAAAATCTATAAAATAAATTAAACATTTACCATTAATGTTTTATCAATTGAATCATCTTAATTTTATAAAATAAAATTATTTATGGGACCATTTAAACTTATTGAAGTTAATGAATACTATTTAATTCTACTTATATAATAATGTTTCCATTCAACAAGAACTTCCATAATTATACAAAATTTAATTGACCATGGAACGATGAAGCGAACACTCCCAAATCGTCGACATTGAACCTTTTAAATTATTTAAATGGACAAAAATGAACATAATGAAATTATAATAAATAAAATAAATATAGAATAAGTTATTAAATAAGAAATTAATGAATCTAATTTGATTATACAGGACATTGAGTGAAAGGGAAGAACACATTTAGACATAAGGCAAGGGATCTCTCTGAACTTCAATATTTCCTTTGGGTTGTGCTTTATCCCTCTTTGCCTCAATTTATCTCTTCATTTTTATTATATAATTCACCTATTATATATTTATATATACCACAAAAATATTGGTAGATCAGTTCATATTTATTTAATGAGTAATTATATGTGTTAAATGGTTCCCTTCTGAGTACTTCATGATAAGAATATCTGATTAAATGGAGCATCCCAATTTCTTACCCATTTTCAAGTACAATCCATAAAATATTTTATGCCTACATTATTTATCTAAAATAACTCAATTTATCATTAAAATATTTTTTAGTTCATCTTTATTATTATGGAAATAATTATTCCTTTATCCTTTTTAAAGAATCTTTATTCTTTTCCTTAAAACCGTGCTTCAATGGCACATTTCTAAAAATACCTAACCACTATTATCAATGTTTTCACATTACTTCAACATAATTAATCATTATAAATTATTATATTTAATTTATTAATGCACATTAATTACATAAATCCCTTATTTTATGGATACCATTGTCATACAACCTTTGGTTATGACTTATGACATGATTATGATACCCATTTATTTCAATGGGTAACCCTTTCGTTTATTTCATATGTTCCATTCTCTATATGGAACACATACAAGTGAACATATTATGAGTATTCCTAGGTGGAAATATAATTCATTAGATAATGATTTTGTCTCATGAGACATTATTTATGGGATTATGGAGTAATCCAATGCTTTTACGTTATATAGACATAGTTATTCATGATTCGTATCCACCATGTGATATAAACCTATTAGTTATCCTTGAGTATTGTTTATGTCATGTTATATGTTTTTGCGACATTCCTATGTTTCTGTGATCATATGTTCTATATGTTATACTTAAATACATTTATTCATGACCCATGACTTTTTTATAATGTGATGTCTTCTAATTCATCTATTATGCTTCATTCCAATGATTAATCCCTTACTGGGTTTTTTAGATCATCCTTTTTGTCTATGTATTTCTCCAGGTTATCCAATATAATTATAGGATATAAAATGGATTTAGGATATCATTATGACGATTAACAAAAATAATTTTTATTAAGTACTAAGTCTTCCAAATACACTTGAAATTTCTATCCTTAGTTTGTATTTTTTGGATAATTATTAATAAAATCTTGTAATAATATATGGAAAAGTCTGGGGTCGATATAGTTGGTATCAGAGCACGATCTAGTTATTTTTGGATATTAGGATTAGAAAAAATTAGAAATAACCCTAGGGATAATTCTATCACCATGTATAACATAGATTGAAAACATAGGGAATCACAAGTTACACTATGAGAAAATTGAATATTTGTGACTGAGAAGGGTCCCATCACCAATAGTACATTGGGAGGGACTATTTGTGACATGTATTGGGTTCCCATCACAAAAGGTTTGGCGTGGGTTGTGCACCAAACCGTGGGAAGGGTATTTTCAATTAGGTTTTATCTCCCATCCTAAATAGTATATTAGCAGGTGGGTATTTACGATGAGAACCGCCACAAATATGATTCTAGCCATTGTCCCTAATTAACAACAAAGAAGGTATTTGCAATAGTATCCATCACAAATAATACTATTTGTGATGGGAGTACCATCCCAAAAAAATATAACCTATATATACACCAATCCGATTTTTTCCCATTCCACTCCATTCTCTACCTCTCCCTCCCTCTCTACTCATATATTCCCTCTCAATTTTTTTTGAAAGTTTAAGATTCTATATCAGATAAATATTCAAGTCTTACATCCTATGAAAGCTTTAGTTTAATGGTATTTATCATTTTCTTTTATTTTTTAGTAAATTCATTTTATTTTATATTAGTTCTAATTATTATTAATTAGCTGTAATTAAATTAAATTAGAATTAGATCGTTTAATTTTGCATTATTTCTTATTACAATGACATGTGATTAGTGTTAATAAGTATTAATTGATAGTTACTATATTAATTATTATGAATTTGTATTAATTAGAAAAAATAGTAATAAATATTAATAATTTGTCATAATTCGTAATAATTAGTGATAATTAGAAATAATTAGTGATAATTAGTAATAATTAGAATTAATTAGCAGTAAATAACAGTAAGGATTAGAAATTACTAATAATTAGTAATAATTAGTGGGAATTAGTAATAATTAGTAGTAATTAGTAATAAATAGTAATAATTAGTAATAATTAGTAATAACTAGTAATAATTAGTAATAAATAGTAATATATAGTAATAATTAGTAATAAATAGAAATAAGTAGTAATAATTAGTAAAATTAGTAATAAATATTAATAATGTGTAACAAATAGTTATAAATAGTAATAAATATTAATAATTAGCAATAACTACAAATAATTATTAATATTTATAAATAATCATAAATTATTAGTAATAATTCCTAAAAATTATTTATAAATATGAATAATTAGCAATAATTAGTAATAATTAGTAATAATTAGTAAGACAATTGAATGATTGGAAATAATTAGTAATAATTAGTAATAAATATTAATAAATAGTAATAAATAGTAATAAATAGTAATAAATATTAATAAATAGTAATAAATAGTAATAAATCGAAATAAATAGTATTAATTAGTAATAATTAGTAATAATTAGTCATAATTATTTATAATTAGTAAATAATTAGTAATAACTACTAATAAATAGTAATAAATAGTAATAAATAGTAATAAATAGTAATAAATAGTAATAAATTGTAATAAATTGTAATAAATAGTAATAAAAAGTAATGATTAGTAATGATTAGTAATAATTTGCAATAAATAGTAATAATTTGCAATAATTAGTAATAATTATTAATAATTTGTAAAAATTTGTAATAATTATTAATATTTTTTATAATTAGTAATAGTTAGTAATAAATGGTAATAAATAGTAATAAATATTAATAAATAGTAATAAGTAGTAATAATTAGTAATAATTAGTACTAATTATTAATAATTAGTAATAATTAGTAATAAATAAGAAGAACTAGTAATAATTAGTAATAAATACAAATAATTAGTAATAATCAGTAATAAATAAAAATAATTAGAAATAATTACTAATAAATAGTAATAAAAAGTCATAATTATTAATAATTATGTGTAATTAGTAATATTTAGTAATAATTATTAATAAATACAGATAATTAGTAATAATTAGTAATAAATATGAATAATTAGTAATAATAAGTAATAATAAGTAATAATTAGTAATGATTAGTATGAATAGGGAGTAAGAAGAGCTCTGTTGATAACAATAGCGGTAGGAGGAGGAGATGCGTCTTTAGTAACATCTCTAGCATGATTAGACGTTGAAGTACATGTGTCTTAAAACTAATGGATTATAAATGAAGTTCCCTCCACCATCTTCTCTGGCTCCTCTAACTCCTCTAGAAGACCCACAGTGACGTCCGGTCCTCCAGAAGACCACATTGTGATGTCAGCTCCACCAGAAGACCACCTAATGATATATTTAAAATTTATAATAAACCATTTGAATGAAATTTTATTTTTAATATTATATATTTAAATTTTTATATACTGAGTTTTTATACTATTATGAATAATGTGTTTATTATAATTATAATTATTTATTATTATTTTTTTACTTTATTATTTATTTATTTTACATATTTTGTTATGCACTTATTATTATATTAAAATTGTTATTTAATATTGTTTTATTATTTTCATTATTTACTTATTATTGTTATGTTTTTATATTTTTTGAAATATTGAGGTTTTTATTATTTTATTGTTATCATTATTATTTTTAATAATAATAATAATAATATTATTATTATTATTATTATTATTAATATATTATTATTATTTATAATATTATTATTTAATTATTATAATTTAATTATGGTTAATATTATTTTATTTCTTATTATTTAATATTATTTCACTATTAGTAAAATTATTTTATTAAATTTTATTAATTTTATTTTTTTATTTTTTTTAAAGTATTTGTGATGGGCCCTTCGCAAATAAGCATGTTTAAATACAATGTGTTAGCTATTTGTGACGCGATTTTTTGCTACGACTAATTTGCAATAGTCTCCCCTTGAATATAACTAAATTTTTAGTAGTGGTATGATATAATTTTCATTTATATGTTTACTACTCTATGTTCATAATTTCCTTTTTATATACCAAATTTCTAATTATGAAAGACTCCACAGTTTTAAATTTTTTTATAGGTAGTGGGTAGAAATAAGGGAACCCTTGATGAAAACCAATGTGATTGGCAATGTGATGTTTTTCTTAATGATACTCCAAACCTAAAGGAAACTAGAACTCATAAATTCATGACAATACTGGATCGACAAGATCATGTTATGAATAATAACTTGAATAATGTATAATTACCTCCTTATCTTAAGAAATATCAAGTAGAGGTTAAATCATTTATATGAAAATGACATCCTATCTTTAGTGGATATTCTAATCCCATCATCACTAAAAAAATTTATTAACTTCATTGAGAAGATATTCTTTATCCTTAAATGATTAGAAGAAAAGAATGTTTTGTAGGAAGTCTATAATTTTGATGAGGAATATGATCAGTAGTGGTAACATACAAAGAACATGAATTCTAAAGGGAAAATTAATTTATTGGAATGGGAATGATTCCAAAAAATACATTTCAATAGTTATTTCCCCAAACGCTCTGTCATAATATGGAGAGATAGTTACTTAGATGAAAGAAAAAGGAATGTGAGTCTATAATAGAATCTAAGGTAAAAAAATTTAAGGATTGAAACATATGCCTTTGGATTTATCAAGAGCATCAAAATTAAAGGGGATCACTTCATTAGTGGTTTGAAACGAATTATACTAAAAGACTTAGAAATTTTGGACATTGATAGTTATAAAGTGATTTATAATGGTTCCCATAAAGTTCAGATGGATATTGGTGAATCTTAGAGGTCTTTTGTGACCGAGACAAGAAATTTAAGATGGAATTTTCATCAAGAGGGACAATAGAAAATTATCACTATAGAAAGAAAACCCATTATCTCACTTATCAAAAGTGTAATAAGAATAATCCTGATAACTACCAAAGAGGATCAGAAGGTTCATCACAAGTAGAAAAGAGGATCACCATGATAATCATTGATGAAGCGAAATGAATAATTCCACTAATGAGGAAGTGTAAAAGAATGATCAGATGAATCCTATGACTAATATAAAGGTATTTAACAATAATTAATGTAGGAACTATGTGAGATAACACCCTAAGAAAAGGTTTTTTGGGGGAAATTAGTGATCAACAACTCTATGTATGTTAGAAAGGGAATATTCTATCACTACTGCTATGGTGGATCCCAATAATTATGTTGTGACGGCTACACTATTTTTCCATTCATGAATACAGATATTACTTTTTTATTCTAGTTCTACACATTATTTCATATATTGAATTTTTATGTGAAATTATTCAAACACCACCTCAAAATATAGATATTGAGTTATATTTGAGATCAAAAAATTGGGAAATTATTGCATCTAAAGTGACTAATTTCTCCCCGATCAATGTTTGTTTGACCAAACCTCCCAAAAAAACTCATAAAACTTCTTTTGGTGGAGTTTGATACTACATTGAGCCTTGAATGACTATTTTTTTATAAATCTAACATCAGCTATTGAGAGAGGGATATCACCCTTCACATCCTGAGGCATAATTTAATTCTATAAAAGTGTTTGGAGGGGGATTAGTTCCCTTCAGAATCATTAACTCTAGTGTAGATATTATTTAATTATGATAAATAATATATTTCTGAAATGACTAAGACAAAGGAGATGATCATGATTAAATACATGACCATTGTGTGGGACTACACTGATGTGTTCCTTGATTAATTTCTTGGTCTCCCTTATTATTGAATGGTTGAGTTCTCAATTGATATTATACCTAGATCTCAACCCATATCAAAGACTCCTTAAATTATGACCACCATTCGGTTAGAAGAACCAAAGAACAGGTGACAAGATATTCTGGATCAGTGTTTTATATGTCGCAATGATTAAATATGGGGTATACAGGTCCTCTTCATCAAGAAGAAGGACAAATCAGTGTTCTTGTGACTTGATTATCATGAGATAAAAAAAAATCACAATAAAGAACAAGTATATCCATAAAAGGATAGATGAATTTCTAAATCAACTATGTAGGGATACATTTTTATCTACAGTGGACCGTCAGTCATGATATCACCAATTAGTGGTGAATAAGGAAGATATTTCGTAGACAACCTTTCAAACAAGATATAAAATCTATGTCTTCATAGTGATGAACATAAAACTCACTAATTCTCCAAAAAAATTCATTAAATTAATGAATATAATATATAGGTTTTAACTAGAAAATTTATGGGTAGTCTTTACAGATGTTATTATGTTATACTCTAAAAGAAAGGAGGAACATGAAGAGTATATGTATATTGTGATAAATACTTTAAGGAGGGAGAAACTATATTAAAAGTATAGTTAAATGTGAGTTCTTGATAGATTAAGTATCATTATTGGGGAATGTTATCACAAATAAAGGGATATATGTGGACCCTTCTAAGACAAATAAAATCGAGGAGTGGCCCATACTAGAATCTATAATAGAGATCCATAGTTTCCCTGATTTGATTATGTATTACTAATGACTTTTGAAGAAATTTACATTAATGTCATACCCCCTAACCAAGATGACATAAAAGTGAGTAATGTTTCTCTAGATCATTTAATGTGAATACTGATTCAATGACTTGAAAAAGAGGCTTATCACTACACTAGTACTCACACTACCAATATGTGGAGAAATATTTATTATATACAATGATGCATTAAAGCAGATATTAGGATGCGTACTGATAAAAAATGATAAAGGAGTATCCTACACATCAAGGAATCTAACTGTTCATGAGAAAAACTATCCCATACATGATTTGGAGTTGGTAACTATGAATAACTCATTGAAAATATTATGAAATTATCTCTATGGGGAGAAGTGTGAGATATATACTGATCAAAAGAGCCTCAAAAATATATTCACATATAAGTAGATTAATATTTTCAAGTGGAGACAGTTATATCTCACCAAGGATTATGATTTCTCAATCCACTACCATCAAGATACATTAAGTAAAGTCAATAATGATCTATGTAAAAAGGATACCACAACTTTCAATACTTGAATTCTAGGTATTTGCGACGGGATCCTGTCGCCAATAAGATTTAGTGATGGGGTCCCATCGCAAATAGCCCTTTGCAGAAAACGTCATCACAGAAAATATTATTTGTGACGGGTCCATCGTAAATAATATTTTTTTTGACGGACAACTTCTCCATCGCAAATAAGCTTCTGATTATATACTTTATATATATATATATATACTTTTTTTCAATGGGGCCTTCGCAAATAATTTTTGGGAGGGGCCCGTAATTTCGTCGCAAATACTTTTTTGAAAAAATTTATTTAAACTCTTTTCCACGGGCCCATCTCAAAATGTATTTGCGACGGGCCCGTAATCCCATAAAAAATAAGTTTTTTAAAAACATTTATTTAGGCTATTTGCGACGGGCCCATCACAAATACTTTAAAAAAAAAATTATTTAGGTTATTTCCGATGGGAACCCGTCGCAACAGATCCCGTCGAAAATAATAAATACATTTTAAAAAGAATAAATTTAATAAAATTATGATTATTGAAAAATTAATTTTCAAATTATTAAAATAATATTTTTTTTAAAATCCTCAATATTCGAAAAAGGAATATAAAAAATCATAAAATATAATAATAAAATTATTATTATTAGTAAACTAAAAAAACATTAAAAAATACAATACTGAAAAAATATATTTAATAAAATTATTATTAATGAAACAATAATATTAATATTATTAAAATAATAAAAAAATAAAAATTATTAAAATTATCAATATTCACAATGAAAATCACAAAATATTAAAAATTAAATTATGTAATATTGGCACTAATATAAAGACATAAACTGTAAATAGTTCATATTACAACAAATGTTAATTTCAAATGTTTTTAACATAAAAAACAAAATCACTGGGGGATCATCTTTTAGAGGAGGTGGAAAATCACTGGGGGGTTGTCTTCTAGAGGAGGTGGAGGAGCTAAATGTGATGGTGGAGGAAAATCCATCCCTAAACTACGAGTCAGACGGTGTATGTACTCCATCTGCTCATGATGCTTCTACTCCCATCGACACATCTCCTCCTCATGCTGCTGCTTCTACTATTGCTGCTACTGATGCATATCTTCTTGCTGCTTCTATAAACTCTTTATAAGGCCAGTTTGAGCTCGAAACTGCTCCTCATACTGTGAGACATAAGATGATGCCTCTCCACGAGCACCTTTCGAGTTAGACGGCGACATCACAACAGTACCATAATAAGTACCAGGAGTCACATGATAGCTGATACCAATTACTTGGCCCTTCTCAAAGAAATAGTGAGTCTCCTATATCCATGTCTCCTCATAGAAATGGTGGGAACTGGTCTGATCAGTTGCCTCGTCCTAATGCCCAGCCTGTGTCTGAGAGGTCGCAGCCTCATATGACTCCTTCAATTCCAATTTTAAATTAAAATTGTGAAAATATTATATACAGTTAATTGTCAAACTAAAAAATAAGACTAACCACAATCTGACGCTGGTGATCACCTCTAATATCTCCAGTGGCTGGATCATTGTACATCCTCTAACAAACATCGTAGTCTGTAATATCAGGATGCTCGAATACCTATATGAATATAAAATAAACTGTTTATATTTGAAGTTATATAAAATATTTTAAAAAATAATTACCAGATGCTCTCTATGAATACCGAATGTACGACTACCAGCTCGATGTGTCAGCTCCTCTCTTCCCCGGTTCTACCGACCCAATGAAAAACTCCAATGAAATCCACCAACCAACCAGTGTGGACATAATCTATCACAAACCTGAGATGAAATGTACTATGGTTAGTGGAATATACATGACTCATAAAATATTTTCTCTCCTACATTCTTAATGGATTTCTTTCTCAAATTGTGTAAAAACTGACGTAAACGCTCACACATAGCCACCTCCCATGCTGCATGGATATCGTCACGCATGCTATCATCGATGGGATACCATAAACCCTGCAAATAATTTATAATATCATGTTATTAATAAAATAAATTTCAAAGTAAATATTATTTATTTATGTACCAGCCAATGATTGTACATGCCAAGCTACACATCAACGAGAATATGTTCCTATGTGGTCCATGGTTGAGAAAAATAATTGCGCATGATAGCGCTCCCCTATCTAACAGCTACAGGAGAAAAACTATGAAAAAAATAATAAATAATAAAAAAATTAGTATATATATAAATAAATTAATGAAAGTTAACTAAAATATACTGGTTTCCATACCTTTGTGTGCGTAGATCGAAGCCAAGACGTGGACATCACTCGGGGATAGGATCAGGAATCATCAGTCACGCAAGAACGCTCCCCCTCAGCATACCTCCTGAACCACCAGTAGGTTGAGGGTTAGATGATCCCACATCCCCCTCATCCAAAGGTAGCTCAACCTCCTCTAACTCATGAAGTAGATCAGAGTCCAACTGAAACACAAGATGATTGTTGTTAGAAGCTAATTGGAAATAACTATTATTTATAGATATATATTATTTATGTTCATAACCAATATTTAACTATGTCAATTTTCACCTTCATCATCATTTTCATATCTTACAATGTCAATGTATTCATATTCCTCCTTGGAATCATCAATATCCATATGAGTTTCACTTTAATCATCCCTTGTTATTTCAAATTCATTTGTAACATCATTAAAATCTTCTTCACCATCATCCCTTAATTGTGGGGTCTCATCATCGATATTCATGTTTCTTTGTGAAAAATATTTATTGTGAGTAGTCTCTTGAAAAATTTCAATTCCTTCCACTTCATCAAAACCACATTTAGTTTGAGAAAATTTATTTTCCCATGATTTCATTTATATTATGATCCACCAATCACTCAGGTATCTTGAAGTAGCATAATACTTTGTGTAATAAATTTGATATGCCTTTTGAGATAGTAAAATGGTTCATTTACTGCAAGAATACTTTTATATTTAATATCGATGATTCCATGAGTCAGATGAACATGCAAGCCTCTCTCAGTATCCAACCACCAACATTTAAACATCGTTATGTAATTCTGTTCAAGATAACATAGCTCAATAATTTCATCCAGTATTCCGTAAAAGTCAACTTCAGTTTCTCTATGATGTGATCCTCTCAAACAAACTACAATTTTCATTGTTTTTTTTATTCCCCATATGAACATGTATGAAATCAAAAACCATTCACCACATATTCATTATAAGATTTAATAATTTTGGATGGTGGGTTACTCAAAATACAAAGTCTCTTATGAATTTTATCAACATGTTGAAACACCTGAAAATTTGTAAAACAATTATCAATATAATAAATAGTAAACTGAATTCATATTAAATCATAAATAATTTATGTTACTAGTTTTTGAAACCATTAAGAAATTTTTTTGTCTGCATTCTTCAAGAGCAGCTGCTGTAATTTTTGGAAGTTGTTTCTTGATATGATTATCATATAACATAAAAATTAAATAAGTTTATATAATATAACAAATATTATAGAATAATTGATAGAATCACTCACAGTACAAATGATTTCATTTTTTCATAGTTGATCAGAACATATGTATAAGCTTTGTGATGTTCATTGTCTGAAAGCCATCGTTCTTGAACTCCACCAAAGCCAAGATTGGGCTGATTAAAAACTGATAATTTATTTTCCATTTCATCATTAAAATTTCTCTTTTTCCATCCCATGCATTTTTGTTTTGAGGGATATTCAGATTCAAAATAGTGAGAGTAGAAAAAATCAATTTTCTCTTGCAAATAAGCTTCAGCAATTGAGCCTTTAACAGATGCTTTGTTACGTACTTTTTTCTTCCTTTTGTGCATGCATCTCTTGAATGGGTACATCCATAGAAACTTTACTAGAACTCTACATTTAGCTTCATGTGGAAAATGTAATATCTGATGTTCCATTAATTCAAAGAAAGTAGGCATAATGATTTTTTCCAGTTTACGTATAGTTACAACAACATCTTCTTCCAGTTTTCTTAGCCCATTGTAGCCTGTTGTAACTTCACAAATGTCTCAAAAAATATTATATTTCTGTTATCGAATCCAAAATCATAGAATTCAACAAACCTCTAAATCCAATTAGAAAAAGTATTTCCATTATAACATGACAATCATGACTTTTTAATCTAGTAATATGACCATTCTTAACACATCTTCCCAAATTGGAAGCATAGAAATCTGGAAGTCTCAAATCTGAATTCCACTGAAAAAATAATAACTGACTCTCTTTGGACATTGTATAAGCTACTTATGGCTTAATTAGCCTCTATGATTTGACATATTCAAATAGTTCATGTTCTGGTCGCCTGTAAATTTGTGCAAGATCTAATCGTGCTTTTATAGTACCTTTGGTCTTACCTGGTGTATCCAAAACAGTATGAAATAAATTATCAAAATAGTTATTCTCAATATACATGACATCCAACATGTAGCGGACCAAAAAATCAAAAAAAATACGGGAGATCCCAAAAATACTTCGTTTTATCCAATTATGTTCTTTCCCAAAGCTATGAATTTTTTGTTGGTTTTTTGTTGACCCAAATGTGATGGGAGGTGATGAAAATACAATTGATTTTAACTTTATAACTGAGATCATTTTTGGAGGTTCATCCCTTTCAATTATTCCTTTTCTAAAATGATATTTGTTCCTTCGAAAATGATGGTCAGTTGGAAGAAATCTGTTATGACAGTCAAAATAGCAAGGTTTTTTTTCCATTAAAGAGCATAAAATCATTGTTGTCTTTCATACAATAATGACATGATTTCAGACCATGTTTAACCCAGTCAGATAACATTCCATATGCCCGAAAGTCACTAATCATCCACATCAATGTAGCTTTTAATGTGAAATTTTGTTTCGCAACAACATCATATGTACTAACACCATTACTCCAAAATTAATTTAACTCATTAATCAATGGTTTCAAATAAAAATCAATATTCTTTTTCTGATTTCCGTGGATTAATCAGGTCAAAAAGATTTAGGGCTTCTTCCTAAACATCCATGGAGATAGATTATACGGAGTTATAAAGACATGCCAACAGGAATACTGACTACCATAAGAACCAAATGGACAGAAACCGTCAGTAGAAAGACCCAATCACACTTTTTGGTCTTTTAAAGAAAAAGACAGATGCAGACGATCAAAATTTTTCCATGAATCACCCTTAGATGGATGATTCATGCTTTTACTGGTTGAAATATTGGTTTTGTGCCAGGACATCGTTGACGATGTGTTGTGAGACATAAATAAACATTGCAGCCTGGGTGTAAGGGGGAAATATATCAACTGTTTTACAGGAATAGATCCAAACTTCCCTAGTTGAGCTTCTTTATACCTAGATTGTCCACATGTGGGACAACTTTTCAATGACCCATTTTCACCAGAATATAAGATGAAACCATTTTCACATGAAAGAATATTCCGATAACTAAGGCCTAGATTACGAACCCACATCTTTCTCTCATAGTAATTTGAAAACAACACATTTCCTTCAAGTAATAGTGTTTTAACCAAAAAAATATCTGATTAGAACAGTTGTATGACATTACATTATCTAATTTAATAGCCATAAATATCGAAACTACTTCTAATTTTCTTATCTTGCAACTAGGATATAATTCATCCTCATAAGACCTCAACAAATCATAAAATTTTGATGGTTCCAACACAGGAGATAAATCAATATCATCGTGAGTTTCATTTTGTTGAACAGTTGGACCTCCAACATCATGTACTAAATTTCAGAACTGTGATGGATCTAGAATCAAGTTATTAGTATCTTCTCTGGAACTGTGTTCACCATTTTGAAACCAAAATACCTAATCTGGTCGAAAAACAAACCCCAACAAATGTCCCCAAACCTTGTCAAATCTGTCAAACTTTTTCAGAGCACATTTTTTACAAGGACACTTAATTGTGCCTTTTGAAACATATTCTGGTTTTGATGATGCAAATGCGAAGAATGCTTCAACACCCTCAATATATACAGGATTTAAACTAGAACCATTTAGATTTCTGCGCTGATTTATCCAAGTGCGATCATCAAATAATGACTGATGTCGGCTTCCATGTTCTATATTTTTCTACAAAATAAAGAATCATCACTATTTTTGAATAATTTTAAATTATAAAAACACTATCTGAATTTATTAGTAACTATTATTATTTATTACTAACTATTCTTATTTATTACTAACTATTCCTATTTATTACTAACTATTACTATTTATTCCTAACTATTCTTATTTGTTACTAACTAATCCTATTTATTACTAACTATTCATATTTATTACTAATTAATGCTAATTATTCCTAATTATTGCATTTAATTGCTTGTTATTAGAATTTATTAGTATTTATTAGTAATTATTAGTATTTATTCCTAATTATTAGTCTTTATTACTAATTATTAGTTTTTATTACTAATTATTTGTATTTATTTCTAATTATTACAATTTATTACTAATTATTACAATTTATTACCAATTATTACAATTTATTAGTAATTATTACAATTTATTACTAATTATTACTAATTATTATAATTTATTACTAATTATTACAATTTATTACTAATTATTACAATTTCTTTATAATTATTATAATTTATTACTAATTATTACTATTTATTACTAATTATTACAATTTTTTTAATTATTATAATTTATAAAAAATTATTACAAATTATTACTAATTATTACTAATTATTACTAATTATTACTAATTATTACTAATTATTACTAATTATTACTAATTATTACTAATTATATGTATTTATTAAAAATTATTTTTATTTATTACTAATTATGTTTATTTATTCCAAATTATTCCAAATTATTCTTAATTATTTATAATTATTCCTAATTATTCCTAATTATTACTAAATATTCCTAATTATTACTATTTATTGCTATTTATTAATAATTATTGCTATTTAATACTAATTATTTCTATTTATTACTAATTATTTCTAATTATCTGTATTTATTACAAATTACATGTATTTAGTCCTAATTACTTTAAATTATTCCAAATTATTCTTAATTATTCCTAATTATTCCTAATTATTCCTAATTATTAATAATTATTTCTAATTATTCCTAATTATTTCTCTTTATTGCTATTTATTACTAATTATTGCTATTTAATACTAATTATTTCTATTTTTACTAATTATTGTTAATTATTGCTAATTATTACTAATTATTGCTAATTATTCCTATTTATTGATAAGTATTGATAATTATTAGTATTTATTAGTAATTATTAGAAATTATTAGTATTTATTACTAATTAGTACAATTTATTACAATTTATTACTAATTATTCCTAATATTTACTAATTAATACTAATTATTCTTATTTATTACTAATTATTCCTATTTATTACAATGTATTTCTATTTATTTCTAATTATTTCTATTTATTGCTATTTATTACTAATTATTGCTATTTATTGCTAATTATTTCTAATTATTCCTAATTAATCCCAATTTTTAATATTTATTACTAATTATTAGTATTTAGTACTAAATATTAGTGTTTATTACTAATTATTACAATTTATTACTAATTATTACAATTTATTCCTAATTATTACAATTTATTAGAAATTATTACAATTTATTACTAATTATAACTAATTATTATTAATTTTTACTAATTATTACTAATTATTACCATTTATTACTAATTATTACAATTTATTACTAATTATTACAATTTATTACTAATTATTACAATTTATTACTAATTATTACAATCTATTACTAATTATTACAATTTCTTACTAATTATTACAACTTGTTACTAATTATTACAATTTATTACTAATTATTACTAATTATTACTAATTATTACTAATTATTACTAATTATTACTAATTATTACTAATTATTACTAATTATTACTAATTATTACTAATTATAACTAATTATTACTAATTATTACTAATTATGATTGATTATTATTAATTATATGTATTTGTTACTAATTATTAAAAATTATTACTAATTATTAGTATTTATTAATAAATATTACTAATTATTACTAATTATTACAATTTTTTAGAAATTATTAGTATTTATTAGCAATTATTAGTATTTATTACTAATTATTATAATTTATTACTAATTGTTTGTATTTATTGATAAATTTTAATAATTATTTCTAATTATTACTAATTTTTAATAATTTTTACTAATTATTAACATTTATTAATAATTATTAAAATTTATTACTAATTATTACTAATTATTACTAATTATTACTAATTATCTATATTTATTAATAATTATTTGTATTTATTAGCAAATATTACTAATTTTTACTAATTATTACAGTTTATTACTAAGTATTACATTTTATTACTAATTTTTACAATTTATTAATAATTATTACAATTTATTACTAAATATTACAATTTAATACAAATTATTACTAATTATTGCTAATTATTACAATTTATTACTAATTATTAGTAATTATTAGAATTTATTAGTAATTATTACAATTGATTACTAAATATTACAATTTATTACAATTTATTACTAATTATTACAATTTGTCACTAATTATTACAATTTATTTTTAATTATTACAATTTATTTCTAATTAACACAATTTATTACTATTTACTACAATTTATTACTATTTACTACTCATTATTACTATTTACTACTCATTATTACTATTTACTACACATTATTATAATTTATTACTAATTATTACAATTTATTAATAATTATTACAATTTATTACTAATTATTACAATTTATTACTAATTATTACAATTTATTACTAATTATTACAATTTATTACTAATTATTACAATTTATTACAATTTATTACTATTTATGTCAATTTATTACTATTTATTACTCATTATTACTATTTATTGCTCATTATTACTATTAATTACTAATTATTACTATTTTTACTATTTATTAATTATTATGAATATTTATTACGAATTATTAGTATTTATTATTATTTATTACCAATTATTATTAATTATTACAAATTAATTATATACATTACTAATTATCGTTAATAATTATTAATTACTACTAATTATTAAAAATTATTACTAAAAATTTTAGTTTATTAGTACAAATAAATACTCATGAAAAAAAAATTTAAACTTAATTTAATTACAACTAATGAACAATAATAAAAATTAACATAAAAAATGAAATAAATTATAAATTAAATTAAACATAAAAATCATTAAGCTTGATTTTCTACTGATGAAGACAGCTTCCCAACTTCTTCGTGAACAATAAAAATAACTTAGAAAAAATTTCCCTCTAAAATCAGAGTTTAGAGAGAAACAAGATCTAAGAATTTAGAGCAATGAGAGGAAAACAGATGGAGGTATATATAGGTTAGATTATTTGCGACGGGATACCCGTCGCAAATAGTATCTTTTGCGACGGGACCCGTTGCAAATACCTACGCCAGCATTAATTACTGTCGGCAGTTAAAAAGTTATTTGCGACGGGTCCCGTCACAAATACTTTACTATTTGCGACGGTGAGATCCCACAGTCGCAAATAACCTTCGCGCGCTACCCGCACCAAACTTGATTTGCGAAGGGAGACAAAATTTGGTCGCCAATAATTGGTTATTTGCGACGGGGGTAACAACCCGTCCCAAATAACCTTGTGGACAGAGTTTTTTGCGACGAGATTTATTCCCTTCGCAAAAAGTTCGTCGCAAAAAGTCCTTTTTCCCGTAGTGTTTATTAATGATGATAATTGAGAAGGATCCAATATTATTAGATATAAAAATGATGGATATTATAATCATAAGGGAAATAAAATCATCATTCCTTTCTCAAATGATTTATCAACCAACCTTTATAAAGAAGTTAACGGGTGATCAAAGAAATGATGTGGAAATTCAGAAGAATGTGGAAGCTATCAAAAAATGAGAAATCTTCAGAGTTCAAAATTTACGAGGAATGAGCCATAAGATTTGGTTCATAGCTATGTATACCATCAGATCCTAATATATATAGGGATATTTTTAATGAGGCGCATAGAAATACCTTCTATATTCCCCAAGGGAGAACAAATATGTATGAAGATATTTGAGAGCACTATTAGTGGGACAATATGAAGAAGGTTATCCCTGAATATACATCCACGTGTCTAGTATAAAAAGAAGTTAAGGGTGAAAGAAAAACATTTAAGGGGACGATGCAACCATTATTATACATATGTAGAAATGGGAAAATATCACCATAGAATTTTTCAAAATAATTCAAAAGAAATCTAGAGGAAATAATTCTATATGGGTTGTTGTTGACCATCTTACAAGGACAACACACTTTATTTTAATTCCAGAGGCCTTCTCACTCAATAAAATTGCACAAATATACATCAGATATATGGTGAGGTTGTATAGAGTACCTCTATCCATTCTACTCGATCGAGATATGTCAAGACCCGTCCTCGGGGCCCGTGCCCTGACTACCCGAAGCCCGCCTCCCATAGGCCAGGGGCTGGCGACTAGCACCAAGGCGTAATTTCTGATAAAAAGGGAAGGCATTGTCTTTATAAAGTAAAAAAACCCACAGAGTAAGCAAGTAGAAGTAAACACTAAGTAGAACTGGGTACAATAGTAAGTGCGGAAATGTAAGTGGGCCAGAATACAAACCCAAACTGAAAGTAAAGTACAACTGGGAAAGAAGTACAACAACTGAAAAGTAAAGCCGCAATGTCGAGTCATCCACTGGAAGTCCCACCTGAAGGGTGGGTACAGATTGTCTCCACAGCTCCATGGGTCCAGCCGTCCGCTCCGTGTACGTCCCGCCCTGTGGTCCACCTCCAGGTACCGTCTCGCTACACGAGCCTCAACCGCGATCAGCGCTGTCAGTCGTCTGCATCCAACACAATGTAGTGCGAGTATTGCCCGTGCAGGGGTGAGTATACGCTACTCAGTAGGGATTCCGAGACCCCTGAAGGTCTTCCAAAATCCACAAAGGATAATCCACAATGGAAAGATACAATCACGAAGTAACACCCAACACTACTTAGGTATATGCCCATACATATACCTAAGTCATCAATTCCCGTTCGACTCCAGCATCCATGCCAAGTTCGATCACGTCCACATAGTAGAACAACCCAATCCACATAGGATAACACAACTCAATCCACATAGGAAAACTAGTCATTCATATTGAAGATATTGATTGAAGTCAAGACTCAACTCACACGGGTATACTTCTTCGTAAGACGATAGAGATGATCAGATGTAGCCACTGATTCATCTAAGCCGTTGGACCCACACAGGATCGATAGGTACTAACCCCCGCAATGACCCACACAGGATCTGACCCACACAGGATCAGTATGCGCTAGACCACACAGGACCGCTGAGCGCTGACCCACACAGTATTGGTAAGCACTGATCCACACAGGATCGCTGAGTGTTGTAGTTGTTGCTGTCAAACCCACGGAGGATTTCTGTACAGTCGTCATCGTCGTCGTAGTCGCAACCAGCTCTAGGGTTCCCACACATAGAAAGATCGTTCGGGGAGGGTCCGCTCCACGAGCCAAGGGGCTGATACATCGATTGACACGAAGAAGAGAGTTGATCTATCCAAAAGATCCGTATTGTCAAAAGGAACTCAATGTGACAGATGACGCGTGAATCAGACGCCCGGTCTGAGAGTTATTGGCTTTTTTGTCCAAGGGGCCGGGTTGGTTTCTTTAGTCAAAACCAACCCAGCCATACTCCAACTGCATCCAAACCTCGAGAAGAGTAAGTTAAAAGGTCTGTCTCACTAAGAGGAATCCAACAAAGTCGACGGCACGTCAATCAGACGTCTGGAGCTCAAGTTATAAGCGTTTCCGCTTCGAGGGCCCGGTTGGTTTCGTGTTCGAACCAACCTGGATGAACCCAAAGTTCTCCGAAACCTTGAGTGTAATATACCTAATTGACCTTCTCGATCCAAGGATCGCATCGCAACTGATGGTGTGTCAATCGGAGGTCCGTAGCCCAAGTTTTGAGCAAAAGACCGGAAGTGGTCCGAAAATGGGGGTTTTGGGCCCGGACCAACCCGGCCCGAGACCCCCTGGGTTGGCCTGAACAGGTTCAACCCAAACCGGGTCTAGGTATGGCCCGTTTGGGCGTGGCTCGGCCCGGCCTGGCGGCCGGTTGGCCTGCCGCGCTGGCGCAGCCCGGATGGCCTGCTCGGTTGGCCGAGCTGAGCTTAACAGGGGGGTTCCCCTATGATTGACAAAATGCGGCCCCCACGTGGGGGGGGGGGGCTCCTATATCCATCTGGGTGTTACGACCCCCGACCTTTATGGTAACAGGCTGGCTTGGCCGGCCGGTGGGTCACCGCAGGACCCCCCTGCGGGTCCCGCCTCTTTGCTCTGGTGGCCGGAAGGCGGACGCTACTCCCCCGCACCACAGCAACCATAGGCCGCGGTCTTGTCCGATCGGCGCAGCGCAACGGCGCCACGCCCCACCATAGCGTCCCCGCTCTGGTCGTGGCCTCTTCGAGGTTCTCCGGCATGGCGCGACGGCGCCACAGCTTTGTTCGACATCAATGGCACGGCGCGATGGCGCCGTGCTTCTCCGCCCATTCTTCATTATTTCCGCGCAGTGTAATGGAACCGCGATGCCTTGCTCGTGCCGCAACAAAATCAAGCATCAAGTGGGGGAGGAGATTCGATCATGTTCGTGCGGTCCGGCCTCCTCCCATTATTGCGATAACAGGCAGCCCAATTTAGGAAACGATGAACGACAATGAAAGTATTCACAAACAAAAACAATTAATCCCCTACCTCAAGAGTTTTTTATTCGTCGCGGAAAAGAACGTCACGGAAGAAGGCGTCGCGGAAGAGGGTTCCATACACGTTGATGGAGATCATCCGAGGAGAAACGGTGCCTCCCGTACTTTGTCACAGGAAGAAGAAACGAAGGAAGGCGCGTCAGTGTTCTTCTCATTCTTCAAGGAAGATGATGAACTTCAAGACTTAGAGATTTTCTTCCCCCCAATCCTCTCACAATAAGCTAGCCCAAATTAAAATAAGGTCACCTATTATTTTAATTGTTTATTCCATGCTTTTCAAAATTAAAAAAAATTCAAAAACGAAACCACTTAATTAATTAAACTCATGTTGTCATATTAAATGGAGAGTTTAAGGGGTTAGGGAATATTAAGGGGTGGTGTTCGTGTGGGCCCCACCTACCTCATAACCTCACATGGGATGTTGGGTGGTTGTGGGCCCCAACAACAACTTCCCGTGTGAGAATTAAACTACCATGGATAAAATAAATTTATACACAATATATTTTACCTAACATTTAATTCCATAATTTTTAACAACTCCTGCCGAGCTAACGCAACTCCAGTAAAGGTCGTCTTAAGGAAATTCCAGCGCAGCGGTTTAATCGTTGCCCTCAGATTTCAATTCTGAGCACCAGATCAAAAGTTAGAAAAACTCGCTCATTCATTCACTGAACGTAGCCGAGCTAATCTTTGGAAAAATATTCCGGGCTCACCGGGCCTCGGAATCAGGTGTCGTCAGAAACTGCTTCCTTGTAATATCTCAAAGAAAATTAAGAAAAAGTTTCCCATAAATTTTACGGGTCATTACATTAATCCCACCTCAGGGCTTGATGTCCCCATAAAGATACATAAAAAATTAGGGAAACAAATGTGGGTACTGAGCACGCATCTGAGCCTCCCGTTCCCAAGTGCTCTCCTGGAGGTTCCCATACTGCCACCTAATGCGCACTAGAGGAATCAACCGTCCAAGCAGGACCCACTCCTGTCGATCCTCGATCTCCACTAGGACCTCCGCAAAAGTCGCCCCATCGTCAATGTCCAGCTCCCCATGTTCGATGATATGTGTCAGGTCGTGCACGTATCTTCTCAGCTGAGATACGTGGAAGACGTCGTGCACCCGGTGCAACTGAGGTGGTAGAGCCATGTGATAAGTCACCTCGCCAATCCTGCCGATGACCTGGAATGGTCCGATGAAGCACGAAGACAACTTGTCGCCTCGACCAAATCGTCATAATCCACATCGAGGTGAGACCCGCAAGAAGACGTGGTCACCATCCTCGAACTCTAGTGGCCTTCACCTCTTATCAGTATAAGACTTCTGCCGGATCTGAGCTTTCCTCATCTGCTCCTAGATGACCAGAACCTTCCCTATTGTGGCCTGGACCATCTCCAGTCCCACAAGTGCTGATTCCCCAGGGTTTGTCCAGCACAGAGGTGATCTGAAAGGTCAGTCATACAATGCCTCGTATGGTGCCATCCTGATGGTGGAGTGGCAGCTATTGTTGTACGCGAACTCCACCAAGGGTAGGTGGTCCTCCCAGCTGCGACCAAAGTCAAGGAAACATGGGTGGAGCATTTCCTCGAGAGTCTGAATGGTCCTCTTCGTCTGAGCATCCGTCTGAGGGTGAAAGGCGGTACTCAGACGTAGCTGCATCCTGAATGCCTCCTGAAACTCCTTCCAAAGCTGAGAAGTAAAGCGAGCATCTCGATCAGAGATGATAGATGATGGAACACCATGAAGCCGTACAATCTCCTGAATGTACGAGTGTCCCAAGATCTCTACTGATCCCTGCTCTCTGATGGGTAAGAAGTGACCTGACTTGGTGAGTCGGTCGACAATCACCCAAATGGAGTCATGACCTCTGGATGTACGTGGAAGTCCAGTCACGAAATCCAAAAATATCCCGTCCCACTTCCACTCCGGGACCTCCAAAGGCTGTACCAAGCCTTCTAGTACCTGGTGTTATGCTTTCACCTGCTGACAGGTGAGGCATCGAGAAACAAACTCTGCCACATCCTTCTTCATACCCGGCCACCAGTGCTGTCGTCACGTACAATACTCGGAACCCTAGCTGGATGCCGTCGTGGGGCCATCCTGAAAATAAACAGGTGCTCCACGGTTAATATTGTATACCTAGTGAGCTGACTCAAAGTAATCACAAAGAAAAATTGAAGCACACATGCAATCAATGTTTTCATGCACTAAGTCGGAAATCAGATGTCAGGGTCCTGGTGTACGGATACATCGGCCGCCGAACCAACACTGGAATCCCTAGACTGATAACCACACTCAACACTCTTAACAATATTGCTTCACATAGAAAAAGATTAGAGTCCTTAGTTCTACGGTAGAACCGAACTCCTCTGATACCAATTTGTCATGAACCATCCACGTGGCCCGTGCCGTGACTACCCCAAGCCCGCCTCCCATAGGCCAGGGGCTGGTGACTAGCACCAAGGCGTAATTATCGATAAAAAGGGAAGGCATTGACTTTATAAAGTAAACAAATACACAGAGTAAGAAAGAATAAGTAAACACTAAGTAAAACTGGGTACAATAGTAAGTGCGAAAAAGTAAGTGGGCCAGAATACAAACCCAAACTAAAAGTAAAGTACAACTGGGAAAGAAGTACATCAACTAAAAAGTAAAGCCGCAACGTCGAGCCGTCTACTGGAAGTCACACTTGAAAGGTGGGTACATATAGGCTCCACAGCTCCACGGGTCCAACCGTCCGCTCCGTGTACATCCCGCCCTGTGGTCCACCTCCAGGTACCGTCCCGCTCCACGAGCCTCAACCGCGATCAGCGCTGTCCGTCGTCTGCATCCAACACAACGTAGTGCAGGCATTTACCATGTAGGGGTGAGTATACGCTACTCAGTAGGGACCTCGAGACCCCCAATGGTCTCCGAAAATCCAAAAAGGAAAGATAAAATCACGAATTAACATCCAAAACTACTTAGGTATATGCCCATACATATCCCTAAGTCATCAATTCACGTTCGACTCCAGTATCCATGCCATGTTCGATCACGTCCAAATAGGAGAACAACCCAATCTACAGAGGATAACACAACTCAATCCACAAAGGAAAGAAAGTCAATCATATCGAAGATATTTATTGATATCAAGACTCAGCTAACACGTGTATACTTCTTCGTAAGACGATAGAGATGATCAGATGTAGCCACTGATTCATCTATATCATCAGACCCACACAGGATCGATAGGTACTAACCCCCGCAATGACCCACACATGATCTGACCCACACAGGATCGGTGTGTGATGGCCCACACAGGACCGCCGAGCACTGAACCACACAGCATCAGTAAGAACTGATCCATAGAGGATCACTGAGTGCTGTAGTAGTCATTGTCGAACCCACAGAGGATTTCTGTACAGTCGTCATCATCGTCGTAGTCACAGCCGGCTCTAGGGTTCCTGCACACAACAAGCTCATTCGGGGAGGGTCTGCTTCACAAGCCAAGGGGATGATACATCAACTGACATGAAGTCTAGAGTTGATGTATCCAAAAGTTCCGTATCGTCAAAAGGAAGTCAACGTGATAGACGACGCGTCAATTGGACGCCCGGTCTGAGAGTTATTGGTTTTTTCGTTCCAAGAGCCCGGTTGTTTTTTTAAGCCAATACCAACCCGGACGTACTCCAACTACATCCAAACCTTGAGAGGAGTAAGCCAAAGGGTCCGCCTCACTAATAATAATCCAACAAAGTCAACGAAACATCAATCAGACGTCCAGAGCTCAAGTTATAAGCGTTTCCGCTCCGAGGGCCCGGTTGGTTTTGTGTTCAAACCAACCCGGTCGAACCCAAAGTTCTCCAAAACCATGAGTGTAATATATCTAGTATACCATCTCGATCCAAGGATCGCATCGCAACAGACAGTGCGTTAATCGGAGGTCCCTAGCCCATGTTATGGGCAATAGACCGAAAGAGGAATTAAAATGGGGGTTTTGGGCCTGGACCAACCCGGCCCGAGACCACCTGGGTCGGCCCGAATCGGGTCGACCCGAATCGGGTATGTGTCCGGCCCGTTAGGGCATGGCTCGGCCTGGAGGCCGATTGGCCTACCGCACTGGCGCGGCCCGCGTGGCCTGCTCGGCTGGCCGAGCTAAGCGGAACAGGGGGCGCACTGCCCCCTGATTGAAAAAACGGGGCCCCCGCGTGGCGGGGCCGCTCCTGTAGCCAGCCGGGGGTTATGATCCCCGAACATCATGGTAACCGGCCAGCTTGGCCGGCCGGTGGGTCACCGCAGGACCCCCCCTGTGGGTCCCGCCTCCTTGCTCCGATGGCCGGAAGCCGGGCGCCGCTCCCCCGCACCACCACGGCCATAGGCCGCGGCCTTGTCCAATCGGCGTGGCGCGACGATGCCGTGCCCCTCCACCACGCCCCTCCGCCGCACCCCTTCGCCATGGCCCCGCTCCGGCCGTGGCCTCTTTGAGGTTCTCCGGCGTGGCGCGATGACACCATGCTTCTCCACCCATTATTCATTCTATTCGTGCGGCGCAAAGGCACCATGATGCCTTGCTCGTGCCGCAACAAAATCAAGCATCAAGGGGGGGAGGAGAGTCGGCCGTGTTCGTGCGGTCTGACCGCCTCCCGATATTGCGATAACAGGAGGACCAATTTAGAAAATGATGAACGGAGATGAAAGTATTCACGAACAAAAACAATTAATCCCCTACCTCAAGAGTTCGTGATTCGTCGCAGAATAGAACGTCACGGAAGAAGGTGTCGCGGAAGAGGGTTCCATACACGTTGACGGAGATCGTCCGAGTAGAAAAGGTGTCTCCCTAACTTTGTCACAGGAAGAAGAAACGAAGGAAGGCACGTCGGTGTTCTTCGCGTTCTTCAAGAAAGATGATGAACTTCAAGACATAGAGCTTTTCTTCCCCCAAATCCTCTCACAAAAAGATAACCCAAATTAAAATAAGGTCACCCCTTATTTTAATTGTTTAGGCTATGCTTTTCAAAATTACAAAAATTCAAAAATGAAACCACTTAATTAATTAATCTCATGTTTTCATATTAAATGGAGAGTTTATGGGGTTAGGGAATATGAAGGGGTGGGGTTCATGTGGGACCCACCGCCCTCATAACCTCTCATGGGAAGTTGGCTGGTTCTGGGCCCCACAAACAACTTCCCATGTGAGAATTAAACTACCATGGATAAAATAAATTTGTACACAATTTATTTTACCTAACATTTAATTCCCTAATTTTTAAAAACTCCTCCCGAGCAAACGCAACTCCAGTAAAGGTCTTCTTAAGAAAATTCTGGCACTGCAGTTTCATTGGTGCCCTCAGATTTCAATTCTGAGCACCAGATCAAAAGTTAGAAAATCCTGCTCATTCGTTCACTGAATGTACCTGATCTAAACTTCGGAAAAATATTCCGGGCTCACCGGGCCTCGGAATCAGGTGCCGTCCGAAACTGCATCCTGGTAAAATCTCAATGAAAATTAAGAAAAAATTTCTCTTGAATTTAATGGGTCTTTACATGATATGAATGTTAACTCCATGTTTAGGAAAACTCTCCATCATGCTCTAAACATTGAGTTGAACTTCATTACCTCTTGTCAACCTCAAACCAAGGTCCATTATAAGAATACCATTTAGACCCCGTAGGAAATGTTGAGAGCATTCCCAATATAATTAACAGGAAGATTGGATCAATATATACCATTGGTCTAGTTTTCTTAAAATAATATTTTCCACTCAAGCTTCTAAATTTCTCCTATATAAATCCCTTTACTGGAAGATATATATAACACCTATGTGTTGTGATGATTTTTTAAAATGTAATGTTCTACGACATAAAATGGTCTTGGAAATGGTAGAAATGGTGAATACTATTAAACATTAAATAAGGGCTTCCCAATGTTAATAGAAGAGATTTGAAGACAATTATTGAAGATGCTTAATGTTTTTTGTTAGAGATAAGGGATTCCTTCCCATATCTTCATGTAAGAGAGTTATGATATTTTGAAATGATGGAAAGAAATTTCCCAAGTACATCGACCCATTTGATATTATTTATGGCATCGTATTTGTGGAATATTGACTAGCACTTCCAGCAACCACTACTGGAAATGAAGCCTTTACCAATGGTTCTAAACCATTGGTAAAGGCTGGATAACCATTGGTATAATATATACCAATGGTTCTCCAAACCGTAGGGAAGTAAGACGTAGGGAAACACATATACCAACAGTTTCTAGAAAACCATTGGTATATGTTATGAAATATAAATTATACCAAAGATTATATCAAACTGTTGGTATAACTTTTCACAAACGGTTTGAAAACATTGGTAAACATACTATTCCAATGGTTTCAAACTATTGGAATATAGTTTTTTACATATTTTTTACCAGAAGTTTGTGTAAACCGTTGGTAAAGGACGTACATTTCATTATATCCCAACGGTTTATAAACTGTTGGGAAAGTGTTTTTACCAATGGTTATCTTATAATTGTTGCTATAAAACACATTCAAGCCCTATTCCAATTGTTTACAACCATTGGCATAAGCTTTGCTGTGCAATTCAGGCAGCAGCCTGCTGCAGGCTACCCTTTCTACTTTTCCAGCTTCCCAACTCCAATTACATGAAATAACCGACTATAACACACACATATACACAATTAATTCATATAGATTAAACAATTAATGCACCCTGAAAATATACACATATATAATTAAAACATAATTCATAAGGTAATTATAAACATAAATAATTGATTTAGAATTCAATTCAGAATTGAGATGAAAATTACATGTGCAATCCTGAATTCAATTCATAATTGAATACTTAATTGAATACATACATAATTTAATTATCAATTATAAATACAATACATAATAAACTGAATAAATAATTAGATGTGTTATACAGAATTAAGAATACATAAAGAATTGAATTTTGTATAACACATACATGATTGAATTCAAAAATTAGAATCTAATAACTCCAAAACAAGGAAATAGATAAATGACTTCAACCAAACACAAATATAATATCCCATGGTTTGGGGTAGGTGTCTTTGAACTTTGTGTTGATGATAATTGGGGTGTATCAATGAGATTGTGTGACTTAGGGAATGTAGTTGTCCTTGGCATATTAAATGTCATGTGTTTTTGAAAAGGGGAAGGAGATCTTCACATGAGAGGTGGGTTGTATGAGGCCGGACTATGGATCCTTGTGCTAAAGTATCAACACAAACCGAATACATTTTGTCTGTTTTCTGAATGCCAGTTGTTTTTTCTTAAAATGATGCCCATTTTAAACAAAATATAGAAAATTTGAGTAATATCGGCCACACCGTGCCTTGGATTGAGGCAGGGTTTACTTTTACACTTCACATATGACCCATGGATCGTTTTCCTAAAGTATCAAGACAATATGAATGCGTTTGGTTGGTTTTACATATTCCAGTTGTTGTTTTAACTTAAAATGTTGTCCATTTCAAATAAAAGTGAGACACTTTGAGTGATATTGGCCACACCATTCCTCAGATTGAGGCAAGGTTGACTCGTACACTTCACAAATGACCCATGGATCGTTGCGATAAATTATGAACACAATATGAATACATTTGGTTGGTTTTCTGTATGCCAATTTTTTTTACTTTAATGTGTGTCCATTTTAAACAAAAGAAAGACATTTTGAGTGATACTGGCCACACCGTGCCTCATATTGAGGCGGGTTTGACTTTTACACGTCAAAAATGACCCAAGGATCATTATACTAAAGTATCAACAGAATCCTAATGCATTTGGTCAGTTTTCCATATGCTAGTTGTTGTTTTCAATTAAAATGTTGTCCATTAAAAATTATAGCGAGACACCTTGAGTTTTACCAGCCACACCATGCCTTGAATTAAGGCGGGTTTGACTTGTACACGTCACAAATGACCCATGGATAATTGTTCTAAAGTATCAGCACAATCCTAATACGTTTGGTCAATTTTCTGTATGCCAATTGTTTTTACTTAAAAGGGTGTCCATTTTAAACCAAAGAAAGACACTACAAGTAATACTGGCCACACTGTGCCTTATATTGGGGTGTGGTTTACTCGTACACATCAAATATGACCCATGGATCATTTTCCTAAAGTATCAACAGAATCCAAATGCATTTGGACAGTTTTCTATATACCAGTTGTTATTTTAATTTAACATGTTGTCCATCTCAAATAAATATGAGACACTTTGAGTGGTACCAGCCCCACTAAGCCTCATATTGAGGCGGGGTTGACTCTTATATTTCACAAATGACCCATGGATTTTTGTTCAAAAGTATCCACACAATCTGAATACATTTGGTCAGTTTTCTATATGCCAATTTTTTTACATAAAAGAGTGTCCATTTTAAACAAATGAAAGAAACATCGTGTGATACTGGAAAAATTGTGCCTCATACTGAGGTGGGGTTGACTCTTACACATCAAAAATGACTCATGGATCGTCTTCCTAATGTATCAACAGAATCTGAATGCATTTGCTTGGTTTTTTGTATGCCAGTTGTTATTTTCACTTAAAATGTTATCCATTTAAAATAAAAGTGAGACACTTTGAGTGGTACTGGCCACACCGTGCCTTGGATTGAGCCGGGGTTGACTCGTACTCATCAGAAATTACCCATGGATCATTTTTCTAATGTATTAACACAATCCAAATACGTTGATCGGTTTTCCGTATGCTAGTTGTTTCTACTTAAAAGGGTGTTCATTTTAAACAAAAGAAAGACAATACGAGTGATTCTTGCCACACTGTGCCTCAGATTGGGGAAAGGGTGACTCATAAATGTCACATATGTTCCATGGATCATTTTCATGAAGTATCAAAATAATAAAAATGCATTTGGTTGGTTTTCCGTATGCTAGTTTTTGTTTTCACTTAAAATGTTGTCCATTTCAAATAAAAGTGAGACACTTTGAGTGGTACCAGCCACATCATGCCTCAGATTGAGGCAGGGTTGACTCGTACAAATAAAAATGACCCATGGATCCTTGTGATAAAGTATTAACCCAATACAAATATGTTTGTTCTATTTTCTGTTTTCCAGTTGTTGTTTCTAGTTAAAAGGGTGTCTATTTTAAACAAAAGAAAGACACTTCAAGTGATGTCGGCCACAACGTGACTTGTATTGGGGCGTAGTTGACTCTTACTCATCACATATGACCCATGAGTATTTTTCATAAAGTATCAATAGAATCCTAATTCGTTTGGTCAGTTTTCCGTATGCTAGTTGTTGTTTTTACTTAAAATGTTGTCCATTTCCAACAAAAAAAGACAATTCGAGTGATACCGGCCACATCGTGCCTCATATTGTGGTGTGGTTGACTCCTACACATAAAAAATAAACCATGGACCCTTGTGCTAAAGTTTCAACACAATATGAATACATTTGGTCAGTTTTCTGTACACCAGTTGTTGTTTTTACTTAAAAGGATGTCCATTTTAAACAAAAGAAAGAAATCTCGAGTGATATCGGCCACACCATGCCTTGGATTGTGGAGGGGTTTACTCTTAAACATCACATATGACCCATGGATCATTTTACTAATGTTTAAACACAATATGAATGCGTTAGGTTTGTATTCTATATGCCAGTTGTTGTTTTTGCGTAAAATTTTGTACATCTCAAACAAAAGAAAGACACTTCGAGTGATTACGGCCACACCATGCCTCCAATTGAAGTGGGTTTGACTTTTACACGTCACATATTACCCTTGTATCATTTTCATAAAGTATCAATAGAATCTGAATTCATTAGGTCTATTTTCCATATGCTAGTTGTCGTTTTCACTTAAAATGTTGTCCATTTCAAATAAAAGAGAGACACATTGAGTGGTACATGCCACAACACCCATAATATTGAGACAGGTCTAACTCTTAAAGGTCAGAAATGACCCATGGATTTTTTTCTAATGTATCAACACAATCAGAATACATTTGGTTAGTTTTCTATATGCCATTTGTATTTACTTTAAACAGTGTACATTTTAACCAAAAGAGAGACACCTTGAATGATACTAGCCACACTGTGCCTCGTATTGAAGCGGGTTGACTCTTACACCTCAAAAATGACCCAAGAATCGATTTCTTGAAGTATAAATACAATAATAAAGTGTATGGTCAGTTTTCGGTATTCTAGTTGTTGTTTTCACTTAAAAAGTTGTCCATTTCAAATAAAAGTGAGACACTTTGAGTTGTACTGGAAACACCATGCCTTGTATTGAGGTGGGATTTACTCTTACACATCACAAAAGACCCATGGATAATTTTTATATTGTATCAAAAAAATCCAAATACATTTGGTTAGTTTTCTGTATGCCAATTGTTTTTACTTAAAAGGGTGTCCATTTTAAACAAAAGAAAGTCACTTCGAGTGATTCCGACCGCACGGTGCCTCATATTGAGGTGGGGATGACTCTTACACGTCACATATGACCCATGGATTTTATTACTAAAGTATCAACAGAATCCTAATTCTTTTGGTTGGGTTTCCATATGCTAGATGTTATTTTCACTTAAAATGTTGTCCATTTCAACTAAAAGTGAGACACTTAGAGTGGTACCGGCCACACCGTGCCTCAAATTGTGGCGGGGTTGACTCGTACATGTCAAAAATGACCCATGGATCCTTGTGCTAAAGTATCAACACAATCCGAATACGTTTGGTCGGTTTTTCGTATGCCAGTTGTTGTTTTTACTTAAAAGGGTGTCCATTTAAAAAAAAGAAAGGCACTTCAAGTGATACCAGCCACACCGTGCCTCAGATTGAGGCAGTGTTGACTGGTACATGCCACAAATGTCCCATGGAGCATTTTCCAAAAGTATCAACATAATCTGAATGCATTTGGATAGTTTTCCGTATGCTAGTTGTTGTTTTCAAATAAAATGTTGACTATTTCAAATAAAAGTGAGACACTTTGAGTGGTACCGGCCACACCTTTCCATAGATTTATGCGTGGTTGACTCGTACACATCACAAATTAACCATGGATAATTGTGAAAAAGTATCAAAACAATATGAATAAATTTGTTCAGTTTTACGTATGCTAGTTGTTTTTACTTAAAAGGGTGTCCATTTTAAACAAAATAATGACAATACTATTGATACTGACCACACCGTGCCTCAGATTGGGGTAGGGTAGAATCGTACACATCACATCTGACCACCAATTTTCTATATTCCACTAAAAAATTACAATTTCATAAAAATAGGGGGATTTCAAAGCAAATCATCAAGTCATATTTTATTATTTGTAGATAAAAAAATAAAGATAATGTGGCCAACCTAATCACACATATATCCAGACACAATAAATATATAAACATCAATGGTCAGTAATATTAGTAAAAAATGTAATGGATCAATCTGTCCCTCATCACCATCACCATCTCCATCTTCTTTACTCTCACCCTCGTCCTCATTGTCGTCCCCACCCTCCTCCTCGCCCTCTTACTCAGCCTCAACCTCCTAATTTCCCTCCTCACCCACCTCGGCCTCCTCCTCCTCATCCTCCTCCTCTACCTCATCCTCCTCCTCACCATAATAACGACTGCCACTATAACTTCCACCCAGTGCACCATATATATAACACATCTATGACATATATTCATTACAAGGAGTGCTGTCCTCTGGTGGATGTGTTGGATGTAAAACTTCCATCAGTTTCATAAATGTAGGGTTTTCCCTAATATACTGTTCTGCCATCTATGTGGCCCCTTTTTCAGCCTATTCTGCCTATGAATTAACCTTCTAAAACTCAATGGCACTAAAAATTGTACCTGAGGAGGGCCAATACCTCATCAGAACTATACTCTTCCCAGGTCGGTAGTGTACCCTACCAGGGTGCTCATCTCCCAACACCTGATGTAAGTGATAATTTGGCACAAAATTATCAGGTTCTGGGGCATAAAGGGCCTCCAAAGTAACCTTTTACAAATATAAATAGATTATTAAGTTACAAAATAGAGATTAAAATTTTAAATCTACAATGTAAAACTTACAATCTGCAGATGAGTCAGTTCATTAACCAAACATCCATCGTTCTTCTTTTTACTCAAGCAAAACAATTTTTCTCGAGGCACACATCCTTCTATATTTAGTTTATTCCTATATAATGAAATTGAATGTAGAAAACCCTAATTAAAAATAGGATACCAAAAAAATATTAATTTCATAACTAAAATTATATAATAATTTTATCAATCGAATAATTTATGGAGGAAGTAATAGAAAGTGAAAGTCATAAAGAAAGATTATAAACTGTCCTACATGCTGTCTCTCATGATCTCTCATCATAGTATGTCCCAATGTGTAGACGTATTTCATAGCATCAATGTTTTTTTATTTCTTCCAGATGCATCCTAAATAATATTCAATAATTAGTATTAATGAAAAACATGAAAATTTTCATTTAAATACCTCTAATTTGATTAATACCATAAATTGGCCAGTCATCCAATGAGTAACCATCTGTCGGTACTGTCTTAATGGGAAATCATCCATGACAGGGACCAACTCCAAATATATGACTAATCTAGCACGTCATCCAATGTACAACTCATTCTTATAAGCACTCCAAAGCTTGCCTAAATTCTTTAGACGTGCTAGCCATGCACCCTCAACATCAGGGAGATTAATCCATTGCTGAAACCAAAATATTAATCCATATAATTACAAAAATTAATATATTGCATTAAATAAAACATATTTTTTACCCATATCTCTACCTAGGATTTATCTTTGACTTCATTTAAAGGATGTCTCCATGAGAGCGGGCTGACAGGAATGATGTCAGAGTATTTGGTAAGCGTCAAAAAAAACTCCAACATTGCTGCCCTAATTTTTCAAACATCTGATATCTTCATTGTAGTCCACCATCAACTGCATGCGGCAGTTACACAATGCATAAATGTGTGTATGCCCCCGCCCCAGCCTCCTATTAGTAGAAGTATCTGTTATGAAAGAAAAACAAATATTTTATCAATACATGTTATAATGAAAATAAATAATGGTGTAACAATTTGTTAGGGTTGTGTAATTATACTTGTAGTATTCTGATGAATGTGTGCCACTGGATCCACATACACTAAAGGAGAACCCGGTACATATGGAGTGAGTCCCAATGTATGCTCGTAGGGACAGAATCCAGTGGATCAGGAGTCGAAGAAGATGGAATATAAAAGCCCGAAGAGAATGAAGCAGAAGTAAAATAAGATAATAGGGATGGCTGGCTAAATGCTGGATGGGGAGTGGGAATCATCATCAGATATGGTATAGATGGGTGAGGAGGGTTAGATGTAAAGGGTGGTGAAAACATGGGAGGCCTAAATATCCCGTGTGTCCCTAACGACAAACCAGGATCTGAATGTGGGATGGATGGTATGTTAGTGGGTGGGGCAGGATCTAATCGGGTACACCGACTATATCGTCTAGCTCCCGTACCACCCCCTCGTATGAACACCCCAAGTACTAGGACCACTACTAGGCTACTCATAAAATAACTGTCGCCTAATTAATGGATCCTGAAAAAATGTTTTAAAAAAATTAATCACATGACATTGTATATTATTTAAATAAATATAGTTGAAATAAAATACTCATTGCAGGAACTAGTGGTGGAATTCCCAACTCAGTCATGCGATAATTGTTTTCCATAATTTGTTTTCATCGCCTCTCTTAAATTGGTTTTATTTCTAACATTTGAAAACAAATATTGAAATAAATATAAATGGATAACTAATGTGTAACCCAAAAAAATGATAGGGAATAGGGGTATTCAAGGATAATTTAACTAGCCATTGTTTTAGGTGAGCTTGAACAAACATATAATGAAGTCAATAAATCATACAAGATGTAATAAATAAATTTAATATTTAGTAGGATGATTATTTACTAAGTTTCATCAGTCTATTAAAATCATGGAACATTGATTCTACCATATTCATAAGTGGTAAAACAATTGTCAAAATTGATAAAAAATTTAATTTCTTTAGCTCAAGTAGATAATGCAGGTTTCAATACATGTTTGGCAGAAGAATACAAAACATCATGTTCATTACCTGGTAAAATGTTAAAGAGAGGAATTAGAGTCAGAAAGATTTTATACAAATCATAGCTAAAGCATTTAAATGTTCACCAAGTTAGAAATGTTGGTTTTGTAGGTTTAAATACAGCTCAATTCCAAATTATAAAATGCAATTCAAATAAAAATTTCAACCAATAAACATTGAAAATTCACATAATGGTTGTAGTACCCTTGATTTGAGGTATGTGACCCTTGTTTCGGTTCATTTGTTCTTTTTTAAGTGGTTAGATGATGATTTGAAAATTCAGGAAAAACTTTTAAAGTTGTGGAGGTTGTGCAGCGGTGCACGACTAGCGTATGGTCTGAACAAACCGTGCGGCCATCCCAAGAAACTGTGCACCCTTTATAGTGGGCTCTACATGGGCTGCGCACGGTTTGTCAGACCGTGCAAGCAAGCCATGTGAAGTCCCTGGGTGAGACAATGTCAACTGCATGGTTGGTGCATAGTTTTCCAAATCGTGTGGGGTAACCATGCGGCCACTTAATGTTTGGGGTTTTATGTCCTGGGCCACTCGGTATTTCCTATTTTCCATCATTCTTCCTCTCACTCATGGATCATGCGGGAGTTCCAATTTTCAGAGGTGGCTTCTTTCTCAACTCCACTAGGATGAAATGTCGAGTTAATTTACAATTAAATTGGTTGATTTAATTTAATTTAAAGCATGTTGTGTGAATTTTGATGGAAAATCAAATGGGTGATTATTTGGGTTTTTTTTGAAATGGGCTCAATTGGTTAATTTTAAATTGGTGATTTTAAAATGGTAATGATTATGAGCATGAGTATTGATTTCAATAAATGGGTGATATTGAAATGTTTTTGGCATGGAAATGGTTTGGACAATAATGCACAATTATTGTTGTGGATTGTGTGTAAATGGGTGATATCATTGGGTGGATGATGTTAGGATGCGGTGGAATGGACGAGAAAGTGCCACTATAAAAAGGGGATGGATAGTGGACCAAAGGGACACCATAAATAGAATATTGGGTGGGAAGTAACACTTGAGTGGATTGGTAATGAATGGGTTGGATGGGAAGTGCCACCATTGGTTTTTTTGTTCTTTGTTTGTTTGTAGATGGGGATTGTGAGTGAAATATTCAAATGGTAATCGGATTGTGGCATGGTTGAATTGGCTTCCTTTCGTGGAATGGTTGATTTGGCTTCCTTGTGTGGCATGTTTGGCTTATGGCATGTTTGGATTATAAACAATTGGTCTCTTGGTTTTGATTTATATAAATTTTTTATATAAATGTGCTAACGGTTTTATTCTAGTGGCGTGTGTAGGGAAGTCATTTGGGGAAATCCTACTGAGTAGTTGTACTCGCCCCCTACATTGGAACTTGGGTGTCTTTACAGATGTAAAGAAAAATAATTTAGATCATGAATGAAGGATTTTATATATTTACCACAAAAAATTCAGGTTCACAGTCAACTCTGACAATTGAGCTATTGGAGTCATTAAATGAAATAAATGGATTGGTTCCAATGGTAGTAGGGATGGTGTCAATTCCATCATCACCATCATAAAAAATATGCCCTATAATTACTTCACATATGACCCAAAATTCAGGTCAAAGTTGGAGTTTGACATAAAAAACTTTGTTATACATTGATTCCAATACATATGGTTCTTCAGTTGCAAGAGTGAAAGTCAAATTTATTACTCAAAAACCACAATCATAAATAAATGTTCCCTGTCTCATCATCGAATCAAACCAAAGTCATTTCATCATTGTGACTCGTCCATGAGAGTAATAATCCAATATTTTTTTTTCAATGACTCCATAATAAGGCACATTTTCAAATTGTGGTCTACTATTTGATGCAATGGCATAAAAATATATTTTTGCAGTAACCATAACACAATCATGTTGTGTTCCCATGTTATTTTATCCTTTAGTGACAATAAATTTTTACACATTGATAACAATTGATTTAGAGTCACGAACCACGGTATTAGGACCAAAATCCAAAGAACATATTTCTTTAGAGACAGAGTCAACATGAAAAATAAATACCAACAATATAAATGAATAATAAAATTAATTAAATATTGATTTAATTATTTTAAACAATAATATTTTTACCTTTAATTTTAATCAAGTAGAAAACTCTTTCATATGAAAAGTCTCCCTTCTCAAAGATAAAGAACGATGCTTTATATTTATCATTGTTTTATGTTCCCTATAGATAAAAATATGAATTGTTTAACAAATATATATAATATATAAATATTAAATTTATTTACCTGATGTAGTCATCTAACAAATAACAGTTGAACAAAACTGTGCGATGTGCCATCTCCCGCTCTTCAAGGCCTAATGTCTTCAATGAATATGATCCAGGAATTCCTTCTATTTGAGGAAGTGATAGAAAACTCGGTTCAATTATCTCATACTGTTCTTCTTCATTTTTCAATGGTCTGTTCATTCTTGTAGTAAGATTATACAAATACATTGAGCATAAATCCATACATTCTTGAGCCATGTAACCGTTCATGATAGAACCTTTAGGATGATTCGTGTTTCGGACATAAGACTTTAATGTGAACATATTTATTTCAGTTGGATACATAAAAAAAAAATAGGTCCTTCGAGAAGTATTTTAGTGGAAATATGGACAGTCAGATGCAGCATGCATGTGAAAACTGATGGAGGAAATATTTTCTCCAACTCACAAAAAATTAATGGGGCCTCTGTCAAATTTTTTTGCAAGAAAGACATAGATAAATTCTTAGAACAAATATCTCTAAAAAAATGTCACAACTAGATAAAAGTCACCCATACATAATTGGAAAAAAGATGATGAATTTATATTGGAATCAACTCATGCAAAAGAACATGATAATCATGAGTCTTCAATGATTTTAGCTTAAAATATCTTCGGTTGACCTCTTTAGATATGTTTGTGGAATAGCCATCATAAACTCTAATAGTCTCTAATACTTCATGAAATTATTTTTTTCATAGCTGCCATCAAAAAATAATCACATGAAACTTGCAATTTTTTCACTGATACGCACAAGATGCAATTCTAGTCTGATTCCCCAATCCAACAATTCACGCTGAGACAGTAAATCATCTTTGTTCATTCCATTAACATTTATACGTATCGAAATAAATAGTTCACATATATTATTTTCAATGTGCATTACATCTAAGCAATGACATAACAAATTGGTTGACTAATAAGGAAAATAAAAAATTATACTCCTCTTCCTCCAATTGTAACAGGTTTCAGTGGAAACATTATTTCTCTTTCTAGATCTCATTTGACCCTTCCTGAATGAAAAACAAAAATATTTCAATTCATTAAGCACATCAGTTCTAGACATACATTGAGGTGGATCATCAGTATCTTTGGTATTATGAAATATTTGATGATTATTTCTATATGGATGGTCCATTGGAAAGAATAGTCGATGTCCCATAAAACTAAAACTACACCAATATTTCAGTCTTCTGGATCATGTATTATTCATACAAATAGGACATGACAATTTTCCCTTCATGCTGCATCCATACATCATTGTGTAAGCTGGAAAATCATTGATCATTTACATAAGCACAACACACATCTGAAATATGTCTTTTGAATATGCATCGTATGTGCACACACCCATATCCAAAATAAGATTCAACTATTTTATTAAAGGATTCATGTATACATCAATATCAATGTTGGGATAAAAAGGGCCAGATATGAATATATTCATGAAAGTGATTTGTTTTTTCATACACAACCATGGTGGAAGATAATAAATGTGTATAAAAACTGGCCATGTACTGTGCAAAGCAAGAATTTGCCCAAACGAATTAAAATCATCGCATGAAAGACCCAGCCTCACATTACACACGTCAGCTGCAAAATCAGGATATCGAGCATCAAATCTCTACCATGAAAATCCATCTTCAAGGTGAAGTAACTCATCATTAGTCTACTTTCTCTCAATATCATGCCATCTCATTTTTATTGATATTTCATGAGACATAAAAATATTCTGAAGTTTGGGGATCAATGGAAAGTGCCACATTAATTTTTTTGGCACATGGGATGGTGTTACATTAGATTTTGACTTCTAGTGGGATGTTCCACATTTTATACAATCATTTCGTTCAACGGTTTGATCCTAGAATAAAATGAAATCTTTCAGGCAAGTATGAATTTTGTTTCTTGAAAATTCGAGTTCCGCAACTTTCTTCTATTCCATATAGTGGTTTGAGGGAATATTTGCATCATCTAGAAGTAAATCCTTCAATAAGGTAAGAATGTAATCGATTACTGTATTATAAATCCCATACATGGTTATCCCATGAAACAATTGGATTAAAAATTCTATCTTTTTCATTTTATCACACTGTCGATATATTGGATTCATGGCAACATCATTCAACTTTTTCACCCTAACAATATCATAAATTTCATTAGATGCATCATCTATCCTCATATTGATGTCTTCTTGAGTAGAAATAATTTTTTTCATGATAATGAATAAACAGAAACTAGTTATCTAACAAATTATCCACTCCAGTCCTTTCATTTCAATCATCAACAATTTGATATATAATTTTCTCCCCATTGTGATACCACACATAGTAGTTTTCCTGAAAACCATATTTGGTTATGTGGTAACTGACTTATTCCCAGATTAAACAAGGTTTACCAATACAATTGGCACATGGACAGTTTATATGAACACTATCTAAAGCATTGTGAAATGAAAAATCTAAAAATCACTCCAAATTGTTTTGAAAACCGCTTGAGATCCAATCGGTTTCATACATCCAACTTCTATCCATTCTATAAAAATAATTATTATAAGTCATTTTGTCATAATCAATTCAATAAGATTGAAGTTTAATCGAAAATATATTTAAGTAAATGATAATGTAAAGAGTTTCTAGTCGATGTAGTGAACTATTAAAATAATGTAGAGATATCCTAATTCAGTTATGTGTGCCTAAATGTGAGGGGAGATTTGTTTTGTAATATTTTTATTTATCACATAAAAGAAGACACCATAGACCTAATAAAACATTGTTCAATATATTATAATGTGAATGATTTTCATGAAATATTGAGAATGTGTAAATATATTTTTTTAAATAAGTTATTGATTTTAAAAAATGGAAATATTGTGAAAAGTTAGTACATTTCATAACACCCAAACTAAAGTCCGTAGACAGTACAATATCACCCCAATAAAAAAATGATAATCCACCTACCCCACAACCCCAACCGTCCCCAATCCCTTCACATGGATCATCCTTATATCCATTACCCACCTCGAGAAAATATTACTAAATAAACCATTTACCATCTTTGAGTAGGGATACATCTCACCAGCACCTCCATTAGTCCATATGATTCACTAACTACATAAAAGGAGTGGCTATGAAGACTTGCAATAAAGTTGATTCATATAATCGTGACACTTGAATTGTAAAACGAAAATAGAAAAAAAAAATCAAACTACACTTATTGGGTATGTCATTCCACACAAATCACGGCCTAGTTTAGGTCAAATCAATATTGAAACAAAGAATAATAGATGGAAAACATTAAAACTAAGTTAAGCCTTATATATTTGGAGTGTAGAACTAAATGATTGATTGACTTCATATGGATTTTTATGGAAGAATAAGTTCCCAGCCTATGTAAAGAGAGAGGCCTCTAGTTTAGAATCCAAGGAGGACTTCCCCAAGGCTTCCTAAATCAGAATCACTATGAATCCAAGGTAGATTTCCCCAAGGTATAATAAACCAAATCATCATGAATCCAAGGGGTCTTCCAAATGGAATTAAAAGCTATGTTTTAACATGAATCATTGGTTTTTTTCTTTAAGTAATTCCAAATCATTAATCAAATAACAAGTACTCAAAAATTAAATTAAAAATTATTTATATTCAATATCAATAGGTCCTATATCAGAGGCATATGACTCAAGTCCCATTATGTGTTATAGGCATCACAAATCATTCAATCATGTTCAGTAACTCATTCTGGGCACCCCTATGGTCATACCTTTCATTCCCCAATTATTTCCCCAAGTTAACTGCACCCCATGGGTGGATAATGTTTAGGATTATACACTAATAGGATGTTCATGGATCGTAAAGAGGTTTAATTTCCTAAAGTATAGACACAACATTTATTTTTAAATTTGATATTAATAATAATGAATGTCAATGATTATACACATCACAAAGAACAAAAAACAGTGATACTGTTAAGGGATAATATATAAACCATCTTCTATATAGTCACATACATCTACCAATCAAGTATTAGTCATTGATTCAATATCAAATAGTGCGAATCATAAAATTTTCCAAAATATCTAGAAAAAGGGAATATTGACGTGATCTTTCTAGATAGTGAAATAAATGGAGAAAGGATGAGAATATAAGGATATCTTCTCATAGTTGGGATAAAAAACACTAGAAATGGATAATATACCTCAACTCACTATGTTAGGTCATAGAGTTTGGTAGAGCACACACCAACTATATCAATTAACTCAATGAGGGCTTGTATGTCGGTATTTGGGAAGAGTATGATGGAGTCTAAGTTGGATGGGGGAGTTGAATCCGATTAAATAGAAGACCTAGGGTTAGGGTTCACCTGTGCGTGGGATTCTGGAAATTGAGGGAAATGTCTAGCTTCTTTGTAATTAGGGGTCGACGTGCTATATTTCAGGGGGGGGGGGACTTTTCCCAATGGTTTAAAAAAACGTTTGGAAAATCATGGCCTTTACCAATGATTTGTACACACCATTGGTAAAGGGAGAAAAAGTTGTAGATTTCCAAATGGTTTCTTTAAACCGTTGGGAAATCCTTCATTTACTCAACCTTTACAAAAAATTTGAATAAAACATTGGTAAATGACCCCTATACAAACGGTTTTTTTGAACCATTGGTATAAATGTTTTATGAAAACCAAACTTCCTAGTAGTGAATCGTGTCCTAAGTACATGATATATTCCATGTATCCCTCCTGATAAAGTATATACTATATCCCTCACTTTTATTGAATTTAGACGTTATACAACTTGAAAATGATATCTCTTATGAGGAGTAGCTGGTGAAGATCTTGGATTATATAGGTAAATCCCTATGCAATATGATCACTCACTTTAGAAAAGTACTATAGAGGAACCAAAAATACAATGAGGTAACATGATAATAGAAGGAAGCATTGAAGGAGAAGTACCCTCACCAATTTCCACCCAAATATTTTAAATGAAATTTTAAGGGATTAATTTCATAAGGTAGAATAATGTAACACAAACATTTTTATAGAATATTTATCTTTAAATAAATTGATTTCTTCGGTATCTTATGTTTCATGAAACACTGAGTTTAAACAAACTGTGATATACTAAAACATTATTATTTTAACATGACCATTATAAACTAGAAATTTAATTAGTATATGTGAATAGTAAAAAAATTATTAAAAATATATTAATTCTTAGGAAATAAACATCTAATTTTTAGTAAAGACATTCTATTCTTTAAAAATTTATTTACTTCAAAAAATGATTTTACTACTTTCTATGACAACATATATATAATTTATTTTGAAACATTTAGATATTATATTTTACAAAGTAAACATCATTTTTTTATTCATAATTTAAAGATTATCCTAGGACAAATCTCTGGTAATTTTCTAAAAGGATTGAAATATTAATGAATAAGGAAAAATAATCATTTACATTTAAAATTGTATATTATTTTAAAACATTTTATAAGTAAAATTTTTATTATTTAAATTTTAATTAGTTAATTTTTGTAATAAATAATCTAATTTTATTCCTTGAAATAAATTTTATACATGAATATAGTATAAAAACATTTTATACCAAAAAGGATTGTTTAAAAAATATTGTCTTCGTTTAGTTTTACAAGTTCAATTTAAAATTATATCCCGAAACATATGTATTTTTAATTTTTTTAAATGGATTACATATTTTGAATTATGAGGTCCAAATTTAGAAAACATAACCCTTTTATTTTTTTCAATATGCATAGTAATCGTGGTATAATTTATCATCTCAATAATGGGTAGATCACATTAATATAGATTAAATATAAGTGGCAAGGCCATAAATTTTCATAAAAATTATTATTGGATGAATTACTTAGACCCATAAAACATAAATTTAAAACTATATTTATTTAATGGAAATGATTCAATGAAAACGACTTTTACATTATTAAAATCAATGAATGTGAAAAAAAATGTAAAACTCTTATTTTTAATAACTACATAATATTTAATATATGGTTTACCATGAAATATACTTCATAACAAATATTATTTTGAAAAATAAATGGCTTGTCTTAATCTTGGTAATATATTTATATTATTTGATTAAATTATGACCCCAAATTCTTACACAACACTGATGTAGTAATTATTCAATTAATAGAAAAAATAAAATAAATGATAATAAAAATATTTAAATTAATATAATTTGAGATATTTGATGTAATACATGACTTATATAGATTAAAATGACATTTTTATAATGAAATTAATTTTTTTAGAATTTTATTCTTTATGTTATTAAATGTCAAAGTATTGAACATTATCTATATATAAAATAATGATATTTTCTGGGATTGATATTTTATTAAATTATTTCAAAATTAAAAAAATAGATTATTAAATTTTCTATAATTTCCTAAATGTTCCATTTATTATAAATTTTACATCATACAATTGGAAATTCTAACCTTTTAATATTGAAAATGTTGTTATGATAATGAAATTTAAAATAAGTTAATTATGGTTTAATCAAATTGATAGTGTTAAAAATTAATCCAAAAAATTTATATATTTTATTTTTTATGATATTAAAAAATTATATTATATTATCATATAAAACATGGAACATTTTGGTATTTGGATGGGAAATTTATTTATTATAATTTAATATTTTGAGAAATTTCAAAAACACCATTCTCCTCACTTATAAATACCACCCCTCGAAACCCATTCTATTTAAAAATTCATATACTTCAAGATTTTTAAATCTCTAACAAAAACTATCCTATTTAGTATAACCATATCAATGTACTAATTTTTTCACAAAAAAACCAATTCCAGTTCCCTAAAGGGATCCTTCTAGGTTGTGATATTCAATTAGTAACTTTCCCAAATAACCCCTCTTAATTTCTTTTCTTCTTATACCTTCTCCTAACTATATTCATACATAAAATAATAATGACCATAATATAATTTATATACTTTGATGTGTTATTTATAATGGAATATTTTATATCCAACCACTTTTCTCATATCTTCTTATTTGAGGAGATGAAACCATTATCCAAATTATGGTGATTAATCGTCCCTGTCGATAATGTATTTTGTTTTTTCCATTACCACCTACAAGGATTGTCATAAAAAAATTATTACAGTTAAATAAGACAATAATAATTATATTATAACTTATTATATATTTTGGAACTATTATATAGATATAATATTAAATTAATCAAAACTAGTTCATGATGGATTGAAAAACCTCAAAAAAATCATAAATATTTTATCAAATGATTCATCCTCATGTCAGAAAAGAAAATGATATATGGGAACATTTAATCTTTTTAAATGGTATTAAAGCCATTGCAATTAAATTTTGTAATAGTATTCTCATTCAATAAGAAAATCTATAATTATACATAAGTTAACTGACTATGAAACCATGAAACAAACATTCCATGTATAAACAAAATTGAACATTATAACTCATAAAAATGGTCATAAATATAATTAATAAAATTATAATAAATCAACGAAATGTTTAATAGGATATGAAAAAACAAATTAATGAATATAAATTTATTATCTAGGATATTAAGTACATGTTCAAAACACATTCAGGCATAAGGTGAGGGATCTCTCTAAACCACCATATTTCTTTTGGGTTAAGATTTATATTTCTTTGCCTAAATTCATCTCTTCATTATTATTATTTAATTTTCCTATATACATTTTATATGTACCAATTTTTTTTACAATAATTTCACATTTCTTTTATTGGGAAATACATTTTCTAAAACATTCCCTTATCAATACAAAATGATATGAAAACTAGATTAAATGGAGTCTCTCCATTTCTTACCGGTTTGAAAGTACACAACATAAAATTTTTTATTCCTAAAATATTAATATAAATCATTCAATATATCATCATAAACTATTTTATATAATTTTTTTATGTAAATAGTTATGGTTTTATCCTTCTTAAATTATTTTTATTCTTTTCCTTGAAACCTTACTTTAGTGGCACATTTCTAAAGTTACCTTATCACCATTTTTATTGTTTTTAGATCTGTTTGAGTTAATTATTCATGATATATTCTTATATATCGTTTATTGATGTATATTAATGATTTAAATTCCTTCTTACATGGATATAATTGTTATAATCTCTTTGTTTATGCCTTATGACATGATTACGATACCAATTTTATTCCATGGGTAACCCCGATGTTATTTTATTCTTTTTGTGGAAAAAATATGGATTAAAATGTTATAAAGGGTGTTCCCCCATATTTATTCACTGAACTAGGTGATTTTTTAGTCTCATGAGATGTTATTTATGGGATTTGGTAGTAAACCTAATCTGTTTCGTGACTTTGTATACCATGTGATATAGTTGTGGTATTTATCCTTGAATCAATTTTATGTTACATTGTAGTGTTTTAACACTTTACTATGTTTAAATGATCATATAATTCCATGTTCTATATTTCATGACTCCTTATTTTTATTAATTATCCACTTTGTTGATGTTATCATGTTATTCCTTCTAATTCAAGTGCCATGAATCCTTCCCATGTTCAATCCCTTAGTGGTATTTTCAACTCATCCTTTTAATCTAGGAATCTGCACAAGTTATCCTACATATGTTTTAGGATATTAATGGGAGTTAGGATCTAATTATGAAGATTAATAAAAACGATGTTTTATTAAGTACCTAGTATTCCAATTACCTGATAATTTTTTATATTTGATTTTTATTTTATGTATAATAAATCTTAGAATCATGTAATAATATGTGAAAAAGGCTTTGGTTTATATATTAATTATTTTTAAAAATGGGCTGAATCATGAAGCTTCAAAAAAATCTAATAGTTTTTTCAAATTCATTATGATTTTTTTGTCAAGATAATCAGTTTCTAAATCCATTATCATTGATAATAAAAACCAATTTAAGAACTTTAAATTCATATATTTGGTGGGAAATTATGGCATTGTGAATAAAACTATAACCACTTCCCATCCAATATATTTTGGAAAATACATTAATTAAAATAGAGGATTTAATTTTTTGAATATTGGTAGATCTTGGAAATATTGATCACTAAAACTTGATGAAACTATTTGGGAATATAAAACCAAATTCAAGACTCCAGTAGGGATGTATCCTTACTAAAATCTATTTGTAAAATAATTCCACTTAACCAGGGAATTACAATATATATATTTTGGTCCTGAAGGTTTTGAATTATGATTTAATGGATACTAGTGAGGGGATATTCTGAGATATAAGTGAATTTGAGGAGATCATGAGTGATTCATATGAAAATTCATGAATTTTAAAAAAAATTACAAAGAGAATTTCATAAACCAATCATCAAAAATATATATTTAAAGGATGGTACTAATGTTTTTCATTTCAATTCTAGACTAAATAAGTTACATATTAAATTTAATTCAAAATGAAATGCAAAATTCACCATACTTAGGGTTTTAGTTAATGTAGGGTTTGATTTATTAGATAATGAAAATAGACCATTTTTTGTTAATGGTCAAAGGATAAAATGTTTCTTTGAGGAAAATTCAATGGTCTTGACTTCTATTTTTGTTCTAGAAACAGGAATATTATACGAGTCTAATTAAGCATATTAAATCATTTCTTTATGAGAGTCAATATATATTTATTCTATTTATTCATGTTTTCATTCTTATGTTTTAGGTATATGTTAACCCACTGAAGAGTTATATTTGTTGAATCATAAATTTTTTATTGGAAAAATTTATATTTTACTATCAATGAAATAATTTGGGATATATTTCAAAGAATGGAACAATTATGAAATTAAATTATCAATTTATTTAGTTTTTATTAAAAAAATACAATCCACTTTGATTTTTAATCTAAGTGAAGGAATATTGAATAATGAGTTTCAATGACCAAAATAAGTTGGATGGTGGTGTTACTTTGAATCACATCCCATTTAAATCAATATTATATTTTATATTCTTTTGAGTTAAAATTATTAGAATCTTATGTTGAATTGTTTATTTATATAGAAGTTGTAAATATAAAACTAGGGACCAATAATAAGGGGAAAATAAGGGATTTGTTTTTTGGACAAACCTAAAATTATAAAGTTTGACTTGTAGAGGAGTTTTTTTAAAATTTTGAATTAATTTTTTCTTCCATTTTCTAATAAAACAATTTCTTATTATTTAATTGATTTTAAATCATTTTTATGTGTTATGGATACTGATTTATGTTGAATAATTATATTGATTACTACTACTTATTTTTATGATTTCTCATTTAAAATCATGTCTTTTCATGTTTTTTAATTAATTTAGAAATATATTTTAATTTTAGATTTAATCATTCACTTTTCTGAAAATCTTGTATATGCACTGTTTTTTAATAGTAACTAGATATAAATATTATTATTTTCTCTAAATTTTTATATTGATTGTGTTATGTAGGAATGTTTTTTGAGATACACTATGACCCTATGAAAATTCTCCTGAACTACTAATTTGGTAACATTATTGAACATATTTCTTTTGTCTTTATATTACCTTGATGTTAAAAATTATGAAAAATATGGGATTTTAAGTGTGGGAGAAGTGTTTTATTTTATGATAAATAATATTTTGTGGAGAAAATAAAAAATTTACTTAATTATCATTTTCATAATTGACTATTTTATATATATTTTTTTCAAAATCAATGGTAGAAAATTTTACTTTCCATTAGTTATTGCTTTTGTTACATTGAAGTCATTAAAAATATTCGTTACCAACCTAAATTTAGTAACCCAGAGCCAACATATAAGTTATTACATTGGAATAAGGTATAAGGGATCTCATCTAGTTTGACCGATGAATTTAGTATTCTAAAAGAACTTGATACAGACATGATTCTAATTTTTTAAATTAAAAATAAAACATAAAACATAACAAAAGAAAATTTATATCATCATAAAAACTCATTAAAATATTTATTCTTCATATCCTACTGAAAGGAAAAAAATAACGGTGATCTCAAATTACTAGTAAGGGTTACATATAAAGTAATATATTATTATTAAATAAGGCATACTCAATATGGTAAGGTAAATAACTAGAAACACATGCCATTAATCAATAACAAGAGAAAAAAATACATCCATGGATAATATCAATGTAGTAATCTCTTGGATAATAATAAATGAAATATACATGAAATAATTCCTTAATATTGGACTTTATTATCACATAAATCATGATATCTTTACTGTCTAGACCTTATTCTAAGATAGTTTAATCTATGGGTATGCATACACCAAAAACTCATTGAATAAGGCTAGTTTATCTGCAGATACTCATTGATGAATCGAGGGGATATATAATATTAGGCCCCATTTTTCATTTCATTTCCAATTCATTTATCATATGTTGAATAATAAATTTAATTCATGAGCAATATTCCTTATATGAAATATCCCAATTAAATAAATAATAATCAAAATCAATATTTCCAAAATCAATAATATAAGAATCATAGTAAAATACCATATATAAAAATGATATTTAGTTTAGAAAATAATCCTAGAAATTATAAATAGAATATTTATATTTAAGATAAGTGTAATGTCCAATGATCAAAATAAAGTGAATGTGTCTCGTGAATTTTAATGAACGCAAAATTAGTAATATATAAAAGATTACTACTTATTCATTAGAAATTTATTTTTATAGTAAAAAAATGAAATTTGGAAAATTGAATAAATTGGAAGATAAAATATTAAACTATATTTTAATAAAAATATTTTTTTTTAAAATCATTTATATTCATGTATAAGAATATAAAGATTATGAAAATGTTTTTGAATGTTGGAATATTTGTTAAAACTATATAAGTTAAAAATAAAAAACTTATTTTGATTTTTTATGATGAATGATAAAAATATAACTTTTGTAAAATGTGAGGATGATTTTTTGAAACCTTATAAAATTTAAAGGATAACATAAAAATATAAATGATAAATCACTTGTTTAATAAAAAAGATTTTTTTAAAAGAATTTTTTAAGATATGGACACAAAAGAAGAATATACCTAATCAAAAGATAAATAAGATCAACTTTTCTTTTAAATACTTATTTTATTGATCAAATTGATAAAGAGTGGAAAATTTGGAAGAAATAATAGTAACCCATTAAATAACCATACATTAAATAATAAATTGAGATTATGAAGGATACATTAAAAGATTATTTCAATGAAAATAAGTGAAATCCAAAATAAATGATATGGTAAAACAAATCGTTACTTCTTTGGTAACTTTGAAATTATAACATCATGAACGAGTAAAATTAATTGATACATTAATCACCATGAATAAATATATATTAATTTTAAATATATAAAAATGTTATTATACACACCACATAAAATTAAATAGGTGCATAATACCAAATATATCTCAATAGGGTAGGAATTGAGATGAAATTCCTTATAATAATCATAATTGTGAAGTGAAAATTAACCAATGAAGTGATTATGTGTAATAAAAATAAATCCACACAGTGAAATTAATGAATAATACATAAATCAAAGAAATTTTATTTCAGATATAATCCTTGTTTAATATTGTCAATGAAGAAGAGATTAAACCCAATGAATTAAGATTGAGCAAAGAAACCCCTTACCCAACATTTACACTTCGTTAAACATTATTTAACCTATTGTATAATTTTTTATGACATGTTATTAATTTATACCATAAATATATTCACTTTTATAACCTCATATAAGATAAAATTATCATATATTATCACCCATTCATTTTCAATCTTTCATTATTGTTATTTTTTCAAGTGTAAACTACATTGTTTTAATATATGTTTTGATTCTATTGTTTTGGTCCATGAATCTTGTTCATAGTGCCATAATATCCATAATTTTATTCATGATTAAAATAAAATATATTATATATATATATATATATTTATATTTAATTTCATCCATAAATGATAGATATATAAAAATAAATTACACTCTTTATGGAGATGGTAGGCCGTATGAATACATGAACACAATTCTCACTTTTCAATGGATAGAACAAAAGAAAAGTAAATATTAATTAAACTTTCCAGAAAAATTATTATACCATATATATCATATATATTCATTAAATCTATTTTTATTATCATACACGTAATGAATAAATGAAAAATGGATCACATCTCCTCGTGGAGATGGTAGTTAACATGTAGACCAGTGTAACATTAACGTTTTCCAATGAATTTTAAGGTATGAAGGTTGATATGATTATAAAATTCCAAAAGAATAATTATTTCATATATATCATATATATTATTTATTTATATATTTGTAACTATCTATATAATATGGAAATGAAAAATAAATTATACCGCTATATGGAGATGGTAAGTAGTTCGTTTTCACGGTCGATGTTTTAATTTTCTTTAAGATGGAGAATAGGTGGAAAATGGTTTTAATATAATCATAATAAAACCATGGTATATTTATTATAAAGAATTCATTATTTATAAAAGGTTACAATATATTTAGAGGATTTAGAAGAAGAAATAAATTTGAAAAAGTTGGTAAAGATGATTACTTATTCTTAAGAAAACTTTTTTTTGGTCTCCTTTTAAGGGACCGAATGTTTGTATTTTGGAAATATAAAAAACATTATAAATTTTATGATAAAGTTTATAATATGAATTTTTATGGTTTCTTTAATCTATGTTAATAATGTTTTTTCAAGAAAAAGTGATCAGGGGCGTCCTTTTATATGTTAGGGGATGTTCATTCTTGGGATTTCTTAATATATTAAAATAATATAAATTATTTTTCAAGTAAAAATAGATAAAAATTTATATAATTATAATATAATATAGAAATTATTCTAAATAATCTCATATAAAAAATTTTTGGAATACTTTTAGTGATGTTTCTACCCTTATCTCTTTCTTTTAGCCCACGATAACCCTTTTTTCAATTACCACAATAATAATTTTTTTTACAATATAAGAGTCTAGAATGTTACCACAAAACGAATTGGCCTAAAAATTTATAGTAGAATAAAATTTAAACTATATATTATCCTTATTTTACTATTTCAATATTTCTGCGACTTTTATATAATATAATATATTACTCTTTTCATAAAATAACATAAATTTTATTTTTGACATTATTCATTTTGTTTGACATTAAAAACATCAGGTGAATAATTTAAATAGAATATAACTACATAAAAAATCCATAATATTTTATATTTTTTTATGAAATTATAGGGAACCAATAATTAATCCAAATATTATTATTTTAAATTTATCTAAATCATATATGTATTATATTTTTATTAATAGAATAAATATTATGGTAGCATTATGTAATAATTTAAGCTAATAATTCAATCCATAAAAACTGAAAATAAATTTCCATGATCAAAATAATGAAATTAAGTTCAAAATAATAATTTATATTCATTCATAACATATTCTTAGCCATATTTGAACATATAAAATAAATTATAAGCAAGGGAGGGACATTTCCAAATTTTCTTTACATAAAATAATATAAATGTCATTAAAAAAGTTAAATGTCTTCAAAATGCCATATATTTTAAATGAAGATGTATATATAAAAATTAATACTATAAAAAAAAATTCAAGTGTTGTTTTAACTCATAATTTCATATCACATTATTTTTAACCTTAATTACCTGATTTACCCTTTGTTGATGTCATAAATTTTACCACGTTTACAATTCATAATAATTACAAATATAAAGAAAATATTTTAAAAATTAAAAAATAATAATTAAAAATATGGTATATATTTTTGAGGATATAATTTCATGAGTTTTTATAAACTAGTTTTAATATAAATATGTAAAACGGAATGAAAAACAAATTTTAGAAAAATGTGTTTTTAAGGAATAAAATTAACTTATATCAAAATCCAGATTTTTTTATTAAAATCAGATTATTATAAAACAAATGTATAATTATTTACATTTATAATAAGAAAAAAATATAATGGTAATTTTATATTATTATTTTTTAATTAAAATAAATTACAATATTTGAAGAATCATCATTTCTCACTATTCACCGAAAAATCAAACATTTTGAAAAATCTTAACATTTCCCCCTCAGTTAATTTTGGCACAATTATTTTTAAAATTGTGTTCATTTTATAAAATTAAATTTATAAAATTGGTAGAAATTATTTATAATTATAACACAAAAAATGGAAATTGAAACCAATTTTGATGAAAATGTATTTTTCATATATAAAATGATTGTAAAGAAAATTTAGTGCTTATTTACTATTAATTAATACATTATATTATAAATTTATACATATTTTAATAATTTTGTTAACAATATTCATACTTATCAATTTAATGGAATGTTGAAAAAAATCAAATTTAAATAATAATATTTTATTGTTCATTTAATCTCACTGTCACATGTTTTATACTCTATAAAACATGGTGTTCTTAAAAAATACCAGGGTGCTATATTCCCCCTTCAAAAAATTAAATCCTACCAATTTGAAATTTTTCTCAGTAATCTAGGGTTTTACATTTTTAAAATTATTTATTTTGAAAATGAATATTATAAAAATGGTTAATAAAATATCCTCTTAAAAATAAAGAAATGGAAATAAAATGGTCATATGAAGGAAAACAAAAATAGGTTTATAAATAGTAGAACATTATTATGAATTAAAAATATGGACATGGAGGAGAAAAATAACGCCCAATAAGTTATATAGAGTGATATTGAACATGGCTTGGAGGATGTTAATTGGAACAAAATGATAATTCTTGGATGGGTGAAAAGACCATCAATTAATTGAAAATATTCACAACAAGATAACATTTTTATTTGAAGGTCAATTTTCTATAGTATAGGAATTACATTAGCATCATGACAAAAAAAATAATAAAATATACTAACATTACATGTGTATTTTCATGATTTAATAAATTTCCACCAGAATCTCATACTTTCTCCCAATGATGAGTATTCAAGATGATTTTTCAAGCCTGAAGCACTAAAATCAAATTATAATGGATAAAAAAATCCAAAAAACATATCAAGCTATTAATATTGTATTTTAATATTAAAAAATTGAATTTCTTTCCATAATGTAAGATAATATCCAAAATGTATAACTGTCAGATGAAGATATAATATATTTTACTTTATAAATTCAATAATAACCCTAGAAGTTGAACTTAGATAATTTTCAAAATAAATAACCCAACATCATAATTAACCCCAAAAACACCAAAATTAAATAACATTTTAACTTCCATGGTGATCTCAATGAATTTAAATTACATTTCCAAAATTTGATTGTATTATTCCCAAATAATATTTCATGTTAAACCACATGTTACAAATAATTATTACATATATTTCAACCCAATTAATAATCAAAAAAATATTGTTAGTAACCATGATAAATCACTATATAATATTATATTTTAGTGAAATTATCCAGAATATCAGAAATCAAATTTAGGTACTAGCCTGAATGATAATATTTAGCTTCACTATAAATATATATAAAAATATAACCTGGTTAATGAATCACTTTTTAAATATAAATATTATATATTTCCCATTATCCAATATACCATTAATATCATATACCGATCTAAAGGGTTATTTAATCCTTAATAGATTTTTATTCCTAAAACCAAGTATAAGTTTCAAATCACATAAAAATACTATCACTTAAAACCCAAAAAATTATATCAATTCCATTTAACTTATGAAAACCCAAAAATTATAAAACCATGATGATATATAAAACTCTTAAGTTATCCCCAAATAAAAAATTATATTATTCCAATAAAATTCATCAACGATGACCTAAATCACCTTTTTATAAAATAAATAACCAATTTCATGGCCACCAATGATAATACATTTACTTCATCAATGTTAATAATCCATTTATCCAAATACATAAGCTGCTTAATCCTTATAATTAAATAAATTACATATGATATGTTCTTCCTTAGTCTTGGAGATAACCCTTAGATTAGTGAATTGGATTCAATGATTCTCATATTCCCCACACATAAGACAATTAAAAATAAGTGTTACCTTGGGATGAAATTCGTATCCCTATTTCTAATTCATCACTTCTCCTTGTTAGTTCGTTGATATATACCATTATTTATAACATGTAAAACATTTTACCATTCCATTGGGACATTATATGAGGGTTCCCTTTACGATATTTCTAACATAAAAAAAATTAGTCTTTTAATCCTCTATGGTCTCCACCACCTAAGTTCACAAAAACAAATATTATTATATTCATTGGAATGTTCACAAGTTAGTTACTGTGTAGGTTTTTAATAATATATTGTGATATTGGATTTTAAAGTATGACAACATATTTCATTCCAATCACTATCAAATTTAGTTTCACATAATCACCATATTATCCATCAAATTTAGTGTTAACATGAATTCTATTAGTTTGATCCATTAACTAAAACCAACAAGAATAGTATGATAAAAAATAATCATAGCGGGGAATTGACATAATCATTAAAATAATTTATAGGATAACTAAATCACGACACATACCTTTCAATATATGATGCCTTAGGATTATCCAAGGTCATTTACGATCATCATCTATTTAAATCATTCATAGTGGTTTATAAATAATATATAAATTAATCCAAGAATAACCCGTATTATTTTTATAACAGGTGTGTAGTAAGGGTACACTCATTATTCACCAAAATGATTCCTGAGGTATTTTTAAACAACTCTTTTCAATGTTATCACCCCTAGATGCATCTATTCCCAATCCACATCCACTTATATTATGTAGAAAAATATTTATTTATAGGAAAAACATATAACCAATAACTTAACTTTTAGTATTTCATTTTATACTTATACATGTCCTCAAGGTTAAACATTAGGTTATGTTCCCAAATCTACATTTTTTAAAATATAGTTCCAATAGATTCTACTAAATGTCTTCTAATACCAACAATAACAGCTCAAACTCTAGTAACCCAAAGTTGGTGTCTACATTATTACATTACAATAAGATGTAATATATCTCATATCAATGGGATGACCAGTTTAGTAGTCTTAAAGAACCAAATATACACATGATTCACATTTTTATATTGGAAATAAAATATAATGTACCAAAAAAAAATTATCGTCATCCATAAAAATAATTCAATGATTTATTGTTAATATATTTAAGAAAGGAAACAAAATAGGGGTGATTTAAAATTATCCGTACTGGTTATGTACAATGGAAGATATTATGAGAAAATAATTCATAATAAATATTAAAAGAAAAATTATTGAAAAAACATTCCATTTAACCAATAAAATTATCATAAAATTCATCCATGTATTGTATCAATGAATTAATCTCATGGATAATAATAAATTAAATATTAAGGATGTAAATTCATAATATTGGATTCCATGATATCAAATATCATTATATCCTTACATTCAAGACCTTTGACTAAGGGAGTATAAACTATAGTTAAGAATAACCCTAAAAACTGATTTAATAACTAAATCCAACAGGTTTGTCTCATGAGACCTATCAATGCATAGAGGGGCCATATAATTTTGGGCCACACCCATCAAAACATGTCCCATACATTTATTATATATTAAATGGTCAATTTAATTTAGGAACAATTTTCATTATAAAAAAATATATGTATTTAGTATAAAATAAAAAATATAAATATTTCCCCAATCAATAAAATAAATTTTATAGAAATACAACATTTTTTTTTAATTTTTTATATAGTTTAGTAATTATTAATATCTATGATAAAAATAATATATATTTTTACAAGAATTGAAATGTTTAATTATCACAAGGAAGAAAATGGTTCAAGATAAATTTAATGACCACAAATTTAGTATGATATGAAAGATGACCATCAATTTATAAGAATTAATACATTTATAGTAAAATAAAATATTAAAAATAAATAAATTTTAATATAAAAATTTAAAATATGTTTTTAAAGAGTTTTATTTTGAAAATAATTTAAATATTATAGATTAATATTATGAGTTTAAAATAGTTATGGTGGTAGGAAATATCGTTAACGTTGTATAAGTTAAAAACCCATTCTTTTGACTTTTTATAAATAATTTGAAAATGGATGTTTTGGAAAAAATTAAAAATATTCCTATAAAGACTTTTAAAAGTAAAATTATAGAATTTAAATTTACTTAATAAATAATTTGAGTGATTAAAAAGATTTTTTTAACTATTATTGAAAAATATGGACATAACAAAATACACTTGATCGAAAGATAAACAGAATAAAATTTATTAGAATTATTTATTTTATTTATTCAAGTCATAAAAGATGAAATGATTGATGAAAACATAGATTCTAATTAAATATCTACAAGATATAAAATATATAGATTTTAAGTAGGGTAAATTAAACTATTCCTTAAATGAAAATAAGAGTAATCCAAAATAAATGAGATAGTATTATAAATCCTTACCTATTAAGAAAATTAAAATTTTAATGCCAAGAAATATTAAAATTAATTTAAACATTAATAATCATGATTATATATATATTAATGTTAAATAAATCACTGAGATAATATATACAAAATAGAAAAATATGTAGGCTTATAATACCACATATTTCTCAATTGAGGGAAAATTGTGGCGAAATCCCTCACAGTGATCGTAATATTGAAGTGAGAATTAATCAATGAAGTGATTATTTGTTAAAAATTTAAATGAGAAAAATAAAAATAGTAGTAAAATATAAATTCTGAAATTTAATTTTACACATAATATAGATATAATATTCTCAATAAAGAAGCGATTTAACCGAATGAAAGGAGACAGAGTTATGAAATCCCTAACAAAAAGTTTACCCTTAGTTTAACATGATATAGAATATTGAATATTGGTTTAAACCATGTTATTAATTTATAATAGAACCATATTAATTTTTAAAATATCATATATTCCCATATTATAAAATCTTATCATCCATTTGTTAACAACCATGCATTATTTTTATTATTTCGAGTGTTAACTGCATCATCTTTTATACATCTTTTGATTAAGTAGTTTTTGTCATTGAATATTGATCATGGTTACATAACAAAAAATATTTTATTAATGATTTAAATATAATATATATTCAATATATTTATATTTTGATTCATCTATAAATGGTATACACAGAAAAATGAATTAAACCATTCACAGAGATGGTAGGTCGTACGTATGCAAGAATGTTGTTTTCACTTACTGAAAGACGAGAATAAAGAAAGGTAAATAACAATATAAAATTAAGAATAATTATTATATAATATATATCATATATTTTCATTATATATATCATTATTATGATTCTTATATAGTCTAAATGGAAAATGGACCACATTGATCTATGGAGGTGGTAGTTAACACTTAAGCATGAGAAACATTATTATTTTCCAATGAATTGAAAGGTAAGAAGGTAGATATAATGTGATGATTAAAAAATAATAATTATGTCAAATATATCATATATATTAATTATTTAAATATTTATAACTATAAAATAAAAATGGTGATGAAAAATGAATTACACTTTTATATGGAGACGGTATGCTGTACACATGCACGAGCATTGTTTTCATTTTCTTTAGGATTAAAATGAGGTGGAAAAATGTTACCCCATAATAATAAAAAAAATAAAAGTATATTTATGATAGTGTATAAATTATTTTAGAATGTGTGCAATATATTTATATAAATTTGAAGAAGAAATAATTTTGAAGTTGTTAGTAGAGACGATTACCTCTTCTTCGGTATACTTTGTTTAGATCTCCTCTAATGGGAACCAGGGTTTGAATATTGGAAATAACAAAACCTATATAAATTGGATAATAATTTTTAGGTGAGTAATTAGTTGGGTTTTTTATACAGGTTTATAAATGTTGTGTGAATAAATAAGATAAGGGGTGTCCTTTTATTAGTGAGGGGAGAGGAATTCTCTGAATTTCTTAAAGTATTAAATAAATATAAATTATTTTTCATATCAAGATGGATAAAAATTTATATAATAAAAAATAATATTATTATAGTATAAATCCTTTCATACCATATTTTTTTTAAATTTTAGGTGATGTTTCCCCTTTATCTATTTGTCTTAACCCCAATTAACCCGTTTGGACAATTACCAAAATAAGAATGTTTTTTAAACAATCAGAGCCATGAATGTTTCCATAAAATAAAAATTGCCTAATAAATTTCCAAGGGATGAAATTGTTTTCCATATATTATCCCCTTTACCAATTTTAAGATTTTTTAATTTTTATATAATTTAATAAAATATTATTTTCATAGAATATCATCATTTTCATTTTTGACACTATTAATTTAATTTAACTGGAAAAACATCAATAAAAATATGTAAATAAAATGTAACAACATAAAAATATATAATAAGTTTTATTTATAAATGAAATACTTTTTTCACAAAAATTAATCTATTTTTTTTTATTTTATTATTTTTAAAATTATATATTTTATTTTTCTATTAATTGAATAAATATTATGTCAATGTTGTGTAAGAACATAAACTTAATATTCATTAACAAAAAATATAAAATAATTAATTGATAAAAATAAAAAAAAAATATTACAAATAAACTTTTATATTTGTTTATAACATATTGTTATCCTCATGTTAACATATAAAAGATATTAAAAACAAGGCAGGTATATTTTGGAATATTCTTTACTTAAAATAATATAAATGTTATTACCATTGTTAAATGAATCCAAAATTCTATATATATGAAGTTTGGATATAAATAGGTTATATTTTCTCATAAAATAAAATAGGGGAAAGTTATTGGTTTATTTTTAATAGGTTATCATAATATTTTTAATCTTAATTACACTATTTACCCTTTACCGATGTGATAATTTTAACAAATATTACTATTAATAATTTCTAAAAATAAATGGGAAACATATTAATAATCATAACCACCTAATTAATAATATTTTATCCATATTCCATTATTTTTATTCTAAATATGGAATAGATTAATTTTTTTAAAAAATCAACAAAAAACAGCTTTTTTGAAACACACATTTTATTCATAAAAAATTACTTATATAAAAATATTGATAATGATTCATTCATATTAGATTATTATAAATAAAATTTATAATATTTTAATTTATTAATAAATTAAAAATAAAATTTGACTTTTAAAATATTTTATTGAATGAAAAATTGAAAAAATCGATATTTTTCACTATTTATTGAAAAATCAATCATTCCAAAACAATAGAAACATTTTAATTTATGATAATTTTAATATAATATATTATAAAATTAAATTAATTTTATAATACACAACTTTTAAAAATAAAATAAATCAACTATAATTTCCACACAGAAAATATAAAAGAAAACCATTTTCAATTAAAATGAATTTTTGAAGTATAAAATAATTTTCTTGAAAATAAATACTTATTTATTTTTATTAATAAATTATATAGAGTCTTTTTAATTATTTAAATAATTTTTTAATCATATTCATCCTCTCGAATTCAATAACTAGGTTATAATAGTTCTATTTAAATTATAATATTTCATGGTTATTTTAAACTCGGTGTTTTTGCACACAATCAATCATTGGTTTCATATAAAATATTATGCTGTTAAAAATTTTCATTTTTATATGAATTAATTCTGGTAAAATATTTTCATTTATAAATTAAAAAAACATGTGAGTGAAATTCTTGGAACAATTCTTATAATTCAAATTGAATTTTATTTTCCTAATTAGATTTAAATTAATAAGTTTTTTTTCTAATGATCTAAAAATAGACTCCCAATCTTTCTTGATATTTTTATATTAAAATAATTGGATTAACTAATTATTCTATCCAAAATATTTTTGAACTAAAAAAACATCTATTTGTTCTCAATTATTATGAGAAACTAAATTATGCATTCCTATTCAATAAGGAAAATGATAGATTTGTAAGAAGAAATTATTAAAAAATGAATTTCGTTAATTTACAACAAAATATTTCAAATTTCATTATCTTTATCAAAAAAAGATTCCAAAATTTTGACGAAATATTATTTTATGATAAAAAATAATTTATTTTTATTTGGAATAATTCATGAGGAGAAAACACATTTAAAAACAAATTCTTTATTGGAATTACTATTTTTCATTTTTTGAAAAATTTGTATTAAATAAATATGATTAATTGATTTCATTTTGAAATAAAATGTCCTATGTGTGTGGGAATTTTATGTGGA